>CM035409.1:202050142-202650142 GCA_020310875.1 Ceratopteris richardii | reverse complement strand
TGCTCAAGAGTGTACCTTGTAGTTACCTCTCTTTTGATTCCTCTTTCTTGAAGAAAAGAATCAAACTCATGGGAGAAGTATTCTCCCCCTCCATCTGACCTTAGCCTTTTTAGATATTTACCTGTTTGATTCTCCACAAGAGCCAAATATCTTTTGAAACATGAAAAAACTTCATCTTTGTGTTTCATAAAGAATAGGATAGTCCATCTACTGCAATCATCAATAAAGGAGACATAATACCTTGATCCAGATATTGAAGCTTCCTTGCTAGGTCCCCATACATCTATATGAACCAACTCCGAGAGATCTCCATGCATATAACCTTTCTTCATGAATGGTAACATGTGAGACTTTCCAAATTGACATGCACTACACTTATAAATCATATGTTGTTTTGACAAGTTAGGGAGTCCAAGTACACTTTGGTCCCTGCAAATTTGTTTTAATGACCTTTCACCAATATGTGCTAACCTTTTGTGCCATACTTCCAATTTTGTGAGTGTCTGACTACCATAATTAAAGAGAGCAATGTTTCTAGTGTCTTGTAATTCAAATGTGATCAATCTACCTGTCTTTTCACCTTTTGCAATTCTTCTGAAACCTTGATTTGGATCTTCAACAAATACTCTTGCTTTTGTGAACCTGACTTGCAAACCTTTCTCTACTATCTGCCCAACACTTATCAAATTCTTTGTAATGGTAGGGACATAGAGTACCTTACTGAGTAGGTTGATGTTTCCATCAGGTGCTTTGACATTGCCTATTTTCTCCACAGGATGTTTTGTGTCATCTCCTGTTTGTACCTCATGCTTATTCCTTGGATCTTCTAAATCTGATAGGAGTTCCACATTTCCTGCCACATGATTTGAACAACCTGAATCTATGTAGAAAACATGCTCATCAGATTTACCTTGTGGCATAACCATGTTCATGATCAATAATGAATCCTCTTTGTTTGAGTCTTCTGTGTAGTTATTGAAGTCTCTCCTTCCTTTGTAGCCTCCTTGATAGTTTGAATTATTGTAGTTGTTGTAGTTGCCATGATAATTGTTGAACCTTCCTTTTGAGTAGCCATAACTTCCTCTATTGTGTCCTCTGCCTCTTTGATTCCTGGAATTCCTAAAGCACTTTTCAGTTGTATGATTAGTTAGTCCACAAATAGAACATGAGTTGGAGTCTTGGGATCTCCCCCTGCCTTGTCTACCTCCTCTTCCTCTACCTCTGCCATGTCTTCCTCTACCTGCATAGTTAGCTTGATATGTACCTGCTTCATCATCCACTTTCTTTGCCTTTCCTTTGTTATCTTTGGACTTGCTTTTATCAGTGTATAAAGTTGAAGATTGATTACCTTTAGAGCTTTCTCTAGTTTTGATAAGCTTTGCATCTTGAGTAAGTAGTTGTCCAATGAGTGTATTGAAATCAGGTACATGCATGTCCATGTACAAATCCATAGCTGTGGTTAATGCTTCCCACTTGTCATATGCCTTCAAGCCATTGATGACCTACCTTACAATTTTCTCTTCATCTATTACCTCTCCAATGCTTCCCAACTGATCTGCTATGTCCTTGAGCTTTGTGACAAAATCAGTCACATTTTGTTTGGGAGCCTTCTTGAGAGTTGTGAAATCCAGCCATAGTTGATGCTTCCTAGCTTTAGTACTTGAAGAGAAGAAAGCTTCAAGTGCATCCCACACTTCCTTAGATGTCTTAAAACTTCTAATGTGAGGCAAAAAAAAATCTGAGATAGAGTTGAGGAGATAAGACCTTGCAAGTGCATCCTTGGAGCACCATGTGCTCAATCTTTCTTGCTCTTCTTGTGTTGGTTGACTTTTGTTCCTAAAACTTGGCATAACTTCATCTCCAGCGACATAACCATATAAACTTGTACCTTGGAGATAAGCTTCCATTCTTAATGACCAAGCTGAGTACTTACCTCTGTCCAATTTGTCAATTGATGAAGGAAATCCATCTGCCATGTTGTCCAACCTTGCTCTGATACCACTGTGAAGAGATGGATAGGTATGTGCTTGAAGATGAAGAGGTGTTGCAAAATCCTTGATCTACACCAGCCAAATGAACTCCATGAGTATATGGTGGGCCCTTTTAGCTTGCCAATGGATGTATTAGACACCCTATGTACCTTGGAAGATCACTCTCAAAAAGATAGATCAAAACAGATAAGTTGGAGTTAGCTCAGAGGTGAAGAACTTGCTATTTTGGTTCATACACGTGTCTAGTGTTTTGCATAATTCTCTCAGCACAGGAGCAATTAGCTTAATTCCTCTTGGGGAAGTCTAGTTAACTTAAAGAGCTAACTCTCATCAAAAATAATGAACCACACACTGAGAAAGATGTTTAACAAGTGATGACATCATCCCGATTTTCACGGGCTGCTACAATAATGAGACTAGTGAGTAGAAAAATAAACATAACGCCAGATGTAAGAACTTAATGATTATGAAAATTTGTATGCTTATACTAGACCGTATGCTGAATCTAACAAACTTTAAATCATTGAATTTGGATAAGTACACACTGAGAAACAGCTCTGACAATATGAGTAAAAAAGTCGGGTACCTGACAGAGAAGTGAAAATGAACAGACACTGTTGCCTTCAACTAAACATAACTGATTATTCAAACACTCAAATGAAATGAAAACTGGTGGGCATATAGTAGACTTATAGAGCTAACTTTACCAACTTAAATCACTAAAAATGATGCACCAAGCTCAGAGAAACCATCTCTACAATCTGACTGAGAAAACTGAGAGATATGGCAGTGAGTAGTACACTTCACAAGAACATGGAAATATGAACTCAAATGATCATGAAAATGAAAGTATATTGCTTGTACAATACAATGGACTTACTGATACATATGTGTGCCTTGGAATCACACCTTGATATGGCATAAAACTCAGCTCTTGGAGGTCTTCACATAGGTCTCTCTAACCACGACTAAAACTGTCATCTATTTATAGTTGAGCTTGGGAGGCTAACTTCCCTCAATCACTCTCCAATCAATTAGTGATTGATTTGATTCTCTACCTACCACAAATCACAAATTCGTGGCTCCTCTTTCCCTTTTTGATCAAGTGGACTCAACCACTTAAGATTCTTTCACTTTTACATTAAGTAAAGTCTTCAAAAGTTACAAGAGGTAGTTCACAAGTGAACTTTACATAGTCTTCATTTTAAGGCTTCTTCTATGACTTTGTGGGACTCAAGCCAATACTTAGGCTTGTCATAGACTTGCTCCAACAGAAGACCCTAAATCAGATGTGTGTGTGACAGATCACATATTTATGGAATTAGCATAGAATGCTAACATGTTGCTGACAGGAATCCTCATACTCATGTGGAAACACCTTCTCTAACATCTCATCTGATGCATGTAGCATGCATGTACTGATTTTCCTTTATGGATGCCACTGCCTCCATGTATGCCGAATAGGACTCCTCCAGATATGGATGCCACCAACTCCATAAGCTCCAAGTAGTACCTATGTGCATAAAGAAAATATGTACCTGAATAGTTAACATAAGATGCAATCTTATGTTAAGCTCCATCCAATGTCTTTGAAGTAATCCATAATCTTTATGTAGAAGACAATCTCCAAATACATCATGTAGATGGATGATCCACACCATCAATCTGCTGATGAGTAAGTCTTCTTCATCAACAAGAGTGTGAGCACACTCTTCTCCAAGAAGAACTCCATGACTGCTCCTTATCTTCTTCAAGGTTGCTCCATAGCTGCTCCATACATAGACCATGGCTGCCCCATGTGTGCATCAACAAGACCTTCAAAATATCAGCCTAACGGTTGATCCTTAGATGGTAGAGGATGATCCTACAAGTGCTAATATGACCTCCTTATATAGATTTGAAAGCCATGCAAAAAATTCACCATAGAAGCTAATCGCAATTTTTAAAACTCATCGTTGTTTTTTTATTTTTTAATCGCTAATTTTGGCATAGCTTTTTATCTATCGTTATTTTTAGCTTTTTTAATCGCTATTTTAAGTAGCTTTGGTTAGGGTTTTCTCCCAAACCTGATGTCTGATGATTGAATGTCCTATACCATCAGATAGCTCTCATCAAGCTCTACAAGATGGAAACCCAAATTTTGTGCCAAAAATGACTAAGTACCAAAATTAGGGTTTTTGCCCTAATAGGGATTTGGACTAATGTGACATTGTCTTCCAACATATTCCAAGTCTATCCCAAATATCTCATTCAAAGGATTTATAGTCTGTGCAAGATCTATCAGTGAGTGAAGTCCAATTTTTATGTGTGCAGGTGGTCTATTTTGGTCAATTGAGTTCACTGACCAAAATCATCCAAATTACATGATTTTTAGCTTGTTGGAAAGCTATTCATGTGTGCACTTTCTATATCTCAAATATCTTCCTCAAAGGATATATATTTAGGGAGTTATCAGTTCGAGAGTGAAGTTCAATTCTTTAGCATACTTGTGTGGACAGGTAGTTCATCTTCGTTAATTGAATTTCCTAATCAAAACTTGTCCAAATCAAGTTATTTATAGCTCATTAGAAAGCTCTCTTTGTCTACTTTGATTGGAGAAAGGCACAAGTCCATTTGAGTTTTTCATTGAGAGCAGTAAGCTATCTAAGGTGCAGTTATTTGTCCAAGTGTTGGACATACAAGGGTTCACTACACGTTTTCGTTGCGCATAGGAGAACTCATTCTCCACAGTTGGTATCAGAGCAAACTTGGTGCTGAAGCTTCATCAAAAAAATTGGAGTTAAAGCAAAGCAAAAGAGGAGCTACAAAACAAGGGGGAGCTTCACAAACGCAAGAGCAAAGGACAATATAACTATTCGAGGTAACTCTCAAAGTTTTTGATAGTCTTCAATGGCTGACTTGGGTTAACAAGTAGAGAAATTGGATAAGGATAACTATCTTGTGTGGAAGTTTAGAATGAAAAACTACCTAATGGAAAAAGGTTTGTGGGGTATTGTGATATGTGATGATGCTCAACCTCAAATCAATCAAGCTATGACCACCGAAGTCCAAAGGAGGCAAGCGAAAGAATGGGAAGAGAGGAACAGGAGAGTCATGTTCCTCATTTCACAAGTCATTACTAATGCCATGATAGGGCATATTCAACATCTAGAGAAAGCTAAGGATGCTTGGGAAGCTCTTGAAAGGATGTATTCAACAAATACCAAAGCTAGGAAACTTCAACTCAAGAATGAGTTGAGCACAATCAAGAAAAGTTCAAGTCAATCCATAGTTGAATATACTTTGAAGATTAAGGAGCTAAGTGATGCTTTAGCTTCTATTGGCACAACGGTTGAAGACGAAGATCTTGTGTGTTATAGTCTCAATGGATTGAGAGAAGATGAAAGATGGAAGCCTTTTATAACTTCCATTAACTTGAAAGATGCATATCCAGGTTCTGAACAACTAATCCCTCATCTTGTCATAGAAGAGCTTAGCTTTGGTGGCCCCAAAGGAAAGGATAGCCACAACCAAATGTTCTATGCAGGTCGAGGTAAAGGAAGGAACTCAAAAGGAGGCTCAAGAGGAAAAGGAAGAGGTCACAACAACTCCAACTACAATTAAAAAAATTCGGAAGACAACAAGGATGCATCAAACGCCAACACACAAGGAAGAGGTCGAGGTAGAAGTAGAGGAAGAGGCCTAGGCTCCTACAATTCTCATAAAGGTATAACATGCTATCATTGTGGTAAAGTAGGACACTATGCTAGTGATTGTTGGTTGAAGAATGGAAGACCAAATGTCAAAGGAGCCAAAGCAACTATGCAAGCACCTCAAGTGAAGGAAGCAAGGACACACTACTTGCAATGAGACATGAGTATAGAAGCTCTTGTGAAGATGAAAAAAAATGGTACATTGATTTAGGTTGTAGTAACCATATGTCATGCCAAGGAAGTTTGTTCACTAATCTACAGGTACCAAGTGGAAAAGGATGTGTTGAAATAGGTGATGATACTCAACACATGATTGAACATATTGGAGATATAAGGCTTGGAGATACAAGTAGAGCCAAGGTACTATCTAATGTTCTTCATGTTCCTATAATTTCAAAGAACTTGATTTCAGTAGGACAAATGGTAGAGAAGGGTTATCATGTCATATTCAGTGAGAATGAGTGCTTCATAAAGAATCCAAAGGAAGGCTTCAAGGTCATTGCTCGAGGTAGAAGAGAAGGAAGGATGTTCACTTTGGACGTCCAACATCCACATGGAAAGTTCATGTACATTCAATGTGGGAACAAGAAGATTTCAGAGCTGGACTTATGGCACAAAAGAATATAGGGCACATCAACATTCCAAAGCTGAAGGACATGAGCAAACATGAAGTGATTAGAGGTCTTCCAAAATTTAATAACATTGGACTACATGAGTTATGTGAAGCTTGTCAACTAGGAAAGCAAATGAGGCAACCATTCAAGAGGAGAAATTATGTGGCCCCAAATGTCTTGGACTTGATACATACAGATGTATGGGGACCAACCCAAGAGGCATCAATGGCTGGTAATAGATTTTTTGTCAACTTCATTGATGATTACTCAAGAAAGGTATGACTATTTTGTATGAAGCAAAAATCAGAGGTATTTTCTATATTCAAAAGATTCAAAGTTGAAGTTGAAAAAGAAACAGGAAGGTCTATCAAAACCTTAAGGTCGGATGGTGGAGGAGAATACTTCTCCAAGGAATTTTCAGATTTTCTACAAGAGAATGGGATCAAAAGGCAGTTTACTTGTAGGTATACACCACAACAAAATGGAGTAGCTGAGAGGAAAAATAGGCAAATTGCTGAAATTGCAAGATGGATGCTCAACGAGATGAAGGTACCATTGTACTATTGGGCTGAAGCTACCACAACTGCCATTTACTTGATGAATAGGTGCACAACATCAAGAATACATCACTTGACTCTAGAGGAGGTATATTCCAGTAAGAGACCTGATCTTACACACCTCAAAGTGTTTGGATGTGTTTGCTTTGTTCACATTCCACAAGAAGTTAGAACAAAGATGGAACCAAGGTCAGAAAAATCATTTTCATCGACTACTCGACAGAGCAAAAAGGATACAAGTGTTACAACCCTAGAACAAAGGAAGAAAGAGCCTCGCGAGATGTGGCCTTTGATGAACTAAGACCATTGTATGAAGATAAAGGAACGGAAAATATTCTTGAAGAAGATTGTGATGATTATGCAGGAACAAATCAAAGAGAAGTTCAACAATCAAGCACAAAGGTTTCAGGTCCAGAGGCATCTACATCAAATGAAGAATGTTCAACATGGAGGGGGATTCATTCTTTGTCTCCAAATTTAGCTCATAGTAGAGCCGAAGAAGCAAGTGCTACTCCAAAAAATGAGATAGATGCAAGTGAAGAAGAATATGAAGAGGTAATCACTCCAAAGGTAAAGTTGAATAGGTTAAAGAAGCAAATTTCTAAAGGCAATGAAGAAGATCTTCAAGGACAAGGTATCCAAATCAAAGGCTGAGTTATGATAGTTTCATGGCGAAACATTTTGCATACATGATGCAAGTTATCAAAGACAAAGAGCCTGAGACATATGAAGAAGCTTGCACACAAAAGGAATGGAAGCAACTATGAAAGAGGAGATCAAAGCTCTCAAAGATAATCACACATGGGAGCTAGTGCCAAAGAAAGAAGGTATGAAGATTGTTCCAAACAAATGGGTGTTTAAATTAAAGAGGAATGCTGATGGTTCACTAGGCTAGATTAGTTACCAAAGGATTTAAACAAACACAAGGCATAGATTATGATGAAGTTTTCAGCCCTGTTGCAAAGATAGGAACAATCAAAACATTAATAGCAATTGGTGCTTCAAGGAGATGGCCATTATATCAACTCAACATCAAAAATGCTTTTCTCAATGGAGAACTACAAGAAGAGGTATACATGAGTAAACTGGTTGGATTTGAAGATGAAAACCATCTAAACTTTGTTTGCAGGTTGAAAAACACACTTTATGGCTTGAAGCAAGCACCAAGAGCATGGAATTAGAGACTGATAGAATATCTAACTAAGTGTGGATACAACCTACGTAGTGCAGATCATTCATTGTACATAAAGAAGGAAGAAAATAGAGACGTATATATTTGCATATACGTCGATTACCTCATCATAACAAGAAATGATGTTACAGGGATCAAAGATATCAAAAGGAAGCTTGATAAGGAGCTTAAAATTTCAGATCTTGGAGAGTTGAAATATTTTTTAGGAATTGAAGTTTCTTATGGAAAAAGTGGCATCTACTTGATGCAAAGGAAGTACTGGTTGGATGTTCTTTTCAGATTTGGAATGAGTGAATGCAAACCACTCACTCAAGCCATGGACACAAATACAAAGATTTGCTCAAATGATGGAGAACTATTGGAAGATGTAACGACATACAGAAGCATTGTAGGATCATTAATCTATGCAAACATTACAAGACCTGATTTATCTTATGTTGTTGGTGTACTTTCTTAGTTTATGCAAACCCCGACAAGTGAACATTTAAATTCAGCGAAGAGAGTGTTGAGATACATAAAGCATACAGTAAATCATGCTTTGTTTTACAAGTTTGATGAAGAATTGCAGGTCAAAGGCTTTAGCGATGCTGATTGGACAGGTTCAAAGGAAGATAGGAGATCAATCTCAGGTTATGTGTTCATGATAGGAAGCAAACCAATCACATGGAGCTCAAAGAAACAACCTACTGTTGCACTTTCATCCATGGAGGCTGAATATAGAGGATTAGCATTTGCCACATGTGAAGCAATGTGGATTAAAAAGCTTTTGGTTGATCTTGAAGTGCAAGTTGGAACCATCTGTAAGGAATTGAACTCACAACTTCTTGGTTAGGAATGTGATGGGCTAACCACTTGCCCCAAAAGCCATCATTGAGGATTACTTCTTAATCCTCTCTCTTAGGGTGTAGTTCAACCATCTCCTATCTGTCAAGGGTGTGGTTCAACCATCTCCAACCTATCACTTTATTACATTCTTCCCCCTTTGGTCAATCATTCTCCTCAATGATCCGCTCTTGTATCCCTCTAGCCTTGATGATAAGCCCTTGAACTCCCTAGGTGCCTGTGTACCTAAGGACAATCCTAGGGACTTGTGGAGAAAGAGACTATACCTCAATCCCCCTCAAGTGCATATAGTGAGGATTCACGCTTTATTTATCAATCCGATGAGTATCAAAACCTAGCCGAGTGTATGAGGACATGCATTCAAAAGATGATCAATGCAAATGAGCTTCCCCAAAGAGTGCAAACAAGGCAAAGACTAATCCAAACAAGCTTCAACTGTCAGTCATGGTGTCACGATACTTGGAGCAGCAGCCAACAATAAATTGAGCTTTTCTCTCAACTCCAAACTCTGAATATAGCAAATAGCATATGCGTTTCGAAGCTCTCAAGAAGACGCATCCAATGGTGGTATTTTCACTCAATTCTGACACTTCTGCTTCAAGTTATGAGCAAAATACTGAGTCGTGGGAATGACCTTCCTACACTTCAGCACTTCCTACACTTCACACACACCTTAATCACAGCAAACAAACACTTTCATAGATACACCACACTTCCTAACACTCCTTTCAAGCAACACACATGCATACAAGCTCACAAAGAAGATGATACAGAGAGGAGAAGACACAATTTTGAAATTCTCTGCTCTTGATTCTCACAATGGCAAAAAGTTCTTACAAAGAGTCACAAATTGACTTATATACATGTGCCCTAAAAATGATCCTTTCACACAAGAGACCGGCACTTTATTCACTAAAAGGCTAATTTCCTACTAATTTACATGGGTAAGCTACTAATCTTCTGTGGGGATGCATCTAGAGGACTCCTCTAGTGCATTTACAATGAAAATATGTTACAAAATGATTATGATACAAAATTAACATGTCCAAATCGGAAAAATTTTGGGGCCCGTCTTTTTCTCTGCCTTGTACTTTTCTTTGCTCTGCAACACTCTCCCCCTCTTTGTCTCTGTCGTCCCTTGACAAGCTTTACTTCTTGTCTATCACTTGTTGTCCGCATGCATCTTTTGGTCAGTTCTGCCTGTTTGTTAAAAAGGTGTTCAGTTTTGATGGCCTCTTCTTGATTCTTCTTTTACATCCTCTGGGTTTGATGCATTCATGTTGCTTGTTCTTTTCTTTTGCTCGCCCGCAACCCATGGAGATGGACTACCTGATATTTGTATTCTAGCTCACCAATAACCTCTTTAATTCTGGGTTGCTGTGTTAAGTCAGGCTGCTATGCACGCCATCAGTGGAAGGTATGAGGATGTGATCCTTCAGCCTTTGATCTGGACCTTCCAAAGACCTAGATGTTGAAGGACCTTCTTGTGGTTTCGGAACCGCTGGATATCTTCTTGCACTTCTTCATGGATACTTTCCTGGCCCTGGTTCCTCCTTCCACCTACATGCTTTTCCTTGATATATGCCCCTGCGGGGCTCTGTGCAGAGATGGGTGTTGCACCCCTGCAGGGCTTCTTGCAGAGATGTGTCTTCTAAATATTATCTTTTTAGTGAAGCTTCTTTCTTTTTCTTCTTCTTTTCTTCTTTTTGCTTGACTCTCCCTCAACACTGCCCCCCTCCTGAACTCTATCATCCCCGACAGGCTTTGGAAGTCGACAGGAGTATGTTCTGTACACTTTTTGCTCTGTTTCATTAAGCAGATTAGCTTCACGTATCATGAGTTGCTTCCACTGTTCTGCTTTCACTCCATCATGTGGCAGCTGTCGATGGTCAACGAAGAAGCTTAGCTCATATGCCACTAATCTGGCATTCAAGTTGGATGACATCGTTAAAAAGATTTCTGAATCAATTTCAAAAAACCCTGTGAAAAAGGCTTCTTCAAATGTTTGCATATATCTACTCGGTAGAAACATAAGCCTAGAATAATATGCCATTATTGTGGGTCGGCCAGGCATAATAGACAAGTCAAAAACGAGAATATTTGTTCCCTGATTAATGCCAATGAAATTAAAAAATGTGTAGGCCGCATGCTTGAACACCTTCAAAACTGTAAGGATCATGCTGAGAATTTTATTCGTCATTTTGATAGTTAAGTCGGGTACTGTTGCGTAAACATGTAGCCAAAATTCGATTATTTTTACCATGTAATCTTTCGTTGGTAGATAATTATGGGGTGGGCTTGGAAGTAGCGAATAATTCAGCCACTGTTTATTGATAGCACCGTTCTTTTGCATGTCCAAAAATTCTCTGGTGTCTCGGCGACATGGTGTTGGGCAAAATGAAGGGTTTACCTGTAATAAATATGGTGCTGCTTGCCAGTGCACCCGCAATGTAGGATTTTTCTCCAAGAATTTTCTTCTCCATATAGGCTGTGCAGCTTCAAATTCTTCTTGAGTATAAGCGAATGTGTCATTTTTGAAGTGCAGCTTCTCATCTGGATTTTTCTATGTAATCTTCTTTATATATTGCCTTCTTTTCTCTTTCAATAATCCATACGGAATGTTGAATGGCTTCAATATGGTTTCCAAGTCTTTGCCCTTTATCTTTGCCTCCTTCATGACTTTGATCACTTCATTTTCAAAATTCTTTGTCAACCGAGACACCAATAGTGCCCGTTCCTTCTGACCTATTTCTGTAGTGTATGGCATTGGATGATCATCATGTGGTTCCGCCATCTATTCTTTTATTGGAGAATAATAAATCGGGGGAGATAGAGGACATACCTCTACCTCGTCAGTAGGATTTTCTTTTGTCGGCTCTACTGGTGTCCCGATTGGTGCTTTCTCTTCTGCTTTGGTCTCTAATTGTGCTATGCCTTCAGTCCTCTCTTTAATTTCTTGCATAGCTGCTCTCAGTGCTTCTTTAACCGTAAGCAGATCATTACCAATTTCTGCTACATGATCCATGTTTTCACTGTAACTCACTGCAAGTTTTCCATGGGCAGTGTTCAGTTGTTTCTTAAGTTCATTGGTTTCGTTGACATATCTTCGTTCCCATTCTTCCCTTAGGGCTTGCTCTTGCTTCAGCGATTCTGCATATTTCTCAATCTGATCTTTCAATTCCTTCTGTTCAGTGACTGATGTTTCCTGTTTTTCTATAGGCTGGTCATATAGTAATGCCTTCATCAACTCTTTATTTCGGCTGCGTAAACTATCATTTTCCTCCATGTAGACTTTTAGTTGTGTTTTGAGCAAGTTGCTTCGAGCTTTCATTCTCTCCTTGTCTGCTTCACTAGCTTCATGTTGTCTTTGTAAATCTGTCAATTGTGCCTGGAGTTACTGATGCTGTTTCATCAATGTATTACATTGTTCCTTGACTGCGATTATCTCCATTTCTTTGGTCGAAATTTCTTGTTGGGCCTGAATGAGTTGTGCAAATAATTGTTCACTCATTACTTGAAACTGATTCTTTTCCTCATGGCCTTGTCGTAATCCGCATCTGTGTCCATCATTTATTGTTGCGTGTCCATGCCCGTTTGTATCATTTGCTTTACCGCAGGTTTCAATTGAGTAACATCAACGTTCAACCATGTGGTAGGGATGCTAGGTTCTTCACCTGTTGTGATATCTTTTCCTTTCGCCACATGTAAAGTAGTGTCATGAGGCTGCCTAATATGGAGTTGTATCCTTGGCTCAACCTCCCTATGGTCAATTTTACCTTGAGGTGTATCATCAGGTACCTCAATCACAATTGGCTCCTTATTTTATAGTAGGTTTGAGTCCTTGTCCACTGGAGTTTGTATTTCTTCTTTGATAGGTGGCACTACATCTTTATTAGTTATTGGTACTTCCTTGATGCTTATCTTTGAATGATCATT
Source organism: Ceratopteris richardii (assembly GCA_020310875.1). Taxonomy (NCBI): domain Eukaryota; kingdom Viridiplantae; phylum Streptophyta; class Polypodiopsida; order Polypodiales; family Pteridaceae; genus Ceratopteris; species Ceratopteris richardii. Next base: position 202,637,317 of record CM035409.1, on the reverse strand, counting down.
TAACTGAATCAAGTGTTCTTGTTCAGCTTGTACTTCCTGGTGCTATGTTTTTTGTTTTTGATTGTCAGGTGTGACTTCCACCTGATTTATTTCTGTCCATTCTTCGTGGTTCAATTCAGTTCGTATATCAGTGTCTAAGGTGTCCTTCTCTGGATTGGATTCTTCATCAAAGCTCGAATCTTCTAACCCTAATTCTTTGTATCTGGCCGATTGTTCTGGAGTACGTTCTTTATCTTTGTGTTTCTTCTCCTGGCTTGTCTGTCTGTAATGGTGGCCTTGAATGTTCAAATTTACTTGCCCCCGCATATACTGATGCGTTTCTTCCAAGGCTGCGGAGAGGTCTCTCTTGGTGATTGGCTGCTGCGCCATAGAAATCTTTGGCAGTGTATGGGTCCTCTTTGATTGTGGTGTCTCTTGAGCTTCTTCCTCTCTTAGGCGTTTAGTCCCCCTCATGGGTTTCTTTGAACTGGTTCCCACTTCTTCAATAGATATGGCTGTTTTCTTTTTCTTTGGAACAGTCGCTGACTTGGCATATTTCGCTAGCTCTGTTGATGTGGGCATCAAGCATAAGCAATTCTTCATGTCAAGTGCCTCATAAATGAGTAGGATCAAGGCAAAACTACCATTCAGAAACTTTTTCTGTCCCCACTTTTTCTTTGCTTCAAATAGGCGGACTTGAACATATGGAGTCATGTTTACTTTATTTCCCACTTGTCTCATAGCATGTGAGAGTAGTTGCACAACAATCTTTTGAGGTGCCGTGTATCTATGCATACTCAGAAAGCAAAAATGCTGGTGAACTAAGCGAACAGAGTCTTGAATATCCGTTCGGTTGATTTCCAAAAATGTTCTCTTTTTCGGATCATGACATTCATCTTTGACATTCGTGAGTCCCTCTTGGTTCCATCCGAAAGCTCTGTTAATAGCTCATGAGTGAATTGAATTGTTTTCCAGGTACCAACTTTGTCAAGTACCCTTGCTTCCGGGACTGATTCCTTATTCGATGCAGACTGAAGTGTATTCATTACTTGTGTACATCTCTGGAAATCTGGCATATAGATAGGCAGTCGTAGGAATGCATCAATTCTTGCTTGTGTCCAGAAGAAAAGCGAATTCGAGAAGAAGCTCAAGCAGAAGCCCTAGAGCGCATACGGAGAATGAAATTAAGAAGACAAGGTAGAGAGCACCCTAGGCAAGATGCATATGCAGATCAAGGATATGACGTGGCTATGTGTGAAGTTTCAGGTGTTAGCTCACATAGGATAACTGATCGACGTCCTTTCATAACCTTAGATATAGGACAAGGAAAGAGTGCAAGGACTGTAAGAGCCTTGATTGACTCAGGTGCAGCCACTAGTGCTGTTAAATTGTCTTACTGTCAAGAGTTGCAATTAACTGTCAATCCTGTGGAAGCATATCTCATAGGATTGGGAGGTGTGGAAACCCCTTGCATGGGCGAGGTGGAACTTCCCCTCTATATTCATGATGAGGCAATGACAGTTAAAGTACTAGTATGTCAAGATGAGGACCTCACTGAACCCCTTGTCTTGGGTCAAGACTGGATCTATGACCAAGCAGTCAACTTAAACCTAAGAAGTGGACTTCTTCAGGTATGGGTGAATCAAACTAGAATTACAATTGAGTTAAATAATGGAGCACTCAAGGAACTAGAAAAGGCACGGACTCCTGGTCCCTCCAGGGGTACACATGAAGTTGACCATGCTGTTCTTGTCCAAGGCTATGTGATGCAGAAGAATGAAGATCTCAAAAAAGGAGTCAGAACCACAATGGAACTCCCTTCCTTTCCAAAGGTCAGAAGGAGGCAGCAACTAAGGGCAGATCAATCACTGAAGACTCTCCAGGCGAGAGACCAAAAGAATGCGCGAAGCAGAACAACTCAGCCGATGAAACAAATGTGGTTGTGAAAGGGCGAGCTGCCGACTGTAACCAAGTCGCAACAACGGTCTCAACTTCCTATTAGTAATCAACGAATTGATGCTAATAAGAGGACTCCTAACACCTCTGTTGAGAAAGTGAAATCCATTTGGGTACCCAAGAAGTCGATGAAGGCTGACCCACAATCAAGACAAATTTGGGTGCCTAAGGCTTGCTTGCGGGCTCAACTAACCCCACACAATTCACATCATACACGACAGGGTTCACTCGCTCAAGCAGCCGCCACCCACTCTTGTCTGATACACTCGAACACACTGCCACCTAGAAGCACGCACAGACTCACTCGTAAATGTGTCCCAATGACACAACAACTCCCAGCAGAATTACTCATGCAACCCTCCCAAATCTCCACAAAACCAAGACCAAAAGCCATCCATGGTGTTTGGCAACCTAAGACTTGTAATAAACCCCCCGACCCCAATCTGTGAACTCATCTCCACTTACTAACTGCATTAGTCAGACAGTGCATCTTTCCATCTAGCTCCTAGGACTATCCAGGCATTAACTACACACACTGTCATCGTGCACTCACTGACTACTGACTCATCATCTACCTCATGTTAATGTTGTAACGAGACAACGACGGGTTTATTCTGTCCATTACAATATTAACACATGGTTCTATATTCTCACAGAACCAACAAGCAAGCAGTGCCATGGCAGAAGCTGGAGGTTCCAGTTCTCACACCGGATCCAGCGCACAGATTGTGGATATAGAAACACTCCTCCTCGAACCACATCTCACCGAAAGGCCGCAAGAACTTCAAGCTGTGCATGTGCTCCCAATTCAGGATCCTCCTCAGGGACACACCTCTCAGGTGGGCAAACACGCTCATTGGTTCAGTGATGTTGCAGGACCATTGGGGTGATGGAACCTATTTTTGGGAAGCTAAATTGGAGTTTAATGGTAAATGGGGACGCTACCATTTTTTCATGCGCGAATTTGAGAACTATCAGAATGCCGAAGTAATGCGTTCGGTATGGACCAAAGCGGGCCTGGACAGTTATTTCAGGGCCCACTTACCAAAGCCGGATTTCTTACGTTGTTCTTATCTTATCAGTACCATTACTCCTAGCAGGGCCAAGGGAGGCGACAGCACTTTTGTGTTACCCTCACTGTTGCCGGGCCACGAACTTAAAAGATTCAAACTGAACCTCAATCTGGTACGAGAAGCATTGGACATGCATGGTATGCACATTCCTACTGAAAAGGAAACAATGGTTCCAGGCAGAATGAAACATAAAGATCTCAATAAGCTGAAGGATATGGTAGCAATGACACCGACCATCACTCTTCACCTGCGGACCGTCATGCAGCATTTTGCTTTTCCAGCCCAGGAAAGATTCACCATGCCACCAAAGAAGATATGGTTTAGCTTGTATTTGGCAGAGACAGAAAACCTCCCTATCAACATACCACATTGGATCATAGATCAGATCCACCTAGCCCATCAACGGTGGAACAAGAAGCAGAAAAATGTGCTCCACGGGTGTTGTGCTCTGACCAAAATAATCTATCGATGTCTAGCCTATGACGTGCCGATTCAGCGGGCACTCGTATGGTCCCGGGCCCAGGAGTTCCAGAGAAGGCTATCAACGGCAGGTCCTCCATCAAAGAAGATGAGAGGGGGAGTCCAATTACCCTGTGCTCAACCAAGGGGAGCCACCACTACACCAGAGATTACCCCTCCCCAGACACGGTGCATTAGACCATTCACCATTCGGCTACCAAGACCAAGTACAGAAGGACCCAATTTGGTGGTTCCACCCATCCCATCGGACTTGGAATTTCCACAGGGCTTTACTCTCAATGATCTCACTGATGAAGAAGTGGCTAGACTAATCTATGACTCTAATCTCGAAACGGAAACAGAGCGAGCTCAGGAACCACAAACCGATACAACAACTTCAGCCCCCACCCGACCGCAAGTTGTAGAAGTCGACGTCGATGAACAAGAGACCGAACAAGAGGAAGAAGCCTACGAAGAACAAGAGTATGATGAACTTTCAGAGTTAGCAAGTGCCCCCACGTATTCGGCACAAATAAAAAGACTATATCGAACCATGCAGCTAGTTCAAGAACAGCATAAAATGTCACTTGAAGCAGGCAAGAAACTCATGAACCAATTGCTGGCAGAGGAAGGTGTGGATGATATGTTCATCGAGTCCAGCAACCTACATGCAGATGCAGTAGGATTGGATGAGGCCATTCATGAGGCAATGGCCTACATTCACCGATTTGAGAAAGGAGTTCCCGCCCGTCCCATGCGATCCGGGAAACAAATTCATATCAACGTATCAGCACCAAGAAATACAACGCAAACAGACGAACATCAGGAAGCACCACTGTCACCACCCTCCCCACCCCTCACTACACAACTCACTCCACCACGTGACACTATCGCCACCACATCCAACATCACCACAATCGTCATGGGAATTCCACTCTCTCCGGGAATCCAATTCGGCGGAGTCACTATGCCCACCTTCACCACTCTCTTCACTAACGTCACATCCACCCCACCCACGGTCCCCATCTACACGGTCACTCAAACATTTGACACTATGGAAACATCTCCTACCACAGCACCACTCCCTTCCCCATGCAACCTCCGTCCCCCATACCCCCTCCACCCACATCTCCACTTGACTCCACATCATTCACAACTCCCTTTCCCGTCCCCATTCCCCCTGCATCTTCATCTCTCCCTGCATCATTTAATGTAAATAGTATATTTCTAGCTTTAAATCAATGTGTCTATCAACTTCAGAACGAGTATCAAGCTCTCGACGATCGTTATCATCAAGTGATCACTACCAATCAGAAACTTCAGAGCCGCCTCATAGCGATCGAGGAAGAAAATGCAGAACTCAACCAACGTTACACCACGCTCGAACATGCCCACCAAACACTCCTAGAAACTCCCCAACCATCACAACAGCCAGGCACCAAACAACTCGAGGCCTTGCTGGAAGTATACCAAGCTGATAATCTCAGAGTCCGGCGTAACTTGGCACTCCTCAGAAAACACATGGCAACCGCCCTTGAAGAGAACAAGAGACTGCAGCAGCAAAATGAAGCAAATCTAGAAGCAGCAATGGAAGGCTCTCCCCACGAAATTGATCCAGAGCAGTTTAAAGCCGTACCCTCAGAGACAATGAAGACCATCTTGGAAAGCTATGCGGATCTATTAGATGCTCATGATGAGTTGGAAAGGGAACGTGATGAGCTACGTGGTCAGCTCAAGGAACAGGAGGCTCCAACCAAGGTAATAGAACCGGCCTCGACTTCAGAGGAAGTGAAGGCATTGACAGAGCAGGTGGTTGAGCTCCAGAAAAAGTTACTAGAGTATGAAAGGCAACCCTCTCCAGTTATAGAACCTGAGCCAAAAGACTTGGTTCCCATTGAGGTAGATGATTCGTACGAGGAACCATACGTTCCTATGCCAATGCCAGGCGGGCAACAAACCTCAGAGGGAATGGATACCTTAGAAGTGGAAGCACCTGAATGGCTTCAGTCATTAGAGAAGACAGCGAACACCCACGATGAACGAGTAGCAATACAGATCCAATCATTAGCCAAATTAGAAGACACTGTCATCAAGTCCAAGTATTTCAGACGTATGTCCCATCACAGGTGGATAGGGACCAATGATGATCAGTATGTGCCATATTGCATATTATTGGCTGATTACAACGCAGAGATCCAACGACAATGTGGGCAAGCCCCCACCTTTGCCACCCAGTTTGGCCCCGACGATATACCAGAGAGTGCGAAAAGAGGATGTATTCATCAACCCACTTGGAGGATCCGTCTCTTGGAGACTTATCCTGAAATGGTACGAGCCTGGAATAACATGCCCCTCTTTATTAAGTACAATCCTTGTTATGCCCCAGTCCTACGAAGACGCACATGGCCCGAATTCACCATTGCTGTCAAGAACATCAAAGGCTGTGCCAAGTGGCTAAATTATGTTTATCTAGCACCTCCACGAGGACCTCCCACTGTAAATTACATGATTTCTACTATCAGGCACTGGAGCACTCGACTACGCAATACACCCGATGTGATGGCACAAATGTGTATGAAAATATTTGAATTAATGCTGATCACATTCAGGACATTTAAAAACATTAAGGATCCCCACTTCTCAGGAGCAGGCTTCGTTACAGGCAACCAAGACCTAGTTTACGACATGAGCACCACCCCATCAATAGAAGTAATATATGCTTGGCACGCCAGAATAAAGTACCTCCCAGCTTGTTTTAAACAGACTTTCGAGGAGATGTTCATAACAGGATTCTGGGAATATCACTCAGAAATTTTTGTACCCAGGCCTTCACATCTCCTCCACTTATTTGCTGTGGAGAGAACCATACATTCAGAACAACTGCGGGTGCCACACCCGGACGTACCAGGACCAGTGAATTGGGACGCATTATTAACAGATCTCGCACGGGGGCTCCGATTAGAAGAACATCACCTCGCCTCCGACGTCGTCCAATACTACGTTCAACGAACATCTAGACAAGGGTCTGTCAGGGGCGACAGACGCGAGAGTGGGAGGGGTGTTGGCAGCAGTCAGGGAACCGAAGGAGCCACAAGACGAAGAGAGTCAGAGCGAAGGGACAGCACAAGCAGACATGGCAGTCAAAGAAGATCTGGCAAGTAGGCCATCTAAATTTTTCAGACACCAAGGAGTTGATCACACAAGAAGACAGAGCAAGTAGGGAGCTCAAAGGTATGTATGACAAATCAATAGAGGAAATCCCTACACAAATAGTGATTTTCATCACTAAAAAACCATTGTAAATATCACTTCGTGTTTTTGTAGCTCCATTTTGTGCAAGCCAAGGAGTCCTTGAGCTTGAGGAGCTTTAGAAGTATCTACCTGCCAATTTTCATATTTTTTAGATCTCGTTTGAGCCCTCTAATAAGCCCTGGAACCTAATTTTTAACTAGGCCGGACACTAGGTCTGAACAGGGCCAAAGCTAGTCAAAAACTATAAAAGGAGCTAGAGAGCTCATTTTTGAGGCTAGATTGTAATTGAAATGAACCTGTAAGAGCTTTTTGAAAGTAATCTAAGAACTCCATTGCTTCTCACTCTTTGTCTTGCCGTGTGTGCGCGTGTGCGTGTATGTGTGTGCATGCTTGTGTGCTTCTCACTCACGCACTTGTGCCTCCACTTGCTCGAGGTCTTCATACCATCCTCACGTCTTCCCGGATTGACATTAAAGGAGGTGCTACTCATCACTGAGCTACAGGGCCATATCCTCTTTTTTGTAGTTTCTTCGCGTGTTGTTTCAAAGTATAAACCAAAACTAAATCTCCTTCCTTCAAATTTTTATCTTTAATATGAGCATCAAAATAGGCTTTCTATCGCCTTTTTGCAGCATAAATCCTTGCTACCGCTTTTAACCTAGTTTCATGTAACTTCTCTATTTGATCCAATTGAGCTAATAGTTCATGTCCCGTCCACTCATAAGTTGTTGCGACTTTGAGAGTGGGTATCAAGAAATCAATTGGCAAAATAGCATTCTGTGCATACACTAAGTTAAAAGGAGTAGTTCCTATGGCGGTTTTGTAGGCTACTCGAAATTCTCATAAAGCATGATGTAATTGTTTATCCCAATCCGATCTACCATTGTTCACAATTTTCCTGAGAACTGTGCACAAGATTTTATTTGAACTTTCGGCGTGGCCATTGGCTTGTGGGTGATATGGGGCAGATTTCTTATGAATTACCAAGAATTCATTCAATAAGGCTTCTATTACTTCATTCACAAAATGCGTACCTCTATCACTCACAATTTCTATCGGCATTCCAAATCTAGTGAAAACGTTCTCAAAGAGAAACTTGGCTGTAGTTCTTGCATCATTTTTCTTGGTTGCTTTGGCTTCAACCCATTTGGTCAAATAGTCTGTGGCTACAATTATGTACTCAGCATGAGATCCTTTAGCTGGTGGGCTAATAGGTCCTATGAAGTCTATTCCCCAATTAGTAAAGGCTCTGGCACTCATCATGGGTTTCAGCGGCATTCATCTCTTCTAATTGGATATTTCGTTCGTTGACAAGTATCATATCGTTGCACATATGTTGCTGCATCTTGATGTAGAGTTGGCCACCACATTCCTGCAAAGAGAATCATTTTTGTAGTTTTATCTATAGAGAAATTTCCTCCTGTCGCTCGTGTATGTGCCATCTCTAGAACAGCAAGATACTCGTCTTCATGAATGCACATTCGTAAATGATTATCTTGTCCTCACTTAAAGAGTTGTTTTCCTATGAGAGCATAGTCCTTGCTTTGTTCTATAAGTGCACGTTTCCTTGCTAGAGTGGCTCCTTCTGGGTATTCTTGGGTCTTCAAGAATTTCCCCAAAGGCATGCTCCATCTTGGTGCCACTGTGGAGTAGCATAAATTAGAGTGTTCTTCTGGATTCCGTTCTTGACAAGTTGGGCATGTTGATACATAGTTATGTGTGTCCCTTTGCATAGTTGGCCAATATATGCCTAATATCTTCAATGTTTACCATGTTATGGTTGCATTTAAATGAGTTTTCCATTGATTTACATGTGCTTTTTGAAGCCACATTTCTTGTTCCTCCTCTTCCATGCATCTCATGAGTAATCCACTTGAGTCTTGGTGATATAGGCTTCCAGCAATGATATGAAGGTTTTTAGTTTTCCATAGGTCTTGGTTTCGATTCAGTGTGATCCCATGTTTAGGTCCATATGTGAGTATTGGGATCAACTTTTCTGCCCATTGGGGACATACTTCAAGGTTGAACAGGTAAGTGTCAGGCAGGTCATCTGGTACTCCTATGGGTGGTTCTCCATGAGTCATTCTTGATAGGTGATCTGCTCTAATGTGGATATTCCCTTTCATGAAAACTACTTCAAAATCAAATTCCATCAATAATAGAAACCATCGTACTAGTCGTCCTGTATTACAAGGCTTATTGACTAAGTACAGTAGAGCTTGATGATCAATGAAGAATTTGAATTTGTTTGCCAATAAGTAGTGTCGAAACTTCTTCACTGCGTACACCATTCCTAGACCTTCTCTTTCAGTCGTGGTATAATTGTGTTCTGCTTGATTCAATTGTCTACTGGCATAGGCTATAGGGTGATCCAACTTTCCTATATCTGCGAGTTGAGCTAGGATGCAACCAATGGCAAACTTGGAAGCATCTACATGAATGTGAAATGGTTTGTTCCAATTTGGTACTCGAAGGATTGGGGCTGAACTTAATCGACTCTTTAATTCGTTAAAGGCCTTTTCACATTCTTCTATCCAATTAAACTGAGACAATAATGCATAAAGAGGTCTAGCAATTATGGCATACATGTGTATAAATCTTCGGTAGTATCGGCAATGTCCCATAAATGATTGTGCTTCTCTAGCATTCTTTGGTCTCAGTAAATCGAGAATTACTTTGATTTTGTCTTCATCCGTTGAGATTCCATTCTTAGAGACAATATGTCCTAATATCTTTCCTTGTCGAACCATGAAAACACACTTTTCTGGATTAAGGCATACTCTATATTGGCGACATTTGGCAAAGATCTTTCCTAGTTCGGGGATATGTTCTGATCGTATAGCTGAATAAGTGCATAAATCATCCACGTATACCTCCATACTCTTTCTCAGGAACTCCTTGAATACATGGCACATCAACCTTTGGAAAGTGGCTAGGGCATTGGTTACGCCGAAAGGCATAACCCTAAAGGCGTATACTCCCCATTTAGCTGCAAAGGATGTTTTATGTTGGTCCTCAGGAGCGATGGCTACCTAATTATACCCTGAAAAGCCGTCCAAAAAACTATAAACTTCCTTCCCTGCCACTCTTTCCAAAAGATGATCCGTGATGGGTAATGGGTAACTATCTCTTATGGTGTCAGCATTTACCTTTTTCAAATTAATGCATACCCTTAGCTTACCATTCTTTTTCGGTACGACCACCAAACGTGACACCCATTCCGTGTGTTCAATTTCATAAATGAACCCAACATCTAACAGCTTATCTATTTCTTCTTTGATCTTCGCTGAGTAAACATCGTTGTATGTGTATGGTCTTTGTTTGGAAGGTTTAGCTTCAGATGTCATAGGGATTCTATGGGCACGTATAGAAGGATCTACTCCTTTCAAATCCTTTTAGGTCCAAGCAAAGACATCCCTATATTCTCGAATGAGTCGTATCAACTCTTGTTCTTCGTCCATTGAGACATCTTGATCTATAAAAGTACATCTTTCTTCTCCTTCCTCCAAGGTTACTACTATTTTTCTTGGTTTGCTCTTTATTGTCATATGCTATTCCTGGTTGTGCTTCTCGTTTTGGCATTTGAATAGCAATTTTCCTCTCTTCTACTTCATATTTTTTGAAGTGGGCAGGCACTTCAAATTGGTCTTGAGGCTTGTTTTCTTCATCATCTTTTGCTTTATCTAATCCAAGCCCTTCTTCCTTTGTCCTTTCTTGATTTATTTCATTAAGTATGACACTTACTCCTTGAGTTTCATTTTCCGTTTCCATATGTTCAAGTTCCATTTCAATGCTCTCATAATCCTCCTTCCATTCTTTTTCAATTACTTCCCCTTCTTCAGCCTCTTGAAGAACTACCACATATAGACTAACGTCATAGCCTTCCTCGTCAATGCATTCATTCATGGTTATCATTTCTTTGTTTACACACACGTCGAGAGTGGCTAAAATCTCCATCCAACCATGAGGTTCGAATTCTTCATCTAGGAATATTTGAGGCATGTAAGCTGGATCTTGTACAGATCTAGCAACTCCTTGCCTGTGCTGCCATCCTTTTCTTTTATCCTCCTCCTTTTTCGTAGTTTGGCATATCCATAGATGAGTGTCTTCGTTTATCCATGATTGATCACTTGAACCTATATTGTGAATTGACTGCTCATCTTCCTCCTTATGAATCTGATTCCATTGCAAGGGGGGAACATCTTGATAAGTGTATGTGTGGAGGTTTATTCTTGTTGTGGTTCCTTCATGTTGTAAGTATACTGCATCCTTTCCCCAATCTTGCACTACCTTTAGCTCTCTCATGAAGGTTCTTCCAAGTATCATTTCATAATTGCTAGCCCTTTCAAATTGACAAATCGCTAAGGTGTGCTCAAATTCGACTCCGCAAGTGGTAAAAATTACCCATTCCAATAATCCCAAGGGTCGTTCTGTGTGTCCGTCTGCCATTTGTATCTTCATGCGTGTTGGCCTTAGAGCTGGTTTTTCCCATTTCTCCTAGATTTCTTTAGTTGCAATTCCTACTCCAGCTCCAGAATCCAAGATGGCTTTAGTGGTATAACCCCTATAGGTAATTGGAAGACACGTGTTTCCTTCATCTCCTCACTAAAATCTCCAACCTTATTGACTGGGATTTTTACTGTGTTTACTTCATCAGGCATCTCCTTCTCTTTTGCCTTGATCTCCAATTGACTGGTTAATTTCTCCTTCAAATGTGGTTTGACCTTCAATAGTTCTTCCAATGTCAGAGTGCAAGGGATTTTTACCTTTTTAAGGCGTTGTATGATGTCCGATGTTTGGATTGATGGGTTTTGTTCTTTTTTTCTTATTGAGGGAATGCGGTATAATTCCGAATTATGTTCGTATTCTCCTGTGTAATTGGGTAAAACTTTTTCACTGTCGTTTTCCTTTTCACTTTCATCAAAGGGTAATAAATCTTCTGAATTCAGCTCAGATATTGAATGTTCTAATTCACCTTCTACTTCTAACTCTTCAAAGGGTGGTTCTATTCCTTCCACTTTCTTCCATCTGTCTTCTTGGACCTTTGCCCACAAGTCTTTAGGCCATTCTCCATCTACTTCGGGAACAATGGATCCTTCCCTTTTATCCTTACAGTGATTTCCATTATGTGTCTCACCTTCTTTGGTTCTCTTGGGGTCATTAGGGATGACAAACTCTTGGAATTCTTCTTCGGGAATTCGTGAATTGGATAATCTACAGATAGGTTTTTCTAAGGTCTGTTGAGCTACTTCGATTAATTTCTTGCAAATCTCCAACCTTTCTTTCTCTAAGTCACCTCTCGGATATTCTTTTTCATGTTGTTCAATGGTCCCTCCTGCTCTAATTCGTGCCTAGTATGCCTGAATCCACATGGCTAACTCTTTTGGCATGGGATCTGCTAAAACTGATCCTACCTCTTCTTTTTTATACTTTCCTTTTTTATTTTCTTCTTCAAGTTTCTGTTTTTCTTTTTGATCTTGTTCATTTTTTTCCTTCTCCATCCGTTGTTGTAGTTTCTTTTCCTTTATCCTATCTCTATGATTCTTCCATCTCTGGGTTCGTTTACTTGCGATACTTTTTCCAGGCTCTTCCGAGTCTTCAACTCTTTGAGGTGTGGGTGGGTTCACCTCTCTGTCACTTTGGTCATTCTCCCCAGTTTTTTCTGGTGTCTCTCTAGCTTTAGCTCTTGTTATTGCTTTCAATGGCATAGTGTACTCCTTATCACTCCTTGACAACTCTATTACTTCTATCACATTAATCTGCACGTTCGAGTTAACTTTGTTAGGATTTTTGGGGCAATCTCTAAAAAGATGTTCTTTACCACAATCACTACAGTATCCTTCCCAAACTCGTTGTGGAGGTGGTGGGTTTGGTAGTGTACATTCTCTGATATAATGATCACCTCCGCATCTATAACATGGTCCTCTGGGTACAGGCGGTCTGTTCATAGGTCGGGGGGTATGGGTGCTCTGGGAGCTGTGTACATCAATGACACATAATCCTGCTCATATCCGTAAGAATTATCTAGTGCTTCCATGCCATATGTGTAAGGTTCGTATGTTTGTCCATATTCTATCATGGAGCTCTCATATGCGGAATAATCTCCTTGATTATGGTCATAGGATGAATCATATGGTTCGCTACTAGTCAAAGGCGTGGCTGGAACTATTGCTCTCTCAAGGTTCTCTTCCTGTCTAGCTACTTTCACTGAGACTACATTTTGAGGATGGGGCGGTTGTTGTCCTAACACTGGTTGTGGTTGAGTGTAACTTTGATAAGCATAGGGTCGTGGTGCTGGTGCCTGCTGCTGATAAGTAGGATATCTAAGGGCTTCTCCTCCTTGATCTCTCTACGGGTATCCATAAGGTCTCATGAGCGGTTGTACTGGTCTTGATTGTCGACTGTAAGGACAGGTTTTTGTACTGTGGTTTGTGTACTTTTGTTCTATGCTGCAATATTGTAGAGGGCCCGAAATAGGTGGTCTATTGTAAGCATAACCAGGTGGTGCGACTACACCCCTAGTGCACAAATGAGAGGGATGATCACCTCCACAATGCATACATCTTCTAAGCATGGGCACTCTCATTGGGTTGTTGGGGTAGTTCCTCTGTCCTTGAACGTTCAACTTCTTTGCTACTAAGTCGGCTATTTCCTCTACATTGTTCTTAGGGTTTGATGCGCTGCTGACTGAATTTTCACTTTTTACGCTACCTTGAGGTATTTTCAGATCTTCAGCAAGGTTCTCCTCTAAATCAATACATTCTTTCATACACTCTTGCAAAGTTTGAACTCTTTTCACATATACCAAAGATCTTAATGATCCATTCACTAACCCTTCCAAAAATAATGACACCATCTTGTTTTGAGTGGGTCTCTCTTCCATTGGACATCTATCCACATATTGCTTGAATCTTCTTGCTTCCAATCTCACTGATTCAGTAGGAGCCTGCTTAAAACTATGGATCAATGAGGAAGAGTTATTTTTAATCCCAGATTTAGTGAATTCCTCAATCATTTCTTGATAGACTTGTTCCATGTTTTGAAAATTATTTGGGTCTAATGGCTGGAACCAAGCTAAAGCCGTGTCTGTTAGAGTTAGACCAAAGGATTCATATTGGATCAAAAACTCTTCCACTTGTTCAGCCCTGATTACTTGCTTGAATTCCGCTATATGATTGTAAGGTTCACTAGAGCCATCATAATGGTTTCTCGTGCATTTGGCGACTTGGATGGGTCTTAATCTTCTTCCTGCCTCAAGTGGTCTAGGCATCACAGGGAAAATTGGTCTTCCTATCGGTATACTAGGTCCTCGTACCACATGTGGTCTATCTGGGACAGGGATTCTATTCCCTGGGTCAACAGGTGGCTGAGGCCGATAGTTCGGATTATTTGCAGGCATAGCAAACTGCACATGGGGTCTCACCGGGATTTGTGTTTGTTGTGTTTGTCCTCACTGTTGATATGAATTATCTTGAAAGGTTCCTTGAGGGTTCTGAGAAGTAGTAGCTTGATCCCTAGGAGGGAACACTGGAATGTTCTGATACTTCAACCCTGCTCTTTCTAACTCTGTTAGAGGCCAGTATCTCCTATGATTTTTGTCCAAATATGTGATGATGGTGGGGAATTCAGGATCTTGTAACTCATAGACAGTAACTGGGTTAGGGGCTACTTTCCATAATGAAGAGTGGGCTCTAAGGAGATGCTCCATTCCATTGATCAAATACACATCCATCAAGGAGTCATTTTGGGGAACTAGGTCTCCCCTCCAAACCCTAAACAATAGTAGATCTCCCTCTGGGAGTGGTCACTTGTTCTTCATGTCCCTCTGCATTAGGGTTATGAGCATTATCTTCTTCCCCGTGTTCGTTGATACTTTCAGGGTGTTCTGTAACTACATACTGGATATCTCTCTTGTCCATATAAATTCTTCCTGCATACTTAACTGCTGGCCTAGGCACTATGTACGCATCTGAAGCTTTCTTCAATCTAGCCACTGATCGGTTTAGACCATCTAGGTAGATAGGTATCTCATTTTGGTTGGTGTTCACATATTCCAAAGATGTCCGATATTCTCCCTCAATGATTGACATCATGCTAATCATTGGTGCAGTGTTCTGCATATCCTCGGAAGCCATGGGAATTTCTTCCTCTGACTCACTAGAGGTTTTAGAATAATGTGAGTGGCTACTGGGTTCGGCTACACTTCCCACTGAAGAGATTACACTTCTTCGGCTTCCTAGGGTTCTTCCAGACCTTAGGTTCATTCACTTAAAAGCTCTGATTACCCTTAGCCAACCTCCTGCTCCTAGTGAATTCTAGAGGAAAATTTGGTTGGAAAAAGACTGACAATGAACCCACATCACACGATACTTGACCCCAAAAAAGTCCACGATACTCGATACTTCACCCAAACAGAGTATGTCACAATACTCGATATCTAACACACTAGAAGGGTACCATGATACTCGATATTTGAGCAAAACGATACACGATATTCGATCGCTTGGCTAGGCACGATACACGATATCTACAAAAACTCGATACACGATACTTGACCTTGCTGTGTCCCACGATACTCGATACTACACAGGTATCGCGATCAAAAATCTTGCGATACGCGATACACGATACTCCACCAGAAAATGTCCACGATACTTGACACACAACAAGTATCACGAGAAAATTCCCGACGATACTCGATATTTGTTAGGTATCGGGAAAGTCGCCTCCATGATACACGATATCAAACAAGTATCACAATCATAGACTCATGATACACGATACTCAAGGAGTATCGCGATCTACGATACTTGACAAGTATCGTGAAAAATTTTCCAACGATACTCGATATCGCATAGGTATCGCGATCGAAATTTCACGATAGACGATATTTGACAAGTATCGCTATTGGACTTTTGCGATACAC
The DNA here is from genome assembly GCA_020310875.1 of Ceratopteris richardii. Taxonomy (NCBI): domain Eukaryota; kingdom Viridiplantae; phylum Streptophyta; class Polypodiopsida; order Polypodiales; family Pteridaceae; genus Ceratopteris; species Ceratopteris richardii. Next base: position 202,621,672 of record CM035409.1, on the reverse strand, counting down.
GATACACGATATTCAGCAAAGCCAGGTATCGCGATACTCGACCACAGGAGATCACGATACTCAGGTATCGCGATACTCGATCGCGAGAAAACAGGATACTTGACACTTTTTCACTTTATGGCAAATGTTTTTGGATTTTGAATGCATACAAAGGTTTCTTAAGCTTATCTACCCTCTCCCCTCAGTCTGTCTCACAAAAATAAACTTTTTTTCACCCCTGGATGACCTTTGTGATACTTACCGCACATCGTTTTGTTGGAAAACTTGATTTCATTAGAATTTATGAGTAAGAGGTGTCACTCCTCTACAACCCTTTCAAACTCTAAGTCGCTTCACAACCCTGCTCATGATCACGATATTTGCTCTCCAGCTCTCACGATACTCGCTTTGAAAACAAGTGAAGTATAGAAGACAAGTTTTTGGGTTTTTATACTTTTGAAAAATTCTTCCTAACTAAGAAGACTCACAAGACTAAAGTTAGTGGCTACTCTAACTTCCTAACTACTCCCTTCTTCCTCCTACTCTACTCACTCCACTCACTTACCTAGACTAATAACTCACTACACACACTCCAAGAGTGAGAAGTAATAAGTGCGGATGAATGTGACTTACCAAAGAAGAGAAATTCACAACTCCTCTACTCACTTCAATGCTAAAAGCTACTTACCATCACATGAATGCCTCGGTTTGATTTGACACTCCCCGACAACGGCGCCAAAAAACGTGTGTACCTAAGGACAATCCTAGGGACTTGTGGAGAAAGAGACTATACCTCAATCCCCCTCAAGTGCATATCGTGGGGATTCACGCTTTATTTATCAATCCGATGAGTATCAAAACCTAGCCGAGTGTATGAGGACATGCATTCAAAAGATGATCAATGCAAATGAGCTTCCCCAAAGAGTGCAAACAAGGCAAAGACTAATCCAAACAAGCTTCAACTATCAGTCATGGTGTCACGATACTTGAAGCAGCAGCCAACAGTAAATTGAGCTTTTCTCTCAACTTCGAACTCTGAATATAGAAATAGCATATGCCTTTCGAAGCTCTCAAGAAGACGCATCAAATGGTGGTATTTTCACTCAATTCTGACACTTCTGCTTCAAGTTATGAGCAAAATATTGAGTCATGGGAATGACCTTCCTACACTTCAGCACTTCCTACACTTCACACACACCTTAACCACAGCAAACAAACACTTTCATAGATAGACCACACTTCCTAACACTCCTTTCAAGCAACACACATGCATACAAGCTCACAAAGAAGATGATACAGAGAGGAGAAGACACAAATTCGAAATTCTATGCTCTTGATTCTCACAATGGCAAAAAGTTCTTACAAAGAGTCACAAATTGACTTATATACATGTGCCCTAAAAATGGTCCTTTCACACAAGAGACCGGCACTTTATTCACTAAAAGGATAATTTCCTACTAATTTACATGGGTAAGCTACTAACCTTATGTGGGGATGCATCTAGAGGACTCCTCTAGTGCATTTACAATGGAAAATATGTTACAAAATGATTATGATACAAAATTAAGGTGTCCAAATCCGAAAAAATTTGGGGCCCGTCTTTTTCTCTGCCTTGTACTTTTCTTGCTCTGCAACAGTGCCCTTGAATTGATGTCCTCAACCTCGCATAGTTTCTTGAACCTTGTTCGCAACTTTGGTCTCTTGAACCCTTGCTCTCAACCTTGGTGTCTTGAACCTTCTTGTACGCAACCTCGGTGTCTTGGGCCCTTGTTCTCAACCTCAGTCTTGAACCTTGCTCTCACCCATGTTTGGTATCTTGAACCCTCAATCAAGTGCCACACATGATTTTCCAAGGGATTCACTCTTTCTATCTATCTCATCAGATTTGGAAAGCTCATTCCGAGAGCTTTCCAACGATATATTACATGCCTCAGTCCGACCTACGGATTGAGAGATACACCTCAATCTTTGTTGTGCTAACTTGTGAAAGCGATGCGCGCTACTTTGTACCCTTTCATATAGAGGATGCCCAAGCACCTTTTTTAGAGGCCATTAGGTCAATCCATCTTTCCCAAGCCTACTTCACAAGCGATGCGCGCTACCTTGTACCCTTTCATATAGAGGATGCCCAAGCGCCTTTTTTAGAGGCCATTAGGTCAATCCATCTTTCCCAAGCCTACTTCCTAGGCTCTGATACCAATCTAAGGAGTTGAACTCACAACCTCTTGGTTAGGAATGTGATGGGCTAACCACTTGCCCCAAAAGCCATGGTTGAGGATTACTTCCTAATCCTCTCTCTGAGGGTGTAGTTCAACCATCTCCTATCTGTCAAGGGTGTGGTTCAACCATCTCCAACCTATCACTTTATTACACCATCCCTATATACAGTGATAACATGTCAAGTATTTACTTGGGAAGCAATCCTATGTTTCATGCAAGGAGCAAGCACATAGAGGTCCACTACCATTATCTAAGGGAGAAGGTATTGAGCAAAGATGTGGAGATAAAGTTCATCAAAACCAAAGAGCAGGTTGCAGATATGTTTACAAAGTTCTTGGATGCCTCTAAACTCAAAGGTTTCAAGGATGTGATAAATGTGCAGGACATGGTTGAAGATAACTCCCAAATGAGCTTGAGGGGGAGTGTTGAAGATAAATGTACAAGCTCATTTTCACTTGAGCTATGTTTGGATAAATTTATCAAATATAAAGATAAGGAAAAGAAGAGAAAAGAAAAAAAGAAAAAAAAAAAGTCTAGACAAAATTCATGTTGAGTAAAAGATACAATATCTGCCTTGTAGTAAGTGGCATGTAGTGGGCAATCAAATGAAAGTGGTGAGTTAAGAAAGAGGCACAAAAGTCTTCACATGCTCATTGGTTATAAAAGTGGAGTGGGAGCATGTTCTAAATAAGGAGAGAAAGAGGCAAGAGCTCGTAATAGTCGGATTTTGGTCATTTTGTCTTCCCTTAGACTCCTGCTAGCCGCACATCATTTTGTACAAAGCTCTGTTGTGAAGCTCATATATCAGTGTATATGTAACCATTTCTTGTGTTTCAACACTCATTGGAAAGCTTATCTTGTGCAATTTCTCTATCTCAAATATCTCCTTCAAAGCTTATATATGTTCTATGAGATATCAGTCAAAGATTGAAGTCCAAGTTTTTAGCATACCTGTGTAGATAGGTAGTCTATTTTGGTCAATTACATTTCCCAACTAAAACGTATCCAAATTGTTTGGTTTTTAGCTTGTTGGAAAGATATTTGCATGTAATTTATCTGTCCCAAATCTCTCATTCAAAGGATTTATATTCTATGTTGACCAAAACTCATCCAAATTACTTGATTTTTAGCTTCTTGGAAAGTTATTCATGTTTACTTTCTTTGTTGCAAATATCTTCCTCAAAGAATATATATTCAGGGAGTTATCAGTTCGAGAGTGAAGTTCAATTCTTCAGCATACTTGTGTGGACAAGTAGTTCATCTTTTTCAGTTATGTTTCCTAATAAAAACTTGTCCAAATTAAGTTATTTATAGCTTGCTAGAAAGCTCTCTTTGTCTACTTTGATTGGCTAAAGGCACAAGTCCATTTGAGTTTTTCATTGAGAGCAGCAAGCTATCTAAGGTGCATCTGTTTGTCCAAGTGTTGGACATACATGGGTTCACTCTTTCGTTGTGCATAGGAGAACTCATTCTCCACAGATATTAAGAAATCTAAAGGAAACACATCATTTTGGCCAAATACCATCTCAATGGGGGTGGCATCGAGTACCGTTTTATAGGCCACTCGATATGCCCAAACAACATGATGCAATTGTTTGCCTGAATCACAGTGTTTATTATTTACAAGCTTAGTCAATACATTGCATAGTAACTTATTCATGCTCTCCACTTGTCCATTCACTTGTAGATGATATGGTGTTGACTTCTTGTGAACAACATGAAATCTTGTATGAGATACTCAATTACTTCACTCAAGAAGTGAGTTCCTCCATTGCTTACCAACTCTATAGGCAATCCATAGCTTGTGAATATATTATCAAACAAAAACTTCATTGTTTTTTGTGCATCATTCTTCCTAGTGGATTTCACCTCTACCCATTTGGTAAGATAATTAATTGCTACAGTTATGTATTCAACATGGAAGCTTTTACCTAGGGGCTTTGATAGGACCTATAAATTATATACCCCACGTGGAGAATGCACATCCTACCATCATGGGTCTTAGTGGAATCTCATCCTTAAAAATAGGATATTGACTCTTTCGGCATGTATTGCATCTCTTCACATAGGTATGTGCATCCATATGGAGTGTAGGCTGTAAGATATGCTCAATACTCCACCCTTGTGTGACCACAAATGATCCATGGTGCTCTAAGTTTTAAGGCCCCCATTATGAGGAGAAGCCATTATGAGAGCCCGAACATTTGTGGAACCCTAACTTCCAAGTTAGATGAGGTCTATGTGTGACCATTGATGGTTGTAGATGATCTTTGTGAGCCTAACCATTAGGTTAGGTAGGGCATAAACTTCCAGGCCATTGGGTTTCCATTTAAGGTGAAAATAAAGGCCCTATGGCATCGTGCGATTTCCCCATAGAACCTTAATGGGGGGAGTGCAGAGGGGGGCTTGCCCCCTTTTGTGGGGTCCGGGGGGCCTATCCCCCTAGCCCGTAGGGCCGAGATGGTAGGACTTTTGGTCATGGAGATATTGTTGGATCGTATATTTTACCGACCATTTTGTATCTCCCGACTACGTTTATCTATACCAAACCGCCTTGTAAAAGCTATATAAGCACGACCCAGGTTGAGCTTTACATAGCGTTGCACACTAGTAAGCCCTTCATTTAGAGTCTGTCTAAATCGCCATCTAAGCTCCACATTGGGAGCACACGGGTGGAGGGCGCCATCATTGTAATTGTATTACGCTCGACAATCTGAGAATTTGAGTTCTCTATCTCTTAGTGTGTGTCTATCTTTGTCCATGTTTTCCTCTCAACTCTGTCTATAGGTCTATTCCACTGTGCTTTTATTTTCTTAGAGAGGCCACCAAGACTTGAAAATAGTATAGCTTTGAGCACTCCATCAGGTACAAAGTGTCCTTGTGCAACACGTTGGTGTGCAATCTCTAATATCTTCAAATACTCACTTTCATGAACGCATAGTCTCAGATATTCATCTCTTTCACGCTTGTATAGATTATCACCTATGCGTATATAGTCTTGAGCTTCCTTCTCTAGACTTCTTTGTCGCACTAAGGTAATCTCTTGGGGAAATGTTCTTGTCTTTAGAAAGTCAACTAAAGGGATGCTTCAATCGGGTATTAGAGACACTGGTATAGAGTTGCATGGTCAATAGGGGGTCTGCTAATATAGGATGGATAATCCATGATCAACCTATAGAAATCTACTTTCATTCTTGGCCAATATAAACCTAATCGCCTCAATGTTTGTCGGTCTTTTGTTTTGAATGGTGTTTCTCTAGTGGACCTGCATGTGCTAATTGCAACCATTTTGTCATGATCTTCCTCTTCCACACAAAAAGCTAAGTTTCCTTGGTTGTTTTGCTTGTAAATACTCACAGTGAGTATGTGATATTTTTGTGACTTGGCTATCTTCTCATCTTTTGTTTTGATTATCAGGTTCTTGGGTCCAAATGTGAGAATAGGCACTAACTGCTTTGCCTATTTTGGAACTACTTCAAGTTGAACAAGTATGCATCATGGAGTTTGTCTGTCACACCTTTCATAGATTCTCCTGAAGTAAGTTGTGAAAGGTTATTTTCCTGAAGGTGAGTCTTAACTTTCCTAACAACTACTTCGAAATCATATTCCATTAGTAAGTGAAACCATCTTACTAATTGACCTATGTTGCAAGATTTTTCACCAAGTATAGCGATGCTTGATGGTTTATAAAGAATTTGAACTTATTTCCAAGCAAATAATGTCTAAACTTTTTGATCGCATAACCATGCCTAACCCTTCTCATTTAGTGGTTGTGTAATTCCTCTCTACAACATTCAATTGCCTACTTGCATATGCTATGGGAAGTTCAATGTTTCTTTCACCTGTTGGTTGTGTCAACATGCATCCAATAATGAAATTGGAGACATCCACATGCACATGAAATGGCTTATTCCAATCCAACATTCTCAATATGGGGGCTGAGCACAATCATGGTTTCAACTCTATAAATGATTTCTCACACTCTTCATTCCACTCAAAGTTAATCAAAAGGTTGTGCAAAGGCTTTGTAGTGATTGCATACAGGTGCATTAAATGTCGCTAGTATCCACAATGACCCATAAAAGCCCGTACTTCCTTAACTCTCCTAGGTCTTGGTAGTTCAGCTATGACTCTAACTTTAACTTCATCTATTGATATTCCATATTTTGACACAATATGGCCTAAGATTTTTCCTTGCCTGACCATGAAAACACACTTTTCTGTGTTCAATCTCACTTCATATTCTCTATATTTGTCAAAGATTTGCCTAAGTTATGGGATGTGAGCTTGTCTTATGTGGGAATGAGCACACAAATCATCCACATGGACTTCAAAAGTCTTTCTCAAGAAGTCCTTGAATACATGACACATAAGCATTTGGAATATAAGAGGTGCATTTGTGACCCAAATGGCATCACATAAAAAATTCCCCATTTTGTGGCAAAATACATCTTGTGTTGATCGACGGGTGCCTATCATGATAGACACAATCTATCATGATACATGGTGCCTATCACGATAGAGCAAAAAAATGGGATTTTTTCAAGTGCATGTAGTGATTTGGGATGGTGCTATGATGTTTCTATCATGCGGTGCATGTGATTCAAAAATACCAACTTCTCAATTTGTCACGACAAACACAAACATCACTTCGGGTTGTGCACAGTGATCATTATATCTAATGACATAGTTAAAGATGCTACTAAAGCTAATTCCTTCAAAAAACACTCACAAACACACAAAAATAGCAAGCAAAAAAATTTTGTCTCACTGTCTCTCACAAGTGAAATGAGGGAACGAATGGGGAAGGTGGGGATATGACCAAATCTGAAACTTTTACTAGATATGGAAATGGAAGGAGGAGGAGACTGGAGATGATGGAGATGATGATGATGAAAAACGTATAGAAAATAACAAAAATTACCTACTTACCAATGACTCCAATGTTGATACTTTATGTATCATCATCACACGCTCTCCATCGAATGGCGCTCCTTGACAATGGTGCTAAATTTGGTGTCACTCTAGCATTGTTGGGGGGATTCTTAGACAAGAAGGGATTTGAGTGTTTGTAGGAGAAAAGGGGAAGACCGGAAGAGAAAATACACACTGGAAGCCTTTGTTGATTGATTATAGTAAGACAAATACAAGGTTGAAGCACAATACAACCAATGCTTCTGTGCGAAATCCCACAGAGTGCTCAATTACAAAATACCAAATACCCAAGGGACTTGTTGCTGCCGGCCTCCTCTGCACCAAACCTCCACCTTCTCCAAGCTTGCTCTTATGCACACCTTGCACCAAGCTTCCACTAAGGGGGATGGATGGATACCTTCTGTCGGCGCGCACACACTTTAGTAAGACCTTGGGATCCTTGGGGGGACAAGCTTAGCACTCCTCTACACACTTCCTTGGTCACTCTTCATGCACACCTTTCACTTCACTTCTCTGCATCGCACACTATGTGTCTCTTGCACTTTTCTCTCTTGCTCCACTTAGACTATGCTCTCTCTTGCTTACACTTCAATGGTCCAAGAATGGTCTTTGCCTTGATTTTAGTGTGTCGATTCACGTACGCTCCTAACTGCAAGAATATCTTGGTGCTCACTTTGATGTCCCAAGATTGTCTTCACAAGTGGCAACCAACGACTCCCTGTTTTGTCCTATAGTGACTTTAGACTAAAACCGAAAATTTTAATTGGGGGGCATACTTTCACTTCTGCGTATGCTGCCCGCTTCACATACCTTCACATTTTCTTTTTAACTCTTCAAATGTGCACATAAGGGAGGGTTCACCTAAACCTTCCAAAACACTTTAAAAATACTTTGAACCTTAGGGAAATTAGAGAAATACCTCTGCAACCTGCAACCCACTTTCTCCAATTTACCCTTTGTGGACAATTAATTGTGCACTACCTGTGCACTTTGACACTTGCACTTTAGCACTTTGACTTTGCACCTATTGACTTTGACCTTGACTTTGTTGACTTTGACTAGTTTGACTTTGACCTTTTGACTTTGAATGTAGTTGACTTTGATTGCAGTTGACTTTGACCAATATTACTTTGATGGGCTCAAAAGTTGCCCACCACCTAATGTGCTCTCCGTCCCGGAGAGCTACAACCAAAAATTTGAGCATAGAGGACACCATGATTCTGGAGCTGCAAAATCTGGAAGAGGACACCTGAGCAGCAACCAATTCCACTAGAAGAACCGAAATTGGGATTTTGTTATGGAAAAGCAAAGGGGGGCAATGGGAGGGTAGAAAAGAGGTGGAGGGGAGGGCTGAGGGGCGGAGATGGAAGGGGTTGGGAGGGTTAAGGATGTGGCTAGGCAGATTGGTAAAGGGAGGGATTGGGGTTATGATTAGGGGGTCTGGAGAGGGTTAAAATGATCAAACAGTAGAGCTACAGAGGGTGCATATGGGAAATAATGAAACATAAGGTAAGACAAGGTGAGAATAGACCATGTGGACAATGTGGGGAAATAAAACCATGTGATAAGTGTGCTCAAAACATGTGGGTTTTGACCAAAATTCAGAGACAAGTGTGGATTTTGGAAAAATTATGTCAAAAAATGAATCCAAAGGTGCCAAAATACATGAAAATGACTCCAAATTTGAAAAAAATGGCCATCCGAGGCACGATCCAGAGCCAAAAGGTTTGAGCCATAAAAATTATATATATATATATATATGTGTATAATATATATATATATATATAATTTAATTATAAATGAAAAATAAAGAGGGGGGGGGATGTGTCAGAACGGGGGGCGGAGGGGAGGGGGCCGGGGGGGTGGAGGGGGGGGGGTGTGTTAGAATGGGGGGTGGGGAGAGAGAGATAGAGAGAGAGAGAGAGAGAGAGTTTTTTTTTTTTTTTTTTTTTTTTTTGGGAAAAACAAAACGCCTAGGGGGGCTTTTTTTTTGAGAAAAAATATAAAAAAAACTAAAAAAAATACATAAAAAGTCCAAAAAAAATGCAAGAAAAATCCAAAAAATCTTCAAAAAATTCTCAAAAATTTTCCTACAGGCCTAAGCTAGTTTTTTGCACTCAAACCCATAGAGAGCTTCCTCTATTCCTCAAGTTTCACAAGAAAATGACACATGAAAAGGAGAAAAATGCTAGAAAAATTCTTAAAAATGCTTAAAAAATTCCAAAAAAAATCCTAAAAATTGTACCTTTGCAAAGTTTATGAAATGGATGCTAAATTTGCTAAAAACTCAAGAAACAAGCATGAAATGGATAAAGAAAATTACTAAAACTTAAGCAAAAATGACGGGAAAAGACTATGTACAACCTGGACAAATTTTGCAGGTTCCAGGTGATCCATAAATCTTCACTTTTGTTGATGATAGGCCTTGAGCCTTGTATTGTTGACTCAGAGAGACTCCTCCATAATCTCCAATTGCAATTGTACTGCACTTCATTGGTTTTATCTTCTCATTGGGCACACTGGTCATCTGAAAGGGGTACCCTAAATCCTTCATTAGAATGTTATCTCCTCCAGCAACTTTATGACTTAATCTGCAAAATTTTATTTTTACTATTCCAGCTTCTTCATCGAGTGGAACCCTCTGTTTCCAAAGACTCGCAGGTACACCTTCCACATTCTTGTAAAGCCCTGCACTTGCTATCATAAGAATTGACATAACAGATGATAGCCATACCAATATCCATAAAAAAGTGGCCATTGACATATGAATTGGAGTAGCTTCATCACTGCTGCATGTAAGGGCTTTGCTTTTCTTCTCTTTGCTATGGCCTTTGACTGAGACTGTTTCAACCTGAGTGATTTCCTCTTTTTCTTCATATGCTTCTTCTCTACTTGAGTTTGGAAAAATTCCATAGCAGGAAGATGGCTCTTCTGCATGGAGCCAAGCCAACATGTTTTCATCTTCATATAAATCTGCTCCTTCAAATAGATCTGCTTCTGGGTTGTCCTCCACTTCTTCTTCCATACAGATACCAATTGTCTGCATCATGCTAGTATTTCTCTGATTGTCTGGTCCTTCTTCTAAAATTATCTACTGCAACTCTTTTCCCTCTTGCTTTACCCACATTGTGTCCTTGCCCCAGTCATGCAGCACATTGGCATGCCTTAACCAAAGTCTCCCAATTAACAGGGGGAAGCTTCCTTCTACCTGTGGAAGCCTTAAAACAACAAAGTCCAAGTTAAAGATGGTACCTTGTATCTTGACTGGAACTCCAAGGACCACTCCCATAGGCCTTACTATGCTTTGGTCTGCCATTGTTACAGTGAAGTTGGCAGGTCTTGAAGGGTATAGTCCAATCTTTTTCATGGTATATTCAGGCATCAAGTCAATGCCAAAACCACCATCCACAATAACTCCTTGAAATTCATGACCTTTGATAGAGACTGTTAGCCGAGGGTTCTTGTAATATGTGAGGGGTGCTTTCCCTACATTTTTATCTTTATGCATAATATTAGCAGCCCTGTGCCACTAAGCTTGTTGTGGACATTTCATCGATTATCTGCAAGAGTTCTGACCTGAACTTCCCATCCATCTTTATTAAATAAAAAATACTAACCTCCTTCTTCATGGAATTGAGTAGTCTGGAAGCTTCTGATTCCTTAAGAGACTGGGCTCCATTTGACTTATCAAACTCCTCATGAGCCCTGTTGAATGCATGTCCAATAGCATCACTGGTACCTATGAAATTTTCTTTTTGCCTTGTGTTTGCACATGTGGTGGCTTTGTTCTCAAACACACCTTTGTCTTTGTTTAATCCATTAATCATTGATTCTTGAACTATTTCCACTTGAGCCTTCCCCTTGCTTCTTGTCTACACTGTAAAAGATTCAATTTCTTCTAACTGCACCACCCTGGTAGATGGAGATGGCACATGGACTTTATCTACCCTTTCTTCTTTACACATAGAAATCATTTGAATGTGGGGCCCAAATGAAGATGCCTGGTTCTTAGGACAACAATTAGTATAGTGGTCCCTGACCTCTGGGTAGTTCCTGCAAGGAGGGGCATTTTCTAGGAGAGTGCACCTACTTTGATAGTGCCCACATTCTCCACATCTGAAACAAATAATTGGCCTTCTAGGCCCATTTCCAAAATTATCCCTCTGTCTAGGGTTGTAATTGTTACCTTGATTGGGTGCAGCCGCCATTACATTTGCTGGTGGTAGGGGTCCTCCTTGTGTCCAGTATGTTGTTGCAGGCATTCCCCTTGATTGGCATTTGTGGGCCGACCAACTTGCCTGCATAATTGGCAAGTAACACTTAACAGAGGACATTCACTTACTATATGCCCTTGCTTGCTGCACATGGAACACCAAAGTCCACTCTTGATGCCACCTCCTCTGAGTTCCTGCAACTCCTGTCGCAGCTGAGCCAATTCCTCTACTTGGCCCTCCTCCTCCTTTTGGAGCTTTAGTGCTTCAATCTCCCTTCTCAACTGAGTTATAGCATTCTCCTCCTCTCTGTGGGGCTTATTTCTTTTTAAGCCCTCCAACTCCTTCCTTAGCTGGATTACTGGATCCTCCATTTCTGTGGAATATGGTAGTTGAGAAGACGATGCTCCATACTGTTGCCTTATCTGCTCCAGTCGTGTAGCTATGTTGATGAACTCCTCTATGGAGGCTGTAGGTAGCACTAATTCCTTTATTTTACATTGGGTGGCCACTGGTAGGGGCTTAGCTAACCATTTCTTAACAAAAAAATCATGTGGTGGATCTGGCAGTTTATCCATTAGTGCTTTGGCCCTAGTCACAAACTCTGGGAACTTTTCACCTGGACCCAATCTCAAATTTTCTAGTTCTCCTATGATGATCTCTGCAGTATTCCCATGTTGGAATTGATTTTTAAATGCATCTTTCATCAAATCCTAAGTTGTAAAATGGTTCTCAGCAAATTGGTTGAACCATTTATCTGCTAATCCTTCTAATGTGGCCGAGAAGAGTATCAAAAAAGCATCCTCCCTGCCAATTAAGCCTCTAGTCTTGCATAGTGCCAAAAATCTTCTAATATGCTCATCTGGATCCTCCTGAGCTAGGCCTTTCAAAGAAGGAAATTTTATATTTAATCTTGAGAGTAAGGTTTCCAAGTCTACCTGTCCCACCATGCTCTTTACTAATGAGGTTGAAGATAGTGGACTGGAGGATCTTCTAACAACCTTCCTTCTTGTTTGCTTGCAGGTGACCCTCAATGTTTGGGACCGGGTTGCGGTCATGAGCTGTTCATAGTCCACTTAATATGAGACACTTGATAAAAATATGTACCTCTTAGTCCACTGGAGTAGTACTATCAACACTGGAATATTGCTCTCCAACTGCAATATATCTTCTCCTATGCTCAAATCTCATTGGAAGTCCCACCGGGCGTGCCAAATTTTGTTGGGGGGATTCTTAGACAAGAAGGGATTTGAGTGTTTGTAGGAGAAAAGGGGAAGACCAGAAGAGAAAATATACACTAGAAGCCTCTGTTGATTGATTACAGTAAGACAAATACAAGGTTGAAGCACAATACAACCAATGCTTCTATGCGAAATCCCACAGAGTGCTCAATTACAAAATACCAAATACCCAAGGGACTTGTTGCTGCCGTCCTCCTCTGCACCAAACCTCCACCTTCTCCAAGCTTGCTCTTATGCACACCTTGCACCAAGCTTCCACTAAGGGGGAGGGATGGATACCTTCTGTCGGCGCGCACACTTCAGTAAGACCTTGGGATCCTTGGGGGGACAAGCTTAGCACTCCTCTACACACTTCCTTGGTCACTCTTCATGCACACCTTGCACTTCACTTCTCTGCGTCGCACACTGTGTGTCTCTTGCACTTCTCTCTCTTGCTCCACTTAGACTGTGCTCTCTCTTGCTTACACTTCAATGGTCCAAGAATGGTCCTTGCCTTGATTTTGGTGTGTCGATTCACGTACGCTCCTAACTGCAAGAGTATCTTGGTGCTCACTTTGATGTCCCAAGATTGTCTTCACAAGTTGCAGCCAACGATTCCCTGTTTTGTCCTGGAGTGACTTTAGACTAAAACCAAAAATTTTAATTGGGGGGCCATTCTTTCACTTCTGCGTACGCTGCCCGCTTCACATACCTTCACATTTTCTTTTTAACTCTTCAAATGTGCACATAAGGGAGGGTTCACCTAAACCTTCCAAAACACTTTAAAAATACTTTGAACCTTAGGGAAATTAGAGAAATACCTGTGCAACCTGCAACCCACTTTCTCCAATTTACCCTTTGTGGACAATTAATTGTGCACTACCTGTGCACTTTGACACCTGCACTTTAGCACTTTGACTTTGCACTTGTTGAATTTGACCTTGACTTTGTTGACTTTGACCAGTTTGACTTTGACTATAATTGACTTTGACTATAGTTGACTTTGATTGGAGTTGACTTTGACCAATATTACTTTGATGGGCTCAACAAGCATGATGGAAGTACCATTGTGGTGAAGATCGACCTCATAAATGTCAATCCATAGAGATGTGAGGATGGTATGACAATCATGAGCGATAGGAGTGAAGAAGTGAATGAGTGAGAAGCACTAAAGAATGCAAACATACACACACACACAAAAGGCAAGATAAGGAGTGGAACAATAGAATCTTCTATTCATAAGCTGAAGAAATGCTTACAATGCTCAAGACCAAGCTCATTCTCCAACTAGCTAACCTAAAAAATGAGCAATCTAGCTCCTTTTATAGTTTTTGACCAACTTTTGGCCTGTTTCAGACATAATGTCTAGCCTACTTAAAAAATAGGTTCCTAACCTACTTTGAGGGCTCAAACGAGCTCCCAAAATTATGAAATTCCAAAGACAAGCTCTACTAGTACTCCTCAAGATCAAGGACTCCTTGACTTGCACAAAATGGAGGTGAAAATGTAAAAAATGATTATATATAATGAGTGTAGTGATGAAAATAAATGTTATATAAAAAATAAAGTTTTGAAATTTTGTTGAGGCCTTATTCTCTGCTTGTTCTCCTCTCGTTTCCCTATCTACTTAAACCCGTTTCTGAGCCTCATCCTTCTCATTGGCTTTCTTCCCTTAGGCTCCCATGTATGCTTAAATTTCCTTGTCTGCTTCTGCCACTAACATTATGTGTCACTCTAGCACAATGGAAGTACCACCCTGGTGAAGATCCACCTCATAAATGTCAATCCGCGGAGACATGAGGATGGTATGATGACCAGGAGCAATAAGAGTGCACAAGTGAGTTAGCGAGAACCACTAAAGAATGCACACACCTACACACACATGCACACAAGACAAGACAACTAGTGGAACAATGGACAATGCTCAAGACCAAGCTCAATCTCCAACTAGCTAGCCTAAAAAATGATCTCTCTAGCTTTTTTATGTAGTTTTTGACTAACTTTTGGCCTGTTTCAAACCTAATATCTAGCCTAGTTAAGGTTCCAATCCTCAACTTGCAGAAAATGGAGTTGGAAGTGTAAAAAATTATTATATACAATGAGTGTAGTGATGGAAACCATTGTTATATAAAAAATAAAGTTTTGAAATTTTGTTGAGGCTTTATTCTCTATCTATTCTCCTTTGGATTCCCTATCTACTTAAGCCCGTGTTTGAGCCTCTCCTTCTTTGGCTTTCTTCCCTCAAGCTCCCTTGTGTGCTTAAGCCACTAACAGTGGTCAAGGTCACTTAAATCCCCAAATGCATGCACAACAAACACACTTTTCTCCATGAATTGGTTTTTCTCTCTTCTTTTGCTATACTCTCATACATGCACAACCAGAATTGTATAATGGAGGTCATTGTTAAGTTATTCCTTGATTGGGGATTTTTGATGAAGAACAGAGTATTGCAGACAACTTCACTACTCTACAAAGCTGCTAAGATGCTTTCAAAACGGGCTATATCACAAAAATTGCTCCTACTTTACTGCTAAATTAGTATATTATAGAGCTAAAACGTGCAAAAATGGTATTGAAGATGAAACTTTTAGAAAACTTGTAGAATACTCAACCCCATCTAATTATCTAAGGACCTAGCAACATCTCTATAACTTGAACCATTTGTAGAAGACCTTGACTTATAGCATATTCATTGACAAATGATGGCAAAAAAGCTATTGTAGACCCGCAATTATGATACCATGCAATGTTTTATCATCTTCAAGTGATGCAAATGAACTTAAATTATCAATCAAAATACCTTACCCCAATCACATGTATGAAGATGTGTCTACATGAATTTTAGAAGTCCAAAAAAGGATCAAGAGGTGAAAGGCCAATACATGCACAAAGAAAAATAGAGAGCAACAAGCATGATTCGCATTCAAACAAGCTCCTAATGGTAGACATGGCCTTGGGACACCTCAAAAGCGCCATGGAAGCTTCAAATGATGAGAGAACCATGATAGGGATTTTATCCTTTATACTTAAAAGATTGATCATGTTCCCATTTATTTGTCCTAAGACTTTAGAAAAAAATCCTACAAGCTCATTTGATGTTCGAATCAAGATCTAGACAATCCTAAAAAAATTAATGTGATACCTCTAATACATTGCTCTCCATCTATTGAGTCTTTTGATTGATTTTCTTCACTTCCATGAGGTATTTCATCCATTCTATAAAAATATTATGTGATAATCATCTTTTACTTGTGATCTGCTTCATTCTGCCAACATCCCTACAATCGAATTTATCTAAAACAATCTTTATCCTTCATCACTTCATTTCGCCTAGTTTGAATTAATTGGAAATTTTGATAAGGCTTTTTGAGTAATCCAATGGCGGTTTGATTATGATCAAAATCCAAAAGATGGCTAAAAGTCGTGTCACTAAATGTATTAGAAGATGGATTTCCAATAATGAATTCTGGGCTTTTCTTAATAATAAGAACACTGAAAACGTTTTCTTGTAGAATAAGAAAGCTTAGAAAAAATTGTCCATCTGGGATATCATATCTTCTCCTCGTTCATTTCAACCTTCTAGAAGTTTCATCTTTGCCACATATGGGAAGCATAGATGGATACTAAGAAGATGCTTGACTTTTGCTACTGATTATGGCTTTATTTCATAGGATTCAATGTGGATAGGGTACACACCATATCTACACAATAGGGAAATCAACATTCAAGCTCATGAATGTTTTTTGGTTGGATTGAGTTACTGATCTCATGTTGCATCAATGCTGGTCTTATGACTCACACTTAAATATTTCGTACCTTCATAATTACTCTAGGATTGTTGACTGATCTTGTTAGTAGAATCAAGACATTAAAGAATTATCTCACTTGAAAGGGAATTTCAAATGCATGTGTTGTTCTATGAAGATGATATCTTCCATATTTTTCTTTCGTCTCCCAAAGTAAGGCCCATATGCAAAATCCTTCATTTTGGTTGTTGGACTCTTTACCTCAAGATTTCAACTATAGTCAGATTTTGCCTGGGAGAGTGCAAACATATGGGTATGACTGTTTGGAAGCTCTTGGGAACAAATTACATTGAACATTTGGAGAACAAGTTACATTTTTCTATGTTGGTTGTAAAGAAATGAAATTTTCTTCTCAAGGTAACTTCTAATAGATCCCATCAAGTATTCTTTCACCTTAAAGAGTGAGTTGATAAAGCCTTAAGATCTATGAAAAATACTTATAGATGAAATATACTTCTTGTAACCTTTTTTGTATAGGACACTTAAGCCTCTTGAAGAGAACAGAAAGATCCTTTTTTGTTATTGTATAATCCATAACTATCTTAATTTATAGCATGGGAATCCTCTCTACCATCCTTTGAGGATATGTAACCTTTCTTCTTTTTCTTCTTCTTATTATTTTTTGAGAGTACAATGAATTGGAAAGACACACACACCCAACCTTATAAGGTAGAGGTACCTATCTTGGGGAACTCATGGATATGTGGAGCCAAGATTTGAACTAGGAACTTCCTCCCATAGATTCAAAATGACACCCACTAGGCTACGGGGGTTTGGGAGCTGGACCAGATGTAACCTTTCTATATTTTCTATTTTTCTTTAAAAATAACACCGTACATTTTTTTCAAAATTTCATGTTTATTCCACGTAGACAGAATCTTCGAAATCATGACATATTATTTGATGTCACTATTTACACATGGCTGGATCCCTTACCACCATAGGTAAGGCTCGGGGGAAGTCTTCTGAGACCATCCATCTCAAAAGAAACTGCTGGAAAAGTAGTCCTTGTGAACTTGCCAGGAAATTGTCATCTCACGCCGGAGCATCTCGATCTACGATCTCCACGTTTCGCTACAGTCGGGCCCTGGCAAGTTCCCACGTTCTATCGCCACTTGCCAGAGCAGCAGCAGGGCAGAAACTTCCCAGAATTTCATGCTCATTGCATCTACTACTGGAGGCCAATAGGAAAGAAATCTTCCAGCTTCTAAGCAGCGGCAGTGGAAAGAAACTTTCTAGCATATGCACGAGCTCAGTCTTCGCTCTCTGTAGATACATGGGTTGACTTCATTCTGAAAGTGCGAGTGGCTTCGCTCGCTACATGCGAGGTGATTTCAAGCTGACATTCTAGCCATTTCTAGCATATCAAAATATTGTTCTTTTGCGAATCGTATTACGACAGAGCTACTACATTTAGGAACGTGAATTTTTGTATTTACCACATGTACTATTGTTAATTACAACTGGCTGTTTATCTGCGGAGACATAAGAGAGTTGCACCTCATCTCAAAACGATCTTTTATTTCAGTAAAATTCTCACAATTCTATAATATCAGATAAGACTCTGGCTGTCATGATTTCAGGATTTACTCTACCGTTGTATATTGAACGATCAGGTTACATCGTGGTAATACCAATTTTAAGAGGTGAGTAGGATCGTCAAACTGAAGCTTGAACATGTTCTCATTTGGTAATTGAATAAATGGGCTGTGGTTAAAATGATTTATTTTCTCTGAACAGACTAGGATACTTTTTCTCACTTCCAGAAAAGGTAGTCTATCATCCTCGTTGATAGTCATTCATTGAGGAAATTGAGCACCATTTCATATTTGAGAAAGACTATAAGAGAAGAAAGGAGATAATAACTTAAGTTTGGACATCATCAAAATTCTTTCCCCTTATATACAATGGCTTCACTCCAAATCTTTCAAAAACATTTGAAAGTTTAAGATTTTGTGTGAGATATTCTACATCCCTAAGGTTGCAGTCATAATCTGTTTGGCATTTATGGCTTTGGTAATCAAAAAGAAGGCCTAGCAAGGTTAGAAGTGGAAGGAAATGTTATTTATTTCTGTATGTGATAATGTGTTCATTAGTTGGAGGAGCCAGATGGAAAGTTCAATATTGTGAGTGCTCTTCACAACATGGTCAATTTCAAGTGCCTCACATATTTTGCAGACACCTGATGAAAGGGGAAATCAAAATAATGTCTCACATAAATGAGACTATAAAAACTCAAGGGTGCACATCATTTTTCTCATTTGAAATTGTGAAAGAAAAGATCTCCAATCACTATTGATGGTGAAAAAGGGAGAATAGGAATGCACGATCAACTATGCAAAACTTATGAAAGAGTTTGTTGGACATTTACGTATGTTGACATGCACATATAATTACCATTGATGGTGAAAGATGGAGAAACGGCGTGCATGAATGAGTGTCCTTCGCGGCATTCTACACTCCAAGGACACCATCATATGTGTTATATACCATATAAAGGAAAGAGTCAATGTCTCATATCAATGAGTCAGAGGTTTACACCATTTTTCTCATATGAAGATGTTAAAGATTAGATGTCTAATCACCATTGATGGCAAAGAGGGGACAATAACAATGCTTGATCAACTTTATGAAAGTAAATACGGAGTTTTGTTGGTAGAACAACCCTATACAAGGAGAAAAGAATTGTCCATGGAATGAAGAGGCTGCCTACAACACTCTTAAGGTGATGTATGCTTTGCTAAAATATATACAAATTATGTGCTGAATTTAATGGTTTCCTTGAAGGTTTAGTCATCTTATATATGCAGTATATGTTGGCCAAGCTTTAGGAGGAGGCTGCTACAGATTCAGGGGGCTGTTCTCGAAGTAATAAAGTTGAGATGAAAGTCTCCAGAGATGCAAGGAAGAACTGGAGCTTGAAGATCAATTCAGTTGTTAAAGCTCGAATGATCCATCTCATTCTTGATACTATTGCCAATGTCAAGCAAAGAAGAACAAATTGCTGTCAGGTTTCTATCTTCTTTTCGTAGGACTTGGCTTAATATGGTCTTTGTTTGGTCTACTCTAAAACATTTCTAATCGTATGCTTGTTCGAATTAACCTGGACTTGATCCCTATGGTTTTACAGGGAGCTACTGCATGGTTAAGATTGGAGAAGGGGCATGCATCTTAGTTTGTGATATGGGAAGACACATCAGTAGACATGGAGAAAGAAATTGTCTATGGGATGAAGGGGCTGCCAACGGCATTCCTAAGGTGATATACGTTTTGTTAAAAAAATATGCATGTGATATGTGCAAGTTATGTGCTGGCTTTCCTTGAAGGCTTAAACATCCTATATATGCAATGTGTGGTGGTCCAAGTTTGGGTGAAGGAGGCTACAGATTCAGGGGGCAGTTGGAAGCAATCAGGCAGAGATGGAAGTCGTAAGCAATGCAAGGAAGAGCTGTAGTTTGAAGACCAATTCAGCTGATAGAGTTAGAATGATCCATTCGATTCTTGATGCTATTGCTTATGTCAAACAATGAAGAACAACTTGCTACTAGGTTCCTATCTCCTTTTCTTAGGCTTGGTTAACTATGGCCTCTTTTGATTCATTCCAAAATATTGCTGATTGTATGCTTGTCAGGGTTAACCTGAACCTCATCCTTATGAGTTCAGCAGGGAGATACTGCATGGTGAAGATTGGAGAAGAGGCATGCATGTGTGATATGGGCAGATACATAAGTAGACAAGTAGAAAAGAATTGTCTATCAGATGAAGAGGTTGCCAATGGCATTCATAAGGTGATCTATGTTTTGTCAAAAAAATACACATTTGATATCTCCAAATTCTGTGCGAATCCAAAGGGTTCCTTGAAGGCTTGGATATTCTATGTATGCGATGTACACTGATCCAAGCTTACATGAAGGAGGCTATATTTATTTTTAAAAATTTTTATTTTTATATTTATTTTCTTTCTTTAAATTATTTATTTATTTATTTAATTTATTTAATTTATTTTTATGTTTATATATTTTTTATTTTTTATTTTATTTTTATTTATTATTTTTTAAACTTATGATTATTGTTATTATTTTTCAATTTTCATTAATTGTTTTTTTTTTCGTGTGTCTGAGTTTGTATTGACTTTCTTTTTTGTTTGTACTTTTATGTCTTATATTGATCATAAGTCTCTTGCTTTTTTTTTTTTTTTAATAATTTCCTCCTCCAAATGTGTATGTGTTTGTGTTCTATATCTTGAGTTCGTAAGTTTGGAGATCTCTGAACTTATGAAGGTATATATATATACATATACAGATTTGAGGGGCTGTTGGAAGTAATAAGCCTGAGATGTAAGTTCCAAGAAATCTAAGGGAGAGCTTGAGTTTGAAGACCAAATCAGCAGGTAGAGCTAGACATGTCAAACAAATCAGAACAAGTTGCTATTAGGGTCCTGTCTCCTTTTTGTAGACATGGTTGAGTTGGTCTGTTTTGGTTTATTCCAAAATATTTTCGATCGTATCTTGTCGAATCAACTTGAACCTGATCCTATGAGCCGTGCAGGGAGCCACTGCATGATGAAGATTGGAGAAGGGGCATGCATGTAAAGTTTGTGATAAGGGGCATGCATGTAAAATTTGTGATATATGGTTAGGTAGACAAGAAGAAAAGAATTGTCTATGAGATGAAAAGGCTGCCAATGAGATTGTTTGTCAAGGTGATACATGTTTTATGAAAAATTTATACATAGGGCATGTGCAAATTATGTGCTGAGTTCAATGGTTTCCTTGAAGACTCAGGCATCCTATGTATCCAATGTATGTGGGTCCAAGCTTTATTTGAAGGAAGCTACAGATTCAGGGGTCTCTTGAAAGTAATAAGGCTGAGATGAAAGCCCCAAGAAATGCAAGGTTGGCTGGAGTTTGAAAAGCAATTCAACTGATAAGAGTGTGAATGATCCATCCGATACTTGATGCTACTGCCCATGTCAAACAAAGAAGAACAACTTGCTGTTATGTTCTTATCTCCTTTTTGTAGACTTGGTGGTCTTATTTGGTTTATTCCAAAATATTGTTGATTGGATGCTTGTTAGGAATAACCTGAATCTGATTCGTATCAGCTCTACAAGGAGCCATTACATGGTGAAGATTTTCGAAGGGGCATGCATGTAATTTGCGATATGGGTAGACACAGCACACAAAGAGAAGAATGTCTATTGAATGAAGAGGCGGCGAATGGCTTTCTTAGGTGATGTATGTTTTGTTAGGAAATATAAATGTGATATGTGTAAACTATGTGCTAAATTCAATGGCTTCCTTGAAGGCTTAGACATCCCATGTATGCATATATGCTAGTCCAAGCTTAGGTGAAGGAGGCTACAGATTCAGGGGAATTTTGAGGTAATAAGGCTTAGGTGAAAATTTGAATATGTGGAAGGAAGAGCTGAAGAGTGATTCATCTCATTCTTTATGCTATTGTCCATGTCAAACAAAAAATACTTAATTGCCTCTAGGTTCGTATCTTCTTTCTTGGCCAACAGTGGGTCTGTTTATGGTGAATATCAAGACATTGTTGATTGTATGCTTGCTAGGATTAACCTGAACCTGATACCTGTGAGCTCTGCAGGGAGGCACTGCATGGTGAAGATTGGAGAAGGGACATGCATGTAAAATTTGTTGTATGGGCAGACACATCAATAGACAAGGAGAGAAGAATTGTCAATGGGATGAAGAGGCTGCCAATGACATTCTTAAGGTGATACATGCTTTTCTTTTAAATATGAATATTATTTGTGCAAATTATATGCGGAGTTCAATGGTTTCCTTGAAGGCTTTAGACATCCTATGTATACAATGTATGCTGACACAAACTTCCGTGGAGGCTACAGGCTACAGATTCAGGGGGCTGTTGTAAGTAAGAAGACTGAGATGAAAGTCCCAAGGAATGCAAGCAAGAGCTGTAGTTTGAAGACCAATTCAGCTGATAGGGCTAGAATGATCCATCCGATTCTTGATGCGTTTCCTATTTCCTTTTCGCAGACTTGGTTAATCATGGTCTTCTGGGAACTTTTCCAAAATATTACTACATGCACGTTTATTAAGTCGACCTGAACCTGATTCCTTTGAGCTTTGCAGGGAGCCATATCTGCCTTTTTATACATGAGAAAAAATGTAACTGTTTAATTGTATTCAAGTTTCATCCTCCCTGAACCCAGCTTGTCACTGAGAAATATCTGCTACCTAATGAGCCTATTATGTATGTATTTTGCATTAAATACAAGTCTTGGACTCGGTCATCTATGTTACTGATTTCTGCTGGGGTATCCTTTATCTTCTCTGGGGATTTGTATCTTGTTTCTCTTACTCAGCTTTGGACTCAAAAGGAAAAAAGTTAATCGATAACTTCGGTAAAATGTGTGGAAGTATGAGAGGGTCTGTTCTGCATTGTATAACCTCTCAATAGAGGCTGGCATGCCTTCTCTGAAAGAGTCTGCCAAGTGCAAATGGTTTCCTTGGTTGAGGATTGTTTAGGTGAAAGTTACATCCATGACAGAGACATTTGATGATATGAAATACTTGTTGAAGTTTTTTCTTATTCTCTTCTTCCTTGGTGGGACTACGAAATGTTTATTGTTGGTCAAGTCTTCAAATAAGGTATTATCTGATCACGTTCTAGGAGAAGAATTCTCTGTAAATGTGCGCTATGCTGAGTTGTTTGATTGAAACTGTTGCACATGTTTGCTCTCATCTGGTGGTTACAATCATGAGGTTCCATGCAGAGAGTTTAGCCATGTCTTAGATTTTTGTGCTTGTGTCAGGTGCTTATGACTGAGGTGTGTCCCCTTGCAGATGGTTGTCTTGCGGATTCTGCTCCTCGAATTTTCTTAGTTCTCAATCTATCGTACAAACTTAGGCGGAGTGCCTCTCGTACTTTGGTTGTCAATCTGTGAGTCTTCAATCCATCATGGACTCGCATAAGCAAAATGTATCCTGGTCTTTGCTCCACAAACCTTTTAGTGACTCAATTTGTCATGCAGTTACATTCATTTGTTAGATTTCCTGACCAAGGTCCCATTCAAACAACCACCTCATGGAGTTTGCTTCACAATTTGTTCTATTTTCAATCTATCACAAAGTAACGTAGGTGAACTTCCTTCTGGACTTTGGTGTAGAAATTTCCAGTACTCAACCTATCATGGAATTGCATCAGCATGTGTCTCCTGGTATTGCTCTACAAATCTTTGAGTCCTCAAATCTATCATGGATTTGTGTTAAGTGAAATCTCTCCTGGACTTTACTCCACAAATCCTAGAGTGGTTAATTTATTGGGGACTTGTGTACATAAGTCACTCATGGGTTGCACAAATCTTTGGGCTATCAGTCTATCGAGTTTTAATTGAAAATTGTTAGATATCCATTGTGATATGGCTAGAGCCTTATGTTGGGGAGAATTAGGTTTCACAAGAATTAAGGGGCATAGAGTCTCGTATGGTTGATATCAGATCCTCAATAATCTTTTCATGCAGCTTGTAATCTATTGTATATTACTAATGCCTTAGTGCATTAAGATGTAGATAAATTTACATGGATGGGCTCTATGAATGAATCATCAAGACTTAGTCAAAGGGAATCTAAGGCATTGCCAAAGAAAAAATACTTCCCTTCAAATTGTAGCTGTCATGGACACAGAAAACCATCCTAAACGCTAGATTTCATATGAGTTGATTGGTGAAGTATTTGGAAAATCTAACATACCATTAAATTTGGAATTCAAAATGAGGTACCATGGAGATTATTTACGAATAAATCTTTTTCGCACTTAAAAGTTATGCAACAACAAGTTTTGGAGATGCAAGAAACCAAGAAAGGATTCAACACTAGAATATTCAAGATGTAATTAGAGAACTTCAAAGGCAAATTCAAGAGTTGTAGATCATGGTAAATCAATCTTCTTCAAGTACCTTGATGGCATTGAATATGAAGAAAAGTCCAAAAGTGAGCTTGCTTGAGAAGTTTGATGGGAAAAGATCAAAGTTTTGAGAAATTCTACAATAGGTAAAGCCCTTTATAAGAACATAACTAGACATATATCTACATGATGCTTCTCAAGTAAGACTCATAGAAAATATGTTATGCGGATTTCTATATGTTATGCGGACTTGTTCTTTCATGGTTTGCACCTATCCTTGAAAAGGATATGGATATTTTCTATGATATTAAGGTCTTTATTTGACGATTCACATCTTTTGAAGATACTAATTATTTACATGTCGAAACGAAGCTAAGAAAGCTACAAGGAAAAAAGCTTGCTTTTATTTAATGGATCAAAATTCAGATAAATCATTTATAATCTCACATAGCATGATGATTAGTTCATTGATCAATTTTGATGGAGCTTACATGACGATATCAAGGATCTCATACTAATCATGCCTAAGGCGAATACTTTGAGTGAATTGTTGAATCAAGCAATTGAGTGCGATGATAGGTTGGTCAAGAGAAAGAAAGGGAAGAAGACTTGTTTTCAAAATTGGAAATACAAGTTTAATTCACTTCCTCTACAATATATATTGGAAGAAAAAAAAAACAAAACCCATGCGATTGGATAACATCAAGGTCATACGACTTACAACAAAGAAAAGAAAACATTAGAAAGACAATTGATTATGCTTTTGTTGTGGACATCACGATTATATGGTATTCAAATGTTTGAAAAATGAGAAACAAGGTGGATTTAAGTATGCGATAATCACGATTCCATATTAAAAGAATTATCATCAAAGTTGAAAATCGAATGTGTATCATCATGATAATCATGCTCTTAGTTATGCACCTAGATATACTATAAAACCTTTTCGGTTTCATCATGAATATCCATTATCATCATGTTTTGGTACTCCATATCAAGCACTCTACAAAGATCAAGAGCTATGAAGATTCAAATCCTAGAAGATCTTAAGGTAATATGGTTGCTCCTTGTGGAACTAATTGCTTGAGCAGGAGGTGATGTCATGTACATAAGAAGACCATCCTAAACCCTAGATTTCATCTGAGCCCACATCTCATGATCGTTGAAGAATTTGGAAAGTCTAACATCACAATTGCATTTGGAACATGTTGAATCCCTTAGAACAATCATCTACTTGCCTTGTTTAGACAATCGAGAATCTATTTTGGTTGTTGATAGCATCAATGACATCGCCAACTCATAACCATCTTAAATCTATTGCCTTAGGCACCTTATAAATAAAGATTTTTTGGCCATGTAAATCCTCAATCTTGCTAATGCGAGTCTTGGGAGCTCAAGAAGTTGCATTCTCCAAGTAGTTTTCAAGTTTCAATCCCTATTCGTGTCTAGTTTCTTGTTATAATCTTGTTTAGTCTAGTTTCTGGACATTTAGTCTTGTCCTGTTATAATCTCGTAGCATGGGATCTTGTCAAGATCTTTCTTATATCTAGTTTATCTTCTTGAATGAAGATCTTGTATTTTTGATATCTTGTTTCATATTTATGTTCATGTGTTGTGGGATCCCTTGTATCCTTTCTAGTGTATCACATGTGGAAAGAAACTCCTTCAGAGAGAAAAGTGTTAGCCAATAGAACATATATGAGAATACACATGTAAACAAGAGAAGATACATAGAAAATATATAAACTATATTAAAAAATTACAATGCTTCATTAATGATAAAGATGTACAAGATCATAATATGCTCCAACCAATACTAAAGGAATATACTCATAAGTACCAAAGAGTGCAAGTGAGGGTAAGGGAGAAGAGGCTATGAAGAGACTTAGGTTGAAAATAAGAACTCAAAAGCAACCCCCCACAAGAAGGGTACGAGCCCTTCAAGTGTGGAGGCATACTCTACTCTAAGTCCTTTTAACCACTTCAAGAGTGTAAGGTACATTCACTCCTCCAAGCTTCAAGCATTGAAGCTCTCTCTCTCTCTCTCTCTCTCTCTCTCTCTCTCTCTCCCCCTCCTCAAGAGTGTGTGAGCAACTACTCTTAAGTGTCGATGTACATGAGTGATAATTGCATGTGTTTATATAGCAATCTTGGGTGCCTATATTTTCCACAAAGCTATCATGAAAAGCATACCAAAGATGTATGAAAATAGATTTTAACTTGTTACATGAGCTCTTCTTACAAAGATGAGGGGGCAAATATTGATGATGTGGCTTAATTCAAGGGTGGAAGGACTTATTCAATACATGCTGCAATTTTGTTCCCACTTTGTAAGTCATGGACTATTTTAAAGTTGACTTTTAAGTGTTACTGAATTTTTGATAAAAAATTAGGTTTTAGATTTGAGGTCGATTATAGGTTTTTTTGGTGTATATTAAATATGCTTGGACTGCTCTCTTCAAGTACTTCATGAATATGTGATTCATTTTTCAAATCCATTAATATCGTGTTTGACCATTTTTTGTTCATTTTTATGATCTAAGTCCAAAATTGTCCTATGATGCAAACCAATCAAAATGTTTATCAATACATACAATTATTGGAGAAATCTAACCTAAAATATGTACGATTAAGAATTCTTTTGGAAATTTCCTAACAATTCCCTATGAAAGATTATTTTAAATGCAAATTTGGACAATCCTAAATTATTAGCTTTACATTGTTAAGATCACAAGTTGGTTACTTTTGGAGGATCCCAACTATTATGTTTTTAAAGTATCATCCTATTCTCTGAGAAGACCTAATCATCGTATCTATTCAGTGTGTTATATCTTTTTCCCTTTATTTTCTAGTCTTTAAGAAATACTTCTTCTAGGCCTAGTACTCAATCTTTATTTCTACTTCTTGTTGATAAAGCACTCACATTTGTTATTTATTAGCTTTTTCACAAGGCTTTATAAGATGCAATTCTTGATTTTCAACTTTTGACCAAGTGAATAGAGGACTATGTGCCTCATTTGTCTCTTGTTTGGGGCTTCCTTAGAATGAATGTTCCTTCATTGTGCAATGCTTTAATGTTTTGTCATTGTTTTGGCAAGCTTCTCTAATTTTTGGACATCCATTATCTCCAAACAAATATCACCGATTCCATTCGAATCCACATATTGATTCTCAATCAACAAATCATTCATAGAGTAAGGTGTTTGCTAATTTTGGGAAGTTCTTAGAATGATGTATGGAGGAGAAGTCCAAGGTCATTAAGGAATATAAATATTCTACCATCTTAAGTCTTCTATTGATGATCAATTAGAATCTATTGCACATTGAATCCCTATAGAAAATGCAAAAAGCATAGGTGGCTTCATCTTTATCGTTGGAACCATGATTTAGGAACATTTTCTTGATAGGTTGAATTCTTGACTTAGCATCAATTTTTTAATGCTTATACATAGAACTTGAAGTCATAAAAAATAGCCAAGAATTTAAAATTTTTTAATTTTTGAAATTCACTATTGTAAAATTGCTTTTCTCTTTTTGTGCCTATGGTGAAATTGCTTTCCTCTTTTTGTGACTATGGTAAAATTTCTTCCTATGTATAAGGGATTCCCTTTATTTAGCAGTTATCCAAGCATATGAATAGTGGTAGCCAACAGATAGGGCTTCCTTACTCTTTGCATTTACAATGTATACATAGAGGAAAGTTGGTTGGAAATAGATTGTACATGTTAACTAACCCTAGAATATCCTTAGGTTTTGAATCATCCAAATAAATCTTCTTTTATATTCCATATGAAATAATAGGTAGTCCCATGCAAGCCTATTTTGTGGTTCTTCCAAATCAATTTTGAAGAACAAAAAGTCCTTCTCATTGTTGATATATTTTTGTAGTGATGTGTGCGAACACACTTAGGACCATCATGACACTTTTTTCCCTCTTTATGAGTTTTTTTTCTCTTGGCTTGTATATACTCTTATAACCTTAATGGGTCACTTATCTTTGTACATTCACTTAGTAATATGCTACATGTCTAGTAGAGCTCGATTGGGTATTTTTATTCTACTTTTTGAGAGAATCAATTTTCTGCATCATGGTATTTAGTCACTTTCCATGGCTAAAAGCAATGATGTATTTTGTAGGTTGACTATTGAGAATAAGTTGGATACTAATTACCCTTTGTGGGCATATGCATCATGTATTGGTAGAAAAAGGCCCATGGAATATTTGTGCAGTGTATTGAAAAATGTCTTACTACACTTGCAAATACAATGATTGAATGTGATGCGGATGGTGTTCAAAATGATGATCTTCAATTTCTTGGTCATGTTGTGGTTCTTGTTGCACCTACTACAAATCAACTTCATTGGGATGACAAAGATGCGCAAACACATACAATCATAGCTTTGTTAATCAAACATGCCATTATCCCTCACATTCACTCTTGCAAGCCAACAAAAGATGCTTGGGATAGTTGTACAACATTATATCAAGCGAGAAATGAGGCTTGTGTTGCTTACCTCCAACTATAATTGAAGAGTGAACATATGAATGAAGAAGTTTCAATGGATAGTTCAATTGTGCAAATTATTCTTATTGTACTAGGCTCATATGTTTTGTACTTTGATTGTGGTGCAACCAAACATATGAGCCTAGTACAATATGAATATGGAGTATTACCATATGTGCTAACAACTCCTCTTATCCTAACATGGGAATTTGAAGATTATTCTAACTATTGCTGATGGTAGTTTTTTCACATTGTCAGAGGCCATATATGTGTCAAGAATCAAGAAAAATCTGTTATTGGCTTCAACACTAGCCAAGATTGGTTTGGTTAGCAAATTTACTGATGACAGATGTACACTTCATGATCTCTAAAATGGTGATGTTATCATCGCTTTTGACATTTTATGTCATGGGTTGTATAAGCTCATAGCTTATGATAAGTTTAAGAAAGATTTAACATGTGTGGTTCACAATCCTCAGGCTATTTTAGATGCAAAACTTTGGCATGTAGGCTTTGGTTATATGATTTTTCTTGTTGTCTTCGCCTGCAAAAATATGAAACTGTATCCTCTCTACCCGAACTTGAGGGATCTATGTCTGTGAAGGATCTATTTGGGTAAAATATAGCATTCTTTCTTCCCAAAGATGGTTTTGCAATGAATTATAGCTTGTTCATAGTGATGTTTGGGATCCTATGTAGATACCTTCATTTCGGAATTACCTGTACATTGTGACTTTCATTAATGAGTTTTCCAAGCATGCATGAGTTTATTCATTGAAAGCAAAGCCTGAATATTTATGTGCTTTAAAGAGTTCTTGGTTATGTTTGAAAAGCTATTGGCATGTAAAATGGGTACTCTTCATTCTGATCGAGGAGGAGAGTATATGTCTTTTGAGTTCAATGCATTTGTGGCTGAGCATGGGATATCACAACATTGTACAATGTTGTATACATAATAAAATGGAATTGCTAAGAGAAAGAACATGTCTCTCATGGAAATGGTGAGGTATATGATCAAAAGTTAGGCTTTACCACATAACTTCTAGCTTGAGTATTATGTGTGTAGCATATGTACTTAATAGGTATCCCACCAACGCATTGCAGTCTTCCAGTCCATATAAGGCTTGACATGGTTGCATATTGCTCGTCTACACATTTTTGGTTTTTTGGATATGCATAAGTATCTGAACAACACAAAAAGTTAGATAATAAGGTATTGAAATGTATTTTTGTTGGATACATTTTTGAAAGCAAAGATTATCATTTGTATCCTCCACAAAACAAATGCAATTTGATTAGCCATGATGTTGTTTTTTTGAAAGATGTGATTCTAATCTTTCATGTAGCTCAAAGGATGCGCATGAGAGTCTGTTGCCTCTTTTTATAGATGGATAGTCAAGTGCTTGTCATAGTGAGGTAATTCTTTACATGTTTCAAATGATGATGTAGATCATTCCATTTCTCATGCATATTTACACGATGCACTTATTGATGAGAGGGTTGACATAGAAGAGGCTATGACACTCGTGTGTTCACCAATGGTCTTTGCTTCATGCTTGGTAGCTCATGCATATCTTGGTTGAGTAAGAAGTAGCCTACTATGTCCACTTCTAGTTGTGAGGCTGAGTATAGGGCAACTTTCATAATGTCTCTTAAGTGTGTGTGGCTCAGATGCCTTTTGGCTAATTTGGGTGTTGGTTAGTCTTCTTCCACCCCCATCTTTACTGACAGTCAAAGTGCATTGCTAGTTATGAGAAACTCTGTATTCCATGCTTGCACAAAGGACATTGAGGTGCACTATCATTATGTCTAGGAGAGACTCTCCACTAGAGAGATCGATTTGGAATATGTGACCACACATGACATTGTTGTAGATGTTGTCACAAAGGCCTTACCTAGGGAGAAGTTTTTTTCTCAAAGCTTTGAGCTTAGTTCCCTTTGTGGATTAATTTCTTTCCACATTGCTTCACATGTCCTTATACATGAGTGCTGATTCCTTGTTCACTGCATCACTCCCAAGGGAGATTTGTTGATATATTTTGGTAGTGATGTGTGTGAACACACTTACGACCATCGAGGAACTTTTTTCCCTCTTTAGGAGGTTTTTCCTCTGGCTTGTATATACACTTTTCATATCCACTTGGTAATACATTCAATATTGTGTTGTTGTCCAAGCGTTCTCTTCTTCTTCTTCTTCTTCTTCTTCTTCTTCTTCTTCTCTTCTTCTTCTTCTTCTTCTTCTTCTTCTTCTTCCTCTTGTTCTTCTTCTTCTTCTCCTCCTCCTCCTCTAGACTTGGAACTCCAACAACCATCAATCATGTTTTTATTTTGACTATGTCCTTGTCATATATCTGATATCTTATTTAAGAATTATCATTGGCCCCTTATTTCCTACTTGATCCACTCCCTTTTTTTTATAATGATTTTACTTACTCCATTCATGCGTGCAGATTTGAATCAATTCTTCCATATATGTGAGGACCTTTATTTAAGGTTTTGAATAACTTCATCGGAAATCCCTCTACCTAGTGATTTATCCTTCTTCTAAAAGGTGAGTGTTTTCATCCAATATGATATCCATATAGATCCTTTCTTTTTTCATTATATTTTTAGTACCATCTTCTTTCTAGAGATAAAACATGTTTTTGATTTTAGAGAGTTGACAACTTAGAGAATATGTTATGAAAGTGTTGACGATTAAGTTATTGATTCTCTTCTTATAGGTCGTACACCATTTTATCCATGATCTTTGACATCACATTGATAGGTTTCTTGGACATGGATAGCTTAGAAACATCCTTTGACTCATCGACTCCTTTTTCCATTAGGCTTGAAAAAAGAAGCCTAGGTGTTGGATATTAAATTCTTTTCTTTTTTAACCTTTTTTGTAAAGATATTTTGATGTTCATAACTAAGTCTACACAAAGGCTTGAGTTTTGAAAGTACACATACACACACATACACACACATACATATATAAAATAAAATGCACACACACACATATACACACACAAACACACACAAAAACACAAAAACACAAAAACACACACACACTCACACACTCACACACTCACACACTCACACACTCACACACTCACACACTCACACACTCACACACTCACACACTCATAGCTCGTTGAAAAGTTTTGGATTCTAGAAAAGCTTTGAGAGACTCAAGAGTGTTACCACTACACATCCCATTACATTAGAGACTTAATTTGTGAGCTCCATAGACTCTTTGTGTTTTTTCAACTTCTCCATGCACAAGTCTTGTCACATCTATGAGCGTTTCACACTTTCTCTATGTTCCATATTTTTTAATGCTAATGAATTGTTTTTTTTGGTAAAAAGATTTCACTCTACTTGTGTTTCTTGTTAGGATTTTTCCACTATAAGGTTAACCCTAAATTTATTTAAATCATTTTACTACATGAAAGATAAATAAACTTCATGCAATGTGTAGCCTAATGAATTTAACCATTTATTGTTTGTGATTTAAGTAGTAAGATTCTCTAGCAAGATATACATTTGACCTCTCTTTTTCTTGATATTTCTTATCTCTTTCTTTCTTCTCGTCTTCCTTGTCCATGAACTTAGGTTATTGTGAGATTTTCTCAAGTAACCATCATCCTAGACATCTTATTTATATGAGAATTTTATTCACATGAAGAAATGAAAAAAAATAACATATTCAATTTAGATCTAGATATAGAGAAATACTACGTAAATCTAGGAAGTCAAGAGGCCATCAAGAAGAGTGAATTTGACTTGATATTGCTAAGAAGAGTGAATTTGATCATCAAGAAGAGTGAATTTGATCACACCATTTTTATATGTAAGTATTGAGATGCACTCTGTGGTCTAGTTAGAAGTACTAATGATAGTGTTTTGACTCTCATTTAGCATACCAGCAAGGTTTGTGAAGCATGGAGCATATTGGGAAATCAATATGAAACTCATAATCAAACACACATTCAAAACTTGGAGAATTAGGTAGCAACAGAAAGGTTTGCTGATGGGGAGATTGCTGAGGTTTTTATCACTCACATAAAGAATCCATGGGATCAAATGGCAGAAGCAAGTGTATCAAAGTCAAGGGAGGAGCTACCTTGGCATTTTTTTCGAATTTTTCCACCAAATTTTGATGGTTTGGTAACTGATCTTAATACTAAAAATCATACCTCAACCTCTAACTTTAAGAATTCGATGCCTTACTCATGGAAGAGGAGTTATGGCTCAAGGCAAGGAGTGGTGATAAAAAAGTGTTGGAGATAGACGTCTGCGGAAGCACGCGAACAACACAAGGAAGAAGAAGAAGCTTGGAGCACAACACACAAGACTGAATGTATTACTAGAGAATGTACAAAGATAAGTAGCCCATTAGGGCAATAGGCGTATATACAAGCCGGGGGAAAAAAACCTCCTAAAGAGGGAAAAAAGTGCCCCGGCGGTCCTAGAGTGTTCACACACATCACTACCTAAATATATCAACAAATCCCCCTTGGGAGTGATGCGGTGAACAAGGAGCTGGCACTCATGTATAAGGAAGTGCCAAGCTATGTGGAAATCACTCCACAAAAGGAAGTAAGCCCAAAGCTTTGCGGAAAGCTTCAAACTTCTCCCTAGGCAGAGCCTTCGTGAAAAGGTCTGCAATGTTCTCCTGCGTGGGCACATATGCCAAGCTGATCTCCCCAGCAGAGAACCTCTCCCTGACATAGTGATAATGCACCTCAATGTGCTTAGTGCGAGCATGGAACACAGGGTTCCTCGCAACTGCCAATGCGCTCTGACTGTCAGTGAAGATGGTGGTGGCAGAAGACTGGCGAACACCCAAATCAACCATAAGGCGTCTGAGCCACACACACTCAACAGTCGCTGTGAAAGCTGCCCTATACTCAGCCTCACAACTGGAAGTGGCCACAGTAGGCTGCTTCTTGCTCAACCAAGATATACATGAGCTACCAAGCATGAAGCAAAAACCACTGGTGGACACATGAGTGTCATAGCAACCAGCCCAATCTGAGTCAGAAAAAGCATGTAAATCTGGCGGTAGTGATCCCCCCTTGGTATAAAACAACCCAAGTAGCCGAGTACCACTCAAGTAGCGAAAGATGCACTTAACCGCTTTCCAATGCGTGACTCCTGGGCAATGCATAAACCTGCTCATCTGTGAGACAACAAACTGAATATCTGGCCGAGTAATGCATAAGTAAATCAAGCATCCAACAGCCTGCTGATAGAGAACAGCATCAAATGCATCTCCAGCATCATGAAGACTCAATCGTAAACCTATCTCCATAGGAGTGGCAATAGGCTTACAGTCTTCAAGGCCAAAACGCTGCAATAATGTGTCAATATATTTCGTTTGACACAAAGCCATTCCACCATCAACGTGCATAAACTGAATGCCCAAATAGTGATGCAAATGCCCCAAATCAGACATCTCAAATGAGGCATGCAAATCAGCCTTAAAATCAGCAATATGTGTCTCAATAGGACCAGTGCGCAGCATGTCATCAACATAGACAACAATGATCAGAAGCACATCATTAGCCCGCTTAACATATAAGGTGCTTTCAGTTGGACTATTCTCAAAACCATGTGCAATCAGATAGGCATGTATCTTCTCATACCAAGCACGTGGTGCTTGCTTTAAACCATATAATGCCTTCTTTAACTTGCAAACCTGGTTTTCATGCCCTTTCTGCACAAAGCCACGGGGCTGAAAAACATACACTTCTTCATGCAAGTCACCATTCAAAAATGCTGTCTTAATGTCCAACTGATGTACATTCCAACCATGATGGGCTGCAAGTGCACAAATGCTGCGAACAGTAGTCATACGGCATGTAGGTGCAAAGGTCTCATCAAAATCAATGCCTCTTTCCTGTGCATAACCCTTTGCAACAAGCCTAGCCTTATACCTATCAACTGTACCATCAGGTTTACGCTTCAGCTTGTATACCCACTTAGTGCCAATGGCCTTCTTGCCAAGAGGCAAGTCACATAAAGACCATGTACCATTCTTCATTATAGCATTATATTCAGATTGCATAGCAGCCATCCAATTTTTTGAATTTTGTGCTTCATCAAAAGAAACAGGCTCATTCTCATCACAGAGACTAGATGCAGCCATAGCATAGCAATCTGATGCAAAGGAGGCACTATGAGAGCCTGAACGAGTACGATATGACAAAGGTGCATCTAATTTGCTGTCACGCAAAGTCTGCACCAGCCATTTAGGCATAGTTTTTGCCTGCTCAATATCAGCTCTCTCATCAACAAGTGCATCATGTAAATCTGCATCAGAAATGGAATGATCTGCATCATCATATGAAACCTGCAAAGGCTGAGAAGTTGCCTCATTAGGACCAGCACTAGCCTGTCCACCTGTAAAAAGAGGCATCAAAGTATCATACATGTCTTTGGAGCTAACAGATGTCTCCTTAGTACATGAAAGCAATGGCTGAATAGCATCTTCCACAAAGACAACATCACGGCTAACCTGAATGCGTTTAGTCTGTGGATGATACAGACGATAGCCTTTACTTTCAGAACTATACCCAACAAAAATACATTTTACTGCCTTATCATCCAATTTTCTGCGATGTTGTTTAGGCACTAATGCATATGCCAAACAACCAAAAACACGCAGATGAGCAACAGATGGCTTGCGGTCATGCCAAGCCTCATATGGAGTGATAGACTGCAACGCTTTAGTGGGACACCTGTTCAGTACATATGCTGCACACATGACAGCCTCAAGCCAGAAACTATGTGGTAAAGCCTGACTTTTGACCATGCAACTCGCCATCTCCATGAGTGACCTCTTCTTTCGTTCAGCAACTCCATTCTGTTGAGGTGTATACGACACTGTACACTGGTGTTTTATCCCACGTTCAGCCAGAAATGCATTAAAATCTGAAGACATATATTCCCCCCCTCGATCAGAACGGAGGGTGCCCATTTTACATGCTGACAGATTTTCAGCCAAAACCAAAAACTGTTTGAAGCACATGAACACTTCGGACTTTGCTTTGAGTGGATATACCCATGCATGCCTGGAAAAATCATCAATGAAAGTCACGAAGTAAAGGTAATTTCCAAAAGAGGGTGTCTGCATAGGACCACAGACATCACTATGTACAAGCTGCAATTTCTGCGTAGCCCGAACTGAACCATCTTTTGGAAAGGAAGAACGCTGCATTTTGCCCAAAATACAGCCTTCACAAACATGTTTTCCAGGTGCCTCAAGTTTGGGCAAAGAGGACACCATTTCAGATTTCTGCAGGCGTAACAAACTAGCAAAATTCAGATGACCAAAGCGTGCATGCCAAAGCTTTGCATCTGACATAGCCTGAGAATCATGAACTGCACATGCCGAATCATTCACAGATCTTTCATAGTCTATGAGCTTATACAGCCCACGACATAAAATGCCAGAAGCAATAATCACATCGCCATTTGAGAGATCATGAACTGTACACCTATCATCAACGAATTTCACAACCAAGCCAATCTTGGCTAATGCAGAAACTGATAACAGGTTCTTTTTGATCCCTGACACAAATAAAGCATCTGACAAAGTGAAAGAACTACCATCAGCAGTAGTCAGAATGATCTTACCAACTCCCATAACAGGATAAGAGGAGTTATTGGCACATGTGACAGTATTCCCTGTAGGGGCAGGCTCGAGTGAAGAGAAGAAACTACGATGCGAGGTAATATGTTTGGTCGCCCCACTGTCAAAGTACCAAACATCTGAGTCTACTGCAGACATGCACTGATCATGAGAAGATGGGTCAAAACTGCAGGCAGTAGTAAACGCCCATTCTTCTTCCTGCACAAGATTTGCAGACTCTGTTTTTGGTGTAGAGGCCTCTGCAACAACCATTCCAGCCTCTTTCTTCTTTGCCTCTTTAGCAGCCAGTTTTGGACAGTTCTTTATAATATGATCATTTCCTTTACAGTACTTGCAGAACAATTTCTGCTTTTCTGATTTCTTTTCATCTTTATCCTGGTTCTTCGATTGTGCAGCATTCGCAGATTTCTGCTTACTAGTAGAAGAGCTCCATTTTCCTTTACCCTTCTGACTAGCCAGGAAAGCTTGATCTGCAACACGCATAATGGACCTGTTCTGCCTGGACTGATCTTCCTGCAACAGAACAGAGACTAATTCCTCAAATGACAAGGCATTCGGATTGCCTTTCATCATCAACCGAAGAGTAGAGGCAAAACTCTAATATGAATCAGGAAGACCATTCAGAACGGTCTGCACAAGTGAGCTATCTTGTATAACCTCATCAGCAGAAATCAATTGTTCCTTCAGGTCTTTGATCTTTGTAAGAAAACTGTCCATAGAATCACCTTCATTCATGTGCTCACTCTCCAACTGTTTTCGGAGGTAAGCAACATGAGCCTCATTCCTAGCCTGGTACAAAGTGGTAAGTGTATCCCAAGCATCCTTTGCTGTTCTGCAAGAGCGAATGTGAGGAATAATGGCACGTTTGACAGACAAGGCTATCAATGCATGTGCCTGGGCATCTCTGCCATCCCAACGAATCTGCTCTGCAGTAGGTGCAACAGAAACAGCAGCACGAATAGGAATCTGCGGAATATCATCTTCGACACCATCTTCATCAGCTCCAACACCTGTATTTGCAGTACCTGTCGTTACAGGTGTAACAGGACGTCTTTCAACACCCTGCACAATGTTCCACAATCCTTTTGCAACCAGTACATGTCACATCATATAAGCCCATAATGGGTAGTTGGTACCATCCAACTTATCCTCAACAGCCAACATACGGAATACATCACTGCTTTCAGCCATGGCCGGTGACTAAAATACCTTGATGCAGAAAATTGACTGTATCTCAAAAAGTTGAACAGAACTTCCCAGACGAGTTCTGCTAGACCTGTAGCAGACTTCGAGACGCTTAAACTGGCGAACAGAAACTGGTATATACCTTTGGCACAAAAGGACGAAATAGCCTGCACAAGCGCTGCGATAGTGCGTTCGGAGGCCGAAACGAGCTCAGATCGCAATTTCGGCACCACAAAGCGAAGATGTTTTGATCTCGGAAACACCCTGAGCATGCTCACCAAATTTCGTGCGAATCTTAGACTGCAAACGGAGGAGTGTCGACGGCGCCCTAGAAGAAGCGACGACCTGCTCTGATACCAATTGTTGGAGATAGATGTCTCCGGAAGCACGCGAACAACACAAGGAAGAAGAAGAAGCTTGGAGCACAACACACAAGACTGAATGTATTACTAGAGAATGTACAAAGATAAGTAGCCCATTAGGGCAATAGGCGTATATACAAGCCGGGGGAAAAAAACCTCCTAAAGAGGGAAAAAAGTGCCCCGGCGGTCCTAGAGTGTTCACACACATCACTACCTAAATATATCAACAAAAAGGATATGCTACATTCAAAGAAAATGCCAAAGGAGGCAAAGTGGAGTCTTCAAAAGATGAAGACAGAAAGAAGAACAACAAAAAGAAGTTCAAGGGAGTGTTTCCACTGCAAGAAGAAAGGCCAAAAGATTGAAGACTGCCACGTCAAGAAGGCAGAAGAGAAGAATGGCTCTCCGAAAGGTGTGAAGGCAAGGAGTCTTCAAACGCTACAGAAACAAAGCTTGATTTATTGTTTATGATAGAGGAGGTATCCTCTTCAGCTAAGTATTCAAGAATACACGACTCTTGGATGTTGGAAAATGGTTCCTCTCATCACATGATGAGCAGAAAAGACCTTTACAGTTCCTTAAAACCTCTAAAGGAACCCATCACAGTAAAGGTAGGCAATAATGCAAGATGTTCTGTAGAGGGTGAAGGTACAATTTCTTTCATTAATTCTAATGGGGATGTGAGAAGGCTTTCAAATGTGTTGTATGTTCCACAAAACAAACGGAATCTGCTTTCAGTGACTTCTACAACTGATCAAGAACATGAAGTCTCTTTTA
The DNA here is from genome assembly GCA_020310875.1 of Ceratopteris richardii. NCBI lineage: Eukaryota > Viridiplantae > Streptophyta > Polypodiopsida > Polypodiales > Pteridaceae > Ceratopteris > Ceratopteris richardii. The sequence continues at coordinate 202,582,937 of CM035409.1, read as the reverse complement.
GTAGAACAAGAGCTAAGATTATGGATAGTAATAACAACATTGTTGGGATTGGCATAAGGAGGAACAACCTGTATGAATTTTCTACTCTCAGAACCACTATAATGGTGGCCACAAGTAAGCTATGGCATGAGAGATTTGGCCATATTGGATACTGTGTACTAATGGAGATGCATCACATGCATATGGTTGCACACCTACCAATTGCAGAGATGAAGGAACCATGTGAAGCTTCCATAATGGGCAAGCAATAGAGAAAGGCGTTTCCACAAGAAAGCAAGAATGGAGCAAACTATCCTCTAAAGTTGGTGCATGCTAACTTGTGTAGAAAAATGTCTACATAGGCCTTGGGTCGATCTTCCTAGTTCATGTTACTCATCGAAGAATATAGTAGGAAGATATGGGTGGATTTCCTTCATGATAAGGCTCAAGGCTTTGGTAAGTTTAAAGAATGGCTTCAGCTTGTTGAAACTGGATCAGGGAAGAAGATGAAGAAATTCAAGACAGATAGTGGTGGTGAGTTTACGTCAATAAAGTTTGAAGATTCTTTAATAGTAAAGGAATCAAGCATAAACAAAGAGTAGCATATAGCCCTCAACAAAATGGTGTTGCAAAATGTTGGAATCGAACTATCATGGAGATGGCAAGGTGCATGTTGAAGGGAAATGATTTGCCAAATCAATTTTGGAAAGAGGTTGTCAACATTGTTATCTACATCTTGAATCAAAGTTACACAAAGGCACTTGATGGAAAGACTCCACAAGAGGCCTACACTAGTGAAAATTCATCTTTTCCCATTTCAAAGTATTTTGAAATGAATGTTTTGTACATGTTCTAGATAAGGAGAGAACAAGCTTCAACCAAAAAGCATCAAATGTATCTTCTTAGGGTATAATGAGTATAAGAAGGTTTATAAGCTCCATCTCCTTGAAGGGAGTTCTTTTAATCCAGAGATCTTGTTTCATACCTACGGTCCTGGGTTGTGGGATCTTTTGTATCATATGTAGTCAACTTATCTATATGTACTAGTCTTGGGTTGTGGGACTTCCTATATCAGTTATATATTCTTGTATTATTTCCCTACGTGGGAAATCTTGTAATTGAAAGTGTAATTCTGAAATCTTGTCTAGTTTAGGCAGTGGTCACAATCTAGTGCTACCCTGACATTTTGACAAGACTAGCTTTTATCCAAGACCAAGCATCATGGAGAATGCTCATGAATAGATTGTGGCATCACTTTAGAGTCTCTAACAACAAGTTGATGACCTAACTCATCAACATACACAAGTTGAGATGGGACACCTAGTGCATGTAGGCGCACTCCTTCAAGAATTACAAGAATAAATAAGGAATCTTCAAGAAAATCAAGGAAGTATTCAAATGAATCACTGGAATAGTTCATCCTTCATGAAGGAACCTAATATTTGCATGCTAGAAAAGTTTGTTGGGGATCACACAAAGTTTCAAGAATTTCTCCAACAAGTTAAATTGTACATCTGTATGCAGCCTGATAGATACCCTAACAAGGCATCCAAGGTTGGGTTTATTGGAACCTTGCTCTGTGGCTAAGCAATCATGCTTCTCCCCAATCTTGGAGAAGAACATGGCAATACTTAAGGAGCATGAGGGGTTTCTTCAAGAACTCACCACCATATTATTTGGAGATGCAAACATAAGTCAAGTGGAAAAAACAAATCTTTGAAAGCTACATCAAGGTAACTACCCTACCTCTACCTATGCATCAGAATTCAGGTAGTTGATATGTGATCTCACTTGGCACAAAGATTATTTCATAAGCCAATTTAGATGGGGTTTAAGAGATGATATGAAGGACCTTTTGATCACGATGCCAAAGCTATTTAATGTGATAATTACCTTTTTGAAAGAATTGCAGATAGACGTAACTAGGTTCCAGCCTCTTAACACCACAAGAGAAACAAAGAAGGATAGATAACAAGTTATACCTCTATTGTGGAAACTCTGACCATATTGGAGTTAATTATCCCAACAAGAGAAGAAACTCCAAAGTTGTAGTCACCTTTGTAGAGCAGGGAAATAAGGAAGTCCAATTGTAAAAGAGACCGTACTTCTAGATCATGATATAAGAAAGGATCTCATAATTCTAGCTACACCCATAGAAACATGTCTTGCCCCTGTCAATTTAATCATGCCTAAGAAGATCCTTTCCCTTACAAACCTAGTAGATCCAAGGGCCTCCTCATGTTTCATTAATGAAGGATTAGTTAAGAAACATAGAATTCCAATACTTCAGAAGAACAAACCAATAGTAGCTAAAGTAGTAGATGAATGACCTCTAGCATGTCGAGATATTAAACTTTTGAAAGCATGAAAACACTTCTGATTTTTGCTTGATAACATATAGCCATACCTTTCTTGAGAAGTCATCAATGAAAGTGACAAAGTACCTAGCTCCTCCGAATGAAGCCTCTCTACTAGGTCCCCATACATATGAGTGTATAAGTTCCAAGATCTTAGAGGATCTATACTCACTCTTTGGAAATGGCTTCCTTGCTTGCTTACCTAGCTGAAAAGCATCACAAACTCATGTAGATCTTGGCCTTCAAGATTCGGTAGTCCTTGCACTACACCTGCTTTGCACATGCTTTTTAACTTGGGAATATTGACGTGTCCTATCCTCTTATGCCAAAGATCAAGCTCTGCAATCCTTTTGTTACCAATCATCTCATAACATACCTTGTGTGTAGGAGCAACATCTAGGTGAATAGTCTACCTTCTTTCCTTCCCTTGGCAATGAACTTGCCTCCTTGCTTCACCATGCACCCTTTTGCATCAAATATATCATGTAGACCTCTCTCTACCATTTTTCCTATAGAGATAAGGGTCTTGGAAATAGATGGGACATGGAGCACATTTTTAAGAGTCTTGACAGATTCACCTTCACCTAGCTTCACATCTTCCACATGTGTAATGGGATGTTCAGTGTTATCTCCTATCTCCACACAACCTTTTGAGCTTGGGACCTACATATGAACAAAGGATTCTGTCGTACATGATGTGATTTAAGCATCCAGAGCCTATGTACCACTTTTTATCCTTGGGATCACTAGTGTAGTCTCATGGCTAGGAGGGTCTCCTTCTCATCATCCTTCTTGGAGTTGTTCGCATAGTTCCCTTGCTCCTTCTTCTTCTTGCCTTTGTCATCCTTGAACCAACAATTTGAAGAAATATGATTCTGCTCACCACATATAAAATAAGTTTTACCTTGATGAGGGTTGTTCTTCCCTTTGCCATTCTTGCCCTTCCTTGAAGATAGTGCCTTGCTATCTCCTTCTGAATCTGAATCTTCTTCCTTGGATTGCTTCCACTTGATTTTTCCTCCTTTCCCCTTCTTGCATCTCTTGCCTTTGCTTTTTCTAGCATATAGGACTTGTTAGTGACCATCCTTCTTGGATGTGTCTCCTATGACAACCTCTTCTGCCACTAGGTATGGGATCAACTCCTCAAGAGTTGGTAGAGGACCTCTATACAAGATGGTAGTAATAAGGGGTTTCCATTTGTCTTCCCCTCTTAGCCCATTGAGAGTAATCTGCACAAGGTCTTCCTTATCTACTTTGCAGCCAATAGATGCCAATTGCTCCCTCAACTCCTTCACCTTCAAGGTGTAGTCAATAATAGATTGACCACTACCCTTCTTCAAAGAATGGAGTTCATTATAAAGCAACATCATTTTGCTTCTTGTGGAAGTGGCATATATCTTCTCTAAGGCCTCCCAAACATCTCTAGCATGATGAAACTATGATAGATGACCAATCATAGTGTAAGAGATTACCTCTGATATGTAGAAGATATCTATCCTATTCCTTTCCTCCCAATCCTTCAACATCTTCAATTCTTGACTGGTGACCTTTGGATCTTTGGGATCCACATCAGGCTTATCTTCATCACCACACATAATATTCCATAAATCTTTGATCATGAGGTAGTTCATGACTTTGAAACTCCATGGCTGATAGTTGTCTTTGTTAAGCAACTCCAATTTTTTGACCTAGATATGCCATAATGAATGGGAAATTAGGGTTACATTGAAAAGTACCTCTTAGCCTTGATATCAAAGATTTTGTGTCCTTCTTCTAGAGTCTTCAAAGGATATTTCCTACTTTGATAGCAAATCATGGAATTTAATCCCTCAAATTTGCACACTAGAAGTGAAATGAATCCAATACCTAGGTCCCTTCATACACCTTTTCTGCTACCCTACAGCAAAACTCTGATTGACTTGCTTTACGATGATCCAAATCACCTAAGATTTTAGACACACTTAGTATGTTTTATAAGCTCTCCAAAAAGCTATAGAACACCTCAAATAGGTCTGCTTAGGCTAGTCAACAACTCTGTACAAAATAGAATATGCAGAGATGTAGGATATGCAGAAATTAGGGTTACAGATATACACAAATTTCTCAACACATAAATCTGATTTCAAGACGTCCTCTTAGGGAAAGTAAAACTTATATAAACTAGAGAATGAACCTTAAATCTCTTGAATTGGATATGTATACAAAGAGTTACAACTGTTATAAGCAGACTATGCCTATAGCTACAAGAGACTAGAGGGGGTGTGAGCTTGATAGCTCCTCCCTAGTCCTCTATGCATGTGCATTTTTCCTAGTTTGCATAGCTGTGTTTCAGCTCCTTGAGCCTTGGATGACTATCTCATTGATCCTCCTTGAGTATATGTCTCCTTGTCTTCAATGACCTACAAGACTTCCATGCATTTGATGTCTCTTCATCTCCTTTTATAGCTTTTGGATGCCTCTCTCGACTTTTCCATCGTCTTAGGACTTCCTTGACTAACCTTGCCAAACCTTGCCCAACCTTGAGACCACCCTAAGTGATTCGAGTCATGACTTTTGTCCATATTAAGGTCTTTTGACCCTTTATCCACCTAAAGCTTGCATAGTTCACATTTTCGACACCTAGTGCATCTAAAAGCTTCTTGACTTTGAGAATGAAGTTGTTGATGCTACTGCTTGAGGTATTCTTTAGATTTCTCAACCCGTTTTTGAGTTCAATATTCCTTGATTTAGTACTAATAGATTAGATCCTCTCCAAGGTTTCCCATGTTGATATATTTAGGTAGTGATGTGTGTGAACACTCTAGGACCGCCGGGGCACTTTTTTCCCTCTTTAGGAGGTTTTTTTCCCCCGGCTTGTATATACGCCTATTGCCCTAATGGGCTACTTATCTTTGTACATTCTCTAGTAATACATTCAGTCTTGTGTGTTGTGCTCCAAGCTTCTTCTTCTTCCTTGTGCTGTTCGCGTGCTTCCGCAGACGTCTATCTCCAACAATTGGTATTAGAGCAGGTCGTCGCTTCTTCTAGGGCGCCGTCGACACTCCTCCGTTTGCAATCTCAGATTCGCACGAAATTTGGTGAGCATACTCAGGGTGTTTTCGAGATCAAAACAGCTGTGCTGTGTTGTGCCAAAATTGCGATCTGAGCTCGTTTCGGCCTCCGAACGCACTATCGTAGTGCTTGTGCAGGCTATTTCGTCCTTTTGTGCCAAAGGTATATACCAGTTTCTGTTCGCCAGTTTAAGCGTCTCGAAGTCTGCTACAGGTCTAGCAGAACTCGTCTGGGCAGTTCTGTTCAACTTTTTGAGATACAGTCAATTTTCTACATCAAGGTATTTTAGTCACTGGCCATGGCTGAAAGCAGTGATGTATTTCGTATGTTGGCTGTTGAGGATAAGTTGGATGGTACCAACTACCCATTATGGGCTTATATGATGCGACATGTACTGGTTGCAAAAAGATTGTGGAACATTGTGCAGGGTGTTGAAAGACGTCCTGTTACACTTGTAACGACAGGTACTGCAAATACAGGTGTTGGAGCTGATGAAGATGGTGTCGAAGATGATATTCCGCAGATTCCTGTTCGTGCTGCTGTTTCTGTTGCACCTACTGCAGAGCAGATTCGTTGGGATGGTAGAGATGCCCAGGCACATGCATTGATAGCCTTGTCTGTCAAACGTGCCATTATTCCTCACATTCGCTCTTGCAGAACAGCAAAGGATGCTTGGGATACACTTACCACTTTGTACCAGGCTAGGAATGAGGCTCGTGTTGCTTACCTCCGAAAACAGTTGGAGAGTGAGCACATGAATGAAGGTGATTCTATGGACAGTTTTCTTACAAAGATCAAAGACCTGAAGGAACAATTGATTTCTGCTGATGAGGTTATACCAGATAGCTCACTTGTGCAGACCGTTCTGAATGGTCTTCCTGATTCATATCAGAGTTTTGCCTCTACTCTTCGGTTGATGATGAAAGGCAATCCGAATGCCTTGTCATTTGAGGAATTAGTCTCTGTTCTGTTGCAGGAAGATCAGTCCAGGCAGAACAGGTCCATTATGCGTGTTGCAGATCAAGCTTTCCTGGCTAGTCAGAAGGGTAAAGGAAAATGGAGCTCTTCTACTAGTAAGCAGAAATCTACGAATGCTGCACAATCGAAGAACCAGGATAAAGATGAAAAGAAATCAGAAAAGCAGAAATTGTTCTGCAAGTACTGTAAAGGAAATGATCATATTATAAAGAACTGTCCAAAACTGGCTGCTAAAGAGGCAAAGAAGAAAGAGGCTGGAATGGTTGTTGCAGAGGCCTCTACACCAAAAACAGAGTCTGCAAATCTTGTGCAGGAAGAAGAATGGGCGTTTACTACTGTCTGCAGTTTTGACCCATCTTCACATGATCAGTGCATGTCTGCAGTAGACTCAGATGTTTGGTACTTTGACAGTGGGGCGACCAAACATATTACCTCGCAGCGTAGTTTCTTCTCTTCACTCGAGCCTACCCCTACAGGGAATACTGTCACATGCGCCAATAACTCCTCTTATCCTGTTATGGGAGTTGGTAAGATCATTCTGACTACTGCTGATGGTAGTTCTTTCACTTTATCAGATGCTTTATTTGTGCCAGGGATCAAAAAGAACCTATTATCAGTTTCTGCATTAGCCAAGATTGGCTTGGTTGTGAAATTCGTTGATGACAGGTGTACAGTTCATGATCTCTCAAATGGCGATGTGATTATTGCTTCTGGCATTTTATGTCGTGGGCTGTATAAGCTCATAGACTATGAAAGATCTGTGAATGATTCGGCATGTGCAGTTCATGATTCTCAGGCTATGTCAGATGCAAAGCTTTGGCATGCATGCTTTGGTCATCTGAATTTTGCTAGTTTGTTACGCCTGCAGAAATCTGAAATGGTGTCCTCTTTGCCCAAACTTGAGGCACCTGGAAAACATGTTTGTGAAGGCTGTATTTTGGGCAAAATGCAGCGTTCTTCCTTTCCAAAAGATGGTTCAGTTCGGGCTACGCAGAAATTGCAGCTTGTACATAGTGATGTGTGTGGTCCTATGTAGACACCCTCTTTTGGAAATTACCTTTACTTCGTGACTTTCATTGATGATTTTTCCAGGCATGCATGGGTATATCCACTCAAAGCAAAGTCCGAAGTGTTCATGTGCTTCAAACAGTTTTTGGTTTTAGCTGAAAATCTGACAGCATGTAAAATGGGCACCCTCCGTTCTGATCGAGGGGGGGAATATATGTCTTCAGATTTTAATGCATTTCTGGCTGAACGTGGGATAAAACACCAGTGTACAATGCCGTATACACCTCAACAGAATGGAGTTGCTGAACGAAAGAACAGGTCACTCATGGAGATGGCGAGGTGCATGGTCAAAAGTCAGGCTTTACCACATAGTTTCTGGCTTGAGGCTGTCATGTGTGCAGCATATGTACTGAACAGGTGTCCCACTAAAGCGTTGCAGTCTATCACTCCATATGAGGCTTGGCATGACCGCAAGCCATCTGTTGCTCATCTGCGTGTTTTTGGTTGTTTGGCATATGCATTAGTGCCTGAACAACATCGCAGAAAATTGGATGATAAGGCAGTAAAATGTATTTTTGTTGGGTACAGTTCTGAAAGTAAAGGCTATCGTCTGTATCATCCACAGACTAAACGCATTCTGGTTAGCCGTGATGTTGTCTTTGTGGAAGATGCTATTCAGCCATTGCTTTCATGTACTAAGGAGACATCTGTTAGCTCCAAAGACATGTATGATACTTTGATGCCTCTTTTTACAGGTGGACAGGCTAGTGCTGGTCCTAGTGAGGCAACTTCTCAGCCTTTGCAGGTTTCATATGATGATGCAGATCATTCCATTTCTGATGCAGATTTACATGATGCACTTGTTGATGAGAGAGCTGATATTGAGCAGGCAAAAACTATGCCAAAATGGTTGGTGCAGACTTTGCGTGACAGCAAATTAGATGCACCTTTGTCATATCGTACTCGTTCAGGCTCTCATAGTGCCTCCTTTGCATCAGATTGCTATGCTATGGCTGCATCTAGTCTCTGTGATGAGAATGAGCCTGTTTCTTTTGATGAAGCACAAAATTCAAAAAATTGGATGGCTGCTATGCAATCTGAATATGATGCTATAATGAAGAATGGTACATGGTCTTTATGTGACTTGCCTCCTGGCAAGAAGGCCATTGGCACTAAGTGGGTATACAAGCTGAAGCGTAAACCTGATGGTACAGTTGACAGGTATAAGGCTAGGCTTGTTGCAAAGGGTTATGCACAGGAAAGAGGCATTGATTTTGATGAGACCTTTGCACCTACATGCCGTATGACTACTGTTCGCAGCATTTGTGCACTTGCAGCCCATCATGGTTGGAATGTACATCAGTTGGACATTAAAACAACATTTCTGAATGGTGACTTTCATGAAGAAGTGTATGTTTTTCAGCCTCGTGGCTTTGTGCAGAAAGGGCATGAAAACCAGGTTTGCAGGTTAAAGAAGGCATTATATGGTTTAAAGCAAGCACCACGTGCTTGGTATGAGAAGATACATGCCTATCTTATTGCACATGGTTTTGAGAATAGTCCAACTGAAAGCACCTTATATGTTAAGCGTGCTAATGATGTGCTTCTGATCATTGTTGTCTATGTTGATGACATGCTGCTCACTGGTCCTATTGAGACACATATTGCTGATTTTAAGGCTGATTTGCATGCCTCATTTGAGATGTCTGATTTGGGGCATTTGCATCACTATTTGGGCATTCAGTTTATGCACGTTGATGGTGGAATGGCTTTGTGTCAAACGAAATATATTGACACATTATTGCAGCGTTTTGGCCTTGAAGACTGTAAGCCTATTGCCACTCCTATGGAGACAGGTTTACGATTGAGTCTTCATGATGCTGGAGATGCATTTGATGCTGTTCTCTATCAGCAGGCTGTTGGATGCTTGATTTACTTATGCATTAGTCGGCCAGATATTCAGTTTGCTGTCTCATAGATGAGCAGGTTTATGCATTGCCCAGGAGTCACGCATTGGAAAGCGGTTAAGCGCATCTTTTGCTACTTGAGTGGTACTCGGCTACTTGGGTTGTTTTATCCCAAGGGGGGATCACTACCGCCAGATTTGCATGCTTTTTCTGACTCAGATTGGGCTGGTTGCTATGACACTCGTGTGTCCATCAGTGGTTTTTGCTTCATGCTTGGTAGCTCATGTATATCTTGGTTGAGCAAGAAGCAGCCTACTGTGGCCACTTCCAGTTGTGAGGCTGAGTATAGGGAAGCTTTCACAGCGACTGTTGAGTGTGTGTGGCTCAGACGCCTTATGGCTGATTTGGGTGTTGGCCAGTCTTCTGCCACCACCATCTTCACTGACAGTCAGAGCGCATTGGCAATTGCGAGGAACCCTGTGTTCCATGCTCGCACTAAGCACATTAAGGTGCATTATCACTATGTCAGGGAGAGGTTCTCTGCTGGGGAGATCAGCTTGGCATATGTGCCCACGCAGGAGAACATTGCAGACCTTTTCACGAAGGCTCTGCCTAGGGAGAAGTTTGAAGCTTTCCACAAAGCTTTGGGCTTACTTCCTTTTGTGGAGTGATTTCCACATAGCTTGGCACTTCCTTATACATGAGTGCGAGCTCCTTGTTCACCGCATCACTCCCAGGGGGGATTTGTTGATATATTTAGGTAGTGAGAATGTGTCCTATCATATTGTTGCTAATGTGTTGTGAAAGAATGGAAATAATTATTTTGTCATGCTTGATCCATTCCCTAAATGCTCTCAAGCGATCATTGGTTGGATTATCCCCAAACCTAGGTCTTCGATCAATCCCATTGATCAAACCCTAAAAGCTTTTGCCCATGAGGTAGTTTGACATCCTAAATTTCCAAGGCTGATAGTTTCCCTTGTCAACTTACTCGATTTGAGCATTGAAATCAGCCATATCTTGCTTTGACTAAGCTTTGGAACTCTCTTACTACCTCCTTGAAGTTATATTGGTGCAAAGCAAAGTGATATTACCTCAAGGGTTATATCTCCTTTGATAAAATCCAACTATGCTTTACTTGATTAGGATCAAGTGCTCCCCCTTGATGAAAAAAACTTCGTCCAGATTCCTTTGAGAGATGTGGCAACTCGCTATGCAACTAGAAGTGTAATGTGACCTCCCAAGATACACTCAAACATACAATATTATGAAGCTCTGGTTATTTCTTGGAGATGGTACAAATATTTCTAGAGATATTTTAATGACTTAAATTATACTAAACAAGCTTTCCAATAAGACAAATCTCATGTTGGAGTTAGACGTCTGCGGAAGCACGCGAACAACACAAGGAAGAAGAGGAAGCTTGGAGCACAACACACAATACTAAATGTATTACTAGAGAATGTACAAAGATTAGTAGCCCATTAGGGCAATAGGCATATATACAAACCGGGGAAAAAACATCCTAAAGAGGTAAAAAAGTGCCCCAGCGGTCCTAGTGTGTTCACACACATCACTACCTAAATATATCAACGAATCCGCCCTGGGAGTGATGCGGTGAACAAGGAGCTGGCACTCATGTATAAGGAAGTGCCAAGCTATGTGGAAATCACTCCACAAAAGGAAGTAAGCCCAAAGCTTTGCGAAAAGCTTCAAACTTCTCCCTAGGTAGAGCCTTCGTGAAAAGGTGTGCAATGTTCTCCTGTGTGGGCACATATGCCAAGCTGATCTCCCTAGCATAGAACCTCTCCTTGACATAGTGACAATGCACCTCAATGTGCTTAGTGCGAGCATGGAACACAGGGTTCCTCGCAACTCCCAATGCACTCTGACTATCAGTGAAGATGGTGGTGGCAGAAGTCTGACCAACACCCAAATCAGTCATAAGGCGTCTGAGCCACACACACTCAACAGTGGCTGTGAAAGCTGCCCTATACTCAGCCTCACAACTGGAAGTGGCCATAGTAGGTTGCTTCTTGCTCAACCAAGATATACATGAGCTACCAAGCATGAAGCAAAAGGCACTAGTGGACACATGAGTATCATAGCAACCAGCCCAATCAGAGTCAGAAAAAGCATGCAAATCTGGCGGTAGTGATCCCCCCTTGGGATAAAACAACCCAAGTAGCCGAGTGCCACTCAAAATTAGCGAAAGATGCGCTAAACTGCCTGCCAATGCTTGACTCCTGGGCAATGCATAAACCTGCTCATCTATGAGACAAAAAACTGAATATCTGGCCGAGTAATGCATAAGTAAATCAAGCATCCAACAGCCTACTGATAGAGAATAGCATCAAATGCATCTCCAACATCATGAAGACTCAATCGTAAACCTGTCTCCATAGGAGTGGCAATAGGCTTACAGTCTTCAAGGCCAAAATGCTGCAATAATGTGTCAATATATTTCGTTTGCCACAACGCCATTCCACCATCAACTTGCATAAATTGAATGCCCAAATAGTGATGCAAATGCCCCAAATCAGACATCTCAAATGAGGCATACAAATCAGCCTTAAAATCAGCAATAAGCTTCTCAATAGGACCAGTGAGCAGCATGTCATCAACATAGACAACAATGATCAGAAGCACATCATTAGCACACTTAACATATAAGGTGCTTTCAATTGGACTATTCTTAAAACCATGTGCAATCAGATAGGCATGTATCTTCTCATACCAAGCACGTGGTGCTTGCTTTAAACCATATAATGCCTTCTTTATTATGCACACCTCGTTTTCATGGCGTTTTTGCACAAATCCACGAGGCTGAAAAACGTACATTTCTTCATGCAAGTCACCATTCAGAAATGCTATTTTAATGTCCAACTGATGTACATTCCAACCATGATGAGCTGCAAGTGCACAGATGCTCCGAACAGTAGTCATACGACATGTAGGTGCAAATGTCTCATCAAAATCAATGCCTCTTTCTTGTGCATAACCCTTTGCAACAAGCCTAGCCTTATACCTGTCAACTGTACCATCCGGTTTATGCTTCAGCTTGTATACCCACTTAGTGCCAATGGCCTTCTTGTCAGGAGGCAAGTCACATAAAGAACAAGTACCATTCTTCATTATAGCATCATATTCAGATTGCATAACAACCATCCAATTTTCTGAATTTTGTGCTTCATCAAACGAAACAGGCTCATTCTCATCACACAGACTAGATGCAGCCATAACATAGCAATCTGATGCAAAAGAGGCACTATGAGAGCCTGAACGAGTACAATATGACAGAAATGCATCTAATTTGCTGTCACGCAAAGTCTGCACCAGCCATTTTGGCATAGTTTTTGCCTGCTCAATATCAGCTCTCTCATCAACTAGTGCATCATCTAAATCTGCATCAGAAATGGAATGATTTGCATCATCACATGAAATTTGCAAAGGCTGAGAAGTTGCCTCATTGGGACCAACACTAGACTGTCCACCTATAAAAAGAGGCAGCAAAGTATCATACATGTCTTTGGAGCTAACATATGTCTCCTTAGTACATGAAAGCAATGGCTAAATAGCATCTTCCACAAAAACATCACTGCTAACCAGAATGCGTTTAGTCTGTGGATGATACAGACGATAGCCTTTACTTTCAGAATTGTACCCAACAAAAATACATTTTATTGCTTTATCATCCAATTTTTTGCGATGTTGTTCATGCACTAATGCATATGCCAAACAACCAAAAACACGCAGATGAGCAACAGATGGCTTGCAATCATGCCAAGCCTCATATGGAGTGATAGACTGTAGTGCTTTAGTGGGACACCTGTGCAGTACATATGCTGCACACATGACAGCCTCAAGCCAGAAACTATGTGGTAAAGCCTGACTCTTGACCATACACCTCGCAATCTCCATGAGTGACCTTCTCTTTCGTTTAGCAACTCCATTCTATTGAGGTGTATACGACACTATACACGTTTAGCTAGAAATGCATTAAAATCAGAAGACATATATTCCCCCCCCTCGATCAGAATGGAGGGTGCCCATTTTACATGGTGACAGATTTTCAGCCAAAACCAAAAACTGTGTTTGAAGCACATGAACACTTCGGACTTTGACGTCAATGGATATACCCATGCATGCTTGGAAAAATCATCGATGAAAGTCATGAAGTAAAGATAATTCCCAAAAGAAGGTGTTTGCATAAGACCACAGACATCACTATGTACAAGCTGCAATTTTTGAGTAGCCCGAACTGAACCATCTTTTGGAAAGGATGAATGCTGCATTTTGCCCAAAATATAGCCTTCACAAACATGTTTTCCAGGTGCCTCAAGTTTTGGCAAAGAGGACACCATTTCAGATTTCTGTAGGCGTAACAAACTAGCAAAATTTAGATGACCAAAGCGTCCATGCCAAAGCTTTGCATCTGACGTAGCCTAAGAATCATTTACTGCACATGCCAAATCATTTACAGATCTTTCAGAGTCTATGAGCTTATACAGCCCACGACATAAAATTCCAGAAGCAATAATCACATCGCCATTTGACAGATCATGAACGTACACCTGTCATCAACAAATTTCACAACCAAGCCAATCTTGGCTAATGCAGAAACTGATAACAGGTTCTTCTTGATCCCTGGCACAAATAAAGCATCTGACCAAGTGAAAGAACTACCATCAGCAGTAGTCAAAATGATCTTACCAACTCCCGGATAAGAGGAGTTGTTGGCACATGTAACAGTATTCCCTGTAGGGGCAAGCTCGAGTGAAGGGAAGAAACTGAGTTGCGAGGTAATATGTTTGGTTGCCCCACTCTCAAAGTACCAAACATCTGAGTCTACTGCAGACATGCACTGCTCATGAGAAGATGGGTCAAAACTGCAAACAGTAGTAAATGCCCATTCTTCTTCCTACACAAGATTAGTAGACTCCGTTTTTGGTGTAGAGGCTTCTGCAATAACCATTCCAGCTTCTTTCTTCTTTGCCTCTTTTGTAGCCAGTTTTGGACAGTTCTTTATGATGTGATAATTCCCTTTACAATTTACAAAACAATTTCTGCTTTTCTGATTTTTTCTCATCTTTGTCTTGGTTCTTCAAGTGTGTAGCATTTGTAGATTTCTGCTTACTAATAGAAGAGCTCCATTTTCCTTTGCCCTTCTGACTAGCCAGGAAAGCTTGATCTGCAACACGCATAATGGACCTGTTCTACCTGGATTGATCTACCTACAACAGAACAGAGACTGACTCCTCAAATGACAATGCATTTGGATTGCCTTTCATCATCAACCAAAGAGTAGAAGCAAAACTCTGATATGAATCAGGAAGACCATTCAAAACGGTCTGCATAAGTGAGCTATCTGGTATAACCTCATCATCAAAAATCAATTGTTCCTTCAAGTCTTTGATCTTTGTTAGGAAACTATCCATAGAATCACCTTCATTCATGTGCTCACTCTCCAACTGTTTTCAGAGGTAAGCAACACGAGCCTCATCCCTAGCTTGGTACAATGTGGTAAGTGTATCCCAAGCATCCTTAACTGTTCTGCAAGAGTGAATATGAGGAATAATGGCACGTTTGACAGACAAAGCTATCAATGCATGTGCCTGGGCATCTCTACCATCCCAACGAATCTGCTCTGCAGTAGGTGCAGCAAAAACCACAGCACGAACAAGAATATGCAGAATATCACCATCTTCGACACCTTCTACATCAGCTTCAGTACGTGCAGTTGTAACAGTTGCAGGTGTGATAGGACGTTTTTCGACACCCTGCACAATGTTCCACAGTCCTTTCGCAACCAACACATGTTGCATCATATAAGCCCATAACGGGTAGTTGGCACTATCCAACTTATCCTCAACAGCCAACATACGAAATACATCATTGCTTTCAGCCATGGCCGGTGACTAAAATACCTTGATGCAGAAAATTGACTGTATCTCAAAAAGTTGCAAAACTGCCTAGGCGAATTCCGCTAGACCTGTAGCAGACTTCGAGACGCTTATACTGGCGAACAGAAACTGGTATATACCTTTGGCACAAAAAGACAAAATAGGTTGCACAAGCACTACGATAGTGCATTCGAAGGCCGAAATGAGCTCAGATCGCAATTTCGGCACCACAAAGCGAAGTAATTTTTTTCTCGAAAACACACTGAGTATGCTCACTAAAATTCGTGCGATTCTGAGACTGCAAACGGAGGAGTGCCGACGGCACCCTAGATGAAGCGACGACCTGCTCTGATGCCAATTGTTGGAGTTAGACGTCTGCGGAAGCACGTGAATAGCACAAGGAAGAAGAAGAAGCTTGGAGCACAACACACAATACTGAATGTATTACTAGAGAATGTACAAAGATTAGTAGCCCATTAGGGTAATAGGCGTATATACAAGGGGGGGGGGACCTCCTAAAGAGGGAAAAAAGTACCCCGAAGGTTCTAGTGTGTTCACACACATCACTACCTAAATATATCAACATCTCATTCAAAATGGATGTTCACACACAAAATCAAAATGACTACAAAATAGGCTACTTGGCCTCCACTCTCACACACCTGTGTAGAGACACACTTTCACTCTAGAGACAATAATTTAGACAATATGCAGATATAGATCTTGAGATTTGACCCAAATTTAGAAAACTATATTAGCTACCCAACAAGAGTAAAACTATAGCATGGGTTCCTACAATAGGAGGACCAATGGATACAACTTAGAGAAATAGAAACTTGTCACTACTCACATAGGTAATGAAATATCATAACCCAAACTTGGGATGGAAGCAGGTAGGAGGCTTGCTTAAGCTAGGGACTTGCTTGCTGGATTTCGATCACTCTAAGGACACTTATATACACAAAAGAAACACACAAGATCACACAAAAATTCGTGATAAAAAAAAAAAAAAAAATATATATATATATATATATATATAAAGCAAGGAGGCTCCTACAAATTAGGAACCACTTTTCCTAGAATTTCTCCTTCTAACTTAGAGAAATTGATTGGAATGATTTGGGGAGTGTTTGAATGATCCCTTTTGGTGGTCTCGTGAGTTAAGGATTTCATACATTGGTCCACTTGTTCAAATTATTTTCCTCATGAATTTTTACTTTGAAGATGAGACAAATCTTTGATTCTACAAACCCCATCCCATAATCACTAGAATAGGTTTCACATGGTACTCACAAAGAATAGAGAACCAAAGATGAGCAAGCACCCATGTTGTAAATATATCCTTGATGGTTGAGCTCATTCAAGAACAACCAAAGGAACCAACCAATGTTGAAGAGGCACTACACAATCTAAATTGGAGGGCTGCCATGCAAATAGAGTACAATAATTTCATGAAAAAATGGAACTTGGTAGCTAGTGGATCAACCCCGTAATCGCAAAGGCATTTGCATCAAGTGGGTGTAGAAGCTAAAGTACAAGGCTGATGGTACTTTAGGAAAGTTAAAAGCAAGACTTGTTGCAGAGGTCTACTCACAAGTTGAAGGGATTGACTTTTGTGAATCATTTTCCCCAACTACATGGATGACTACTATCCAAGTAGTACTAGTTGTGGCTACACATAAACAATGGCCAGACTATCACATGGATGTCAAATCAACGTTCCTAAATGGAGAACTCAAGGAGGAGGTATCCATGTCTCATCCACTAGGATTTGAGGCTCTATTTTCAGAGAACAAGGTATGTATGCTCAAGAAGGCATTATATGGGCTAAAACAAGCCCCAAGAGCATGATATCAATGGATAGATAAGTATATCTTGGATCTAACTTTCAAACGATGTGCTTTTGATGCTAATTTGTATGTTTGAAAGAGAGGAGGGAAGACAATTGTGCTTGTACTCTCTGTAGATGACCTTGCGATTACACGAAATGATGATGCTTTTCTTCAACAAATAAAATATGCATTGATTTCATAATTTGAAAATGATAGAATTGGGATTAATGCATTATTTCTTAGGTCTTGAAGTATGCCACAAACTTGAGAAGATTTCCATCTCTCATTAAGTATGCAAGACAATTTTTGAAGGCATTCAACATGGAGGATTGCAAGAAGATTTCTATACTATGGAGGTCAACACAAAATTATCTATTGAAGATACTTAACCTCAAGTGGATATTGGAAGATACACGAAATTAGTTGAAGTCTCATTTACTTGTGCAATAGTAGACCATATATCTCCTATGTTGTTGGAGTAGTAAGCAAGTTCTCTAATAATCCTTGCCAAACTCATTGGAAAGAAGCATGCAGATACTTATGAAGCATACATCTTCACCAAGGCTCTTGGGAAAGTGAAACTTCATCAACATTCTCCAAAGCTTGGCATTGGACCCACAAATTAGTTCACCGTAGGGTGGAAATTGAGGGGGTGTGTTAGATATACTCAATAATCCATCCTCAAATGACCATAAATGATCCATGGTTTAAGGCCCCATTATGAGGGGAAGCCATTGTTAGAGCTGAGGCATTTGTAGAACCCTAACTTCCAAGTTAGATGAGGTCTATGTGTGATCATTAATGATAATAGATGATCTTTGTGAGCCTAGCCATTAGGTTAGGTAGTGCATATAGTTTGGGGCCATTGGGTTGCCATTCAAGGTGAAAATAAAGGCCTTGTGGTGATGTATGGTTTCCCAATAGAACCTTAATGGGGGGAGTGTAGAGGGGGGCTTGGTCCTTCTGCCAGGTCCAAGGGGCCTATCCCCCCAACCCATAGGGTTGAGATGGTAAGAATTTTGGTCTTCGAGATATTCTCATATTGTATATTTTTTTGAATATTTATTTGTCTCGACTACATTTATCTATACCAACCATTGTAAAAGGTATATAACCATGGCGCATATCTAGCTTTACATTGTGTACTAGTAAGCTCTTAATCTAGAATATGTCTAGATTGCCATCTAAGCTCCAGTGCACGTGTGGACAACACCATCTTTATAGATGCATTACACTTGGCAATTTGAGAATTTGAGTTCTCTATCTCTTAGTCTGCATCTCTCTCTATCTGCATTTTTCTCAACTCTATCCATTGATCTATTCCGCTATGCGATTATTTCTTACAGTCTTTGCCTTTTAAGGGGTCTAGATCATCCAAATATCACATAGGAAACCTCAAAATTGAAAAGCTCAAAATCTTGGACTTTGTAGTGTGATTGTTATTTGTACATGCATTAGGAAACGTTTGAGTTCTTCACGGACCTTTTTATTTTCCACATTATTTTTTAAGTGTACTTTGCTTAAAACTCTAATTGAGCTTACTTTTTTCTTAACTTCCATGCTTTTTCCTTGGTCAAGGGTGTTTTTGAAAATCCCTTTTGAGACCAAAGTGACAAGCATTCAAATCCCCAACAAGGACTTGATAAGCATGTGAACTCGGTGTCTTTGACCATTATATATTGTATTGAATTATTTGTTATTAGGGTACGAGGCTTTAAATTTCTCACAATCGGCATCCACCATAGGATTGTGTCTTCAAATGGACAATGCAGACCATGATCCTTGTGAAAGTGAGGTGTTGAATAATATAGGTCTTTAGATTTCCTTCATAATGGATGGCTAGATGACAAGGATCTTCCCATCAACTTGATCCATTGGACCAAGGATAAGGTCAATGAATCACACCCCTCATGGTGATATATGGCCTAATTCTTAGCCCCTAAAATCATAGCCATCATATCTAGAAGGCCATCAATGACACATCCCTTTTCACACAAGTACAAGGGATCTTTGCGATCACTCTAAATTGCTACCATTAATCCTTCATGCATTCGTTAGCTATTATTCATCGGAGTCTCATGAAGTCTTCATTATTATTATTAGCCTTTGATCTTGGGGGTCTATCCAAAGGTTGAGAATCACTTCCATTTACCGAAGGTTCTTTTGAATATCTATCATCATTCTAGAACGTATCGAAGGGTCAAAATGAATCCAATAGTACTTTACACTTCCCTTTGTGGTCTTGCCACTCATATAAGACAAACGTGTCATTTGCTTTTACAAAAAGTAATCCACCCAACATTTTTTTGAGGTGGCATGACCTTGTCGGCTATTTTCTTTCTTAAATCCATTTTTATTCTACTGGTAAATAATTTGGCCCTTCTTCACCTCAAAATTTTCCTAATGGGAGATTTTTCTCAGTGTTTGGATGAAATTATGAAACTCTCAAGATTTTTAGGCAAGTCCTAGGAGAAGCTATGTGAAGTCGAAACCTTCAAAGCTTCCAATTTTCAGCTCAATTACAGGGGGATAAATTTTGTAATATGAGGTGTAGTTTTTCAAAATTCTATCACATTCACATCAAATTGAGTTAAATATGCACCATTTGAGGCATCCACAGGTCCCAAGGAGCAATTCACACCCATAAAGTTTCAAAAGACCTAAGTTATTCTTTGGCGCAAGAGATCATGCACTTCATAAGGGCTTTCATTTAAATTCTTTGTTCAAATTAGGGTTTTCCACCACGTTGGGAGGCCTAAGGATTGATCAAGGGAAGTTTAAATGCTAAATAAGTATTCAAATCAACTAAAAAATTTGGAGATCTTGAAAATCACAAGGAAGATGTGATCTCTCTACAAAAAGATCATATGACATTTTTTTGATGAATTCGAGTTTCATTGAGTAGAAAGGATCCCAATCCCGTTTGGATCAGACAAATTGATACGAAATTACTTTATTTAGAGTATGAAACCCAAGGAGATCACTATTTTTGAATAGGGATATTATTTGGTGAACATTCATAAATTTACTAGTGAATTTATGGATTCTTTATGATCAAGAAAAGGGGAGCTTACAAGTCACTCAAATAATTGTTTGAGAATAATAACCCATTTAAAGCTGTAAAAATATGGGAGATCATTCTCATGAGTAGGCAGATTATTTTGGAAATTTTGGTCCCATTCTTGGTATTTGGTCAGTTTGTTTTAGCTAACCTGGCATGGATGTACAATTCTTAAGTATGAGAAGCTACAATCAATTTTAAAAAAGTGAACGATATTAGATTGGGAGTAAATTGTGGCTTGGATTGCATTCTACCGAGTTGAATGTCATGAAATATACCTCACGATTTTAGGTAGTCTTTAGTTTGTAAGATAATAGTTACGCAATATAACATAGGAGCAATAGCAGAGAAGATAACAGTACAGGAGAATCTCAACAATTTTCTACTAACAACAAGTACAAAGATGACGGTGTTGTCCACCCATGCGCTGTCAAGGTAGAGCTTAAATGGTGATCTAGACAACTCTAGATAGGGAGATACAAGGTAGAGGTATGCTGGCTCAATTTGATGTCTCAGGTAGTGCAAAAGTTAGGTATATATAGGATCATGGTTGGCCTTCCGTGGACAGCTATACATGGGCATCCACCGCCCGCGTAATTGCCATACACACCATAGGCCGGTTGATCCGACCTAACAAATATAAATGATTTCTGACTCCGATAGGGAATATTCCCTTTACCCTCATGCCGGGGGTGCTATCCTCGGACCCCCACCAGGGGGCCCGTTGGCCCCCTAGGACCCCCTAGTCGGGGCTGCTCATCGCTACCACGGACCCCACAATTGGGGACCCTAGTAACTCCCTTTCCTTACAATACCTTACATGTTCCAATATAACCTTCATCCAACATGCAAGCTGGGATTCCCATCAATTGGGTAATGCACGCTTGGCATCTCCTCATAATGGGGGCCTTACAAAATGTGCATACAATCATGAGGGGTAGACATTGATCATATACTAACACCCCCCTCAATGTTTACCGATGATAAATCAAGTAGATCTCGGTCCTATGCCCATTTGTTGAAGATGTCTGTTGAGCTGCTCTCTTCCAAGTGCTTTAGTGAATATGTCAACACAATTTTCCTCTGTTGGGAAATATTCTAGCTCCACAATTTCATCTTCAATTAACTCACAAATGTAATGGTACTGTACTTCTATGTGCTTGGTGCGAGCATGAAATACTCGATTCTTTGCAATAGCCATACAACTTTGATTATCACACTTGATTACAATCGCCATATTTGATGGAAAGCCTAGATCTGCAAGAATTCTCCTTAATGATGTTAGCTGTCTGAATGGAATTATCATATTTAGCATAGAAGAAATGTAATTTTGAAAAGTTGCACGCACACCAAAAGGGCGTAGCGCAAACATTGTAAACCTTTTTGATTAATGAAAGGAGCATGCGTAAGACAACAGGAGTCGACGTCAGACTATTGGTCTGGGTGAGCGCCTGAAGTTGAGCGTGTCGCATTGTCTACATCTATGTGTATTCTTTAACCCCGTTAATACAATTCAATAACTACTTAAGTCTCTGTTGAAGTGTTAAGTTAAGACAATATTGCGATTAAGTGACGTAGTCACGCGTCTATGCGTTATTGCGGTGAAGAAGTTGTAATTCATAGAGGAGAGAAGTAGTTGATAAACAATCTAATTTAGAAGTGTTAAGTCGGGGTAGTAGCATACAGTGAATTAGTAGATTGGGAAAATACAAAACAGGGCCTCTGTTTTACAGACCCCTAACCATCCCAAGAACCCAGGTCGTAGTAGTTTAAATAAGATAAAACAACAATTTAACACTGGTGCCGTCTGTGGGAAATGGAGTAGCCAGTTGAAGAAAAGGTTAAGGGTCGAAGAAGAATCCTTTACTATATGCCGGTAACACGTTCCGGTGAATCTTATCCCAAATACCGAAGTGATCAACATCCCTTGGTAGTTCCGAGTTTGTTAGGAACACCCTCTGGTGGTAGAAGTGAACAACCAAGTTCAGTTGCAGAAGGTCCAGTCCAACAAGCCAGTGGCAATTCTGATGGCAGTTTGGTGCTGTGCAGAAGCAGTTCGGTAGCTTGCAGAGGTAATCCGGTGCGTTCTGGTGATAGTCCGATACATTCTGAAAATAGTATGCTAGTTTTTGGTTGTACTTCGACGCAATTCGGTGATAGTTCAACATTATCCGGTGACAATTCGGTGATCTTCAGTGATAGTTCAACATTATCCAGTGACAATTCGGTGATCTTCGGTGACAGTTCAACATTATCCGGTGACAATTCAGTGATCTTCGGTGATAATTCAGTGATCTTCGATGATAGTGCGATAGTGTTCGATGGGAATTTACTGTATTCAGCATTTTTAGGTGCAAGTCAGCCAGTGTCACATACACAAATTTTAGAGGTTTTTCGGGAGATGATCCCGATGCGCATGTGTGGACATTTGAAAGTAATTATGCAGTTTTGAATTACCCAGCAGACCTTGCTTATAAAGCCATTGTGTTCCACTCAACTTTGGTTAATGAAGATGCGCACTGGTTAACCGAGTATGACTTGAATCATTTCCGACAGTACGATGACGTGAAGAATGCATTTCTGCAACGATTCTGGTTAAAGAAAAACCCAGCAAAAATTTTTGATTACCTGCATAATAATAGGCAGAAGCCACACCAAAATGTACAAGACTATGCCACTCTATTCCGGACTCATTTATGACAGTTACGACCAGGGCATGCCAATTTACTAGACGACATCATTACTCAGTGGTTAATAAACAGATTAAATCCCCAATTTGAAACAAATCATGATTATACGATGTGTGGGAGGAATGACCTTGGATGCCGTAATCGGTATGGCTTTACAATTAGAAAATAAAGTGGGTGGATTCACTGAAGATTTAGAGTGGTTGAAGGCGTCCAAGCATTCAAATGAGGATCCTCTGAAACAATTTTACTATACTAAATGTAAAAACACAGAACAGAGCAGCTCAGCATGCACTCTGAATCAGATGTGTTGCACCATTTGCCATACAGCGGACCACACTACGGAGACCTATCCTTATAACACAAAGGTACGGAGCAGAGCGACTGTCAATGCTATCATTCAGGAACAAGGGCAACCGGCCAGTCACTACACCACCACAAATGAGGAATACTCCTTACAAGGGATACAAGAGTTATAGAGGATCATGGTCAACCAACTTTGGACAAACCCGGTGGAATGCGGGTCCATCAAGTGAAGGTGCATCTCCTCCACCACCTAAATGTCATTTTTGCGATGAAATGGGGCATATCCGTAGGTACTGTAAAGATGCGGCTGAGTACGATAAAAGGAAAAAGGAAAGACAACACCCGATGGTGAACATGGTGTACATTTCAGCAGTAGACACTCAAACAGCAGTGGTGCAAACATGCTCGGGAAAGCAATTACAACCAGCTATGGAGATTTTTGAACGTGGAATCCGTAAACAGCAGAAGCTGTTTACTAAAGCAAGCAAGTGGGCAACCCAGTAACAAACTGTTTTTCCTGACCTAGTTCCAGTGATGCAGCACAGCATACCACAGGCAGTACCAGAAGGAAGAAATCTAACCCACGCAATACCAGAGTCCCCACCGGACTCCGCACCGAAAACAACAAAATTTGATCCGGTGTGGCATGTCTTATCCAAGGCGTCAATTACACTACCATTGGGACAATTATTGGCTTTGGTTCCTGGCGTGCGCCAACTGTTCCAGCAACAGGTCAGTCTAGGACCTTCATGTGCTCCTTCGACAGCAACAATCCAGCCCGAAATGGACCCGATGGTGGACCATACGGTGCCCTTGATTATGGTCTGGTATAAGAATCATAAAATAACACAGGTATTAATTGATGGAGGTTCTGGAGTAAACATTGCAACAAAAGCACTTTGTCAATGGATGGGATGGACACAATGATCAAACCTGTCCAATTTTTTGTCCGCATGGCTGATCAATCTCGAGTTCATCCAGTTGGATTGGTGCGAGACATTCCTATTACTCTTCAAGGAGCTGAATTTAAAATGACCTTCGTTGTTCTGGAATTATCAGAATCTAGCCTTGATTATAACCTCGTCTTTGGATGACCATGGTTAAAGCAAGCTAAGGTAGTTCAGGATTGGTCAGTGCATGAATTGATTTTTAAGAATAACTACCAAAAATATGTCATTCCACTAGACGACATGAAGCCTTGTGACTTGCATGCACGACCATATGTAGCCGAACCTGTACACATGCTGGATGGTCTTTCAGATGATGAAGAGGAAGCTTTTCTTAAAGCCAACAAGGATTTGATGGCACTAGGAACTGTGGACTTACAAACGATTGCAGATAACTGGAGTTCGACGGCCTGTACGGTAGTACCACTGACCAGTGAACCAGAACCAAGTGCAGCACAGACCTTGGATGATACAATGCTACAACAATTGCGTCAGCCAGTTGACGACTTTGCCATGTCTCGACAGTTCTACGTACCGAAAGATTAAGGCGATGAAGCCAATCCGCGGCCAGTGAAGATTAAGGCGGGACTATCAGAGACCTTCCAAGATAAATTATTGCAGCTAATACGTGAATTCTTTGATGTAGTTGCATGGGATTAGCGCGATATGAAGGGGTTGGATCCGCGCATCTATCAACACTGGGTTATGCTAAAACCAGATGCTCGGCCTATTAAACAACCCAACTATAGAATGAATCCTCACTATGTAGCCCAAGTCAAAGCAGAACTGGATCGATTGCTGAAGATTGGGTTTATTGTCCCTCTCGAGCATGCGGAGTGGATTTCCCCCATTGTCATAGTCCCTAAGAAGAATAAGCAATTACGAATATGTGTGGTCTACCGGAAATTAAATGCAGCAACAGTACCTGATCCATTCCCTCTACCGTTTCTAGACACAATGTTAGATGATGTGGCAGGCCGTGAGATGTACTCCTTTTTGGATGGATATAGTGGTTATAACAAAGTACGAATGGCGGAACAGGACATTCCAAAGATAGCATTTATAACAAATTGGGGCGTTTATGCATGTACAGTGATGTGGTTTGGTCTACGAAATGCTCCATGTACATTTCAACACTGTATGCAGGAAGTTTTCTCTCCCTATCTAACTACATTCATGAGAGTTTACTTGGATGACTTCTCCTTATCCGGCGATACTTCGGCACATCTGTATCATTTACGGTGCTATTTTTTAAAGTGTCGAGAATATTGTTTGTGCTTAAACCCCAATAAATCTGTATTCTCTATATCTTGAGGAAAGTTGCTAGGGCACATCATCTCAAAAAAGGGGATCCAAGTTGATCCAGATAAAGTGAAGGCGGTACAGGAGGCACCTGCTCCCAAGACACCCAAAGAAGTGATGCGCTTCTTGGGCCGAATCCGGTGGCATGGGTGACATTTGCAGTGGGTTGTCATCTGGCCAGGCCACTCAATCGATTGATAACCAGTACTTCTCGCCAGTTTGAATGGACTGAAGCATGTCAGCTGTCTTTTGATTGGTTGAAATCACTGTTAACATAGGCACCTATTTTACAAGCGCTAAATTGGGAACTCCCATTTCACGTCTTTGTGGATGCATCTGACATTGCAATTGGCAACGTGGTGATGCAACAAACAGAGAAATGGTTCCATCCAGTGTATTATGCGAGTCACAGGTTAGCTCTGACAGAGCGCAATTATTCAGTCACCGAACGTGAATGTCTCGGATTAGTGTATTCGGTGAAGAAATTCTGGCATTATTTACTGGGATGCTACTTCACCTTCCACGTCGATCATGCAACCTTGGTGTACCTTGTTCGCCAACATCATCTGGG
This sequence comes from Ceratopteris richardii, assembly GCA_020310875.1. Classification (NCBI taxonomy): domain Eukaryota; kingdom Viridiplantae; phylum Streptophyta; class Polypodiopsida; order Polypodiales; family Pteridaceae; genus Ceratopteris; species Ceratopteris richardii. Next base: position 202,557,048 of record CM035409.1, on the reverse strand, counting down.
AGGAAGGTTAGAAAGATAGGTATTGTTGCTCCAAGAGTTTGATTATTCAGTAGTACATCGACAAGGGTCCACACACGCGCTTGCTGAATTTTTATCTCGTTTGGATTCCGGTGAACTTCCAGAAGGAGTTGATGATACCACACCCGCTATCTATGCAATTGATACTATACAGGACGATCATCAAGAATGTCCGGTAACCTCTTCCTACTATGACACTTTGACGCTTTTTTTGACCAGTGGATGTCCTCCCGGCACGACCTCTCCTGCTGCTTGACGAAAATTGGCCATGTATAGTGGACAATTCTGGCTAATAGTAGGGCAGTTATATTATATGGATCAATCGAAAGTGTTGCTAAGATATGTTCCACCACATTTAACTGCTTCAGTAATCACCATGGATCATTCTACCCCAACTGGAGGTCATTTTGCGGTTGACTTGACCCACCAAACGATTCTGCAGAGTGGCTTATGGTGGCCTACTATGTACCGTGATGTGGCCAAGTATGTGCCACAGTGTGATGCGTGTCAGTGTTCGGGTCAACCTTTATAGAGACATTACTTTCCGCTCCAAATAGTTTTGCCTCTCGAACCCTTTCAGAAATGGGGCTTGGATTTTATCGGACCGATTACACCTCTTGCGACACTTACCAGTAACAAATATATTCTTACATGCACGGATTATGTGACTTGGTGGGCCGAAGCTTGGGCTCTACGATCAACCACAGCTTCTACGGTCGCTAAATGTTTGATGAAAGATATTTTTCTACGCTATGGTTTACCTTTGGAGATTGTGACTGATCAAGGTACACACTTTGCTAACACATTAATGCAAGTGCTTACTAATACCTTCCAGATTGTGCATAAGTTCAGTTCCCCCTACTACCCACGAGCAAATGGACTCGCCGAGAGCACCAACAAATCTCTGTTGAACATCTTAAGGAAATTGGTATTGGATTGCCCGGAGAGATGGGATCAATTCCTACCTGCAATATTATGGGCTTACCATACAACATATAAAGTGGCAGCCGGAAAAACTCCCTTCAAGTTGGCATATGGTTTGGAGGCGATTGCCCCTATGGAACTGGTGGTTCCAAGTCTGCGAGTGGCATTAAAGAAGAAGTTACTATCAACAAAACCATTCCCTTTCCGACTGGATGCTTTACGATCTTTGGATGAACAGCGCCTCGAGAGTTTTTTGGTGCTGCAGGAAGTTCAACTCAGACAAGCAAGAACCCACGATCGTTTCCTTACAACCCCCATTTTTACGATAAATCAATTAGTGCTCTTTTATAATGCTAAATCTAATTGATCTGCAAGAAAGTTTAAACTGCACTGGTTCGGTCCCTACCATATTGCCGAACAAGTGGGACCAGCAACTTTCCGGTTATCTGCCTTAACTGGTACTCTTCTCCCTAAGGTGTTCAATGGGTCAAAGCTTCGTCCCTACTATTCTCCGTCTTAATCCTTGTGATGGTTGATCGGTATTTTTGTTCCACACCCTTTTTCTCCCACTGTTCTGACTCGACGTTCCTTTCCTCTCTATGTATTCTGGTTGACCGTTTGACCGTAATATTTCTGTTTTCTTACCTAACCATGATTAGTAGCCGCCTTATGTGCCTCCGATTCTGTTAATGCGTGCATGTCGCCATTATGTCTGTATATTTCCAACACTGCATGATGATTATATTTCTTTCCGCATGTTCATTCAGTATTTCTACTTAATCCCGTTTTCCACGCTGTTTTTCGCTATTGCATCTTTGTGTGCTTGTGAACTTTGTGTTACCATTGTCTTTGTGTTTTTGTTTTCGCCATGGAAGCTCTCGCTAACATTGCTACCTTCCGTGCTGTCCTCGCTCCAGAAGTGAGCGAGTTTCTGCGTGTTCGTGGCCTTCTGGCTTTTTCTTTGCGTCGATCATATCTGCTATTGTCGCTACACCTGCTATTGAACCCTACTGGCCATTAGCTTGCCTTAACCCACGTGTAGTCGTCACCCTTAATACCGTCCTTGAGGGATCCATCTCCCTCAAGAGGGTTTGGTCGATGGACTTCTCTTACCGATGTCCACGATGAAAGAACTATTTCCACGCCATTCTTCTAATGAGTTTGCAATCCTTTGTCACCCTGAACCCGAGCGCACTGCACTTCAGTTCCTTGTCACTGCCCTTAATCTTCAAAAATGCACATATGGCATTTCTCGCCCCTTCTACTCTATGATTGACACCGCAGCGAGAGAAGTAGTTAATCTTGCTTCATTCCTTTTTCGACGCATTCATCGGGAATGCCAGATCGTTTCTCAATAATTGGCCAAGAACGAGATACCTCAAACTTGTTTGCTGCATCTCTTGACCTTCCTCCTCCCGACAATTTAGGCCCCACAACCTCCTCCATTGGATACGATTCTATTACATGAGGAGTCTGCACAAATGATGGAGGTCAATGATGATGTAGATCTTTTGCAATTCTTCAAAGGGAAGCGCCGCAAATTGAGCCCCTCTCATAGTAAAGCACTGTCGTCCTCCATCGTGCAAGTGCAGGACACTACCTCGTCGGCCCAAATCTTTTCTGCCCCATCATCCCATCTAGATCAAGCTATTCCTGATACCGTTATTGACGAAGTTCACCCTGCTAATACGGTCATGCTGCCTGAGTCCCTTCCACAGGAGCCCGTGCTCGATATGGCCACAGAAACTGCACAACTCGTTGATACTCCACAACCTGAGGAGGAAACTGCTCAACCGGCTGTTTCTCCGCTTGTGGTAACAACTCTCGCCTTGATTTCTTCATCTCAAAACCCGCCCCTGCCTCTGTGGCCATCATAGGTGCCGTTGCCGCCTAGTCTTCCTTCCTCCCCATGTCATTCAGCGGCCCATCCTCTTCCATCCTCCCCTGATTATTCCCCTCCCTCTTCGTCTGCCACTGTTTCTGCTAACCCTTCTCAACCCATCTCCACCTCTCTCATCCCTGATTCATTGGCCCAACTAGCTCAGATTGGTAACTACCTCATTCATCTCTCCACTCATCTCCCTCTGTTGGCAGCAGTCAGGGAACCGAAGGAGCCACAAGACGAAGAGAGTCAGAGCGAAGGGACAGCACAAGCAGACATGGCAGTCAAAGAAGATCTGGCAAGTAGGCCATCTAAATTTTTCAGACATCAAGGAGTTGAGCACACAAGAAGACAGAGCAAGTAGGGAGCTCAAAGGTATGTATGACAAATCAATAGAGGAAATCCCTACACAAATAGTGATTTTCATCACTAAAAACCATTGTAAATATCATTTCGTATTTTTGTAGCTCCATTTTGTGCAAGCCAAGGAGTCCTTGAGCTTGAGGAGCTTTAGAAGTATCTACCTGCCAATTTTCATATTTTTTAGATCTCGTTTGAGCCCTCTAATAAGCCCTGGAACCTAATTTTTAACTAGGCCGGACACTAGGTCTGAACAGGGCCAAAGCTAGTCAAAAACTATAAAAGGAGCTAGAGAGCTCATTTTTGAGGTTGGATTAATTGAAAGGAACCTGTAAGAGCTTTTTGAAAGTAATCTAAGAACTCCATTGCTTCTCACTCTTTGTCTTGCCGTGTGTGCACGTGTGTGTGTATATGTGTGCATGCTTGTGTGCTTCTCACTCACGCACTTGTGCCTCCACTTGCTCGAGGTCTTCATACCATCCTCATGTCTTCCCGGATTGACATTAAGGGAGGTGCTACTCATCACTGAGCTACACCAAATTTTGGCGCCGTTGCCGGGGACCAAGCTTTGAGGACGAGCGTGTGATGGTAAGACGTAGATTGGAGACGTTGGCGTTGTAGGTAAATTCTTTACTTTTCCTATTTTTCTCTTTATTACCTTACCACTATCATCACCATCATCATCATCACCATCTTCCACCTCCATTTCCATCATCGCGAAATCAGTTTTGATCATATCACCATCTCCACCTCATTTCCCTCATTCTACTTGTGAGAGAGAGCGAGAGAGCGATATTGCGTGCGTTGTTTTTTGCATGTTTTTTGAGCATTCTGTAGGTTCTTGCTGTATCACCATCCCCAGCACTCTGCGCAGGTACGGAACTGTACGGTCTTGTCTCTGTGTCGCCGGGCTCTGTCAATCGCGACCGACAGAAAAATTGCTCTATTCGCTAAACAAAGTGCATATCCATGACCTACAGGCCTAGAGCTTCCCAAAAATGTGTTTAGTTTTTTGAAATTCCTCAGATTTCTGTCAATCGCGATCGCTCTGTCAATCGCGATCGACAAACCACGACGGACAGACCTGTCAATCGCGATCGACCAGTCAATCGCGACTGACAGCCCACGACGGCTTTGTCAATCGCGACCGACATAGTCAACGACCGATTGACCACGACGGACCGAAGCTACGCGTGACACGTGTCAATCGCGATCGAGCCATCAATCGCGATCGACCTATCAATCGCGACGGACAGCCCACGACGGCTCTGTCAATCGCGACTGACACAGTCAACGACTGTTTGACCACGACTGACCGAGCCTTCGCGACGGACCTGTCAATCGCGATCGACAGAGTCAACGACCCTTTGACCACGATTGACTGAATTTTCTTCCACGTGTCAATCGCGACTGACCAGTCAATCGGGACTGACAGCCACGACGGACCTGTCAATCGCGATCGACACGTCGATCGCGACTGACCTGTCAATCGCGACCGACAGACTTTGCGAACACGTTAGAAGGGCAAATTAGGTCAAATTTTTAAGGCAAAAATAATGGTCTAAATTTTGGCCAAGTGTGGGACAAACACTAGGGTGTAGTATTGCATTACGAGGGCATGACCCAAGTAACTCGAGAATTCCTGTTTGCCTGTTAACCTAGTTTAGTCTTGTTTTAGCCCCAAAACCCTGAACTGGCATAACTTTCTCATATGGTTAGATTAAGATCAGGAATATTAGATAGGGTATTTTGAGGTTGACCATACCCAGGGGGGAACAAAATTCAGGGATCTCTAGAGTTGTGTCCAAAAAGTCATAGTGCAAATTGATGAAGTGTTACATGAATGAAAGTGATTGGTTCTGTCTTTTGAATTTAAGTCTTGAGCTAACGGTGGGCCTTTTACAGGTCCTTTGAGAGCAGCGAAGGGTACGCAAAGCAAGAGTAAGTGCAGGCTTGGGAACACGCGTCCTGGGCACACCAGGGCAACAACACAAGGAAAGGAACTCAAGGTTGGAAAACCCGCAACACCCTTTGTCAATTCTTAGTTTAGGCTAAGTGCGGGTAGTGTTAGAAGTAATTCCAGGCAACGATAGGCACGAGATAAATCAAAGACTATCTAAGAAATCAAGTTCAAGTTAAGAGATAACGTGTGTGTGTGAACGACAACCATAAAGGAAAAGAACCTAACGTGAAACGACCAAACTAAAGTGCGGAATTAAACTTAAGTATTCCTAACGACGTGATATCAGAAAAGAGTATAAACACGATAATCAACATAAACAGGGGATTAAGTAATTGATACAAAGGACTCAGAAACGTGGTTGTACCTGGGAAAAATTGGGTTAATCAGTTAGGCATATGAACCTTAGATCAGGACGACATCTAGTAAGGGATAGACAAAGCCTTAGGTCTTCAGAGGCTAGTGTCAACCACACTGCTAGGTCGTGGGCCCAACAGTTGAGCCACCACTCATACTACCCAAGTTCTGAGACTAGTGAATCCGAGATGTCTCAAGGTATAGAGAGACCTACAGGAAGTTCAGGAGTGCCATACTTGCACAGAGTAGAAGGCCCTTACAAAACGCAGTTGGAATACCTTAGGACCAACCGATTAGGTGCCAGCATCTATGAGGACGGCCTAGGAAGATCTGTGGTACATATTAAGAATCCTGATCAATCCATTGGACTAGAGCGCCCAGCTGTCAAGTTCGAAAACGGAGCATACTTGGACAAAGAAGGAACCATATACGTAGTCACCAGTCACCCAGATAGGACGGACGAATTTGGAAATGTGATCCCAGAAGCGGACTTAGGGGACCTAGAGCAAGGAAACATGGGTACAGAACCTAGAACCCCTCGAGGCAAATCGGTTCTCACTAGGATTATAACACCAGAGTGGATTCCCCAGGATAACAAGAGCATAGAATTGCTCCTCAATCGAGAAACTGACGAAGCCTTTTGGAGGTATAAATCTGATCAGCCAACTGATATAGGAACAATCATGATCTATGAGTTTAAGGATCCTGATAGCCCAGGCAGAGTGACCTACTTAGATCACGCTTCGGAGAGGATCTTTGTGGTGACAGAAAATGATAGGCATGCTTACACTTGGAAGGGTGAATTCGTTTTCCCCCAACCAAGATCGAATGTGTCCTATGGTCACCCTGGAGCTGGAACATCCCAAGCTCATGGAACTCCAAGAGATAGAAGTAGAGATAGGCCAGAAGTAAGCTTTGCCAATTTAGGGGGCAGAGAAAGAACGAGAATGGAAACGAATAGAGTAGAACCTGAGATGCTTAGAGCTCACAGGAATCAAAGAAATGCGGATGAATTCCCTCTACCACGACCTAGAGAGCACACAAGGACTTTGAGACCAACTCAGCTAGTTAAGTCCATGAAGAACTACTTCGATGGCACTGGAGATCCATACGATCATGTGGCTGAGTTTAGACAAGTCCTGAGAGCTGAACAAGTGGAGGATCTATTCACGCAGTACAATGCCTTTGGTCTAACCCTTAGAAACACTGCCCTGACATGGTTTCAGCCACTAAACGAGAGACAGTTCAGGAGCATAGACCAACTCCTAGAGGCCTTCATTATTGAATTGTCTAAGAGTGGCATAAGACATAATACCTCCTCGCTGATTCACAGCTTCAGGCAAACCCCTCAAGAGACCGTGAGACTTGCAGGAAGGAGATTTAGGCAATATCTTGAAAGATGCCCTGTCCCTGAGCTACCCACACCAGCTAAGCAAGTGGCTCTATTCTTGGACGGACTGCTAAGTACCAAATTGAGATCATATGTGTACTTGAAGGACCCTAGGACCATAGAAGAGTGTGTACACATGTGTATTGACATTGAGGACAACCTAGGGGAGGAGTTAGAGCTTGCCAAGATATACAAAGATTCAGATAGTGCCTCTAGCCTCTCTTCCACGCAATCCCCATTGATTGAGGAACTTGCAGAGAAAGTTGCTCAAAAACTAGGTGTCTCTAGCAAACAAACTCCGAGATTTGCCCCGGTGAAAAGATGCTATAATTGTGGAGGCGACCATATGGCAAATGTATGTCCTATTATGGCTCAACCCCAAGTAAATTCTAGTGGCCAGTACTGCACCATAGAACGAAGGTACACCAATCACACCGCGCAGGATTGCCCATACAACAAGCAGGCGGTTAGGCAACCCTACCCTCAGCAGGGAAGATACCAGAACCCGTACCCTCCACAGCCATATGGCAGGCCACAACAAGCTTATCAGCAACCATACCAAAACCAACAAAGGCCTCAGCCTATGTTAGCACAACAACCCCCTGCCCCAGCTAATGTGATCCCAGTAAAATATGCAGCAGCAGAAGAAAACCTGAATAGAGCTATAGTCCCTGTAACACCATTGCTTTCTGAAAGTGACCCCAGTGACCATAGCTTTGATTCTACACATGTCGATAGTCCCCAGGCTTATTACATGCAATCTCCTGAACATGGTGAGTCCTACTACAGTGAGGAACCGAGTGAACCTAGTTGGGAGTCAGATTACACAAACGTCATGTATGCAAACCCCAACCCTAGGCCTCAACCTAGGCAGGTAAGACCCCCATTCCCTAGAGGACCATGCTATAGATGTCAGGGAGATCACCTCATTCGTGATTGTCCCTTACCTCCACTTACACAACCCCAGTCAGTAACAATTCAGGGCTTTTGCCAAGAATGTGGAAAGGAGCATCTCTTACGAGATTGCCCTAAGAATCCTAATAATATGCCAAAAATCACTCCTATCAACGTTGTTGGGTTGGTGGTAGACTCCACAGGAAGTGTGACACCCACCGCACCGGTACAGGTAGTGCCTAGAGCTCAGGCATTGCAGCAGAACCAAGGGGTAAACTAGGATAAGAACCCAGAGGCTAGTGAAACCGAGAGCATGACAAAGAAAAGGACTAGAGCGTGGAAAGATAGTCGGGAAAGAATGAAAAGACAATGGGCTAAAAAGATGAGTGAACTTGAGGAAAGCATAAGAGAAACCAAAGCCAGGATAACTGAACTCACATCTCAAACTCCCTCTCACACTACCCCACCACCACCATTCCCATCGCCATCCGACCCGCCACCTTCCAACCCACCTCATACGATTCCACCACCCCCTAGAGTAGGATCAATATTAGCTGATCCCACTCCTGAAGATATAGACATGATGCTTAAAGCATATCAGGCCAGAATCCAAGAAGGGCCAAATGTCACGGATCATGACAAGTGTTACCCTAGAGCTGACCTAGAGGTAGAAAGAACCAAGCTTTGCGCGAAAATGGTCGCATTGGCTCAGACTATGTTTGAAGCCAGTCGCCTTTTCAATTACTCGGGCTCAGCCAAGACACAATTACACTTGGATGGACTTCTAGAGAAGTTAGAGGGCATAATTGCAAGATCTGCCAAGGAAGAAAAAAATCAAGAAAGAGATAAAGCAAGCAAAAACATGACCCATCCCCCATCAAAAGCTTATGAGCCCAATTCCACTGAACCAGACAACCCCCCTCCCTAGAAAGAATAGAGAATCTAATGGCACAATCACAAAAGGAACTCGCCCCTCAACACCATGATAAGGCTAGTGAAAGAGCAGGTCTTCCTACCCGGAAAGCCTATGTGCCTAAGGCTTACGTGCCTAACTCTACGGAGCCAGACACCTCTTCTTCTATGAATCGGTTCACACCAGAATTCCTACGCGAGATTCAAGAAGACAAATGGGCTAAAGAAAGTGAAGTCCCTCCTCCCATTGAACTTGTGGATGATGCACATGACCAATTCCCACAAGACATCCCATCCATTTATGGGGAGCAGGAGAGCACCCAATCTCAAGAAAGATTAGACTTCGAGTCTAATTCTTTACAAGAACTACCCCATTTCACAGGCCCATGGGAAGCAAAGTCCACCTGTATGAGAGCACCTACAGTCATGGTAAGAAACGAAGATTCAGTCATACCTAGGAACACAGAGGTAGTGAAGAACACCAAAGTGCAGTGCAATCTCACTTTGGAAGAGCTTCTTAAGGTTAGACCAGAAGTGTGGAAACATGTAGCCAATCAAGTGCCCGAGATAGCAAAACCTCGTTCCCAGGTAGGATCACATAGGACAGTCCCAGAGATACCCTTGGATAAGATAGGAGATATGTGTGAAGGTGAAGAAGGGAACACCTGTCTTCCCATTACCTAACAGGAGTACACCACCAAGGCAATTTTGGACTCAGGTGCAAGAGTTGCAATTGCCACCACTTCCCTATGGAAGCGTTGGGGCAAGCCAGCACTCAGGCCAACGAGAATGAAATTGCAGATGGCCGATGGTCATATTGAGAGACCCTTAGGATTGCTCGAAGGAATAACTCTCACCACCTGTGGTGTCGAGTTTGAGCACACATTTGCTATATGTGACTTCAGCAAAAATCATGCCTATGAAATGATCTTGGGACGATCTTTTATGCGACAGTTGCAAGTGGTACAGGATTGGGGAACTAACTCCTTGTACCTACAACACTTAGGTGTTACGACCAAAGTCAATCTCAAGGATTACTCTCATAGAGATGTCCCTCCCATCCAATGGAACCCCATCCATAGAGCCAAAGATGATACGGAATCGGTGCATTCCCTAGGATCAGGATCCTCATGGATGCATGAAGACACTCATTTATGGATGTGTAAGGTAGCAGTAGAAGAAGAGAAGAGAGAAAAAGCCAGGGAGATAGGTGCAAAAGAAACCCATAGATCAATCCAAGACCCAGCCTATGCACCTGTAGTCTTTCCGGACGAAGAATTTGAACCCCACGGCTGGGCAGAAATCCTAGCAACAATGGATGTAGCCATCAATGAAGAACAATGGACACCTCACTGTGATGAGGATGGCTATGACATTTCAGTCTTCTCCATAGAGCCAATCATGGGAGAGGCAGTTCTAGAAGAATGCGAACCTAGCCCTGATGCATTTGAGGATGCAAGTGACTCCGATCTAGAGTCAATCATTATGGACCCACCTTTTGCATCAGATGAAGAATACTTCCATGAAGTTGAATTTCAACCCCAGAGGCATGGAGAGCTTACAAATGATGTAAGGCTAGCCACACATGTGACCCCAAAGGAAGAAGGGAAGAAAAGAAAGAAGAGAGCAGTCACACCAGAAGAGGAAGAATCTTTGTTTGAGGTCCCAGAAAATTTCAAGAAGTATGAGATAGACGACAGGAGAGTTATGATAAGAATGCCTAAACGAGAGGCACAATCAGGAGAGGCCTATGATAACAAAGAAACCACCAAGAAAATAGTAGTGGCCCTAGAAGAAGGAGAGGAGAGATGCACGTACATAGGCCATGACCTAACACAGTAAGAAGAGCATGCATTAATAGCCTTGCTAAGAGAATACAGAGATGTATTCGCTTGGAGTTACAAGGATTTGAAAGGTGTGGACCCTGACATATGCTCACACACTATCCCCATGACCTCAGATGCCAAACCATCTAAGCAAAAGCCATATACATATAATGATAATTATGCTGCCAAGATCAAAGAAGAGATAGATAGGCAGGTTGAAGCTGGATTTATCTATGAAATTGAGCACACTGAGTGGGTATCCCCCATCGTAGTGGTGCCCAAAAAGAATGGAAAATTACGTGTATGCATTAACTTAAAGAAGGTCAATGCAGCCACAATCCGAGATAACTATCCACTTCCCATCACAGAACATCTCTTAGAAAGAGTGGCAGGCAAGGAAGTGTACAGCTTCCTTGATGGATTTTCGGGCTACAATCAAGTAGCCATAGCTCTAGAAGATCAGCATAAAACAGCTTTTGCCACAGAGTGGGGTATATTTGCCTTTTGTGTAATGCCATTTGGGCTTACCAATGCACCAGCCACCTTCCAGAGGCTGATGTGCCATGTATTTAAAGAGTTCATGAGGAAGAACTTAGAAGTCTATGTTGATGATCTTTGTGCTCATTCCAACATTAGGCAAACCCATATTCCTGAACTCAGACAAATCTTTGACAAATGTAGAGAATATCAAGTCTGCCTGAACCCAGAAAAATATGTTTTCATGGTCAGGCAAGGTAAGATTTTAGGACACATAGTGTCAAAAAATGGCATATCCACTGATGAAGAGAAAGTGAGAGCCATAGCCGAGCTTCCAAGGCCAAGGAATGTCAAGGAAGTACAAGCTTTCATGGGACGTTGTGGTTACTACCGCCGGTTCATTCACATGTATGCCGTCATTGCGAAGCCCATGTACGGACTTCTGACAAACTTTGAGTGGACTGAGGAATGTGAGAATTCCTTCAATGAGCTTAAACGAAGATTATGTTCAGCACCAATCTTGACCACACCAGATTGGAACAAGCCATTCCATGTTCACGTGGATGCATCCAATTATGCTATTGGGTGTGTGCTTGCTCAACCTACTGGTGAAGGTAGTATGGATCTTCCAATTGCCTATGCCAGTAGACAATTGAATGCAGCTGAACGAAATTATACCACTACAGAGAGAGAAGGCTTAGGCATGGTATATGCAGTCAAGAAATTTAGACACTATTTGCTTGCAAATAAGTTTAAATTTTTTACTGATCACCAAGCATTGTTATATCTCGTGAACAAACCATGCAATACAGGAAGATTAGTAAGATGGTTTCTCTTACTAATGGAATACGATTTCGAGGTTGTGGTGAGGAAAGGGAGGACTCATTTGAGAGCTGATCATCTTTCTAGGCTCACATCTGGAGAAGCCCCACAAGGAGTATCAGATGACCTTCCTGACGCTTACTTGTTTAATTTGGAAGTGGTGCCGTAGTGGGCTAAGCCATTAGTGCCAGTATTGACATACGGACCTAACCATCCAGTAATAAACACGCAGGATAGAGAGGTAGTAAAAGCCCAAAAGTACCACATCATGGCAGGAAGTATGTACAAGCACACAGATCAAGGGATTTTGGCTTGTTGTGTGGAAGAGGATGAGTATACTAAATGGTTGCAATTAGCACATGTAGGTGCATTAGAGCAACACTACTCAAAACAACGAACCCTACAGACACTAAGGAGACTCGGAGTGCATTGGCCAACTATGGAAGCTGATGTCCAAAAGTTGTGCAAGGAATGCCCAATCTGTTGCACTAAACCACCTGTGGAACATGCCACTCTTTATCAAGTGTCCATAGTGCCAGATTGGAGTGAACCACTAGTATCCTTTCTGAGAACGAAAACATTCCCTCCAGACATGACTCTGGCTAGGAAAAGGAGTTTAGAACAAGAAGCCCAGGATTACTCACTTATTGGTGATAATCTATACAAACGTGGTAAAGACGGTTACCTGAGACTATGTGTCCATGAGAGTGAGTATCTCAAGATCTTGGACACTGCTCACCAAGGTGTAGCAGGAGGACACTTTGGACCAGATCGGTTTGTGGGCTTCTGTAATGGGGGAAGTATCTCAACCCCTAAGCAACGATGAAGCGCGAATGACCTCCACAGTTATCCTTCTTTGACCTTTGCACACCAAAAATGCTCTTACTCAGAGCTTATGTAGAGAACTCCAGTGAGCTTTTGTAGACCTGTAGTAGACACCAAGGGCTTTCCAACAAAACAAATTTCACTTGAAATGGATGCTTACACAAAGAGAAACAATGTCTACAACATGAGCTAGTTGAATGCTCACAACTGCTAGTCAAGCAGAGACCTCACTTCACTCCAGCAAACTTTTCTCAGAGATTATACAGAGAATGAATCTCAAACTTGAGTCAACTTTAGAGCACTTTAATAGCTACCCAATGACACAAAAATCATAGCAAATGGATACATAGAGAAGGAGAACCAGCCCTTACAACAGAGAGCAAAATATTTCCAACAGAGCCTACACAAAGAGAGAGATATCAATCACACAACTTCACTAAAATGAATGTTGCTCCCAGCTTACTCAGAGAATGCTCCAGAGAATTGGTAAGCATAAAATAGACTCTTATAGATATCCAATGAGACAAGAATTACATCAAATGGATACCATATGAGGGAGAACCAATGCTAACAACTCAGGGGTAGAGAGTTGCAACACTGCCTGCGCACACACATAGATATGCCTACTAAAAGAAAACAAACAAGCAAGCAAGGGGGTTGCTTAAGCAAGGGGCTTGCTTATCACAACTCCAGCACTTAGTGCTCACTTTACATGAGCTAAAACTCCAAGAAGATGGCCCAAAAGAAGTCGGGATACATGCTCCTTTTATAGTGAGAGGTGTGCCCCTAAAATCTAGGAACTACCTTTCCAAATCAGCCTCCTAACTTGGAGGAATTAGTTGAGATGACTTGGGGAGTGGTTGAGTGACTTTTCTTGATGGAATCTCGTGGCTTTTGGCTTCCTTTGATTGCTCCACATGTCCATAAAAGATTCCCCACGAATTTTTAGCTTGAAGCTTGACTTTTAACACTCCCCCTCAAGCTTCAATTCTTCATCCTCATCCAAGCTCCTTCATGTTGATGCATTGCTTGAATTTTGAAATCTTCATCCCATCCAAAGCCTTTGTAAACATGTCCGCAACTTGGTCCTTAGTACCAATATGATGTACTGAAACTTCCTTGGATATCACCTTTTCCCTTATGAAGTGATAGTGCACTTCAATATGCTTGGTTCTAGCATGATAGACAGGGTTCGATGCTAGATGAATGCTACTCATGTTGTCACAAAAAATTGGATATGTGTCAACCTGCAAATTAAGCTCCATAAATAACTTCTTAATCCACATTAGCTCACATGTGACTTGAGCCAAAGCTCTATACTCAGCCTCGGTGGAAGATAATGCCACCGTGGGTTGCTTCTTTGAAATCCATGAGATGATCTTGCTACCTAGCATGACTAGGTAACCACTTGTACTCCTTCTATCTTCCTTCGAACCGGCCCAATCGGCATCGGAATAAGCTTTGACCTGCATATCATCATCAAATGAGTAGAACAATCCTTCATTTATAGTGGCTTTGAGATATCGCAACATTCTTCTTGCAGCTTGCAAGTGTGTAGTCCTTGGACTATGCATAAATTGTGATAACACTCCAACTCCATATGCTATGTCAGGCCTGGTTATTGTGGCATAATTGAAAGAGCCTACAATAGATCGATACAAAGTTACATCCTCTAATGGCTCTCCATCAATGGAGCTTAGCTTTACATTAACTTCCATGGGATTTGAAATAGGCTTGCAATGTAGCATCCCAAACCTCTCAAGTAGGTCTAGAATATACTTCCTTTGTATGAGCATGATACCTTCTTCTTTGTATACAACTTCAATGCCAAGAAAATACCTAAGATCTCCAAGATCAGAGATCCTAAACTCCTTTCCAAGCTTTGCCTTGATCTCCTCAATGCCCTTCGTATCATTACCTGTAATGATAAGATCATCTACATACACACACATGTAGACCACAAGTTCTCCTCTTTGTTTGATGAAGAGAGATGGATCCGCCTTGCATTGATTGTAACCACATTTGATCAAATAGTCCACCAATCTTTGGTTCCAAGCCCTTGGAGCTTGCTTTAGGCCATAAAGTGCCTTCTTCAACCTACAAACATGATGTGGAAACTCTTTATGAACAAAACCTAGTGGTTGCTCCATGTATACCTCTTCTTCCAAGTCTCCATTGAGAAAGGCATTCTTGATATCCAATTGGAAGAGCTTCCATCCTTTGCTAGCAGCCATTGCAATGAGTGTCCTAATGGTGCTCATCTTTGCCACGGGGCTGAATGTCTCTTCAAAGTCCACTCCATAGGTTTGTGCAAAACCCTTAGCCACCAATCTTGCTTTGAACCTAGAAATAGATCCATCTGAATTCCTCTTTACTTTATACACCCACTTATTACCTATTACCTTCATGTTCTCCTTCTTGGGCACTAGAGTCCATGTTTGATTTTCCTCAAGTGCGTCGATCTCTTCTTGCATTGCCTCTTTCCATTCGGTGTACCTGCTTGCATCTTCATAGCAATCGGGCTCATGATCTTCTACTACTTTGTTCATATATGCATAATGTGTTGCCATGTATGAATCATAAGTAAACCTTTGAGTTGGATACTTAACTCTAGAAGACTTCCTTTCTTCACCTTTTGGAGGAATAAACCTCCTTTGCCTTGGGAACTTGATCTCTTTCTTTGACGTGGCTTCTTTCTCCATCATGTGTCCTTCATCATCTTCAACTTCATTACCTTCTTCATCCAACTCCACCAATGTTGCTTTGCCTTTGTTGATTGATTGTGCTTCATAGCTTGATGAAGATCTCCCCCTCCATGGTGAGTTCATGCTTGAACTATCTTCATTGATGGAACACCTTGGGCCGCTTAGCTCTAGGTCGATTTGTTCTTCATCATGTCCATGCTTTTCTTCTTCATAGTCCTGCATACAATCATACTTCTTATACCAAGGGAGTAGCTCATCAAATGCTACATCCCTTGATATCCTCAAGTCCTTTGTATTTGGGTTGAAGCACCTGTAACCTTTATGATCATTTGAATATCCTAGAAACACACACTTTTCTGCCTTTGGTTGTAGCTTGTGCCTCAATTCACTTGGCACATGTACATAACAAGTACATCCAAATATCTTCAAGTGGGAAAGATCAGGTTTCTTACCATAATAGGCTTGATATGGTGTCAAGCCATGGATCCCTGAGGTAGGAGCCCTATTCATTAGATACACGGCGGTATTTGCTGCATCACTCCAAAACATGTTAGGTACATTCATCTCATTAAGCATTGCTCTAGCGATCTCGGCAATGTATCTATTCTTTCTCTCTGCTACTCCATTTTGTTGGGGTGTGTACCTGCATGTTACTTGCCTCTTGATGCCTTGATCCATTAAAAAATCAGAAAACTCATTTGAGAAATATTCTCCCCCTCCATCGGACCTTAGCTTCTTGATATATGTACCTGTTTCCTTCTCTACCATTGCCTTGAATGCTTTGAAACATGTAAACACATCTGATTTGTTTTTGATGAAATAAACCCAAACCATCCTTGTGCAATCATCTATAAAAGTGACAAAGTACTTGTTACCTCCAATGGATTGCTCTTTCGTTGGCCCCCACACATCTGTATGTATCAACTCCAATGGATGTTGGCTTATGTAGCCACTCTTCTTGAATGGAAGTCTCGCTTGCTTCCCTAGTTGACAAGATTCACATAAATGCTTCATACCTTGTCCTTGGAAGTTGGGAAGACCTTCAACCAGCCTCTTGAATTGCATTTCCTTCATTCTTTGTATGTTGATGTGACCTATCCTCTTGTGCCACAAGTCCAACTCCGAAATCCTCTTGTTTCCATATGTGAAGTAGACATGTTGAGTAGAATGAGAATTTACCTCCAAAGTGAAGAGTCTCCCTTGCTTCTTTCCTCTTGCTATGACCTTGTAACCTTGCTTAGGGTTCTCCACAAAGCATCCACCTTTGTTGAACCTTACTTGATAGCCTCTTTCAACCATTTGCCCAACGGACACCAAGTTCTTTGTGATGGTAGGTACATGTAAGACATCCTTGAGACATCTTCCTTCCTCCTTGTCATCCAAAGCCACATCTCCAACATGGGAGATCTCATGGGCTGTATCATCACCTGTTTCTACATGTCCTTTACCTTTGGGAACATGTAGATTAGTAAACCAAGAAGCATTGCAACTCATATGGTTGCTACATCCACTATCAATATACCAAGTGTTATCTACTTTGCTTGAATTCCCATTCATGTGCATCATCAAGAGATTGTCATTTTCTGAACTTGTAGAAGCATAATTACCTTGGCCTTTGTATGAAGAACCTTGATTATAGTTCCTTTGGTTTCCTCCTTGGTAGCAATCTCTAGCATAGTGGCCAAACTTGCCACATATGTAACATCCTTCGCCATCTTGATTCCTGTTTTGTTGATGTCGTCCTCCTCTTCCTCTTGATCTTCCTCTCCCTCTTTGTGATGAGGTGCCTTGGTCATGTCCTTGATTTCTTGAGTGGCCTTGCCTTCCTCCAAACCTTCCTTTGCCCCTTCCTTGTCCTTGTCTTCCTTTGCCCCTTTGATTACCTGCATAGAAAACTTGTGCATCTTTGCTTTTAGTTGAACTTCCACCTATGTTCATTTCTTCGGTGACCATGAGAGCAACCAATTGCTCAAAATCGGGAAGATTATCCCTTACATAAACTGAAGTGGTAAAGGGTTTCCACTTCTCATCATCTCTCAAACCATTGAGAGTATAAGCCACAAGATCGTCATCGTCTACGTGGCTTCCAATGGATCCCAATGCATCTGATAACTCCTTGACCTTAAGTATGTAGTCATTTATGCTACTCCCTGAGCTCTTCCTAAGGTTGTTGAGCTCATTCTTGAGTTGGATCTTCCTTGCTTTGGTGCTTGTTGAATAAAGCCTTTCAAGTGTCTCCCATACCTTCATGCTTGAATCCAGGTCTTGGATATGGCCGATCATGCTATTGCTAATGTGTTGGGAAAGAATAAAGATAACCCTCTTGTCTCTTTCATTCCATTCCCTAAAGGCCCTTCTCTGGTCATTGGTTGGATTCTCATCCAACCTAGGTCTTGGTTCACTTCCACTAATCAACCCCCAAAGGCCCTTGCCCATAAGATAGTTGGAGACCCTAAATCTCCATGGTTGATAGTTACCTTTGTCTAGCTTTTCAATTTGAGTGTTGAAGTCTCCCATATCTAGTCTTTGATACTTGACCTAGCACTTGGCTAATGCTCCAATGTGTGTAAAATGAAAATGAGGCTCTGAGGTTACCTCAATCCAAAGCTTTCCTTAGATGGACACCTTGTGCTCTTGCAAATTTGAGTAGAATAGCTCCCCCTTGATGTGAGCTACCTCCAAGAAGCTTTTGTTGATGCAACTCTTCAACCACCAACTCCAAGAGGTCTTCTTGCTTGTATGTGATACCTCCAAGATGCCCAAATGCTCTGATACCACTAATGGGGGAAGTATCTCAACCCCTAAGCAACGATGAAGCGCGAATGACCTCCACAGGTATCCTTCTTTGACCTTTGCACACCAAAAATGCTCTTACTCAGAGCTTATGCAGAGAACTCCAGTGAGCTTTTGTAGACCTGTAGTAGACACCAAGGGCTTTCCAACAAAACAAATTTCACTTGAAATGGATGCTTACACAAAGAGAAACAATGTCTACAACATGAGCTAGTTGAATGCTCACAACTGCTAGTCAAGCAGAGACCTCACTTCACTCCAGCAAACTTTTCTCAGAGATTATACAGAGAATGAATCTCAAACTTGAGTCAACTTTAGAGCACTCTAATAGCTACCCAATGACACAAAAATCATAGCAAATGGAATAGAGAAGGAGAACCAGCCCTTACAACAGAGAGCAAAATATTTCCAACAGAGCCTACACAAAGAGAGAGATATCAATCACACAACTTCACTAAAATGAATGTTGCTCCCAGCTTACTCAGAGAATGCTCCAGAGAATTGGTAAGCATAAAATAGACTCTTATAGCTATCCAAGGAGACAAGAATTACATCAAATGGATACCATATGAGGGAGAACCAATGCTAACAACTCAGGGGTAGAGAGTTGCAACACTGCCTGCGCACACACATAGATATGCCTACTAAAAGAAAACAAACAAGCAAGCAAGGGGGTTGCTTAAGCAAGGGGCTTGCTTATCACAACTCCAGCACTTAGTGCTCACTTTACATGAGCTAAAACTCCAAGAAGATGGCCCAAAAGAAGTCGGGATACATGCTCCTTTTATAGTGAGAGGTGTGCCCCTAAAATCTAGGAACTACCTTTCCAAATCAGCCTCCTAACTTGGAGGAATTAGTTGAGATGACTTGGGGAGTGGTTGAGTGACTTTTCTTGATGGAATCTCGTGGCTTTTGGCTTCCTTTGATTGCTCCACATGTCCATAAAAGATTCCCCACGAATTTTTAGCTTGAAGCTTGACTTTTAACATTCTGGTGGCCGACCCTTCACATGGACGCACATACCTATGTGAAACGGTGTGATGTTTGCCAGAGAACTCAGTATCCTATATGTAAAGATGAGATGCCACTGAAACCCATGATGGATGGACGTGCATTCTCTAAGTGGGGAATAGACTTCGTAGGTCCTATTAATCCCCCAGCTAAGGGTTCTCATGCAGAATATATCATTGTTGCAACGGACTATCTAACTAAGTGGGTAGAGGTAAAAGCCACAACGAAGAACGATGCTCAAACAATAGCTAAGTTTTTATTTGAGAATGTGTTCACTAGATACGGGCTACCTATAGAGCTAGTTAGTGATAGAGGCACTCACTTCTTGAATGAAGTGATTGAAAATCTGCTCCAAGAATTCTTGGTAATACATAAGAAGTCTGCCCCCTATCACCCTCAAGCAAATGGCCAGGCTGAGAGCACCAACAAGATCTTATGCAATGTATTGATGAAATTAGTGAACAATAAACGCTCTGATTGGGACAAACAGCTACACCATGCTGTTTGGGCATACCGAGTCGCCTACAAAACGGTACTCCAAGCCACCCCCTTTCAGATGGTATTTGGCCAAAACGCCGTGCTACCTTTGGACTTCTTAATACCTACATTGAAAGTAGCACAAGAGCACGAATGGACGGGTCATGAACTCTCCTCTAGACTTTTTGACCTTGAACGATTAGGAGAAACAAGACTGAGAGCAGCTGTAGGGATATATGCAGCAAAGAAATGACAGAAGGCATACTTTGATGCCCACGTTAAGGATAAAGGTTTAAAGGCAGGCGACTTAGTTTTAGTCTACACATTGAAGCAACATGCGAGGAAACTGGAGAAGAGAGGCTATGGACCCATGATCATTAACAGAATCTCAACAAGTGGAGCAGTGCAACTAGCCACATTAGAAGGCGATGTTCTCCCAAGTTATATCAGCGGATGCAGAGTTAAGTTGTATCAGGAACCTCTCGCAGAGGAAATGCTAAGTCGACTCAATACTGCTAAGAAACGCAAAGAGGAAGAAAAGCGAATTCGAGAAGAAGCTCAAGCAGAAGCCATAGAGCGCAGACGGAGAATGAAATTAAGAAGACAAGGTAGAGAGCACCCTAGGCAAGATGAATATGCAGATCAAGGATATGATGTGGCTATGTGTGAAGTTTCAGGTGTTAGCTCACATAGGATAACTGATCGACGTCCTTTCATAACCTTAGATATAGGACAAGGAAAGAGTACAAGGACTGTAAGAGCCTTGATTGACTCAGGTGCAGCCACTAGTGCTGTTAAATTGTCCTACTGTCAAGAGTTGCAATTAACTGTCAATCCTGTGGAAGCATATCTCATAGGATTGGGAGGCGTGGAAACCCCTTGCATGGGCGAGGTGGAACTTCCCCTCTATATTCATGATGAGGCAATGACAGTTAAAGTACTAGTATGTCAAGATGAGGACCTCACTGAACCCCTTGTCTTGGGTCAAGACTGGATCTATGACCAAGCAGTCAACTTAAACCTAAGAAGTGGACTTCTTCAGGTATGGGTGAATCAAACTAGAATTACAATTGAGTTAAATAATGGAGCACTCAAGGAACTAGGAAAGGCATAGACTCCTGGTCCCTCCAGGGGTACACATGAAGTTGACCATGCTGTTCTTGTCCAACGCTATGTGATACAGAAGAACGAAGATCTCAAAGAAGGAGTCAGAACCACAATGGAACTCCCTTCTTTTCCAAAGGCCAGAAGGAGGCAGCAACTAAGGGCAGATCAATCACTGAAGACTCTCCAGGCGAGAGACCAAAAGAACGCGTGAAACAGAACAACTCAGCCGATGAAACAAATGTGGGTGCGGAAAGACGAGCTGCCGACCGTAACTAAGTCGCAACAACGGTCTCAACTTCCTAGTAATCAACGACTTGATGCTAATAAGAGGACTCCTAAAACCTCTGTTGAGAAAGTGAAATCCATTTGGGTACCCAAGAAGTCGATGAAGGCTGACCCACAATCAAGACAAATTTGGGTACCTAAGGCTTGCTTGCGGGCTCAACTAACCCCACACAATTCACATCATACACGACAGGGTTCACTCGCTCAAGCAGCAACCACCCACTCTTGTCTGATACACTCGAACACGCTGCCACCTAGAAGCACGCACAGACTCACTCGTAAATGGGTCCCAATGACACAACAACTCCCAGTAGAATTACTCATGCAACCCTCTCGAATCTCCACAAAACCAAGACCAAAAGCCATCCACGGTGTTTGACAACGTAAGACTTGTAATAAACCCCCTGACCCCAATCTGTGAATTCACCTCCACTTACTAACTGCACTAGTCAGACTGTGCATCTTTCCATCTAGCTCCTAGGACTATCCAGGCATTAACTACACACACTGTCATCGTGCACTCACTGACCACTGACTCATCATCTACCTCATATTAATGTTGTAACGAGGCAACGACGGGTTTATTCTGTCCATTACAATGTTAACACATGGTTCTATATTCTCACAGAACCAACAAGCAAACAGGACCATGGCAGAAGCCGGAGGTGCCAGTTCTCACGCCGGATCCAGCGCACAGATTGTGGATATAGAAACACTCCTCCTCGAACCACATCTCACCGAAAGACCGCAAGAACTTCAAGCTGTGCATGTACTCCCAGTTCAAGATCCTCCCCAGGGGCACACTTCTCAAGTGGGCAAACACGCTGGGCATGTATGGTATGCACATTCCTACTGAAAAGGAAACAATGGTTCCAGGCAGAATGAAACATAAAGATCTCAATAAGCTGAAGGATATGGTAGCAATGACACCGACCATCGCTCTTCACCTACGGACCGTCATGCAGCATTTTGCTTTTCCAGCCCAGGAAAGATTCACCATGCCACCAAAGAAGATATGGTTTAGCTTGTATTTGGCAGAGACAGAAAATCTCCCTATCAACGTACCACATTGGATCATAGATCAGATCCACCTAGCCCATCAACGGTGGAACAAGAAGCAGAAAAATGTGCTCCACGGATGTTGTGCTCTGACCAAATTAATCTATCGATGTCTAGCCTATGACGTGCCTATTCAGCGGGCACTCGTATGGTCCCGGGCCCAGGATTTCCAGAGAAGGCTATCGGCGGCAAGTCCCCCATCAAAGAAGATGAGAGGGGGAGTCCAATTACCCTATGCTCAACCAAGGGGAGCCACCACTACACCAGAAATTACCCCTCCCCAGACACGACGCATTAGACCATTCACCATTCGGCTACCAAGACCAAGTACAGAGGGACCCAATCTGGTGTTTCCACCCGTCCCATCGAACTTGGAATTTCCACAGGGCTTTACTCTCAATGATCTCACTGATGAAGAAGTGGCTAGGCTAATCTACGACTCTAATCTCGAAACGGAAACAGAGCGAGCTCAGGAACCACAAACCCATACAACAACGTCAGCCCCCACCCGACTGCAAGTGGTAGAAGTCGACGTAGATGAACAAGAGACCGAACAAGAGGAAGAAGCCTACGAAGAACAAGAGTATGATGAACTTTCAGAGTTAGCAAGTGCCCCCGCGTATTCGGCACAAATAAAAAGACTATATCGAACCATGCAGCTAGTTCAAGAACAACATAAAATGTCACTTGAAGTAGGCAAGAAACTCATGAACCAATTGCTTGCAGAGGAAGGTGTGGATGATATGTTCATCGAGTCCATCAACCTACATGCAGATGCAGTAGGATTGGATGAGGCCATTCATGAGGCAATGGCCTACATTCACCGATTTGAGAAAAGAGTTCCTGCCCGTCCCATGAGGTCCGGGAAACAAATTCATATCAACGTATCAGCACCAGGAGATACAACGCAAGCAGACGAACATCAGGAAGCACCACTGTCACCACCCTCCCCACCTCTCACTACACAACTCGCTCCACCACATGACACTATCACCACCACGTCCACTACCACCACCATCGTCATGGGAATTCCACTCTCTCCGGGAATCCAATTCGGGGGCGTCACCATGCCCACTTTCACCACTCTCTTCACTAACGTCACTTCCACCCCTCCCACGATCCCCATCTACACGGTCACTCAAACATTTGACACTATGGAAACATCTCCTGCCACTGCACCGCTCCCTCCCCCCATGCAACCTCCGTCTCCCATACCCCCTCCACCCACATCTCCACTTGCAGCCACATCATTCACAACTCCCTTTCCCGCCCCCAGTCCCCCTGCATCTTCACCTCTCCCTGCATCAATTAATGTAAATAGTATATTTCTAGCATTAAATCAATGTGTATATCAGCTTCAGAATGAGTACAGAGCTCTTGACGACCGGTATCAACAACTGACAACAAATCACAAGAACTTACAAAGGCAACTTACAAGTCTTGAAGAGGAAAATGCAGATGTGAATCAACGTTATACAACGCTTGAGCAGGCTCACCAAACACTACTGGAGGCACCCCAACCATCGAAAGAATCAGGCATCAAACAACTAGAAGCCTTGCTCGAAGTATACCAGGCCGATAACCTACGAGTCAGACGTAACTTGGCGCTACTCAGGAAACATATGGCCACAACACTTGAAGAGAACAAGAGACTGCAGAAACAAAATGAAGAGAATCTGGAAGCGGCAATGGAAGGCTCTCCCCACGAAATTGAACCAGAGCAGTTTAAAGCCGTACCTTTAGAGACAATGAAGACCATCTTAGAAAGCTATGCAGATCTATTAGATGCTCATGATGAGTTGGAAAGGGAACGTGATGAGCTGCGTGGCCAGCTCAAGGAACAAGAGGCTCCAACCAAAGTAATAGAGTCGGTCTCGACTTCAGAGGAAGTGAAGGCATTGACAGAGCAGGTGGTTGAGCTCCAGAAAAAGTTACTAGAGTATGAAAGGCAACCCTCTCCAGTTATTGAACCTGAGCTAGAAGACTTGGTTCCCATTGAGGTAGATGATTCGTACGAGGAACCATATGTTCCTATGCCAATGCCAGGAGGGCAACGAACCTCAGAGGGACTAGACACCTTGGAAGTGGAAGCACCCGAGTGGCTTCAGACACTGGAAAAGACAACGAACACCCACGAAGAACGGGTGGCCATTCAGATCCAATCACTAGAAAACCTAGAAGAAACTGTCATAAAGTCAGAATATTTCAGAAGCATGCCTCATCATAGATGGATCGGCACCAATAATGACCAATATGTGCCATACTGCATACTTTTGGCCGATTACAACGCCGAGATTCAATGACAATGCGGCAAGCCTCCCACATTTGCTACACAATTTGGTCCAGACGATATACCGAAAAGTGCTAAGCGTGGGTCCATCCATCAACCCACCTAGAGGATCAGGCTTTTGGAAACATATCCTGAAATGGTCCGAACCTGGAATAATATGCCGTTGTTTATTAAATATAATCCTTGTTATGTTCCAGTTCTTCGAAGATGCACCTGGCCTGAATTCACTATTGCCGTCAGAGACATCAAAGCTTGCGCAAAATGGTTAAATTACGTTTATCTAGCACCTCCACGAGGACCCCCCACGATTGAACTACATGATTTCTACAATCCGTCACTGGAGCATTCGGCTACGCAATAATCCCGATGTGATGGCCCAGATGTGTATGAAAATATTTGAATTAATGCTGATCACTTTTAGGACGTTTAAGAATATTAAGGACCCCCACTTCTCAGGAGCAGGCTTCGTGACAGGAAACCAGGATCTGGTGTACGATATGAGTACCACCCCCTCAATTGAAGTAATATATGCTTGGCATGCCATAATCAAGTACCTCCCAGCCCGCTTTAAACAGACATTTGAGGAGATGTTCATCACAGGATTCTGGGAATATCACTCCAAAATCTTTATACCTAGACCATCACATCTCCTCCAATTATTTGCTGTGGAGAGAACTATTCACTCAGAACAATTGAGGGTGCCTCATCCAGATGTTCCCGGACCTGTGAATTGGGATGATTTGCTCACAGATCTAGCACGCGGCTTACGACTCGAAGAACACCACCTAGCCTCCCATGTCGTCCAATATTATGTTCAAAAACCCTCTAGACAAGGGTCTGTCAGGGGCGACAGACGCGAGAGTGGGGGGGTGTTGGCAACAGTCAGGGAATCGAAGGAGCCACAAGACGAAGAGAGTCAGAGCGAAGGGACAGCACAAGCAGACATGGCAGTCAAAGAAGATCTGGCAAGTAGGCCATCTAAATTTTTCAGACATCAAGGAGTTGAGCACACAAGAAGACAGAGCAAGTAGGGAGCTCAAAGGTATGTATGACAAATCAATAGAGGAAATCCCTACACAAATAGTGATTTTCATCACTAAAAACCATTGTAAATATCATTTCGTATTTTTGTAGCTCCATTTTGTGCAAGCCAAGGAGTCCTTGAGCTTGAGGAGCTTTAGAAGTATCTACCTGCCAATTTTCATATTTTTTAGATCTCGTTTGAGCCCTCTAATAAGCCCTGGAACCTAATTTTTAACTAGGCCGGACACTAGGTCTGAACAGGGCCAAAGCTAGTCAAAAACTATAAAAGGAGCTAGAGAGCTCATTTTTGAGGTTGGATTGTAATTGAAAGGAACCTGTAAGAGCTTTTTGAAAGTAATCTAAGAACTCCATTGCTTCTCACTCTTTGTCTTGCCGTGTGTGCGTGTGTGTGTGTATGTGTGTGCATGCTTGTGTGCTTCTCACTCACGCACTTGTGCCTCCACTTGCTCGAGGTCTTCATACCATCCTCATGTCTTCCCGGATTGAAATTAAAGGAGGTGCTACTCATCACTGAGCTACACCCTCATCACCTCCAAGCTGCACAACAATCACTCCGACAGCAGTACCAATCCAAGGTGGACATGCTGGAAGCAGACATCACACCACTTCAGGAAGAAGTGCTCATGGCCAAAGCCGAAGCTAGTTCCTTTGAGAAACAAATTAGCCTTCTGCAAGTAGAGTTGAAAGAAGCCATCATCGGAGCTCGGGATGATGAGATTAGACGGTTGAATCTGACAGTGATAGATAAAGATGATGCCATGATAGCTTTGGGCAATCTTCTTGAGAGCACCTGTGCTGATCTGTCTCTAGTGGAGCAAAAGGGTCAAGAAATGGCGGACTTGGCTTTGCAAGCTACCACGGATTTAAAGAAAGTAACTGAAGAACTCTTTCAAAAAAGTCGCTCTCTGGAAGATGAAATTGGCTGTAACATTCAGTTGAAGAAGGATATCGAAGTTGGTCAAAAGGAGAGACAAGATTTTTATAAAACAATGCAGTTCCAGTCTCAAGAGTTAGAGCGCCGGGAACGACAATTGGGTGTCCAGGACGAAAGATTATCATGCATCGATGCAGAAATTGCAAAGATGAAGTTAGACGGGATATTGCGCTCGCGAATGATTTTTATCTCTAGGAAGTCTTTTTGCAAAGCCAGGGTGAAGCCTTCCTCTCCCAAGTAATTGCTGCTAGTTCTGTGCACACTGATGCACACTTGGTCGAGCCACACATTTTGAAGGACATGTTGGATTCCCTGAAGCAAAAAATTACACGAACTTTTGAATTAGCCCGTTCTTTGTACATACAAGGAATCATTGATGATTCCTAAACCCTTGTAACTTTTTCTTGCTAGGTTTGAGTCCACCATGCGTGCCAATGTTAGCCGTCGGAATGGAATTATCATATTTAGCATAGAAGAAATGTAATTTTGAAAAGTCACACGCACACCAAAAGGGCGTAGCGCAAACGTTGTAAACCTTTTTGATTAATGAAAGGAGCGTGCGTAAGACAACACAGAGCAGAGCAGTAGTTGATAAACAGTCTATATCAGAAGTGTTAAGTCGGGGTAGTAGCATACAGTGAATTAGTAGATTGGGAAAATACAAAACAGGGCCTCTGTTTTACAGACCCCTAACCATCCCAAGAACCCAGGTCGTAGTAGTTTAAATAAGATAAAACAACAATTTAACAATGAGAATGCTCTTGTAGAAAAACAAGCTGCTTTGTACTCTACTTCAGTGGAGGAGAGTGCGAGAGTTGGTTGCTTCCTACTTACCCAAGAAAATATTCCTGAACCAAGTGAGAAACAATATCCAGAAGCTGATTTTCTAGAATCACAATCTCCAGCCCAATCTGAATCACAATATCCTTGAAGTGTATCACCTATGGTATAAAAAATACCAAAATCCAAGGTTCTTGCAATGTACCTTAGAATTCGCATTCCAGCATTCTAGTGACTCTCCTTATGTTTGTTGGAAAACCTGCTTAATACTCCAACAACATAGCAAATGTCTGGTCTAGTGTTGCACAGAAAAATAAGACTTCCAACGAACTTCCTATATTTCTTAGCATATACATCAGACACGTTATCATCCATAGATAGCTTATGAATTACCTCCATAGGTGTGCTAGTTGGTTTGCAGTCCATCATTCCAAAGGCCTTGAGAATCTCTTTGGCATATTTTTATTGTGAGATGAAAATGCCATCCTTCCTTTGCCATACTTCAATTCCCAGACAAAAATGGAGTAGACCTAAGTCTGTCATTTCAAACTGAGTTCCCAAGTTGATCCGAGTTTGATTGATGAGTTCTTGATGATCTCCTATAATGATCAAATCATCTACATATACAATGACAACAACTAGCTTGCTATCCCTTTTCGTTACATACAAGTTAGCATCAGAAGTACTTCTTTCAAAACCCATGTTTTTGAAAAAAATATCTATTTGTTGGTACCAAGCCCGTGGAGCTTGCTTAAGTCCATACAAAGCTTTCTTCAACGTGCAAACTTTATTTTTTGAATTGGGAACCTCAAAAGCTAGTGGTTGAGATACATATACCTCCTCCTTGAGGTGACCATTCAAAAATGCAGATTTGACATCCATCTGGAAAATAGGCCAGGCCTTTTGTGCAGCTACTGCAAGTATAGTCCGAATAGTTGTCATGCGAAGCTGTTGGTGCAAAAGTTTCTTGAACATCAAATCCTTCGATCTATACTTTTCTACTTTTCCATCTGCTTTATACTTAGCTTTCGAAATCCATTTAGTACCTATTACCTTCTTCTTTGGTGGCAAGTCGACTAGATCCCATGTA
This sequence comes from Ceratopteris richardii, assembly GCA_020310875.1. Lineage (NCBI taxonomy): Eukaryota > Viridiplantae > Streptophyta > Polypodiopsida > Polypodiales > Pteridaceae > Ceratopteris > Ceratopteris richardii. The sequence goes on along the minus strand of CM035409.1, from coordinate 202,528,826 downwards.
TCATTTTTGAGTATACTATCATACTCAGCCTGCATTGCCGCTCTCGAACCTCGATCATCAAGGGCTTCTTCAATGGTGGTAGGTTCCTTTATCGAGCCCATGATATCTGCCATTAGAGCCATGTTAACAATGTGCTCTGAGGCTCTTCTTTGCTCCTCTATTCTCTTGATCTTCGTAATCCATCCGAGGATGATTCTGGTACATCTACATGTGGATTGTGATCATCAAAGAGCTGTTGTGCCCACTTTGGTAGTGGCTTACGCTGTGCAGCTAAAACTGATTGGGTTTTTATTGAGGGAATTTCTCCATCAGATGTTTCCTCCTCCTCAACTTTAACCTATCTTTTGATAGGCAAAGGTGAGATATTTCTCTATTTCATGAGATAGTAGATTTACCTTTATCTTCTACTAAGTGTGATTGTTCATCAAACACCACATCTCGACTGACAAAAATCTTCCTTGCCTCAGGATCCCACAACCTGTATGCTTTAGACTCTTCACTATATCCTAGGAATACACAATTTTTGCTTTTTGAATCCAACTTTGATCTTGTTGAATCAGGAATATGTGCATAACAGAAACAACCAAACATTATGAAATGCAAAACTGAAGGATTTTTACCAGAATATGCTTCTTGAGGAGTCATCCCCTTCAGTGCTTTTGTGTAGCTTTGATTGAGAATGTAGACTGTTGTATTGACTGCTTCTGCCCAGAATGAATCAGGCATGTCTTGAGCCTTTAACATACAATGATCCATTTCAACTACTGTCCTGTTCCTGCGTTCAACAATGCCATTTTGTTGAGGTGTATGAGCTGTGGTAAGTTGCCTTATATAAACACGGCCAAAACCTAGTCAAAAACTATAAATAGAGCTAGAGAGCTCATTTTTGAGACTAGCTTGTAATTGATCTAAACTGGTATGAGCTTTTTGAAAGTAATCTAAAGAACTCCATTGCTTCTCACCCTTTGTCTTGCCTTGTGTGCGTGTGTGTGGGTATGTGTGTGCATGCTAGTGTGCTTCGCACTCATGCACTTGTGCCTTCACTTGCTCGAGGTCATCATACCATCCTCATGTCTTCTCGGATTGACATTAAAGGAGGCGCTACTCATCACTGAGCTACAACCACCTTCTTGGACGATACGATACTAAACAAGCGATATGATATCGCTTGGTCGACGATACGATACCGTGACCGAGGCGATATGATACCAAGTGGACTGTGATACGATACCACCGGCTGATCACGATCGCGATACCAACTTGACGATACGATACCAGAGAGGTATTGCGATACTTCAAGTGGTATGTTGCGATACGATACCATGCAAGTATCACGATACAAGGGAATTTTGGTAACACGATACCAAAACTCGACCGACCACGATACTTTAGCCAAAATCACTCCAAACTCAAAATTTTTTGTACCAACGTGTTAAGTTCTCACCTTTTCCCACTCTTGACCCTCTGTCTCTCTCACAAACTCTCGAAAAACTCTCTGCTCTACCCTGCGATATCGGAAATGAATCAAATCACATATGTTGGTGTTTCTAAATTGATTTTGATATCAAAAAATTGTGTGGCTTACCTTCAAGTATGCCTCAACTGAAGTGTATGCTTCCAACTCCTCTCTTTAGCTCGCTTTGCACGATACCAAGCTGACAATACCGATCGCTTGCTCGCACATGATACCAATTCTTGCACTAGTGTCAAATGAACTAATTTTTTTAGTTTTTATAGTATGTGATGCCTGAAGCCTACTCTACACTAATTTTGGCAAATTTTTTGAGATTTTTCTTGATGTTTCCAACTTCCTCCTACTCCACTTCTCTCTCTAACCTAACCTTAACTCTTCCCTCTATTCCTCACTCCTAACCATAAACCTAAAAACTCATTACACACACCTCAGGGATATGAAGTAACAAGTGCTGAAGTGCCTGACTACTTGCCACTGAACAAATTCACCTCCACAAGTAGGATTCCTTCACTCTAGAGCTATAACCATCACGAAGGCACCTTGGTTAATTTTGTTCCCCGGCAATGGTGCCAAAAACGTGTGTACCTAAGTCACGAAGTCTTAGGGACTTATGTCAAAGGGACTAAATCTCATTTGCTCCACAAGTGCATATAGTGGTGGATTGATACACGTTTAATTATCAATCCGAAGAACCACATGAACCAAGTGTATGAGGATGTGTGCACACATGATGGAAAGTGAAGTGGCTCAGCTACAATGCATGTGAAAAGACTAAACTACCTCTCCAACTCACTATATCTCTGGAAATGTCTTCCATGATACCACTTACAGTCTCAAGCACAAATTCGAATGTTTCTCCCAACTCCGAACTCTGAATATGGCCAATAGTGGTTCATTTCGAAGCCCTCAATGAGACGCATCTATTGGTGGTATTTTCACTAGAATGTGACAACCACTCTTCAATTTATGGCCAAAATAGTGAATGGTAGGAAACACTTACATGTTGGTGCAAGTCAACCACCAATTGATGTTTTGGATAAATACTTGAAGTCAAAGGATGAAGAAAAGATCAACAATTGAAGATTGAAGATAGAGTATGTTCAAGAAATGAAGACTTGTATACATATGTACATTAATTTGTAGTTAGCTCACTTATACCTTTTGTATGGTCATGAGCTTGTACATATATGCCTATATATACAAGTGGAAAGTCAAGGCAAGTATGAGAGACCATGAGATGTGATGAATTAGAAGTTGTAAGAGTCATGAGACACTTGACAAGTGTAGAAGATCTCTCTCATCCTTCATATGTAAATTTTTAATGGAAGAAGAAAAATTGCACCCGATCTTTTACTGAGTACTCCTTCTATGTTTAATCTTTTGTGAAATGCTTTTGTACAAGTCTAAGTCTATAGTTGATTGACCTCTATACAAGTTTTTAGATCCTAATTGTAATCAGGCTAAGAGAAGTGAGAGTAGGAACATTTACATGTGTAAATGTGAAGAAGTGAAGTTGCAAAGGGTGCAAAATTTGATCCTAATGTTTTGGTCATTCTCCTTCCACAGTGTAAATTTTGTTGATGTATAAAACACCACAAGAAATGAATTAATGTGACACTAGAACACCTCTATGGTCACCATTAACTCATTGCCACTTCAAACTTTGAGAAATGATAGCTTAAAGTGAGAACTTTGCTTCTACAGAAATTCCTAGTCACCGAAATGACATACCTTCAGTATTTTGCTAATTTCTCCTAGCTCAAGTATGCTTTCTCCATGAAACTTTATAGGCTGAAACTAGAAGAGTAGAGCTTTCCAACAAGCTATCATATGCATCAAACGGAGCTCTAGAACTCAAGTTATGGCCCTCACAAGATGACCCTGTATGACCTTCCAAAACTGGAAATCTTGCCTGTTTTAGTATTCCTGATGTCCAAAAATAAAAAATTCGATGCCTAGCATCGAATTTCAGTCCAAGTCGATGCCAGGCATCGACTTTGGGCTTTTTTTGGCTATTTTTCTGCTCCAGAAACACTCTATTTTACACACACATGAAGAAGATGACTTATATGATAGAAGTCGATGCCGGGCATCCATTTTATGTTGGAACTCGATGCCAGGCATCGAGTTGCTCCACAAACTTCATATTTTTAGAAGATTCAACAACAGTTAACACACAGAGAATGAAAAAATGACTTATCAGCCAAGATTCGATGCCAGGCATCGAATTGCTCAGAAAACATGAACTTTTAAATTCATCACACAGTAGGCAAGCATGGAGATGGTGGAGAGAGACTCATACACAGAACTTTACTCAGTTCTTTCTCACAGCTATGAAAACTCAGAAGTTTTACAGATGTTTTCTCACTCAGAGAATCCCGACTATACACAGTCGTATAAATGAACTCCTTCTTCTACTTCTTCTCTCTATTCTCTCTCTCTCTCTCGCCGCGTTAGTTGATACAAACTAACTTATATAGATTTTCGTATTCTCGTGATTTTTAAAAAACTTCTAGAACTAAAGTGAACTAACTTTACAAGTATAATACAGTTGTGAATTTGTCCCTTCACATAGGCATGGGGTTTTCTTCCTAAGATTTGAACTTCAAATATATGTCCAATTAGTGAGTGTTTCTCCAACAGCTCCCCCTCAATCACTAATTGACATTCCCTGTTTCTTCATATCTTCTTATTTTCTTTTACTCCTGCCATGCTTTTGAATCTGCTGGTCTTCACACCATCCAAGCTCTTTGTCATTATGTCTGCTAACTGATCTTTAGTAGAAATGTATTCCACTTCAATCTCCTTCTCCATTACCTTTTCTCTAAGAAAATGATATTGGATCTCTATATGCTTTGTCCTTGCATGAAATACTGGATTTGCTGCAAGATAAAGTGAACTCATATTATCTCCATGTATTGTAGGTGTACCTTGATCAATGCCTAAGCTCTTGAACAATGTCTGCATCCATATGACTTCCTTAGCTGCTTCCACAAGTCCTTTGTACTCTGCTTCAGTTGATGATAATGCTACTGTATGTTGTTTCTTGGAACACCAACTTACAAGCTTATCACCAATGTATATCATGTAACCATGAGTTGATCTTCTGTCATCCTGGTTACCTGCCCAATCTGAATCACTATAGGCTCTCAACTTCAAATCTGATGTAAAAGGATAATATAATCCTTCTTTTATAGTTCCTTTGATATATCTGAGAACTCTTTGACCTGCAATCCAATGTGGGTCCTTTGGACAATGCATGAATTGTGACAAAACTCCCACTGCATAACTAAGATCAGGTCTTGTTAGTGTAGCATAAATCAAACTACCCACAAGAGATTGATACTTCCTCATATCTTTGTAGTCTGCACCATCATATTTACTGAGCTTGTGATTAACTTCAAGTGGAGTTGAAGCTTCTCTGCAATTTTCCATATCAAACTTCCTCAACAAGTTCAGAAGATACCTTTCTTGTGACACATATATGCCATGATCTGTATAAGTAACTTCCATTCCAAGAAAGTATGATAACTTTCCTAGGTCACTGATCTTAAACTCTTTCTCAAGTAATCTCTTTACCTCCTTGATTCCTTCATCTGAAGTACCTGTGATTATAATGTCATCTACATAAATACAAATGTAGATTGTACCTTCCTCTGTTCTTTTGATAAGTAGACTTGAATCTGCTTTTGAACTTTGATATCCAAGATCATTGAGATACTTCACCAGTCTATAGTTCCAAGCTCTTGGAGCTTGCTTCAATCCATACAATGCTCTTCTCAACCTGCAAAAAAAATTTGGATACCTGGAATCTATAAACCCTTGAGGTTGTTCCATGTATACCTCATCTGATATGTATCCATTCAAGAATGCATTTTTTATATCCAATTGACTTAGAGTCCATCCTTTTGAAGCTGCAATAGCAATGATTGTCCTTATAGTTGACATCTTAGCTACAGGACTGAATGTCTCATCATAATCTATGGCATAGGTCTGGGCATAGCCTTTCACCACCAATCTAGCTTTGTATCTGGCTATACTTCCATCTGCAAGCTTCTTCACTTTATAAACCCATTTATTTCCAATTACTTTCTTACCATTTGGTTTAGGAACAAGTTCCCATGTCTTGTTCTCCTCCAGTGCATTGAACTCTTCCTTCATTGCTTCTTCCCATTGCTTTTTACCTTTAGCTTCATCATAGTTCTGAGGTTCTTCATCATCTTTGACCATATATGCATAGTTCTTCTGAGTTATGTAAGAAGTATCATAAGAATACCTTTCTGGTTGTCTCCTTGTCCTGCTTGACCTTCTTGGTTCACATTCTTCATAAGTTTCTGGATACACCTCTTCATCAAATATAGGAGCTTCTTCATTCATTCTTGTTAATCCACTTCTGGATGTACTTGCTTGCATATAGTCTTCATCTCTATTCACCTGCACAATTGATTTTCCTTTCTCACATCTTCTTACCTCTTCTTCAAATTCTTCAGCTGTATGACTTTGATCTGCATACCAACTTTTCTGTTCATCAAATGTAACATCTCTAGAAACAATAAATTGTTTGGTTAGAGGATTCCACAATCTGTAACCCATCTGCTTTTCATCATAACCAATGAACACATATTTTTCTGCCTTTGGTTCAAGTTTATGCCTAAGTTGTGATGGCACATAAGCATATGCAATTGATCCAAACACTCTACAATGATCTAGTGTTGGTTTCTTACCCCACCAAGCTTCATATGGAGTCATTCCATTCAGAGCTGCACATGGTAATCTATTCACAAGATATGTAGCTGTATTTACAGCCTCAGCCCAAAGATAATTTGGACAGTTCTTCTCCTTTAGCATAGCTCTAGCAAACTCAACCAAAGTCCTGTTCCTTCTTTCTGCTACACCATTTTGTTGTGGTGTATACCTGCAAGTTATTTCTCTCTTAATACCTGCATTCCAAAGATAATCATTGAACTCTTGGGAGAAGTATTCTCCCCCTCCATCAGACCTCAGTCTCTTAAGCTTTTGACCTGTGACTCTCTCTGCATATGCATGAAAATGCTTGAAAGCTCCAAACACTTCTGATCTTTCCTTCAAAACATATAATGTTATCCATCTTGTAGCATCATCAATAAAAAGAACATAATACCTTGAGCCACTGATAGATCCTTCTTTTGTTGGTCCCCATACATCTGTATGAATGAGCTCAAGTACTCCATCATGTTTGAAACCTTTCTTTTGAAATGGTAACCTGTGTGCTTTACCCATTTGACATGCTTCACATTTATAAACCATATGTTGACTTTGCACATTTGGTAATCCTAGTACAGACTGATTAGCAACCATAGCTTTAATTCCTCTTTCATTAAAGTGACCTAATCTCTTATGCCAGAGATCAAGTTCTGTAATCACTCCTTCACCATGTGTGAGCAAAGCTTGACCAATGTTTCCTTGCACTCTTAAAGTAAAGAGTCTACCTTCTTTCTTACCAGAGACAATCTGTTTATATCCATTCTCTGGATCTTCCACAAATACTCCTTCATTTGTAAACCTGACTTGAAAACCTTTTTCAACTATCTGTCCCACACTAATCAAGTTTTTAGGTATTGTAGGAACATACAAAACATTGGTTAGCAAATCTGCTCCACTCTTGCATTTCACTTTTCCAATTGAATGTACACTATGTCTTGTATTATCACCAGTTTGAACTGTGTGACTAGAAATGCCTTTTTCCAAATCTGACATCAATTCTATGTTTCCTGACAAATGATTAGAACATCCAGAGTCAATGTAAAATACCTTTAGATCTTCTTTGTCTGATGTGCTGATTGAATTCATCATCAATGATGTATGACTTTCATTCTGTGTGTCATTTGCATAGTTGTAGTAGGTGGTGTTGTAGGATTGATTCTGTCCCCAACTTCTTCCTCCACCTCTACCATAGCCTCCTCTTTGACTTTGTCTACCTCTTTGAAAATTACTTTGATATCTTCCACCTCGACCTCTGCTATTGTTGTTTTGATTCTGGTTTGATCCTTGTTGATTGTGCCAACAATCATGAGCCAAATGATTACTCAATCCACAGATCCAGCAAGCCTTCTTGTTGTTATTTTGATTACCTCTTCCTCTTCCAAAACCTCTTGCTCTTCCTCTGCCAGTGCCTTTACCTCTTGCATAATAAGCTTGAGAACTAGACTCCTCTTCATCCTTTGCTTTACCTTTATCTCCTTTCTTCTTATTCTTCATGTACATTGCAGAACTTTGTCCTTTATCTCCATCTCCCTTCAAGTCTTGCTCATATGTGAGCATCAAACCAAGCAACTGGTTCAAATCTGGAACATAATGATTTAATGAAAGTTCTGTTGATAAGACAAAAGGTTTCCACCTTTCATCTCCTCTCAAACCTGCAAGTAGTTGAGCAATCAATCTGTGATCCTCAACATCTTCATCTATGGATCCAAGACTATCTGCTAGATCCTTCATCTTAGTGACATAATCACTAATGGTTTGACTTGGCTTCTTCTTGAATGTTGTAAACTCTGACCATAGACTTGCTTTCCGTGCTTTAGTAGTACTTTGGAAATGATACTCCAATGCATTCCATATATCTTCAGATGATTCCAATCCTCTGATGTGTGGTAGCAAATGATCTGAGATTGTATTGTAGATGTAGGCTTTTGCACTTGCATCCTTCTTTTGCCAATGCTTTAAAGCATCAAGTTCTTCTTTCTTTGGTCGGCTTTCATCTTCAAATACTGGCTTCTCTTCTTCACCTGTAACATATATCATGAGATCCTTACTCATAAGTAAGGCTTCCATTCTCATTACCCATGCGGGGTAATTATCTCTGTCCAGTTTGTCAATGGAGATATGATCTGCCATACTCCTTCCCTTCTGCTGCAACCTTTGAGCTTAAAGGATAAAAGATAATACCTTTTGAAGTTCTTTGTGGATGAGGATACTTCGAAAGTAATCTTTTGATGCCTTGTGTCTTCAAATGCTTCACCTTTCAAACTTTAATGGAAAACTTTACAAAACTTCTCGTACCTTTGTCGTCTTCTGCTCTCGAGAATCTTTCTGCTCTGATACCACTTGTTGATGTATAAAACACCACAAGAAATGAATTAATGTGACACTAGAACACCTCTATGGTCACCATTAACTCATTGCCACTTCAAACTTTGAGAAATGATAGCTTAAAGTGAGAACTTTGCTTCTACAGAAATTCCTAGTCACCGAAATGACATACCTTCAGTATTTTGCTAATTTCTCCTAGCTCAAGTATGCTTTCTCCATGAAACTTTATAGGCTGAAACTAGAAGAGTAGAGCTTTCCAACAAGCTATCATATGCATCAAACGGAGCTCTAGAACTCAAGTTATGGCCCTCACAAGATGACCCTGTATGACCTTCCAAAACTGGAAATCTTGCCTGTTTTAGTATTCCTGATGTCCAAAAATAAAAAATTCGATGCCTAGCATCGAATTTCAGTCCAAGTCGATGCCAGGCATCGACTTTGGGCTTTTTTTGGCTATTTTTCTGCTCCAGAGACACTCTATTTTACACACACATGAAGAAGATGACTTATATGATAGAAGTCGATGCCGGGCATCCATTTTATGTTGGAACTCGATGCCAGGCATCGAGTTGCTCCACAAACTTCATATTTTTAGAAGATTCAACAACAGTTAACACACAGAGAATGAAAAAATGACTTATCAGCCAAGATTCGATGCCAGGCATCGAATTGCTCAGAAAACATGAACTTTTAAATTCATCACACAGTAGGCAAGCATGGAGATGGTGGAGAGAGACTCATACACAGAACTTTACTCAGTTCTTTCTCACAGCTATGAAAACTCAGAAGTTTTACAGATGTTTTCTCACTCAGAGAATCCCGACTATACACAGTCGTACAAATGAACTCCTTCTTCTACTTCTTCTCTCTATTCTCTCTCTCTCTCTCGCCGCGTTAGTTGATACAAACTAACTTATATAGATTTTCGTATTCTCGTGATTTTAAAAAAACTTCTAGAACTAAAGTGAACTAACTTTACAAGTATAATACAGTTGTGAATTTGTCCCTTCACATAGGCATGGGGTTTTCTTCCTAAGATTTGAACTTCAAATATATGTCCAATTAGTGAGTGTTTCTCCAACAAATTTTTGAGCAAGCAAGAACTCATGCTTTAAGTCAAAGGTAAGCTACCTATGGCTAAAAGCATTTGATTAAACAAGTTGTACTTTGGGAGAACCATGCTTTAGAAGTTGTAGGTGCCAAAGTCAACTATACTGGAGAACAATTTTAGGCATAGGTGAATTGTGTGGATCATTTCTAAAGTTCTACTAAATCTTTTGAGATGATTTAAGAAGATGTGCAATCTATAGACAACACCTTGTGCAGAGTTTCATTAAAAGCTTTACACATTTGATTAGTCAATGAATGAATTATGTGCAACAGACTTTCTGAGTAGAGACTCTCTTCACAGTTAGTTGAAAATTTTGATAATCTGGTATTGATCCTCAAAATTGGTAAACTTTTTAAGTTATTTTTGATATAGAGGTGCTCTAACATCAAGGGTAGCTTGTTCTTTTGGAGATTAACACTCTCCATTAGTGGTATCAGAGTAGGAATCATCAAAATAGAAGAAAGAAGGACCTCGACTGCTGCAGTCATACAAAAATCAACATTTGAAGGTTCAAAAGGTGAAAGCTTAAAGAGAGAGCTTAAGAAGGAGGCCTGAAGCTATCAAGAAGATCAAAAGGAACTTCGTTTGAAGTAAAGTTACACTTACTCCTCATAAAGCTTGAAGAATTTAATATACAGGTAAAGAAAGGATGGGAGGTTCTCTTCAGATAGAGAAATTGGATACAGAAAACTATCTAGCTTGTTCAATGAGGATGGAAGCTCATCTCATGAGCAAAGATTAAGTGAAGAAGAAAAGCCACAATTCAGAAGTGAAGAAGATTAAGTTACATCACAAGTGAAGAAGAAAAGCCACAATTCAGAGGTCGTTCCAAGTAGGGATGAACTCTCAGATTTGAAGACTTGGATGAAGAGAGATGCTCAAGCAAGGAGCATTATCTACATGGGAGTGAATGACTACTTGCTACCTCATATTAGAGGACTTGAAAGTGCAAGTGATATATGGAATGCTTTGGAGGAGCATTTCCAAAACACTACAAAGTCAAGGAAGGCATCCTTATGGGCAGAGTTTACCACATTCAAGAAGAAGGTGTCTCAATCCATTTTTGATTATGTAACAAGGATGAAGGACATTGCAAATGCATTAGGAGCAGTTGATGAAGATATTGAGGAGGATAAATTGGTAAGGACAATCCTCACAGGTTTGAGAGGAGATGAGAAATGGAAGCCATCCATTTTTTCTACTAAATTATCACTAGATCATTTCACTCCTGATTTAAATTAGTTGCTATGATACATGCTAACTTTTGAGTAGGATGTCAAAGGTGATGGTGATACATTGACTCGGGGTGTAGCAATCACTTGAGTCATAACATAGCTTTGATGACTGATTCGGAGAATAAGGTAACTAATCATGTAGTTCAAACAGGTGATAATACAAAGCACAATGTGAAGTCAATTGGATCGTGAATGCCAAGATGGAAGTACTCTCTTGAGTAAGGTCTTGTATGTTCCTACAATTCCAAAGAATTTGATAAGTGTAGGGCAAATTGTTGAAAAATGTTATGAAGTAAGGTTCACTAATGATGGAGCTTTTGTGGAAGACCCTAGCAATGGGTATAAACAAATTGTTTTAGGAAAGAAAGAAGGAAGACTTTTTACATTGAAGATTCAAGGTAATGTTGGTCATGCTTTGTTTACTTATGGAGGACATAAGATCTCAGAGTTAGATCTTTGGCATAAAAGGCTTGGACATTTCAATGAAAGAGGTATTAAGGAGATGGTTAACAATGGTTCAATGCTTGGATTGCCTAATGTTGCAGGTCAACTGTTGCTCTAGCACAATGGTAAGTACCACGTTAAGAAGCTTCACCTCCTTAATGTCAATCCGCGGAAGAGATAGGAGTGATATGAAGATCGTGAATGTGAGATGAAGTGAGAGTGAAGGTGAGAAGCATAGAAATGCACACACACATGCACACACACTACGAAGAGACAAGCAAGACACAATGGAAGGTGGGAAATCAGCTCTATTACTCAAGAACACTATTACAAGCTCAAAAGAACTCTAACCTCAACAAGCTCACACTAACCAACCTCAAAAATGAGCTCTCTAGCTCTTTTTATAGTTTCTAGACTAGTTTTGACCGGTTTCACATCTAGTGACCGGCATAGTTAAAAATTAGGTCCTAGATGCTATTTGGGAGGGTAAACGGTATCTAAAAATAACGAAAATTGGTACGCGCATTCTACCTAAGCTCCTCAAGCTCGAGGACTCCTCGGCTTGCACAAAATGGAGCTATGGATTACAAAATGGGGTTTTCTATGTTACATATGTTACAATAGTGATAAAAATCACTGTTGGAGGTTTTTGGAAAGTATTTGAAAACATAATTATTTGAAAAACGATTTGACTGGCTCCCTACTTTGTCGTTACATGCTTCCGTGTCGTCTGTGCCTCTGGCTGCTTCCAACACCCCCCTCCCTCTCGCTTCTATCGTCCCTGACAGAACCTTGTTGTGAGGTCTGCCGGATGTAGTTCTGTAGGAGGTCTTGAGCGAGGGTGTGCTCGGAGATACGAATGCCTCGGGCCAGATCTGCCTCGAGTTTCTCCCAGTCGATTGGTTGCGGTTCTTCCGGTGGCGGGAGCTGATAGTGTGTGGAATAGACCATTCGTTCACATGCAAATAATTGTAATAAATGTGTAGGCCTGCTTCTGAATACCTTTGAATGGTATTCCTAGAAGCCGGTTGTGAACATCTCTTCGAATGTCTGCTTGTAGCACGCCGGTAGGTACTTTATTCTGTAGTGCCAGGCATAACACACCCGTAGCGATGGCGTTGTACTCATATCATATACCAGGTCAAAATTGCCATGCTCAAAGCCCGGGGTGTTGACATGTGGTGCCTTGACGCGTTGGAAGACTTTAAAAATCATTTGCATCATGTCAAAAATTTTGACAGTCATATGCGCCGCTATATCATCCATATGCTTTAATCTAGGGAGCCAGTGGCGAATTGTAGCCATCATGTAGCCAACAGTTGGTAACTCAATGGGTGGCTTAAAATAGGGGTAATTCAACCAGTCTTGGCACTGCTTATTGTTTTGTACCTTAATAGCAAAGGCAGTCCAGGAGCGGCGTCGTGGTACTGGTCTCCAACACGGGTTGTACTTCAAATGCAAAGGTGCCTTTACCCATGTACTCATCATCTCTGGATACTGCTGTAGTAAATCTTTTCGCCACTCTGGTTGATAGATCCTTCCTTTCTGTGCATCTAGTGGCAAATCAGCCGCCTCGAATTGAGTTGCATGCGATGGTTTCTTACCTGTCTCTTTCTCAATGGCTAATTGGTATTCGGCCATTAACATGAAATACGGTTTATACTGTAGCTCGTGCCCAGATATGTATCGTCGCGGGGCCAAATGAGCAAAGAATGGAGACTGTAATATTCTTTCTTCTATCATCGCCATGGCATGTAATTGTGCCTCTACTCTCGCGGAGTGCGTTGTTCCAAGTTCCTCAATAGTCTTCATCCACGCGGGGGTCGGAAGTTCGTACGTCATCTGACCTTCGGCCGTGACGCGTCCGCCTGGGATGGGTTATGGCTCGTACGCTTCTTCAAACGTTTCCTCCACCGGGATGGTGATCGTTTCTTCCTCAGCTGGAAGCTCAGGTGGGGAATCTGGCCTTGGTGGCGCTTCATATACTGCAATCCTTGATTCAAGGGTCGATACCTGGGCCCGTAATGAGTTGAGTTCCTCTAGGAGGTCAGGAGAGGGGTCCACATGTGCTGGTATGTCTTGGTGTGCCGGTTCTCGTAATTGGAGTAATTTGTGATCTTCTTTGAGTTTCTGTAACTCCTTGTTCATGCGGTCGTATTCATCTAGCAATCGTACATGATCGTCTAGCAGCATCCTCATCGAGTCTGAAGGAATGGCTTTGAACCTGCTAGGACTGAGCGGTTGGTCTGGGTGGTCGAGCGCTGCTTCTAAGTTTTCTCGGTTCTGATCCTGTAAGCGCTGGTTTTCTTCCTTGGCGGCTGCTAGGTGTCTTCGTAGTAAGCCCATGTTTCGTGTTAGCGTTGCATTGCGGACTGTCTGGGCTCTTAATAAGTTATCCAGGTCAGTAGTGGCTTCCTTGGTTTTTTCTTCGCTTTCTAGTTCCAATTTGTGATATGCCTCGCATAATTCCTGGTAGCGGGTGTTCAGAGAGGCATTCTCAATAGACAATAAATTAAGCTACGACTGTAAGTCATTGGTTGTCCTCTGCAGCTGCTGGTAATTATCACCAAGAGATGTGAACTCATCTCTTACTTGCGTCATACACATGAACATTTGTCGGAATGCATTATCTACAGTGGGTGATAGTATTAATGGGGTGCTAAATGAAGATGCAGTTGGTGTAGATGCAACGGGAATGGGGAATGGGGATGGGAAGGTGGATGATGTAGTGATTGTTGAAAATTGTGATGTGCCTAAAAATGTTTGTGCCGTGAGTGAAGTGAGTGATGGTGCTGTGGGTGGTGAGATGTCCATGTCAGTGGACGTATCTAGTGTGGTGACCGTGAATATGGGTGTGATCGTGGGTGCTCGTGCTGGTGTAAATACGGGATTTACAAAGGTTGAGGGGTAATTTACAGGGGGGCTGGCTGGAGCAGCTTGGTGGAAAGGGGAAAGAGGGGTTACAGTGGGTCGGGGAAGTGAGACGGGGGAGAAGGTTAATGGCGGTGGGAATGGGAAAAGGGGTCTTGGAGTTGTGGGGAAAGATGGAAAAGATTGATGAAGGAATGGGTTGGATAGAAAGGTGGGTGTGGGTGGGGGTAGACTAGGGCTAATGGGCACGGGAATTGTGGGGTTAGTGGTCGTAAAGACAATTTCTGCAACACCACCAGCGAATGAAGATGTTGGTCTGGGGGAAGGACGGTGAAGAGGGGAGGCTGGATGAATGGACGGTGATTGAGGAGTGGGTGGGGTGGTCGATGCTATTGAGGTATGTACAGTGGTAGCGCGGGGTGGGGAATCTACAAGGATGGTTTCTACAACCAGCGAACTTTCGGGGACGAGGCGTGCCTCCCTAGCTTGTTCTGAAGATTGTGCTCCGGTTGGTACACGAATGTATTCGCCGGGCTTTGAAAGTAGTCATACTCTGCGGGGGTCAAACTGTGGTAGTGGCTTTCTTTGCAAGTACCTGAGTGCCTCGTTGGAGCCTACTGATTTGACTAATTCTTTGAATCCTTTGATGTATGCGTCTTTGAATCCGCCTGTGACAAGTTCTTGTTCTATTATTGTTTGACTCTCTTCCTCTGTCAGCTTTTTGCGTGCCCAAACTTTTTCCATAGTTCTATATAGCTTCTTGATAGCTAGTGTGTAAGCTGCTGCCTCGTAAGTTTCATCTTCATGGGTACTTGTATCGCCATGTGTGTCTGTTTGTTGGCCTTGGCCGTCTGTCTGTTCATGCTCTTGGGATTCATGTGTTCCCTGGCTAGCTTCATCGTCTCCTTCTTCGTCATCGGTCGCTGTTCGTTCGTCATCAGAGCTGGACACAATCTGTCCTTGTGGCTGATCCCTGGGTGTGGTAGGGTAGCTAGGCCTTTCAAATTCTTGAGAAAACATTTGTCCTTCTGAAAACTGGAACTCATTGGAGAATGCATCAGGCATCTCAAAATCAAAAGTTTGGTCCAGTGGCTCTGCTTGTCCTGGTTCTAAATGCGGTATTGGAAAAGAGAAAGCTTCCGCACCAATAGTGGTGGGAAGTTCAGCTGCTGTGGTGATAGGTTCTGTGGTTGTGGCTGCTTGGGGTGCGACAGTACTGGTGGTGCCCTCCGGCGTAACTGGTCTTGATAACCGTATACGAATTGGTGGTACCGTGGGAGTGGCTGCTGTTGGTGACTTCTCTGGAGATGGTTGTGGCGAGGGTGATTCTGGGACTTGTAGGCACGGGATAGTACCTCTCATCCGCTTTCCGGCTCTGCCTTTGCTAGAATTTCTAGCCTTCCTAGTGGTCCCTTTGAATGCTTTCAGTTCCTCACTGGTCATGGCACGCTCAATTGGTAAGTCATACGCCAAGCACATATATATGATCCTGGTGAGGGCGCAGCATCCATTGATTACCTTCTTTCGCTCCCATCTATGTTGTGCCAAATAGAGCTGATCAATGATCCAGCTGGCTAGATCAACCGTTTGAGGTCCAGTACATGCTAAGTATAATCCAAACCAGATTCTCTTGTGGGGCATGGTAAAACGATCCTGAGTTGGGAAAGCAAAGTGCTGCATGCATATCCGTAATGGCTTAGAGAGCTCAGGTGTTATAGCTGAAATGTCCTCCCACTTAGTTACGTCACCACGTTTCATCTGCTCTGGGACTAGCCGTTCTTTCTCCGTTGGAGTGTGTGTTCCATGTATTTTTAGAGCTGCGCGAATCAAATCTTTAGACAAATAGAACCTTCTAAATGGAGGATCATTTACCAAGGATGGTAACATGAATGTGCCAGGTAGATCCTTGTTTTCTGAAGTTGTTAAGGTGGTTACCAAGTAAAAACATCTGTAAAAATCGGGTTTAGGCAGAGGGTCGCTAAAATACTCTGTAAATCCCGCTCGTGCCCAAACGTGCATTAAATCTTGTGTATTCTGTAGTCCTTCAAATTCTCGTGAAAAGAACTGGTACTTGGTCCATGTGCGAAGATCAAATGCCAAATTGGCCTCAAAAATGAAATCAGCGTCTGCTAATGGTCCTGCTAGGCCTTGAAACCAGTGAGAATTACGATGAATCTTCTCCGTGTATCCTCTAGGAGGATCATCGATTGGCATGGGTCCTGGAAAACCTTGAAACTCTGGTGGTTGCATAGTAGGATAAGATTCCGCTAGTAATTCTCCAATAGTGGCCATCGGTGCACTGGGGCCAGCTTCTGATGGTCCTGCTTCGGTTTGCATGATGACTGATGAGCTAATGGAAAAGATCTGCTACAAAAGATTAACACATTAGTATGGAAATTAATTATTATCCCATTAAGGTGAGACCGCAATCCCTTTCCATAACCGATGTGTAACCCGTGTAGCCAAGTGTCGTGAAGTGATTGATGCAATGATTTTTTGCAAAACTAATGTAGGTCTCTAGACGCCTACATGCTTCAGATTATGCCTGCATTTCTTGATGAGCTGTTATTATGCATGATGTGGGGTTTTGGTGTATGAATTAATACAAGGTTTGGTTGAAGGTGAATTAGTACAAGGGTGGAGTTTAAACGGGGTGGGAGAATTGTTAGATAAGGGGGTACAAAAAGACGTTTGGATACGTTTCGGTATCCATTTCCTAAGAGTCTTGGAGTGGATGGTGTGTTTCTGCTGAGGGACAAAAAGTGGTATCGGGTTTGGTGGTATTGAAGGATGAAAAGATTTCTGAGGGGTATATATTACATGGCTAGAGGGTTGGGCTATAATACATTGTTTGGGTACCCAAATGTGCATGGGTGTGGGTCTATGGATAAGGTATTTCTTGGCGATCCAAATCTGTCGAGTATTTGTACTTGTAGAAGAAGATCGAGGGGACTTTGGATGCTGACTCTGCTTCTGTTGAAACTTTGTCCTGTTCTCGTCTCCAGTGTTGCCAATAGCCTGTGGTGGCTGTCCTTTCGGCACCCATATTTGTTTCATGCCACTTGTTCTGTGATGTTGATACTTCTGCTTTCCTTGCCTTGCCTGGTGGTGTTGTCGGTCAACGATTAGGAGCGTTGACTGAGTTGTAAACGTATCTGTTGTGGTTGACTCCTTCGTGGTTGGGTTTGAGAGGTCCATTGGACGCTCTACTTTGGAAAAGAAGGGAGATCCAACACTTGCGTGACCTGCCCATTAGGAAGTGATTCGTTATTTATCTTTAATCTAGGCCAGTCCGCAGCAAGTTTGGAAGGATGAGCACCGCAGGGTGTTGTGCTCATTTGGCCGCTGATGC
Organism: Ceratopteris richardii; assembly: GCA_020310875.1. Lineage (NCBI taxonomy): Eukaryota > Viridiplantae > Streptophyta > Polypodiopsida > Polypodiales > Pteridaceae > Ceratopteris > Ceratopteris richardii. The sequence goes on along the minus strand of CM035409.1, from coordinate 202,511,271 downwards.
AACCCACCTGACCGCTGATTGTGTTCATCTGCCCTAGCAGTTGGGTAGCTGCCCCTTCTAGTTTGCAGGAAGCCCCAGGGAAGATCTCCTGTCGTTCTTCTGATTGACAATTGTCCCTAGCCAAGCCCGAGTGGGTTGGTGTAGACGTAACGTGACTGGTCTGACCCAAGGTCTTCCGGTCTTCCGTCGCATGCGTTTCATAGGGTCTAGGGTTACAAACCTCAATCGGAATGCAGTTAGGGAAGTCAAGCGGTATCACTCGCTTCTGTTCTAAGGTTCCAATCTGTAAGGAGCCTTGTCTAAGATTTAGGTCCACTGAGTGATCGTATAGCCAATCTTGGCCAAGGATTAGGGGTTCTATCAGGTCGTCATCATGGCACACTAGTAGCTTCGCTGTCATGGTCACATCCTTAATGAGGATAGGAAGGTCCACCTCACCCATGCAAGGGGTTTCCATGCCTCCTAGGCCTATGAGGTATGCCTCAATTGGCCGCATTTCTATTCCTGAATCCTTATAGTGGGACCATCTAATCGCACTAGTCGCAGCACCTGAGTCAATTAAAGCCCTGAGCTCTTGGCAAGGGTTGCCGTGCTCTAACCTGACTGTAATGAATGGTCTCCTGTCCACTATGCTAGGATGAGTAGTTGACTTTACTTGACACATGGCCATGGGGTATCTGGGTGTAGATTCCAGATGGTTATACTGCTCTCTCCCTAGTCCTTGTCTTCTTAACTTCATGCATTTAATGCGTTCTATTGCTTCTGCCTGAGCTTCCGCTCGTATTCTATTTTCTTCCTCCTTACGCTTCTTTGCCAACGTGAGTCGTCTAAGCATATCCTCAGTAAGAGGTTCCTGATATAGCTTGACTCTACAGCCACTAATGTAATTAGGCATTATATCTCCTTCTAAGGTGGCTAATTGTACTGCTCCACTTGTTGAGAGTCTGTTAATGATCATAGGTCCATAACCTCGCTTTTCTAACTTCCGTGCGTGTTGTTTCAGCGTATATACTAGAACTAAATCTCCTTCTTTTAGGCCTTTATCTCTCACATGTGCATCAAAATATGCTTTCTGTCGCTTCTTCGCTGCATATATTCCTGCTGCTGCCTTTAGCCTGGTTTCTCCTAATCGTTCCAAGTCCATTATTCTCGCTGATAATTCATGGCCGGTCCACTGATGTTCTTGTGCAACCTTAAGGGTCGGTATCAAGAAGTCCAAACGAAGCACAACATTCTGACCAAAAACCATATGAAAGGGAGTTGCATTGAGTACGGTCTTGTAGGCCACTCGATATGCCCAAACAGCGTGGTGTAACTGTTTGTCCCAATCTGAACATTTTTTGTTCACGAGTTTCGTCAGTACGTTACAAAGGATCTTATTAGTGCTTTCAGCCTGACCATTGGCCTGAGGATGATATGGTGCGGATTTCTTGTGAATCACCTTTAAATCCTGTAACAAATATTCAATGACTTGGTTTAGAAAGTGAGTGCCTCGATCGCTCACTAACTCTATAGGCAATCCATATCTTGTAAAGACATTCTCAAATAAGAATTTTGCAGTTGTGTGTGCATCATTCTTTTTCGTGGCTTTTGCCTCTACCCATTTCGTAAGATAATCTGTGGCAACAATAATGTATTCCGCATGTGTACCTTTTGCAGGGGGGTTAATGGGTCCTACAAAGTCTATACCCCACTTTGAAAATGCACGTCCGCCCATCATGGGTTTCAATGGCATTTCATCTCTGCGAGTAGGAAACTGAGTTCTTTGGCACACATCACATCTCTTTACATAGGTATGAGCATCCATGTGAAGAGTGGGCCACCATAATCCTGCAAAGAGGATGGCTTTGATTATCCTATCGGGTCCAAAATGACCTCCTGCAACACCTTGGTGTGCAGTCTCTAGTATGCTCAGATAATCGCTCTCATGAACACATTGTCTTAGATATCCATCTCGTCCTCTTTTGTATAGATTATCGCCAATAAGTGAATAATCTTGAGCTTCCTGCTCTAGACTGCGTTGTCGTGCTAAAGTCATTCCTTGAGGGAATGTCTTCGTCCCCAAGTATGTCACTAATTGTTCACTCCAGTCTGGTGTGAGAGACACATGATACAACGTAGCATGCTCTATTGGTGGTCTCTCACAACAAACATTGCATTCCTTACACAACCTATAGACATCTGCTTCCATCGAAGGCCAATATACTCCTAATCTATGCAGAGTCTGTAATGTTCGATGTTTTGAATGATGTTGCTTTAAGGCACCTATGTGTGCTAATTGCAACCAATTCGCATGTTCTGATTCATCTACACAACAAGCAAGAATCTTTTGATTATCCTGTTTATATATGCTTCCTGCCATTATTTGGTATCTCTGAGACTTGGTAATCTCTCCTTCTTTGATCTTTATCTTAGGATTCTTGGGTCCATATGTGAGAATAGGGACTATAGGCTTAGCCCATTCTAGTGCTATCTCAAGGTTAAACAAGTATGCATCTGGTAGATCATCCGCTACTCCTTGAGGAGCTTCTCCTGAGGTTAATCTTGAAAGGTGGTCAGCTCTAAGATGTGTGTTTCCTTTCCTGACTACGACTTCAAAATCATACTCCATGAGTAATAGAAACCAACGTATCAATCGTCCTGTGTTACATGGTTTGTTGACTAAATACAATAGGGCTTGATGATCTGTAAAGAACTTGAATTTGTTGGCCAACAAGTAGTGCCTAAACTTCTTTACAGCGTAGATCATCCCTAATCCTTCTCGTTCCGTCGTGGTGTAATTTCTTTCTGCTGCGTTCAATTGTCTACTAGCGTAAGCTATGGGGATATCTATATTACCTTCATTCGTGGGTTGTGCTAACACGCATCCTATGGCATAATTGGATGCATCCACATGTACATGGAATGGCTTACTCCAATCTGGGGTAGTCAATATAGGTGCTGAGCACAAGCGTCGTTTAAGTTCATTGAATGAATTTTCACATTCATTTGTCCATTCAAAGTTGGTTAAAAGAGAGTACAAAGGCTTGGCTATGATTGCATACATGTGTATGAATCTCCTATAATATCCGCAATGGCCCATAAATGCCTGTACCTCTTTCACATTAGTTGGTCTAGGTAAATCTGCAATTACCTTCACCTTTTCTTCATCCGTAGAGATTCCATTTTTTGACACAATGTGTCCTAGAATTTTGCCTTGTCTGACCATGAAAACGCATTTTTCTAGGTTCAAACAAACCTGATATTCTCGACATTTGTCAAATATTTGTCTTAACTCTGGGATATGTGTCTGTCTTACATTTGAATGAGCACATATATCATCGACATAAACTTCCAAACTCTTGCGTAGGAATTCCTTAAAAACATGACACATGAGTCGCTTCAAAGTGGCGGGTGCATTTGTTAAGCCAAATGGCATCACACGAAATGCAAATATGCCCCATTCAGTGGCAAATGCCGTCTTGTGTTGGTCCTCTGGAGCAATGGCTAGTTGATTATAGCCTGAAAATCCATCAAGAAAGTTGTAAACTTCCTTGCCCGCAACTCTTTCCAATAGATGTTCTGTGATAGGAAGAGGATAACTATCTCTAATCGTGGCGGCATTAACTTTTTTAAGGTTAATACACACACGCAATTTTCCATTCTTCTTGGGCACAACCACAATGGGGGATACCCATTCGGTATGCTCAATTTCGTAAATGAATCCTGCTTCTATCAAGCGATCTATCTCCTCTTTAATCTTCGCAGTGTAGTTATCATTGTACGTGTAAGGTTTCTGTTTTGTCGGTTTTGCATCTGGAGTCATAGGGATTCTATGAGAACATATATCTGGATCTACTCCTTTCAAATCTATGTAACTCCAAGCAAAAACATCTCTATATTCGCGCAATAGGGCAACTAATTCTTCTTCTTCTTCCTTTGTCAAATCATACCCTATGTATGTACATTTTTCTTCTTCTCCTTCTATGGCTACGATTATTTTCTTGGTTTTCTCTCGGTTATCATATACTTGTCCGTCATTCGCTTTTCTATTAGGCATTCGTACCATGATTCTTCTATCTTCGATTTCATATTTCTTGAAATTCTCGGGTACTTCAAATAAAGACTCTTCTTTTTCTGACATGGTTTCTTTCTTCTTTCTTTTCTTGCCTTCACTCTTAGTAGTCACTTCTGTGGCTAACCTCACCTCATTCGTAATTCCCTCGTGTCTCTGAGTGTGAGTCTCTACTTCAAAAAAATATTCTTCCTCTGATGCAAAGGGTGGGTCCATGATAATTGATTCTAAATCAAAATCGCTTGCATCCTCGAATGCATTAGTGTTAGGTTCACATTCTTCTAAAATTGCATCGCACATAATTGGCTCTATCGTGAAAACTGAAATGTCATAGCCATCCTCGTCACAGTGGGGTGTCCATTGTTCTTCATTGATGGCTACATCCATGGTTGCTAGGATTTCTGCCCAACCATGGGGTTCAAACTCTTCGTCTGGGAATACTACAGGCGCATAGGCTGGATCTTGAAGGGTTTGTGGATGTTGTTCTGCACCTAAGGTCCTGGCTTCTAACCTTTCTTCCTCTTGTTTGGCTACTTTACACATCCATAAATGAGTATCCTCATGCAACCAAGAAGGATCTGATTCTAATGAGTGCACGGATTCTGCTTCTACTGGTGTCTTATGGATGGTATTCCATTGTATTGGGGGTACGTATCTATGTGAATAGTCTTTAAGATTGACTTTGGTAGTCACCCCTAAATGTTGCAAGTACAACGAATTAGTTCCCCAATCTTGTACAATTTGCAACTGACGCATGAATGGTCGTCCCAATATCATCTCATAAGTGTGGTTTTTTGCAAAGTCACAAATGGCAAAGGTATGCTCAAATTCTACACCACAAGTGGTGAGAGATATGCCTTCTAGTAAGCCTAATGGTTTTTCTATGTGTCCATCAGCCATTTGTAGCTTCATCCTGGTGGGTCTCAATGCTAGCTTACCCCAACGTTTCCATAAAGCGGTGGTAGCGATGGCTACTCCGGCTCCTGAATCTAAGATGGCTTTCGTGGTGTAGCCCTGATGGGTTATTGGAAGATAAGTGTTACCTTCCTCTCCTTCGCTTACATCTCCGATCTTTTCTACGGGTATCTCTGGTACCTTATTTTGTGATCCTATTTGTGAGGGAGTAGTAGCAAGCTCGGGGAATTGATTTGCTACATGTTTCCACAATTCTGGTTTTACCTTCAATAACTCCTCCAGAGTGAGATTACACTGTACTTTGGTATTCTTGATCACTTTCGTGTTTCTAGGGATTACTGATTCTTCATTCCTCACTATTATAGTGGGTGCTCTCATACTAATAGACTTTGCTTCCCAAGGTCCTGTGAACTGAGGTAATTCTTGTAAAGAATTAGATTCAAATCCTGTGTGTTCACTCAGTTGTTCTTCCTCTACATCATCGTAAATAGAGGGAATGTCTTGGGGAAATTGTTCCTGCAAGTCGTCTATTTCTTGAATAGGAGGATGGGTTCCTTGTTCCTTTCTCCATTTCTCTTCTTGTATTTCTCTCAAAAATTCATGTGAATATTTATGTATGGAAGACAAATTGTCTTGACTTTCTGAGTTGGGTACTTGAGACAGGGATGGCGCATTCCTTTCGTGTGTCTCTGGGACAATAGGGTTCCTAGGCTGATCCTTTTTCTCTTTGCTTTCTATCAAGTATTCTAACCTCTCCATTAGTCCTTGAAAATGTAATTCAGGTTTTGCCATGTTATTCCAATTAAGATATCTAGAGGCTTCGAACAAAGCTTGTGCTAGTTCTACCATCTTCATGCAAAGCTTAGTTCTCTCAATTTCTAGATCAGCTCGAGGGTAGTTTTTGCTCATTTCAGCTACCTGAGGTCCCTCTTTTAATCTAGCGTGATATGCACGAAACATCATGTCTAGATTTTCTGGTATGGGTTCCGCTAGAACTGATCCTGATTTCTGAGCTGGATTCTCTTGATTCAATTCCTGTGAAGTCAATTCTTGAATTTTGGCTCTAGATTCCTTCAAACTTCCTTCCAACTCCGTTATCTTTTTACTCCACTTTCTCTTTATTCTTTCTCTAGAATCTTTCCAAGATTTTGTCTTTTTACTGCTAGATTCTGCAACTTCACTACTTCCGACTACTTTCTCCTGATTAAGCTTTTGGTTTTGTAAGAGCGCCTGGGCTCTTGTTATAGCTTGGATAGGCACGTATGTAGGGTTGGATCCATCTGCGTTATTTACAATACCTATCATATTGATCGGTGTCACATTTGAAGCGTTAACAGGGTTCTTGGGGCAATCTTTGATTATGTGCTCTTTGCCACAATCAGCACAAAAGCCTTGGAGGTTATAGTACTGTGATTGTCCTGCTATCGGAGGGTGTGGACAGTCCTTTATGAAATGATCTCCTTGGCACCTAAAGCATGGTCCTCTAGGGCCCTGTGGTCTTTGTTGTCTCAATTGGGGCCGTGGATTTGGGTTTGTGTACATCACATTAGCATAGTCGGGCTCCCAACTAGGTTCCACTGGTGGACTATCATAATGATATGTCTCCACATGTTCTGGTGACTCTGTGTAATATGCGGGTGGACTATCTACATGCGTAGAGTCAAAACTATTTGAGTTCGGGTCACTTTCCGTGATCAAAGGTGACGAAGGCACTAAAGCCCTACTTAGGTTCTCTTCTGCAGCAGTGTATTTGACAGAGATGACATTCGCTGGTGGGGGTGGCTGCTGAGCTAAGACAGGTTGAGGTCTCTGTTGAGCCTGGTATGGGTAGTTCTGAGGAGGCCTATAGTAATAAGGCTGAGCATTGTATTGGCCTTGATACCTACCTGGCTGCGGGTATGCTTGCGGATAGTTCTGTCTCACGGTTTGTTTGTTGTATGGGCAGTCCTGAGCCGTATGATTCGTGTATCTTCTTTCAATTGTACAGTATTGGCCACTAGGGTTGGCTTGTGGTTGTGGTGCATTGGGACACGCATTTGCCATATGGTAACCACCACAGGTGTAACAACGCTTGTTTGTTAGCACCCTAGGTTTACTAGAAACTCCTAGTTTCTGGGCCACTTTTTCTGCTAGGTCTTCTATTGAGCTAGACAATTTTGTGGATGCTAGAGATGAACAGTCTGAGTCCTTATAGACTTTTGAGAGTTCCAACTCGTCTCCTAAGTTGTCCTCAATGTCTATACAAATTCTTACACATTGCTCTAGCGTTCTAGGTTCTTTTAGGTACACGTAGGAGCGTAGTTTAGAGCTCAACAAGCCATCTAGAAACAATGACACTTGCTTGGCTTGTGAGGGTAGCTCTTGCATTGGACATCGTTCAACATATTGTCTAAACCTACGTCTTGCCAATCTGACTATTTCCTGAGGGGTCTGTTTAAAGCTATGAATCAACGAAGACGTGTCATGTCTAATCCCATTTTTAGAGAATTCCGTGATGAATGACTCTAAAAAGTGATGGATGTCTCTAAATTGCCTTTGTTGCAGAGGTTGGAACCAAGTTAAAGCTGTATTCTTTAACGTTAGTCCAAATGCATTATATTGCGTGAACATGTCTTCAACTTGTTCTGCTCTTAGTACTTGCTTGAATTCTGCGACGTGGTCATAGGGATCTCCCGTCCCATCAAAGTAAATTTTCATGGATTTTACTAACTGTGTGGGTCTCAATATTCTTGCGTGTTCACGTGGTCTGGGTAGAGGAAAATCATCTCTACCACCTGGTATTCCATGATCTCTTTGCCTATCTACTCTATTAGTGTCCGTGGTTGTTCTATCTCTCCCTATGGGGTGATTAAAGCTTACTTCCGGTCTCTCTTTATTTCCCTCTCTTTGATTTCCCTGGGCTGAGGATGTTCCTGCCCCTTGTTGACTTGTATTCATGTTCGTTCTAGATGGAGGGAATACCAATTCACCTCTCCATGTGTATGTGTTTTTAGCGCGGTCAGGCACCACAAAGACTCTTTCTGAAGTCTCATCCAGGTATACAACCTTTCCAGGTGTATCCGGGTCCTTGAACTCGTATATAGTGATGATTCCTACCTCACTAAGTAGTTATGTCTTGTATCTCCAAAAGACTTCATCAGTTTCTTTATTTACAAACAACTCTATGCTTCTGTTGTCCTGAGGGATCCAATCCGGGATTAGTACTCGTGTCAGTACAGATTTCCCTCTAGGTGTTCTAGGCTCTTCTAATGGTTCTTTTCCTTGAGATTTTGCTTCCGTCTCTGGTTGAATCACGCCAAACTCATTGGTGTTGTTTGGCTGCGTACTTAATATGTACATTGTTCCTTCCTTGTCTATGTACGCGTCTCTCTCGAATTTCACCACTGGACGTTCCAATCCAATGGGTTGATCGGGGTTGTGCATTTGCACCACTTGCCTTCGCAAACCATCCTCATAGATGCGAGCACCTAATCGGTTGGTTCGGAGAAACTCTAGTTGTGTTCTATAGGGTCCTTCTGGTTTTTCTAAATAGGCTACATTCGACCCTCCTTCTGGTCTTTCTGTGCTAAATGCCATTTCTGATTCACTGGTATCTGAGCTCTCGTAGGGATAACTAGTGTTCAACTGTTGAGCCCACGATCGTGCAGTAGTTCTTACACTTGCCTCTGATGATCTAAGGCTTCGTCGGTCTGACTTAACTATATGTTTGCCCGATCTAAGGTTCATTAATTTTCTTCCTTGCACACTCAGTACACGCTCAGATCGTCAATGATTCTTTGTTATTACTGTCTTGATTCTTTTTAGATTTCTTTAGATTCTTGTCTTAATGTATGCGTCAGGAATTCGACTTTCTGTTATAATTTTGAGTTCTCGTTCCGTCAGACTTAGGCTCTTTCCTTTAGGTTTTCGTCACACACCTTTACTTGTAGTCTTAGACTTGAAAGAATTAAATATCTTGAACTTGAGGCATTCCTATCGTCGTTAATCCACAACACTACCGTTTGGCCTAAGCTAAGAATTGACTGAGGGGGTTGAGTAATCTTCCAACCTCGAGTCAGCTTTTCTGGTTGCTCTGATGCCCAAGAAGCTGCGCTTCCCAAGCTTTATGCCCTTCACTGCCTTGCCTTGGTTGCCTTCGATTGCCCTTGCTAGACCTGGAAAAATTCAATATTAGACCAATTCACAGTTGGATGATCAAGCACTTGAGTATATACACCTTTTAAGTCCCTTCCCTTTTGCCCAACTTTTCAATGTTTGCCCCCTGGCTTTCTAGTCCCAAACTAGGTCAACCTCAAAATAGCTTGTCTAAAAATAGATGTATCCTTTAAGAAAAAAACAGTTGAGGTCACGTAGTACTCGTCAAGAGCTTTCTAATGAGCTATTAAGCTCAAAAAACGGACTTCGGATGAAAAGGTTATGACCGTTCAGGCCCTGGGGGGTAAAAACTGACAAACAGGTTTTTCTCTAAATATGAGCTAAGGGGTCTCCTATGAGTCTAATCACCCAAAAATTTCCCAAAAATAGCCCCAAAATTGGCCAAAAAATGAAACCCTAAAATTTGCGATGGGGGTGCACAATCGCGATGGTCTGAGATGATCACGATGGTCTGGGACCATCGCGATGGCATGAGGGTGCACCGTCGCGATGGCGTGAATTTGCACAATCGCGATGGCGTGAAAGTGCACCGTCGCGATGGCGTGAAATTGCACAATCGCGATGGTCTGAAGTGCACCGTCGCGATGGCGTGAATGTGCACAATCGCGATGGTCTGAGATGATCGCGATGGTCTGGGACTGTCGCGATGGCGTGAGGGTGCACCGTCGCGATGGCGTGAATTTGCACAATCGCGATGGCGTGAAAGTGCACCGTCGCGATGGCGTGAAATTGCACAATCGCGATGGTCTGAAGTGCACCGTCGCGATGGCGTGAATGTGCACAATCGCGATGGCGTCAGTCAACGGTCAACGTGGACAATCGCGATGGTCCAAAGTGAATCGTCACGATGGTCTGGGCGTGATGGCGTGAGCCAATCGCGATGGTCTGGATTTTTGAAGTGTCGCGATGGTGTAAGGGTGTCGTCGCGATGGTTTGAAATGCACCGTCGCGATGGTCTAGATTGCCACGTGGCACCGTCGGCGCGATGGCGTGACACAATCGCGATGGTCAGAGACCGTCGCGATGGTCCGGCCAAGCCGTCGCGATGGCGTGAGCCAGTCGCGATGGTGTGACACAATCGCGATGGTCAGAGACCGTCGCGATGGTCCACCAAAATGCAAATTTTGTGAATGCAGCTATGGATTCCTGTAGGCGCAGGTGTGCTCTTCACGCTGGTGTGGTTGTTGAAAGTTTTTCAAGCTCAAGAGTGTGGGAACATGCCCCAAATTGAACCTTCCACATCATCCACAATTAAAGGAGGCTGATTTCCACGAGTTTGAGGCATCCAATTATGCCCATAATGGAAAGAAGTTGATTAGAGAAGATTTAGCTCACCTCTTGATGTGATTGGACCTCACTTTTGACATGTATATGTTTTTGATTGGTTAAAGAGGTTAGTAGGTGGTCTTTAAAACCTCTAATGAGTTGTATTATGACTTAGAGTCGTGGAAACACGTGCCCAAGCTGCCCCCTTGCTTAAGCACACCCCCTACTAGTTGTTGTTTCTCCTTCATCCGGAATCCATTTGCAATGATTTTTGTCTTGTTGGAAAGCTTATAAGTTCTACTTTGTCTGCTATAAGTCTCAGGCTCAGTGCCTGCACATGTGCAGAGAAATGTCCAGAATAGTGTCTGTCTAGTTAGCTCATACTCTGTGAAGAGATCAAGTTATCTGTTTTGTTGCAGCTGGTTGAGGAATCATCCAGTATCCAAATGGAGTGATTTTACTCTCATTTGAAAGCTCTTATAGTCTAATTTATGGCTGCAAAATTTAATTTTCAATCTCTGCATATACTCAGAGAAACTCAGAAAATACAGAGCCTATGTCTGAAAAATTTCAGGATCCTAGGAGGGTTCATTTGCTTTTGTTGTGCACATAGGAGTGTTTATCCTCCAACAGTGGTATCAGAGCTATAAGTGGAGTATCAAAGAGAGAAGAAGGAGCTACTAAAGTGAAGTGAAGACTTCATCAAATTTTGAAGGAAAGAAGCAAAGAACGAGCACGTCAACAACAAGGGGAAGCAAATACATCATCAAATCAAAGACGAAGCTTCATCAAGAGGAGTAGCTCTATTTTTTGAGGTAAAAGCCATCCTTTTCAACTTCATTGCATCAAGGGGGAGGTTCAAAAGAGTTAGGAGGCACCATGGCTGATCTCAATGCTCAGATTGAGAAGCTCGAAAAAGGAAACTACCAACCATGGCGATTTAGAATAAGCAATTTTTTGATGGGGAAAGGTTTGTGGGGACTTGTGAGTGGTGGAGAGCCAAAACCCTACATAGATGAGGTAAATCCAACCAATGACCAGAGAAGAGCAGTAAGAGAGTGGGATGAAAGGGACAAAAGGGTCATTTTCATTTTATCTCAGCATATTAGCAACTCTATGGTAGGGCATATTCAAGATTTGGATACATCAAAGAAGGTGTGGGAGTGCTTGGAGAGATTGTATTCAACCTCCACAAAAGCTAGAAAAATTCAGCTCAAGAATGAGCTAAATAATCTTAGGAAAAGCCCCTCTCAAGGTGCTAATGATTACATATTAAAGGTTAAAGAGCTTGCAGATGCACTAGGGTCAATCGGTTGTGCCCTAGATGATGACGATCTTGTCGCCCACACCCTAAATGGACTTAGGGATGATGAAAAATGGAGGGCTTTCACAACTTCAGTGTATGTAAGGGACTCTCTTCCTGATTTTGATCAACTAATCACTCTCATGGTGACAGAGGAGATGAACCTTGGTGGTCATAACGCCAAGGATAGCCAAGGGCAATTGTTGTATGCAGGTAGAGGAAGAGGAAGACACAACCGAGGTGCTTCAAGAGGAAGAGGAAGATATCAAAGCAACCAAGGAGGTCAAGGACAACAAGAAAATGCAGGTCAAAGAGGTGGAAGAGCCACAAATAGAGGAAGAGGTGCAAGATTTGGTGGAAGAGGACAAGCCACTTCAAATGGATGCTTTGTATGCGGTAAGCCCGGTCATTTTGCAAATGAATGCTATCATAGAGCTCAAAGACAAGGGAATCAAAGCAACAACAACAACAATTATAGAGGGCAAGGTAATTATGCAAACACATCATCCAGCCAAGGGAATGATTATTTACTTGCCATGAGGTATGGTGTGTTAGTATATGATCAATGTCTACCCCTCATGATTGTATGCACATTTTGTAAGGCCCCCTTTATGAGGAGAAGCCAAGCATGCATTACCCAATTGATGGGAATCCCAACTTGAATGTTGGATGAAGGTCATATTGGACCATGTAAGATATTATAAGGAAAGGGAGTTATCAGGGTCCCCAATTGTGGGGTCCGGGGTAGCGGTGAGCAGCCCCGGCTGGGGGGTCCAAGGGGGCCAGCGGGCCCCCTGGCTGGCCCCCTGGTGGGGGTCCGGGGGCGGCGCCCCCGGCGCGATGGTAAAGGGAATATTCCATGGAATATTCCCTGTCAAAGTCAGAAATCATTTATATTTGTTAGGTCGGTTCAACCAGTCTAAGCCGTGTATGGCAATTACGCGGGCGGTGGCCGCCCACGCTCTACCGCCCATGTATAGCCGTCCATGGCAGGCCACCCATGATCCTATATATACATGACTTCTGCACTACCTAAGACACTTAGTTGAGCCAGCATACCTCTACCTTGTATCTCCCTATCTAGAGTTGTCTAGATCACCATTTAAGCTCTACCTTGAGAGCGCACGGGTGGACAACGCCATCATCTTTGTACTTGCTGCTAGTAGAAAATTGTTGAGATTCTCCTATATCTGTTATCTTCTCTGCTATTGCTCGTGTGTTATATTGCGTAACTATTGTTTTACATGGTATCAGAGCTGTAAGGTTCGAATAGCTTGAGAAGTATCATTATTTTAGCCTACTAGTAGACAAGAATATCAGTAGATTATTCGAGTGATTACATGATGGCTTCATCATCGAACAGTAGTCTTGGTGCTTCAACTAATGTTAATGCTGCACCTATTCGAATTCGTCCACCTGCATTCACTGAAGGGAAGCTGGATGGAACCAACTATACACTCTGGAAGTTCAAAATTTCTGCAATTTTGGACTCCTATGAATTACTTGACACTGTCATGGGACCGATGGGATTGGATCCAGAGCCTATACCAGTTGAAGATCCAGCAAATTCAAGATTGATGATTCAGCCAGATCCAGATCTTCTACGAGCTTGGAAGAGGCGGAATGCTGATGCATTATGTGCGATTGTCACTAGTGTAAGTGATTCTGTGCTTACTTTAGTTCAACATACTACTAAAGCACATGAGGCTTGGGGCATATTGGCTCGACAATATGAGACCAAGAACCACACTAGGATACAGAATTTAGAAAATCAGTTGGCAAATCAAAAACATTCTGATTCTGAAAAGGCTGAAGATTTTATCAAACGGATAAAGCATCTTCAAGATCAATTGGCTGCAGTTAGTATTGTTATAACACCAGAAGAGCTGGCTCGAAGATCTGTACGTGTTCTTCCAGCAAAGTATGATGGATTAGTAACAGCCCTTAACACTCAGGTAAGGCCAACTCCTCTTACATTTGAAGAGTTTTGTGCCATGCTTTTAGAAGAAGAGATGCGGCTGAAGAATCGGCAAAGTACAACTGATGCTGCATTCTCAGCAAATGCAAAAGGTAAAGGCTCTTCAGTGGGATCAAAGAAGAAGCCAAAGAAGAAAAAGTTCACAGGAAGTTGCTTCTATTGTGAAAAGAAAGGCCATGCCATCAAGGATTGCAGAAAGAAGCAAGCTGATGAACGGAATGGGACTGTAAAATCATCATGGAAGAACAAAGAGTCTGCAAACAACACAGAGCTGGAACTTTGGGTAGCTATTGAAGAGGTATGTTCATCTGCTCAAGCTCGTGTTGATGAGCCATGGATTTTAGATAGTGGAGCTTCTCGCCATATGACTAGTAAAAAGGATTGGTATAGTTCCCTAGTGCCTCTGCGGGAATCCATCAATGTAGTGGTGGGAAATGACTCCAAGTGTCCAGCCGAAGGAACTGGAACCATCTCTTTTATCACTTCTCCAGGTGTTGAGAAAAAGTTATCGGATGTTCTCTATGTACCTACACTCAAAAGAAATTTGTTGTCAGTTTCTGCAATAACAGATCGTGGACTCGAAGTTCACTTCAATAAGAGTGGTGCGGAAATCATGGATTCATCAGGTAATGTTGTAGGTAAAGGCATACGACGGGATAACTTGTATGAGTTAAGTGCTTTAACTGCTACAGAAGATAAAGATGTAAGCAGGTTATGGCACCGACGATTTGGGCATCTCGGATTTGCAGTTTTGAAGGAGATGCAACGAACAGGGATGGTTGCTCATATGCCTGCATTTTCAGAGTTGCAGGAACCTTGTGAAGCGTGTATGATGGGCAAGCAACAACGAAAGGCATTTCCAAGAGAGACCAGCAATCGATCTCAAGCTCCTCTAGAGTTAGTACATGCTGATCTCTGCGGTAAAATGTCTACACCTGCTTTAGGAGGATCTTTCTACTTCTTGCTGTTAGTCGACGATTATAGTAGAAAGATGTGGGTTTATTTCATTCGAGAGAAGGCTGATGCTTTTGAAAAATTTAAAACGTGGCATAAGTATGTAGAAAATGAATCAGGAAGGAAATTGAAGAAATTTAGAACAGATAGAGGAGGTGAATTCTTGTCAACAGAATTCAACAATTACTGTAAGGAGCATGGTGTGAAAAGGCAACTTACCACAACTCATACACCCCAACAAAATGGCGTTGTTGAGCGCAGGAACAGGACAGTAGTTGAAATGGCTCGTTGTATGTTGAAGGCTCAAGACATGCCTGATTCATTCTGGGCAGAAGCAGTCAATACAGCAGTCTACATCCTCAATCGAAGCTACACAAAAGCACTGAAGGGGATGACTCCTCAAGAAGCATATTCTGGTAAAAAGCCTTCAGTTTTGCATTTCAAAATTTTTGGTTGTTTCTGTTATGCACATATTCCTGATTCAACAAGATCAAAGTTGGATTCAAAAAGCAAAAAGTGTGTCTTCCTAGGATATAGTGAAGAGTCTAAAGCATACAGGTTATGGGATCCTGAGGCAAGGAAGATTTTTGTCAGCCGAGATGTGGTGTTTGATGAACGACCACACTTAGTAGAAGATAAAGGTAAATCTACTATCTCATCAAGCAAAGAAATATCTCACCTTGTGCCTATCAAAAGACAGGTTAAAGTTGAGGAGGAGGAAACATCTGATGGAGAAATTTCCTCAATAAAAAGCCAACCAGTTGTAGCTGCACAGCGTAAGCCACTACCGAAGTGGGCACAACAGCTCTTTGATGATCTTAATCCACATGTAGATGTACCAGAATCATCATCGGATGGATTACGAAGATCAAAGAGAATAGAGGAGCAAAGAAGAGCCTCAGAACACATTGTTAACATGGCTCTAATGGCAGATATCATGGGTTCGATAAAGGAACCTACCACCATTGAAGAAGCCATTGATGATCCAGATTGGAGAGCGGCAATGCAGTCTGAGTATGATAGTATACTCAAAAATGATACATGGGATCTAGGCGACTTGCCGCCAAAGAAGAAGGTAATAGGTACTAAATGGATTTGGAAAGCTAAGTATAAAGCTGATGGAACATTAGAAAAGTATAAGGCACGATTAGTTGCACAGGGTTTTTCACAGATTGAAGGATTTGATGTTCAAGAAACTTTTGCACCAACAGCACGCATGACAACTATTCGGACGGTACTTGCAGTAGCTGCACAAAAGTCTTGGCCTATTTTCCAGATGGATGTCAAATCTGCATTTTTGAATGGTCACCTCAAGGAGGAGGTATATGTATCTCAACCACCAGGTTTTGAGGTGCCCAATTCAGAAAATAAAGTTTGCAGGTTGAAGAAAGCTTTGTATGGACTTAAGCAAGCTCCACGGGCTTGGTACCAACGAATAGATCATTTTTTCAAAAATATGGGTTTTGAAAGAAGTACTTCTGATGCTAACTTGTATGTAACGAAAAGGGATAGCAAGCTAGTTGTTGTCATTGTATATGTAGATGATTTGATCATTACAGGAGATCATCAGGAACTCATCAATCAAACTCGGATCAGCTTGGGAACTGAGTTTGAAATGACAGACTTAGGTCTACTCCATTTTTGTCTGGGAATTGAAGTATGGCAAAGGAAGGATGGCATTTTCATCTCACAACAAAAATATTCCAAAGAAATTCTCAAGGCATTTGGAATGATGGACTGCAAACCAACTAGCACACCTATGGAGGTAAATCATAAGCTATCTATGGATGATAACATGCCTGATGTAGATGCTAAGAAGTATAGGAAGCTCGTTGGAAGTCTTATTTTTTTGTGCAACACTAGACCAGACATTTGCTATGCTGTTGGAGTGTTAAGCAGGTTTTCCAACAAACCTAAGGAGAGTCACTGGAATGCTGGAATGCGAATTCTAAGGTACATTGCAGGAACCTTGGATTTTGGTATTTTGTATACCACAGGTGATACACTCCAAGGATATTGTGATTCAGATTGGGCTGGAGATTGTGATTCTAGAAAATCAGTTTCTGGATATTGTTTCTCACTTGGTTCAGGAATATTTTCTTGGGTAAGTAGGAAGCAACCAACTCTCGCACTCTCCTCCACTGAAGCAGAGTACAAAGCAGCTTGTTTTGCTTCTTGTGAGGCAGTCTGGTTAAGGAGAATTCTTGCAGATCTTGGCTTTCCATCAAATATGCCAACTGTACTCAAGTGTGATAATCAAAGTTGTATGGCTATTGCAAAGAACCCAGTATTTCATGCTCGCACCAAGCACATAGAAGTACAGTACCATTACATTCGTGAGCTAATTGAAGATGAAATTGTGGAGCTAGAATATTGCCCAACAGAGGCAAATTGTGCTGACATATTCACTAAAGCACTTGGAAGAGAGCAGCTCAACAAGCATCTTCAACAGATGGGCATAGGACCGAGACCTACTTGATTTATCATCGGTAAACATTGAGGGGGGGTGTTAGTATATGATCAATGTCTACCCCTCATGATTGTATGCACATTTTGTAAGGCCCCCTTTATGAGGAGAAGCCAAGCATGCATTACCCAATTGATGGGAATCCCAACTTGAATGTTGGATGAAGGTCATATTGGACCATGTAAGATATTATAAGGAAAGGGAGTTATCAGGGTCCCCAATTGTGGGGTCCGGGGCAGCGGTGAGCAGCCCCGGCTGGGGGGTCCAAGGGGGCCAGCGGGCCCCCTGGCTGGGGGGTCCCAGGGGGCCAGCGGGCCCCCTGGTGGGGGTCCGGGGGCAGCACCCCCGGCGCGACGGTAAAGGGAATATTCCATGGAATATTCCCTGTCGAAGTCAGAAATCATTTATATTTGTTAGGTCGGTTCAACCAGTCTAAGCCGTGTATGGCAATTACGCGGGCGGTGGCCGCCCACGCTCTACCGCCCATGTATAGCCGTCCATGGCAGGCCACCCATGATCCTATATATACATGACTTTTGCACTACCTAAGACACTGAGTTGAGCCAGCATACCTCTACCTTGTATCTCCCTATCTAGAGTTGTCTAGATCACCATTTAAGCTCTACCTTGAGAGCGCACGGGTGGACAACGCCATCATCTTTGTACTTGCTGCTAGTAGAAAATTGTTGAGATTCTCCTATATCTGTTATCTTCTCTGCTATTGCTCGTGTGTTATATTGCGTAACTATTGTCTTACATGGTGAAGATACAACTCAAGCTAGTGAAGATGTATGGTATGTAGACAGTGGATGTAGCAATCATATGTCATGTCGAAAGGAGTTTTTTAGTAATTTGCAGGTCCCAAATCATCAAGGGCATGTGGAAACAGGTGATAACTCAGAGCATATCATTCAACATGTGGGAGATATCAGTTTGGAAGGAAATCAAAGAGCAAAGTGCTTATCAGAGGTATTACATGTCCCTACTATTACCAAAAACTTGATTTCGGTAGGCCAAATGGTAGAAAAAGGCTATCAAGTTAGGTTCAATGAAAGAGGATGTTTTGTTGAGGATCCAAGGGCAGGTTTCAAGCTCATAGCAAAAGGAAAAAAGCAAGGGAGAATGTTCACAATGGACATAACTCAGCCACACCATTCAATGTATGTCACATATGGAGACAAGAGGATAGTAGATTTGGATCTATGGCATAAACGAATAGGTCACATCAACCTACAAAAGCTCAAGGACATGCAAAGGAGGAGCTTGGTAAGAGGCCTACCAAATTTTACATCTAAAATATTGCATGAAATTTGTGTAGCTTGCCAACAAGGAAAACAATCAAGGCTGCCCTTCAAGAAGAGTACCTATGTAAGTGCAAATGTTTTAGACCTCATTCACACGGATGTTTGGGGTCCAACAAGAGAAGCATCCCTTGCTGGAAATAGGTATTTTTTAACCTTCATTGATGACTTTTCAAGAAAAGTGTGGTTGTATTGCATTAGAAACAAATCACATGTGTTCCACTACTTCAAGAAATTCAAAGCACAGGTGGAGAAGGAATCTGGCAAGTTTATCAAAACTTTAAGATTTTTCTCCCATGAATTTTCTGAATTTTTGCAGGTCAATGGCATCAAAAGACAATTTACATGCAGGTATACCCCTCAACAAAATGGGGTAGCAGAGAGAAAGAACAGACACATAGCAGAGGTAGCAAGGTGTATGCTCAATGAAATGAATATGCCGCATTGTTATTGGGGAGAGGCTACATATACAGCCACATACATCATGAATAGATGTCCTACATCAGGTATACATCATCTAACCCCTGAGGAAGCATGGAGTGGAAGAAAACCTTGCATTTCACATCTTAGAATGTTTGGTTGTATATGCTATGTACATGTACCTCAAGAGTTGAGGTCAAAGTTAGATGCCAAATCTGAAAGGTGTATTTTTTTGGGATATTCTATGGAACAAAAGGGGTATAAATGCTATAATCCCATCACCAAGGAGCTGAAGGTAAGTAGGGATGTTGTCTTTGATGAGTTGAAGCTTTGGTATGCATGCACAAGTCCATTGCAGGTTGAAGACATAGGTGAGACAGATTTGAAGAATGATGATAGAGTTCAAGAAAGCATGGATTTGAGTGGTCCAAGCAACTCATGCAACACAAGGACACCCTCACCATGGAGTGGAAGGCTTAGGGAAAGAGAGACCAACTCTGAAGAAAGCAAATTCAAAGGCAAAGAGAAGATTTCAGTTGAAGAAGGAAGCTATGTGGACGAGAGCATGTTGGAAGATGAAGAGATAGAAGAAGTTCAAACTCCAGGAGTGGCTAAACAAAGAAAGAAGATGGCAACCACACCAAAAGGAAGTGAAAGAAGGTCTTCAAGAGTAAGATATCCAGTACAAAGGTTAACATATGATAATTTCATTGCAAAGCATTATGCATACATGACTCAGGTAATCAAGGACAAAGAACCAACTAGTTATGAAGAAGCTAAGGATTGCAAGGAATGGCAAGAGGCAATGAAGGAAGAGCTCAAAGCACTTGATGAGAACCATACTTGGAGCTTGGTACCAGCTCAAGAAGGCATGAAGGTGATAGGTAATAAGTGGGTTTACAAAATTAAAAGAAATTCAGATGGTTCCATTGCTAGGTACAAAGCAAGGTTGGTGGCGAAAGGCTTCTCCCAAAGCTACGGGATAGATTATGATGAAACTTTCAGCCCCGTAGCCAAGATGCCAACAATTAGGACTTTGATTGCAGTGGCCAAATCAAGGAAATGGAGCTTATATCAGTTGGATGTGAAGAATGCCTTCCTCAATGGAGAGCTTGAAGAAGTAGTCTACATGAGCCAACCTCAAGGATTTGCTAGTATGAGGTACCCAAATCATGTTTGCAAGCTAAGGAAAGCACTATATGGACTAAAGCAGGCCCCAAGGGCCTGGAATCAGAGGTTAGTGGATTATTTATCAAGTTGTGGATACAAAGAAAGTGTTGCAGATCCATCACTTTACATGAAGAAGCAAGGAGACAAGACGGTATATATATGCATCTATGTGGACGATTTGATCATCACAGGAAGTGATATTGCAGGTATTAAAGATATCAAATCAAAGCTAGGAAAGGAGTTCAAGATATCTGATCTTGGAACACTAAAATACTTCTTGGGAATAGAGGTAATCTATGCACACAATGGCATCTTCTTGATTCAAAGAAAATACTTGTTGGATGTGCTATACAGGTTTGGTATGAGTGGTTGTAAGCCACTTTCTCAGCCCATGGAGCCCAATACAAAGTTGGTTGCAGGTCAAGGAGAGGCTATACAAGATATTACATTATATAGAAGCATAATTGGTTCATTAATTTATGCTACATTCACTAGACCTGATCTTGCATATGTAGTAGGTGTTCTCTCTCAATTTTTGCATACACCTACTCATGATCATCTTATGGCGGCAAGAAAGGTGCTTCGTTACATCAAGCACACCATCAACCAAGGTCTATTTTACTCATATGATGCTGATCTAAGTGTCAAAGGATATAGTGATGCTGATTGGGCAGGTAGCAAGGATGATCGAAGGAGTACATCGGGTTATGTTTTCATGATAGGTACAAAAGTGATCTCTTGGAGCTCTAAGAAGCAACCCACTGTTGCTCTTTCATCCACAGAGGTTGAGTATAGAGGTTTAGCATTGGCTACATGTGAGCTATTATGGCTTAAGAAGATACTTAAGGACTTGGAAGTGGAAGTGGAGGAGTTTCCTCTTTATGGAGACAACGTTTCAAGCATCTATCTAGCTAACAATCCCATGTTTCATGCAAAGAGCAAGCACATAGAGGTTCATTACCACTTCGTTAGAGAAAAGGTGATGGCAAAAGAGCTAGATATAAGGTATGTGAACACTAAAATGCAGGTTGCAGACATGATGACAAAGTTTCTTGAAGGTACAAAGCTTGGAGGATTCAAGGAAGCTATCAACATAAGAGACATAGGCTGAAGCAACAAAGGAAAAGACTTGAGCTTGAGGGGGAGTGTTGAAAGTTTTTCAAGCTCAAGAGTGTGGGAACATGCCCCAAATTGAACCTTCCACATCATCCACAATTAAAGGAGGCTGATTTCCACGAGTTTGAGGCATCCAATTATGCCCATAATGGAAAGAAGTTGATTAGAGAAGATTTAGCTCACCTCTTGATGTGATTGGACCTCACTTTTGACATGTATATGTTTTTGATTGGTTAAAGAGGTTAGTAGGTGGTCTTTAAAACCTCTAATGAGTTGTATTATGACTTAGAGTCGTGGAAACACGTGCCCAAGCTGCCCCCTTGCTTAAGCACACCCCCTACTAGTTGTTCTCTGCATATTTTGCAGAAATTTCACTTTTACACACTTTATCTATCTAGATGTTTTTGGCAGACCCCCCGGTCTTGTAATTGTTGTTTCTCCTTCATCCAGAATCCATTTGCAATGATTTTTGTCTTGTTGGAAAGCTTATAAGTTCTACTTTGTCTGCTATAAGTCTCAGGCTCAGTGCCTGCACATGTGCAGAGAAATGTCCAGCATTAGGAAAAAAAGTGAACCCTGCATGGGCCTTGTAAGGATTCCTAATTTTTAGGGATTAAGCTTAATCTTGTTCTTTGTTAAGGGGACAAAGTGCATTTAATAGAGCACTTTTTGGTAGGCTGAAGTAGGCTTTTTTTTAGGCTGAGCTAGGACCTTCTCTCTCTTCTGCACATAGAGAGAGAGAAAAACCACTTTCCACCTCATCAAATCCATCCATCTTTATGAATAAAAAAATGAGTTTTCTGAAAAAGTCTCTTTTTCAACTATTCTTTATTCAAAATGGCCCATACTTTTATGTATATGTCAGAACTTAATTTTTTTAGACTTATTTTTATAAAAAATACTTAAAAAACATACTTTTCAAAATCCCTCCAAAAGTTAAGTGCCACATCATCAAACTCGTAACTTTGGTTGCCCCAAAACATGAATTTTGAAAAAAAACTCATTTTCCCTCTAACATACTGAAAAAAGTCATTTTGACCTATCCACATACCAAAACACACTTTTTTTCTTGCACATAGCTACTATACTAGCCATTCCAGCCATCTGTGTGCTTCTTCCTATTCGGTGCTGGAGTTTTGGAACATCATGGTGCTCACATGTATTATGAACATGACACCAGCACCAGCGCGTGCTCCTCACTCAAAGAGTGTACATGTTCGTGTTTCTACAGAATTTGCACCAACAACTAGAGGTAGCAATGACATAGATTCTCAAAATGCACGACGTGCAGCTGGAGAGAAGAATATTGATCTTTGGGTCCATGGTGCTTTGTATCCCTTGGATCCAATGGCTAATGTTCATCCTAGATTCCATACTATCTCCACATTTCTACAATTCCTTGGTTCCGGTGAAGATGGACTCCTAGGCTATTGCAAGCGATTGTCTAACCATTCTACATCTATAGCAAATTATTGGATGCAACAATGTCATCACAACCATTTCAAGATACACAGTTTAGAGAGTGCTATACACACTTTAGAAAGTGCTATCAAATCTTTGGATGAGCACAATAATAGACTCAAACAAGATGTGGAAGAAAAGGAGAGCACAATTACAAATTTGAAAGCCAATCTTACACAACTAAAAGAGACTCCACTTGGGATGAGATTTAGGAAACGACCATTATCATCCTTTCAAGCTCTTTCAACTGGTGGTGGAGCACGGAAGCGACGTGTTTACGCACTTAGGTATGTATTTCCTTTGTTTAGTTATGTTAAAAGACTTTTAGATTAAGATTCTTATTGTGCAGGTCATTTGTTGAAGATGCGAGTGCTTCCTCAACAATGGAGGATCAATTGAAGTTTCTGAATTCTTGTCTTAGCAACAAACATGTGCTTATGATCTTGGAGTCACCAATAGGAAATCACATCAAAACCCAAGTGATTAAAGATTTTGCAGGCAACTTAGAAGATATTATTAGTCCTAGTGAGGTACAGATGGTATGTGATGAAGCAGGTGTTAGTACTAGAGCGTACACTGCATTGTACAATCTTTTGAAGCAGGCTCTACAAAACAAAGGTATTTTCCAGAGCATTTTTCCATGCCCTTACAAGGTATCTGTGAGGAAGAAGATAACCAATGAGGATGTAGCCAATACTCTTGGCAATTACCTGCATATAGAAGATGTTATGCCTGCATCCATTTATCATTCATCTACATCAAAGAAAGAGTTGAAAAACACATCTAGATAGGGATTCATCTACACAAAGTACAACAACATATTTGTCAATTTGGAGAGGCTCCAAAAGGAAATGGTTAAATTTTACAAATCCACACTTCAAGGTATATCCATTGTTTTGATAATGACATTCATAGTATTTTTAATAATATAATGTTTGTTATTTGATGTAGATTGTGGTTCCAAACTCAAGTTTGTATTGAAGCTAGACGAATGTCAAATCATAAAGGGACGCCGTATGGAGAGACTTAGTGTGACACTCATGAACGAAGCTATGGCCCATGCTATTATTGATGATAGTGAAGAATCTACCCATCACTTTACATATAGTGTCCAATCAGAGAAAGATATATGGTGGTTAGGTGCTATTGAAGTACCTAAAGAATCCAATGATGTTCTTACATGGATTTTCAATAGGATCCCATGGATCACAGAGGTGATAACTTCTCAAATTCATGGTGCCAAAATCAATGTAGAAAGCCTTGGTGATTTTGAAGTAGAGTGGCACTTAGGTGGAGACTTAAAGACTATCAA
This sequence comes from Ceratopteris richardii, assembly GCA_020310875.1. Lineage (NCBI taxonomy): Eukaryota > Viridiplantae > Streptophyta > Polypodiopsida > Polypodiales > Pteridaceae > Ceratopteris > Ceratopteris richardii. The sequence goes on along the minus strand of CM035409.1, from coordinate 202,487,399 downwards.
ATGCATGTTAGGGTGCAAACAAGGTGCATCTACTCTCTATCCTTGTCCATATTGTACACGAGGTTATAAACGAACAAAGAGAAAACAAAACAACATAGATGATTTAGTTGATGACACAGATGCAACTCCATCTGCTGAATGGGATACACCTTTAATGAGGTGTCCCATGTTAGGTACACCTAATCGTGACATGTCAGATAAGGATTGGAATCCCATTATTCCATTCCCTTTAGTCAATGTCCACTTTTGCACCTTGCATGCCTTCATGAGAATTTTTGATAGACTATTGAAGCTCCATATAGAATACACATTTGCCATGAAGCCAGTTGATAAATCTATTCAAGTTATAAAGAAATTGGAGGAACTTCTTAATTCAATTGGTTGTCATGGTGGAAATGTAACCCTAGTTGTTAAGAAAGTTGGAGAATCTCAAGATAGCTTGCAACAAGTGTCAATGACAGGGAATAAAGCAAGACATTTTTTTAGAAGAGGTACTAGCACTCAAAATAATGAACGTTATGAGCTGTGGAAAGACCTATGCATGATCACAACAGACAATGACTCTCAAGTTGATCTTTGTAATAAGAGAAAGAAAGTTTGGTCGAGCTTTGATAAGGTTGTAGGCTTAATGGGTCTGACTAGGTCTAGTGCTATTCAACGTCAAATGTTTCAAGAAACATTAGTGGAGTTCACCAAGTGTTTCATTCAATGTATGGGAGAGAGCAATATAACACACTACATTGTAAGTGTGATCTTCTTCTACAAGTGTTCATTGCACTTACCTTTTTCCAATGTACTTAACAATTTTTAGCATATTTTGTTTGCACATGGAGCTTTTTTCATGCATCGATATGGGTCATTAGAGATTTTCAGTACCCAAGGAATGGAAAAGTCACACTACAAAGCGAGGGGTGTCTACTTCAAAAACACCCGACATGGTGGTGGCCCAATGCAATCAAACTACATGGAGGAGATGTTTAATTGGTTTTACCGCACTACATTCTCGAGAAAGTTTTTTGTGGAACGACTTAGGGATTCAAAATTGGCAAAACTTGCAAGAAAGATGCAACACAACATTGCCAGTGAGAAATGGAAGTCATCGTTAGGTCCTCTTCATCATGCTCAGTGGCGTGCAAGGAGACAACGAGAAGGCTCAGCTTGGAAGTAAAGTGAATTCGCTATTTCCCATTATGTGGTAATACATATGATTATTGTAATCTTGATTTCAATGTGTTATTATTTAATATATAATATTCTGTATGGTTTTAAACAGGTTTTGTCCGTTCTAGTGTGAACAAACAGTTTTTTAAAAAACTCTATAAATAGAGAGAACTCACTTCATTTCACACTTTTTGCAACTCAAGAGAATGGCACGCACCAAGCAAACTGCAAGGAAAGATCGCGTCTTCTTTCCTAGCCCTCATCTAGGGACACAACGCCCACCATGGTTGCAACCCCCCCAAAGGCCTCGAAGTGGTTCCCAGAGCACATCTGTGCCTGTGTCACACGATGGCACACCACCTGGGAGCAATTCAGTGCGAGAAAATGAAGTGTCCAATATACAAGATTATTACACTCCAGGACGATCAGAGGCCATTTCAGATGATGAGCCACCAACAAGGACACCCATCAAATCAAGACCCAAACAGAAGTTGATCAGAAGGAGTGTACCAGAGAGTGACGAAGAGTCATCCCAAAATGAGGAAAGCAACAATCAACCACCATGGAATGATATGCAAATACCAACGAGCCATAGGGTGACACATGGAGGTAAGACACTTCCACAAGGACAAGGGCAAATACCAACAGAGGAGGAAAGAGAGCAAAGTCAACAACCACATCAACAACAAAATGTGCAAGATGAAGCTGGGCCCTCACATCGTGTACATCGGAGAAAAAAAAACTATCAACCTCGACGTCGACCTCAACGCCAGCCAAACATACCTCCCAACCCAAGAGCTCCACAAAGACGAAGGAAGCACTGCAGGGCTTTTGCAGAGATACGACACTACCAAAAGTCCGTTGAACTACTCATACCACGAAGAGCTTTTGCAAGGGTAGTGAAAGAGGAACTACAAAGCTACCAAGCAGGTCTAAGAATACAAGGGATAGCACTTGAAGCACTTCAAGAGGCAGCTGAGGCCTACCTCATCTCCATGCTTGAGGACTCTAACCTCTGTGCTATCCATGCCAAGAGAGTAACCATACAACCGAAGGACATTCAGCTAGCAAGAAGAATTAGAGGAAATAACCCATGATGTGTATATTATACCCTATGATAGGCTACTTTGCGATGTAATACAATGGATAATAGAAAATTTTGTTTTGACTTATATTCTTTGTCTCTTTTTTCTCTCTCACTCTCTCTCTCTCTCTCTCTCTCTCTTTCAGTCAGTTATATATGGATTCAGTTAAACATGCATGCACTTGCCTATTGTTTTATGACTAGATATGTTCCTTTTCTACATACTGGTGTGCAACATGTCCTGTTCATACCAAAAAACCCCCAGCCACAGAAACGCGGGATTCAGCCCTGCAAAATTTTTGCAGGGCTGAATCCCGCGTTTCTGTGGCTGGGGTTTTTTTTGCAATATTTGGTCTTTGGTAAGCATAAGACATATGGTAGAGATGCAATGGTCTAGGTATTAAGAGGTTATACCCTATAGGAATTGAGATCTTTAGCTACTAAAGGCTGAGTTTATACCCTACTGAAAACTTCTGGTCTTGATAATACCAAAACCAATTGAAAATCTGAAATTACATAGTTTCCTATGTATTGTAGCACCTAAAAACACTAGATAAGGCCAAAAAAGCCCCAGCCACAGAAACGCGGGAAACAGCCCTGCAAAAATTTTGCAGGGCTGTTTCCCGCGTTTCTGTGGCTGGGGCTTTTTTGGCCTTTTTTAAGCATATAATCATACAGAGGACCAAAGCACAATACAAAGACCCCCAATTAGATACAATTTGTGGAGAGAAGATAAGTTCAATTTTTTAGCACATTCATATACAGAACTAGACAAATGATGAAAAAAAAAGTTTGTATTATCAAGACATTACATCATTTCTCAGCTGCCTTCAATTTCTCCACAACTTTCTTTCTCCTTTGGAGAGATTGAGGCAGCTGGTAAGTCAATACAGATCTTGATATTACATGGGGGTCTTGCATTCCAAGACTCATGGCGATACCTATTTGCCCTAATACTTTTCCTCTAAAATTAAGTCCTAAAGTAGTTACAACTAAGGATTTCCTAACCAAAATGACACAATTAGTGCCTTGGGTAATTGTACATAAACACAAAATCTTGCTGAGGGCCTTCAAGCACCAAGTGATGAAGTGCCCATCAGGACTGTAGTCTTTGTGTATGATAACAAAATCATCCTTTGGCAACTTTCCGATGTAGTTTGCCAAGGATGCACCACTCCCACGAGAAGCTCGATCCCCACCAGACCTTGCTGCGAACTTGTCGAGCTCAATTGCTTCCTGTTAAGAACAAATGAGAATTCAAGCTCTTACAATGTTAACTTAAAATTATCGATTTATTTAATTCAATTACCACTTACATCATGAAGCTTGTCTTCTTCCTCCCCTCTTCCAGGGGCATCAAGATCAATGCTAGAGTGGGCCATGCCACTCTGCTCTGCTACATGGGATGTAGGAATTTTTTGCTTCAGTATCCTCTCCTGTGCTGCATTGAACTCCTCCTCTGTAGTAGAATTGTTGTCATCATTTAAAATATCAGCACACACCATTGATATGGTGTCTGCCACAGAATCCCCAAGTGGGATGGACTTCTTTTCAAGTATGTCAGATGTGTTGTCAAGTGGAACATCTGACATTGTGGAGAAAATACTCAAGCATTCATCTAGACGTAGACCGAATGCCTTCTCAATGTCATGGAGTAAAATAAATTCCTCTCCATCCACAACGATGCAGGAGAGATATTCAAGTTCCACCTCTGGTAATGTGGGCTCAGAGGGGTTGAGATTTGAAGGGGGGGCCTCCTCCATGCTTGATTGCACATGTAGTTTATCCTCAACACCACCAGGGAATTCTTGGTGGATTGTAATGCTTTCTTTGGAAAAATTTATGGCCTCTGGTTGAGGCTCATTCTTCTCCTTAACAAAACCCCCAGTGGCAAGGTTGGGGAGCTCAACAGGTGTAGGTTCCGGCTCCTCATTAATAATAAAATATGTTGTTGCAGTGTAGGATAGGTACTTTGTACCCATCCTCTTCTTTTTGTTAAGTTTTTTTACTAATGGCACAGAGTCATCTAGTAAGTGCCCAGCAGTTTCCGCAATTGCCATGAAGCGCTTAAGGCGCTTCATGAAGGCTTCATCGCCTCTATGTATGTAGAGTAGAAGGTCACATGGAACCCATTTACCCTCATAAGGCGGTATTTCTATAGAAAAACGCAAGATGTAGTACTCAAGGAACTCTATGATTTCCTTGAGCACATCAGAGTTCAGTTGAATTGTTTTGTCTAGATCAGGGACCCTAGACAGTAGGTCATACAAGTGGTTCTGACCTTTGAACTCAGTTGATTCCAAGAACTCATTGAAGAGTTCATGTGGACGTTTGAGTTACAAGGTACTGGAGGATGCGGCAGCCATTGCGCGTGATGCTAGCTTGTGTGCGTACTCTGCTAGTGATTGTAGCTCTTCTTGGTTGCAAAAGTGAGAAATGAGAGAATAAGTGTTGCTTTTATAGTAGTTTCAAAATTTTAAAGTGAGTGGGACCCATTTTAAAACTAAAACTGATACCTTCAAATAAAACAATCATGCACAGAACTCTCAGAAAAAAAACTTTTGGTCATAAAAAGATTGAACAGAATCATTAACCAGAATAAGATACACGACAACACAATAGAAAAAAAAAATTCTCAGAACTTTAAAATTATAATAAATTGCCATTGGAAAAACCAAAGATTTGGCAAATTGTACATCATATTGAGATCAAAAAATTTTACATGCTACATGTCTTGCATGTTAAATACATTGTTGCAGATGTAGGATTATAAATGGAATATAGGTGTGTGTACACTGTAGCACTCAAATAGTCCTTGAGCTATGACAATGAAAGTTGAGTTCCATCCACACTCCATTCAAGGAGGACTTTAATTTTATCCTCCAACCTCTTACCAATCTGCAGACAAATAGAAAACTTTAAATGAACATATTTGAGTGTAAGAATTTGTATAAACAAAAGAAGAAATACCATATGCTACTTACCTTATGCCCTTGTATTCTGAACTTTGATTGATCCAGATCCTCAAATCCCATGATTACTAGATGTTCTCTCACGTTGGCAAGAGTCCAATGATGATTTACTGAAATAACTTCCATTTCATTGTTGGGTAGATTTATCTTAATTTCAAATGAAATTAAAACACCCTCAGAACTTTGTAATGGTATCCATTCACCAAGTTTACACATCCAACGATCATACTAGAATCTAATGTACAATGAAGTACGATGTTTCAAGTATCGAAATCCTATGCCTGTTGCACCAATTTTACAAATGTATCTATCCCCTTTGGTGCATCCTTCTACAAGTCCCCATTTTTCACCTAGCAAACACTCTACCTGCTCATACGTGATATCTTTTAACATGAACATTGTTGACGTCTCTAGAATTGTGAATATCTGAAATAAATGTACAAAACAATGAACAGGAACACACCAGTGTAATCCTATAGATCTTGAAACTCTTGTAAATTTCAAAGAGTTGTGTATGTCCATCACCATCTTATGCTTCAAAGATGTTAATGTCCATACATCAGGTTGCGGCCACTCAAGCTTTAAGAGAGAATCTACCTTAATCATCTCTAACTTGCCAAAATCATTTGATGAAGAGGGTACAACATATGTATGTGTGTAAAAGAAAACTCTCTCACATAATAGCTGAGCAGGACGGGCTTGTGGAAAGACTATCGACCCAACATCTGCATGCAATGCTTGGAAAGTACCTGTAAGACTATGAAGTGGTTGTTCTTCCACCAAGGTAGAAGGAAATATTTTTGAAAAAGTCACTTTTTTCACTTCAGTTCATGCACGGATTTTGATTTAGAACCCAAAAATAGCACTTTTGATCCTAAAAAGTGGTTGGGGGACCATTAAATGGTGTTATGATGAGTTTTATAACTTTTTGAAAATTTTGAATTTTTGGGCCCAAGTAAGTTACGAGATTCCTTTCTCTCTCTAGAGGCAAAACCTGAACATAGGGGAATCCTGTCCCCTCATCCCCCTTCAGCCTAGTGATTTATAGGCTATAGACTGTGTCCACCACCCTCCTCTCATTGGTCCATCACTAATCACTCCTTAATCCAAAAGGCCCATGCAGGGTTCATTTTTTTCCCTAATGGAATAGTGTCTGTCTAGTTAGCTCATACTCTGTGAAGAGATCAAGTTATCTGTTTTGTTGCAGCTGGTTGAGGAATCATCCAGTATCCAAATGGAGTGATTTTACTCTCATTTGAAAGCTCTTATAGTCTAGTTTATGGCTGCAAAATTTCATTTTCAATCTCTGCATATACTCAGAGAAACTCAGAAAATACAGAGCCTATGTCTGAAAAATTTCAGGATCCTAGGAGGGTTCATTTGCTTTTGTTGTGCACATAGGAGTGTTTATCCTCCAACAGTGGTCGCCTTCTCCAAATTCCGAACTTTGCAGACCATCGCGATGGTCTGACACAGACGGAAATTTCTGACAGAAACTGAAGTTTTTACCTTTTTGCAGCCTTCCTGATGCACTGGAGCTCTGTACCTGCAAGAAAACTCAAGAAAGCAAAAGTACACACAAGCACAAAAGCTCTCTCTCACTCTCTCGCATGCACAAATGAGGGGAAATGAGGAGAATGGGTGGATATGGTGAATTTTCTGATTTTTTTTTGGAGATGAAGATGATGATGCGGTGATGAAGATGGAGTGTGGGGGAGGTGAAAAACACTAAAAACTAAGTAAAAACAACAACAAAAACTGAAATTTTTACCTTCCAACGCCACTTCTTGCTATACTCTTACCATCACACATTCCTCCTAGACTCGATCCCCGACAACGGCGCCAAATTTGATGTTGCTCTAGCACAATGGTAAGTACCACGTTAAGAAGCTTCACCTCCTTAATGTCAATCCGCAGAAGAGATAGGAGTGATATGAAGATCGTGAATGTGAGATGAAGTGAGAGTGAAGGTGAGAAGCATAGAAATGCACACACACATGCACACACACTACGAAGAGACAAGCAAGACACAATGGAAGGTGGGAAATCAGCTCTATTACTCAAGAACACTATTACAAGCTCAAAAGAACTCTAACCTCAACAAGCTCACACTAACCAACCTCAAAAATGAGCTCTCTAGCTCTTTTTATAGTTTTTAGACTAGTTTTGACCGGTTTCACATCTAGTGACCGGCATAGTTAAAAATTAGGTCCTAGATGCTATTTGGGAGGGTAAACGGTATCTAAAAATAACGAAAATTGGTACGCGCATTCTACCTAAGCTCCTCAAGCTCGAGGACTCCTCGGATTGCACAAAATGGAGCTATGGATTACAAAATGGGGTTTTCTATGTTACATATGTTACAATAGTGATAAAAATCACTGTTGGAGGTTTTTGGAAAGTATTTGAAAACATAATTATTTGAAAAACGATTCGACTGGCTCCCTACTTTGTCGTTACATGCTTCCGTGTCGTCTGTGCCTCTGGCTGCTTCCAACATCAACATATGACATACAAATGTGAGGCATGTCAATTGGGTAAGGCTCATAAGCAATCATATTTTAAGCATGGTTTCATGTATTCAGAGAAGCTTGAGTTGGTACACACAGATGTGTGGGGACCATCAAAGGATTTCAGTATTAATGGTTCAAGATATTATGTGATTTATGTTGATGATGCTACAAGGTGGATCACTATATATCTGATCAAAGATAAATCAGAGGTATTCAATACTTTTAAACATTATCATGTGTATGAAGAAAGAATCACAAGTGAGAAGTTGAAGAGACTAAGGTGAGATGGAGGGGGAGACTATTTCTCTAATGAGTTCAGTGATTACTTATGGAATGCAAGTGTAAAAAGGGAAGTTACTTGCAAGTACTCTCCTCAACAAAATGGTGTAGCAGAAAGGAGAAATATGTTGAGTTTGCAAGATCAATGATGAAGGAGAAAAATTGTCCAAATTATTTGTGGGCTGAGGCTGTAAATACAACTACATACTTGGTTAATAGGTTACCATGTAAATCTTTGCAGGGTATGACACCATATGAAGCTTGGTGGGGTAAGAGACCTACCTTAGATCATTGCAAAGTGTTTGGATGTTTGGCTTATGCATATGTGCCATCTCAGTTGAGGCATCAATTGGAACCTAAAGCTCAAAAGTATGTGTTCATGGATATGATGATAAGCAGATGGGTTATAGGTTGTGAAGTCCATCCACATACCAATTCCTTGTATCAAAGGATGTTACATTTGATGAGCAAGGTACTTGGTATGCAGGTACAATCAATAATTATGCAGGTGATGAAGAAGTGTTGAATCAGAAGAAAGGTAAATCAAAGGTTAAGATATTTGATGAAGAAGAGAGCAATGAAGTACAAGTTGAAGTTGAAGAAGTTTCAAGGTTTGATCTAGGCTGTGATGAACCAGATACTTCAAGAAGTGGAGAACTCAGAAGGTCATCAAAACACAAGTGGCAACCTACAAGGTATAGCTATGACACTTCATTTTTTACTACTAAAGATTATGCTTACATGGTGAAAGCAGATAAAGACCCTTCTACATATGAAGAGGCAAAAGGTAAGGAAAATTGGGAGAAAGCTATGCAGGAAGAGTATGATGCATTGATGGAGAATGAGACATGGGATTTGGTTCATAAACCAAATAGTCAGAAGATCATTGGATGTAAGTGGGTCTACAAGACAAAGAGGTATGCAGATGGAAGTGTGTCTAGGTATAAAGCTAGACTTGTTGTGAAAGGGTTTGCTCAGACATATGGTATAGACTATGATGAGACCTATAGTCGTGTGGCAAAGATGACAACCATCAAGACACTCGTAGCCATTGCTGCATGTAAAGGTTGGAGACTATGTCAATTAGATGTGAAAAAATGCTTTTCTCAATGGTTATATTTCAGATGATGTTTTCATGGAGCAACCACAAGGGTTCAACTTTAAACATTTGATTAGTCAATGAAGGAATTATGTGCAGCAGACTTTCTGAGTAGAGACTCTCTTCATAGTTAGTTCAAAATTTTGATAATCTGGTATTGAACCTCAAAATTGGTAAACGTTTTATGTTATTCTTGATATAGAGGTGCTCTAACATCAAGGATAGCTTGTTCTGTTGGCGATTAACACTCTCCATCACTACACTTGATCCACAACTCCTATTGGTTCACACACACACTACAATAGTTCAAACGTGATAGGAAGGGATAGACAACAGTCCTACACACACATTTCGAGCATTATACACACACAAAAGATCATACAGAAGATCAAAATCTGCAGGGAAGAAGCAAATTCAAAATTTTAGTTCTCTTCTTCACAATGGCAAAAAAGTCCTTACAAAGAGTCACAAAGTGACTTATATACATGTGCCCTACTATTTTACAAGAAATATTTTACAATGATTTGGGGCTTATGCATCCGGAGGACTCCTCTAGTGCAATTACATAGCTTCGAGGGAATTTTCTAGGATTTTGAAGAAGAATTTTTATGCCATCAATTTGAAAATTTTGGGGCTCCTCTTTTGTGCCTCTTTTCTTTGCAACACCATCTCATGTAATATTCGAAGAGTTGAGATCCTATGGCTTGTAAAGATTTGTGCTACGCTACCCACTCAGTTCAAGGATCATTTGCTGGCTCTCCTTAAAGAATTCTCTAATTTTTTTGTGTGGTACTATCCATATATGGTAGGTTTGCATCCTGTTGTATAATTCATGGGTTTAGAAGGTTAAACATATGGATTCTAAAGGGTAGAATGTGATGTATGTTTGCTTTGTTCTAGCCCTTGAATTAAACTTGGAACATGCCTTCAACCTTTGGGTGAAACCCTTGGTTTTAACCCTTGAGGTATTTATTCATATGAGCTCCCAATTGAATGGTTAGAACCTTAGGCTTGATTGATCCTAAGCTGTAGGAACCTTAGTCTTTGGATAAGCTTCTTAGGAGCCAGTTTGTGTGTACATGAGAGAAGAATCCTCATTTGATTTAGAAGGCATGTGATAGACCTTGGGAAATTAGAAGACATGTGATCACCCTTGGGAAAGTGTCCACATGAGGGACACTTGGCCAATGTCAAGGACATGCACCCCCTTGGGCTAGAGGTATATATATGGGTGGATTTGGATGGGTATGCATGAGAGAAGAATCCTCATTTGATTTAGAAGGCATGTGATAGACCTTGGGAAATTATAACGCATGTGATCACCCTTGGGAAAGTGTCCACATGAGGGACACTTGGCCAATCTCAAGGACATGCACCCCCTTGGGCTAGAGGTATATATATGGGTGGAGTTGGATGGGTGGATATGTGCTCTCTCTTAGGAGTGTGGCCTTGATAGTCTTAGGATATGTTTATTTCACAACATTGGTAGGTAGAGCCAGTTAGATCCTTGAGGAGTTCAAGTTTTCTTTTCCTGTCCATCCGTAGGCCCAACCACGAGAGTTTATCATTTTAGAGGAGTTAAAATTCATTCATAGGACCCCTCTTTGAGTAGAAGGAACTTCCATGCACCCAAGGAACGTTGATGGGTGACAAGTATGTCTGTTTCACATGAAAGTTCATTGTGCATATGCTCAGATAGAGGTCACGCTACCATGAGGCACCCGTGTCCTGTGCATTGAAAGTTGAAAGCTCTTGCAGGCCATCATATAGGCATATCAACTCGTGTTTACCTGATATATGGGATTGCGCAACTGCGCATACAACAGTCATTGAGGAGTAGCCTGAACTAGAGTCTCTTCCTTCAGATAATGAAAGTACGCTTCCGAGTTTGTTTATATAGGTAGGTCATGTTAGTATATGATCAATGTCTACCCCTGATGATTGTATGCACATTTTGTAAGGCCCCCTTTATGAGGAGAAGCCAAGCGTGCATTACCCAATTGATGGGAATCCCAACTTGAATGTTGGATGAAGGTCATATTGGACCATGTAAGATATTATAAGGAAAGGGAGTTACCAGGGTCCCCAATTGTGGGGTCCGGGGCAGCGGTGAGCAGCCCCGGCTGGGGGGTCCAAGGGGGCCAGCGGGCCCCCTGGCTGGGGGGTCCCAGGGGGCCAGCGGGCCCCCTGGTGGGGGTTCGGGGGCAGCGCCCCCGGCGCGACGGTAAAGGGAATATTCCATGGAATATTCCCTGTCGGAGTCAGAAATCATTTATATTTGTTAAGTCGGTTCAACCAGTCTAAGCCGTGTATGGCAATTACGCGGGCGGTGGCCGCCCACGCTCTACTGCCCATGTATAGCCGTCCATGGCAGGCCACCCATGATCCTATATATACATGACTTCTGCACTACCTAAGACATTGAGTTGAGCCAGCATACCTCTACCTTGTATCTCCCTATCTAGAGTTGTCTATATCACCATTTAAGCTCTACCTTGAGAGCGCACGGGTGGACAACGCCATCATCTTTGTACTTGCTGCTAGTAAGAAAATTGTTGAGATTCTCCTATATCTGTTATCTTCTCTGTTATTGCTCCTGTGTTATATTGCGTAACTATTGTCTTACATGGTATCAGAGCTGTAAGGTTCGAATAGCTTGAGAAGTATCATTATTTTAGCCTACTAGCAGACTAGAATATCAGTAGATTATTCGAGTGATTACATGATGGCTTCATCATCGAACAGTAGTCTTGGTGCTTCAGCTAATGTTAATGCTGCACCTATTCGAATTCGTCCACCTGCATTCACTGAAGGGAAGCTGGATGGAACCAACTATACACTCTGGAAGTTCAAAATTTCTGCAATTTTGGACTCCTATGAATTACTTGACACTGTCATGGGACCGATGGGATTGGATCCAGAGCCTATACCAGTTGAAGATCCAGCAAATTCAAGATTGATGATTCAGCCAGATCCAGATCTTCTACGAGCTTGGAAGAGGCGGAATGCTGATGCATTATGTGCGATTGTCACTAGTGTAAGTGATTCTGTGCTTACTTTAGTTCAACATACTACTAAAGCACATGAGGCTTGGGGCATATTGGCTCGACAATATGAGACCAAGAACCACACTAGGATACAGAATTTAGAAAATCAGTTGGCAAATGAAAAACATTCTGATTCTGAAAAGGCTGAAGATTTTATCAAACGGATAAAGCATCTTCAAGATCAATTGGCTGCAGTTGGTGTTGTTATAACACCAGAAGAGCTGGCTCGAAGATCTGTACGTGTTCTTCCAGCAAAGTATGATGGATTAGTAACAGCCCTTAACACTCAGGTAAGGCCAACTCCTCTTACATTTGAAGAGTTTTGTGCCATGCTTTTAGAAGAAGAGATGCGGCTGAAGAATCGGCAAAGTACAACTGATGCTGCATTCTCAGCAAATGCAAAAGGTAAAGGCTCTTCAGAGGGATCAAAGAAGAAGCCAAAGAAGAAAAAGTTCACAGGAAGTTGCTTCTATTGTGAAAAGAAAGGCCATGCCATCAAGGATTGCAGAAAGAAGCAAGCTGATGAACGGAATGGGACTGTAAAATCATCATGGAAGAACAAAGAGTCTGCAAACAACACAGAGCTGGAACTTTGGGTAGCTATTGAAGAGGTATGTTCATCTGCTCAAGCTCGTGTTGATGAGCCATGGATTTTAGATAGTGGAGCTTCTCGCCATATGACTAGTAAAAAGGATTGGTATAGTTCCCTAGTGCCTCTGCGGGAATCCATCAATGTAGTGGTGGGAAATGACTCCAAGTGTCCAGCTGAAGGAACTGGAACCATCTCTTTTATCACTTCTCCAGGTGTTGAGAAAAAGTTATCGGATGTTCTCTATGTACCTACACTCAAAAGAAATTTGTTGTTAGTTTCTGCAATAACAGATCGTGGACTCGAAGTTCACTTCAATAAGAGTGGTGCGGAAATCATGGATTCATCAGGTAATGTTGTAGGTAAAGGCATACGACGGGATAACTTGTATGAGTTAAGTGCTTTAACTGCTACAGAAGATAAAGATGTAAGCAGGTTATGGCACCGACGATTTGGGCATCTCGGATTTGCAGTTTTGAAGGAGATGCAACGAACAGGGATGGTTGCTCATATGCCTGCATTTTCAGAGTTGCAGGAACCTTGTGAAGCTTGTATGATGGGCAAGCAACAACGAAAGGCATTTCCAAGAGAGACCAGCAATCGATCTCAAGCTCCTCTAGAGTTGGTACATGCTGATCTCTGTGGTAAAATGTCTACACCTGCTTTAGGAGGATCTTTCTACTTCTTGCTGTTAGTCGACGATTATAGTAGAAAGATGTGGGTTTATTTCATTCGAGAGAAGGCTGATGCTTTTGAAAAATTTAAAATGTGGCATAAGTATGTAGAAAATGAATCAGGAAGGAAATTGAAGAAATTTAGAACAGATAGAGGAGGTGAATTCTTGTCAACAGAATTCAACAATTACTGTAAGGAGCATGGTGTGAAAAGGCAACTTACCACAGCTCATACACCCCAACAAAATGGCGTTGTTGAGCGCAGGAACAGGACAGTAGTTGAAATGGCTCGTTGTATGTTGAAGGCTCAAGACATGCCTGATTCATTCTGGGCAGAAGCAGTCAATACAGCAGTCTACATCCTCAATCGAAGCTACACAAAAGCACTAAAGGGGATGACTCCTCAAGAAGCATATTCTGGTAAAAAGCCTTCAGTTTTGCATTTCAGAATTTTTGGTTGTTTCTGTTATGCACATATTCCTGATTCAACAAGATCAAAGTTGGATTCAAAAAGCAAAAAGTGTGTCTTCCTAGGATATAGTGAAGAGTTTAAAGCATACAGGTTATGGGATCCTGAGGCAAGGAAGATTTTTGTCAGCCGAGATGTGGTGTTTGATGAACGACCACACTTAGTAGAAGATAAAGGTAAATCTACTATCTCATCAAGCGGAGAAATATCTCACCTTGTGCCTATCAAAAGACAGGTTAAAGTTGAGGAGGAGGAAACATCTGATGGAGAAATTTCCTCAATAAAAAGCCAACCAGTTGTAGCTGCACAGCGTAAGCCACTACCGAAGTGGGCACAACAGCTCTTTGATGATCTTAATCCACATGTAGATGTACCAGAATCATCATCGGATGGATTACGAAGATCAAAGAGAATAGAGGAGCAAAGAAGAGCCTCAGAACACATTGTTAACATGGCTCTAATGGCAGATATCATGGGTTCGATAAAGGAACCTACCACCATTGAAGAAGCCATTGATGATCCAGATTGGAGAGCGGCAATGCAGTCTGAGTATGATAGTATACTCAAAAATGATACATGGGATCTAGTCGACTTGCCGCCAAAGAAGAAGGTAATAGGTACTAAATGGATTTGGAAAGCTAAGTATAAAGCTGATGGAACATTAGAAAAGTATAAGGCACGATTAGTTGCACAGGGTTTTTCACAGATTGAAGGATTTGATGTTCAAGAAACTTTTGCACCAACAGCACGCATGACAACTATTCGGACGGTACTTGCAGTAGCTGCACAAAAGTCTTGGCCTATTTTCCAGATGGATGTCAAATCTGCATTTTTGAATGGTCACCTCAAGGAGGAGGTATATGTATCTCAACCACCAGGTTTTGAGGTGCCCAATTCAGAAAATAAAGTTTGCAGGTTGAAGAAAGCTTTGTATGGACTTAAGCAAGCTCCACGGGCTTGGTACCAACGAATAGATCATTTTTTCAAAAATATGGGTTTTGAAAGAAGTACTTCTGATGCTAACTTGTATGTAACGAAAAGGGATAGCAAGCTAGTTGTTGTCATTGTATATGTAGATGATTTGATCATTACAGGAGATCATCAGGAACTCATCAATCAAACGCGGATCAGCTTGGGAACTGAGTTTGAAATGACAGACTTAGGTCTACTCCATTTTTGTCTGGGAATTGAAGTATGGCAAAGGAAGGATGGCATTTTCATCTCACAACAAAAATATTCCAAAGAAATTCTCAAGGCATTTGGAATGATGGACTGCAAACCAACTAGCACACCTATGGAGGTAAATCATAAGCTATCTATGGATGATAACATGCCTGATGTAGATGCTAAGAAGTATAGGAAGCTCGTTGGAAGTCTTATTTTTCTGTGCAACACTAGACCAGACATTTGCTATGCTGTTGGAGTGTTAAGCAGGTTTTCCAACAAACCTAAGGAGAGTCACTGGAATGCTGGAATGCGAATTCTAAGGTACATTGCAGGAACCTTGGATTTTGGTATTTTGTATACCACAGGTGATACACTCCAAGGATATTGTGATTCAGATTGGGCTGGAGATTGTGATTCTAGAAAATCAGTTTCTGGATATTGTTTCTCACTTGGTTCAGGAATATTTTCTTGGGTAAGTAGGAAGCAACCAACTCTCGCACTCTCCTCCACTGAAGCAGAGTACAAAGCAGCTTGTTTTGCTTCTTGTGAGGCAGTCTGGTTAAGGAGAATTCTTGCAGATCTTGGCTTTCCATCAAATATGCCAACTGTACTCAAGTGTGATAATCAAAGTTGTATGGCTATTGCAAAGAACCCAGTATTTCATGCTCGCACCAAGCACATAGAAGTACAGTACCATTACATTCGTGAGCTAATTGAAGATGAAATTGTGGAGCTAGAATATTGCCCAACAGAGGCAAATTGTGCTGACATATTCACTAAAGCACTTGGAAGAGAGCAGCTCAACAAGCATCTTCAACAGATGGGCATAGGACCGAGACCTACTTGATTTATCATCGGTAAACATTGAGGGGGGGTGTTAGTATATGATCAATGTCTACCCCTCATGATTGTATGCACATTTTGTAAGGCCCCCTTTATGAGGAGAAGCCAAGCGTGCATTACCCAATTGATGGGAATCCCAACTCTAATGTTGGATGAAGGTCATATTGGACCATGTAAGATATTATAAGGAAAGGGAGTTACCAGGGTCCCCAATTGTGGGGTCCGGGGCAGCGGTGAGCAGCCCCGGCTGGGGGGTCCAAGGGGGCCAGCGGGCCCCCTGGCTGGGGGGTCCCAGGGGGCCAGCGGGCCCCCTGGTGGGGGTCCGGGGGCAGCGCCCCCGGCGCGACGGTAAAGGGAATATTCCATGGAATATTCCTTGTCGGAGTCAGAAATCATTTATATTTGTTAGGTCGGTTCAACCAGTCTAAGCCGTGTATGGCAATTACGCGGGCGGTGGCCGCCCACGCTCTACCGCCCATGTATAGCCGTCCATGGCAGGCCACCCATGATCCTATATATACATGACTTCTGCACTACCTAAGACATTGAGTTGAGCCAGCATACCTCTACCTTGTATCTCCCTATCTAGAGTTGTCTAGATCACCATTTAAGCTCTACCTTGAGAGCGCACGGGTGGACAACGCCATCATCTTTGTACTTGCTGCTAGTAAGAAAATTGTTGAGATTCTCCTATATCTGTTATCTTCTCTGTTATTGCTCCTGTGTTATATTGCGTAACTATTGTCTTACAGGTCAATCGTGTTTAGCTTCATATACGAGGAATAAGGGGTAAGTTAAAGCTCTAAGAGGAAGCATCGAACTCGAAAAGAGATATGGCCATCAAGAAGTGGATACCCATGAATGGACGGTCTTGACTTTTCATCACAGAAATTGGGGAAGTAATATTTATTGCTTCTTGCTATTATTGCATACTTTATTATTACTATTTTTTATCATTATGATCCACTTTTCTGAATTAGCTCAAAAATAAGAGAGCATAAAATGCATGAGATGCATGATGTATAGTCCGTGGAGTATTTCTGTTATTATCAATTTGGGGAAGTATTCATTTAAAGTATTGAAATTTAGATATGAATGTTGCATTCATTGAATGAATTTTCTTATGGCATATGAATGTTGTATAATTCATGGGTTTAGAAGGTTAAACATATGGATTCTAAAGGTTCGAATATGATGTATGTTTGCTTTGTTCTTGTTGATATATTTAGGTAGTGATGTGTGTGAACACTCTAGGACCGTCGGTGCACTTTTTTCCCTCTTTAGGAGGTTTTTTCCCCCCGGATTGTATATACGCCTATTGCCCTAATGGGCTACTTATCTTTGTACATTCTAGTGGTAATACATTTAGTATTCTGTGTTGTGCTCCAAGCTTCTTCTTCTTCCTTGTGTTGTTCGCGTGCTTCCATAGACGTCTAACTCCAATAATTGGTATCAGAGCAGGTCGCCGCTTCATCTAGGGCATTTTCTACACCTGTCCGATTGCTATCTCAGAATCGCATGAAATTTGGCAAGCATACTCAAGGTGTTTCAGAGATCAAAACCGCTTCACTCTAAGGTGCCAAAATCGTGATCTAAGCTCATTTCAGCCTTCGAACCCACTATCATAGCACTTGTGCAGGCTATTTTGTCTTTTTGTGCCAAAGGTATATACAAGTTTCAATTCGCCAATATAAGCATCTCAAAGTCTGCTATAGGTTTAGCAAAATTTTTTTGGGTAGTTCTGTTCAACTTTTTGAGATACAATCAATTTTTCAAATCAAGGTATTCTAGTCATCGGACATGGCTGAAAGCAGTGATGTTTTCCATATGTTGGCTGTTGAGGATAAGTTGGATAGTACCAACTACCCATTGTGGGCTTATATGATGTGTCATGTATTGTTTGCAAAAGGACTATGGAATATTGTGTAGGGTGTTGAAAGACGTTCAGTTACACCTGCGAATACAGGTGGTGTAAATACAGGTGCTGGAGCTGATGGAGATGGTGTCGAAGATGATGATATTCTCCAGATTTCTGTTCGTGTTTCTGTTTTTGTTGCACCTTTTGTAGAGCAATTTGTTGAGATGACAGAGATGCTTAGGCACATGCATCAATAGCTTTGTCTATCAAACGTGCCATTATTCCTCACATTCGTTCTTGTAGAACAGCTAAGGATGCTTGGGATACACTTACCACATTGTACCAGGCTAGGAATGAGGCTCGTGTTGCTTACCTCCAAAAACCATTTGAGAGTGAGCACATGACTGAAGGTGATTCTATGGACAATTCTCTCATAAAGATCAATGATTTGAAAGAACAATTGATTTCTATTGATGAAGTTACACCAGATAGCTCACTTGTGCAGACTGTTCTAAATGGTCTTCCTAACTCATATCAGAGTTTTTCTTCTACTCTCCATTTGATGATGAAAGGCAATCTAAATGCCTTGTCATTTGAGGAGTTAGTCTCTGTTGTGTTGCAGGAAGACCAGTCTAGGCAGAACATGTCTATTATGCATGTTGCAGATGAAGCTTTCCTGGCTAGTCAGAAGGGCAAAGGTAAATGGAACTCTTCTACTAGTAAGCAGAAATCTGCAGATGCTACACATTCACAGAAGGAATCAGAAAAGTAGAAATTGTTTTGCAAATACTGTAAAGCAAATGATCATGTCATCAAGAGCTATCCAAACCTGGCTACTAAAGAGGTAAAGAAGAAAGAGGCCCAAATGATTGTTGCAGAGGCCTCTACACCGAAAATAGAGTCTGCTAATCTTGTGCAGGAAGAAGAATGGGCGTTTACTACTGTTTGTAGTTTTCACTCATCTTCTCATGAGCAGTGCATATCTGCACTAGACTTAGATGTTTGGTACTTTGATAGTGGGGCAACCAAACATATTACCTTGCAGCACAATTTATTCTCTTCACTCGAGCCTGCCCCTATAGGGAATACTATTACATGCGCCAACAACTCCTCCTATCCTGTTATGGGAGTTGGTAAGATCATTTTGACTACTGTTCATGGTAGTTCTTTCACTTTGTCAGATGCTTTGTTTGTGCTAGGGATCAAGAAAAATCTGTTATCAGTTTCTGCATTAGCCAAGATTGGCTTGGTTGTGAAATTTATTGATGACAGATGTACAATTCATGATATGTCAAATGGTGATGTCATTATTGCTTCAGGCATTTTATGTCATGGGCTATATAAGCTCATAGACTATGAAAGATCTCTAAATGATTTGGCATGTGTAGTACATGATTCTCAGGCTATGTCAGATGCAAAGCTTTGGCATGCACACTCTGCTCCTCTGAATTTTGCTAGTTTGCTATGCCTGCAAAAATCTAAAATGGTGTCCTCTTTGCCCAAACTTGAGGCACCCAAAAAACATGTTTGTGAAGGCTGTATTTTGGAAAAAATGCAGTGTTCTTCCTGTTATTGTTAGTGTCCATGTGAAAGGCCAAATGGCCACTGGACACTTCTTTGTATATGTTCTTTAATAAAACATATAGTGGCAGTTCGAGGCAAAAGCTTTGTTCTTTTTGTGCGAGCGAAGCGAGCACCCGCCCCCCCTCCCCCCAGGCTCTCTCCAAGGCGGTGACCAAGGCATATACCTTGGCATACCTTTTCATACGAGTCACCAAAGTCACCATTGGCGCTGTTGGCTGCATGGGAGGGAGGACCTCAATGATCAAGGAATATAGAGGTTCCCGGTACTTCCCGGGAGGTCACCCATCCCAGTACTGTTCCCCCCGAAGCTCGCTTAACCATGGCAATCTCTTGCGACTAAGCTACACTCTTATGGTGTCTGAAGAAGGGGAAAGACTAAGGTTGACATTACCTTGAACATGTTTTGGTCCCTCAAAGCTTCATTCTTTGTTTTCAAAGCCTATTTTTGAAGCATTTTTGGGTGTCTTTTAGAGCCATTTTGGAGTACTTCCACACATAGTTCTCTTCACACACGTCATAAAACATCAAGAAGAGTGTTCTTTGTACTTCTCCGAAAATAAATATCAACCTTTGGGGCTGTGTTTTCATCCACACTCATAAAACTACAGGTTTCTTGAAAGGTTTCAATTTTGGTGGGAGTAGTTGCTGCAAATTTATGTAGGTTTTTGAGCCTAAAATATCAGAGCTGATAGACACTTGCAAGTGTTATTGGCTAGTTTTTGGGCTTTGTATTCAGAATTTTAGTGTCATTTTACTACATATATTGAGCACATACACACTATGTATGCTTCTGTGGATATCGCTTATGTACATCCATGTGGTCATTGATATAGCGGTTATGTTCTTTGCATAAAGCCTTTTACATTTGATAAAGAGGGTCGTTGGTGTAGCTCAAGCGTAAGCACCACCTCCTTTACTTGTCAATCCGCGGAGACGTGAGGACCGGTATGAAGACCACGAGCAAGTGAAGGCACAAGTGCGTGAGTGAAAGCACACAAACATGCACACACATACACACACACGCGCACAAAGTAAGATCAAAGAGAGGAACAATGGAAAGCTTAGATTGCAAAAGAGTTCTCTTACAAAAGTTCTATTCTCTAACAAGCTAACCTCAAAAATGAGCTCTCTAGCTCTTTTTATAGTTTTTTGATTAGTTTTGGCCCTGTCCAGACCTAGTGTCCGGCCTAGTTAAAAATTAGGTTCCAGGGCTTATTTGAGGGCTCAAACGAAGTCTAAAAACTATGAAAATTGGTACGATGGTACTTCTAATACTCCTCAAGCTCAAGGACTCCTCGGCTTGAACAAAATGGAGTTACTAAAAATAGATAATGGTATTTACAATGGTTTCTAGTGATGAAAATCACTATTTTTGTAGGGGATTCTTCTGAAAATTTGACATACACTTCTTGGAGCTCCCTACTTGCTCCCTTTCCTCGTGTGTCCACCTTTTGATGTGCTTCCATGCTTTGTCCTTGACTTTGAGCTTCAACACTCCCCCCCCCTCTCGAGTCTGTCGTCCCTGACAGACCCTTGTTGGAAGGGCTGTTCTGTGTAGTGCTTTGAGAGGTGGTGTCCATCCGTTGTATGAGCTGGTTCCTTGGATTCCAGCAAGAATGTGTCGTTGTGAGCTTTCAAAACTGCAAGTTGCTCAGAAGAGGTTGTCAAGAGTGATTTGGACCAACTACTGGCTTCAATTTGCTTCCGAGATATGGATGTTGTTCCCATGATGTCCGCTAGCTCTTTTAAAGATGATGTTGAGAGCATTCATGCCAACTACTCATAACCCATAATGAATGATGGGTAAGTGTGTTCGTGCCTGGGTTGAAAAAAGTATGTGCCTTGTGCACGGCCTTGTAATGTAGCCCTACGCATGCTTACTTGAAAATGCATTGGAAGAAGTATGGTGCAAAAATTGCGGGTCTTGAGCTAAGTGCTCAAGGGTATGCTGACGAAGAGGTTTCCTAAACTATCATGGTTATGGTGTTTCCAGAGTAAAGATACTTACCATGGCGAAGGTTGATGGATGTTTGCCTCTTCGTGTTGTACACTCGGCCTTTGGGATGGAACCTTGTTGATGAATGTCCATGTTGATTGTCCACTGATGAGATCTTTTGAGTGGTGGATCCCCTCTCCTCTTTTCAAAGCAACATTTGTCACTAACAATGTGCATTTCTGAGCTTGGGCTCATGCACGTTCACTTCCCTATATTGACACTCAGAGGAATATTGGACACGTGCCGGTTCCTAAGAGATTACCATGCTGATTGACATAGACCATTCACCAGGGCTACTGTTCCATACTGGTTCAGGAAATACTAAGAATTGAATTGCTTTATATTCCTTGGCACTACACCGTGTAACTACACCAAGCTGAGTTTCACATATTCTCTTTAGCTCACCATATGCAGGAGTCTTCTCCTCCAGAACTACCTTGTGCAGATATCTCCTTGGATGCTCTGGTACATGAAGTAGTTAAGCATCCCTCAAGTTGCGGACCCTCAAACTCTTCATTCCTACCATGGTAAGAGAGAATCATAGTTGTAGATGCCATGTTCATGCCACATGCTTGTCATCTACCAGATAAGGCAGCAATAATCTCACTGCTGGCCGAGACACACTTCTGTCCAAATTGATAAATGCCTAGTAATCAACAGTTCCACCTTCAACTAAGCATGACTCATTCATGTTTCATACGCCAAACCTGGGAACAAGCTCTCGCCCACTTTTTTTTTTTTTTTGGAACAGGATATCACAAAACAAGAACACAAAAGTTAGTATCAATAGAAATGTTTGACATATGTCACTGTGCTCTTGTGCATGGGATTCTCAAGTGTGTCTATGCACGACCGTGTAATGTGGCCCTATATTAATGCATACTTTGGAAATGCATGACCTGAATGGTGCAAAAGACAGGGTTGTGCAAGGAGCACATGGTTGTTGCTCGTTCGAGGCTTTCGATATTATTTGTGGATGTTGATGCCGACCTTGGTGGAGGTATCCTTTGAGTCTCGAACTGATGTAATCCTCCTTATTGGAGTCCATTTTAGAACATCATTTGGCACTGTAGAGGTCACTTCATGCGTCTTCCTCTTTGGATGCGTTCTGAACTGTGGTATCCAGTGTGGTTGGCGCTTTGGTTCGATGGAGGCTGCTTGTACTTTTGGCTTCCAAACCCATATCCCTTGTGCACGTCTTCCTACTTTTCTTGAAGAGCTGATTTGATCTTCTTCCGGTCTCTGTACGTGGTTCTTACCTTCTTCTCTTTTTGGCTTCTTGGTTGAGACCTTTCGCATGTGGGAGAACATAGGTTGTTGTGTATGTAAGAGCTTCTTAGGTACCCACATTTGCAATTGCCCTTGTTGAGCTGCAGCTAACTTCTTAGGCACCCAAAATTGTTGGATACCTTGTGATTGAGCTTGTCCGAGCTGCTTTCTTCGTCTTCTGACTTGGTTGGCTTGCCTGGATGAAATTTGTGGGGGCAAGGTTGGTGGTTGCTCTCCTTTGCGTACCCATATCTGCTTCATGCTCTGAACTGCTTTTTTATCGAATGGTGTCTTTCTAATTGTTGTAGCAGTTGTCGTGAACGGTTGTGCTTGCTTGTGTGGTGGACTCACAACTGTGGTTACTTGATTCTTTGGAGAAGAAGAAAGATCCACACGCCTTCGAACCTGGTCTTCCACGATTGACTCCTTCTGCATCATAGAGCTTTTGACACATACAACATCTTCTTTCATATGATTAGTCTTGGAAGAACTAAGAGAGTGTGTGGTGCCATGATTTAGGAGCATGCAGTTCTCTAATTCTATTGTAATGCATTGTTCATGTACCCAAACTTGAAGAATTTGACTTCTTAGGTTTAAGTTAACTGCATGGTCATAGATCCAATCTTGACCCAAGACAAGTGGTTCTGTAAGGTTCTCATCTTGACATACTAGCGCTTTGACTCTCATTGGAACATCTTGAAGGTAGATGGGAAGTTCCACCTCGCCCAAACAAGGGGTTTCCACACCTCCCAATCCTATGAGATAAGCTTCTATGGGATTGATGTTCAACTGCAAGTCTTGGCAGTAGGAAAGTCTAACTGCACTACTTGCTGCACCTGAGTCAATCAATGCTTTCACCGTCCTTGCACCCTCCCCTTGTCCTATCTATATGGTCACAAAGGGTCTTCGGTCAATGACCTGAGAAGTCGTTATGCCTGACTTTTGACACATATCCATGTGATATTTTGGGGCTTTTGAGTTGACTTCTAGGCCTAATCGCCTTAACTTATTTCGCCTAATACGCTCTCTGGCCTCTACCTGT
The DNA here is from genome assembly GCA_020310875.1 of Ceratopteris richardii. Classification (NCBI taxonomy): domain Eukaryota; kingdom Viridiplantae; phylum Streptophyta; class Polypodiopsida; order Polypodiales; family Pteridaceae; genus Ceratopteris; species Ceratopteris richardii. The sequence continues at coordinate 202,463,753 of CM035409.1, read as the reverse complement.
GCTTCTTCTCTCACTCTTAACTCTTCTTCTTTTCGCTTCTTAGCAGTGTTGAGTCTCATTAGCATATCCTCAGTAAGAGGTTCTTGATATAGCTTGACTCTACAACCACTAATATAGTTTGGCAAGATATCTCCTTCTAGAGTGGCCAACTGAACTGCACCACTAGTGGAAATTCTATTAATGATCATGGGTCCGTATCCTCTTTTTTCCAACTTACGGGCATGTTGTTTTAGTGTGTATACCAACACTAGATCTCCCTCTTTCAATCCCTTATCCTTGATGTGTGCATCAAAGTATGCCTTTTGCCTCTTCTTTGCAGCGTAGATGCCTGCTGCCGCTCGTAGCCTCGTCTCACCCAAGCGTTCGAGATCAAAGATCCTAGAGGACAATTCGTGCCCATTCCACTCATACTCTTGTGCTACTTTTAAGGCAGGGATTAAGAAATCTAATGGTAGCACGGCGTTCTGTCCGAAGACCATCTGAAATGGGGTGCCGTTGAGTACCGTTTTGTAGGCAACTCGATAAGCCCAAACAGCATGATGAAGTTGTTTGTCCCAATCAGAGCGTTTATTATTTACCAATTTTCACTCATGTATTTCTTTGTCCATGCTAGGCCAATACACTCCTAAACGCTTTAGATTCTGCAATGTTCGTTGTTTAGAATAGTGATTTCCTAGCATTCCTTCATGGGCTTGTTGCAACCAACTACTATGTTCATCATCCTCGACACAACAAGCTAATACACCCTCAATATCTTGTTTGTACATGCTTCCTGCCAATATGTGATATTTTTGTGATTTTACAATTTCTTCTTGTGATGTTTTCACATTCTTATTTGCAGGGCCGAAGGTTAGGACTGGTACCAACTTATTTGCCCATTTAGGAACAACTTCCAAATTGAACAGATAAGCATCAGGTAGTTCATCAGACACTCCTTGTGGTGACTCTCCTGAAGTAATGCGAGAAAGGTGATCTGCCCGAAGGTGGGTTCTACCTTTCCTGACAACAACTTCAAAGTCATACTCCATTAGTAAGAGGAACCATCTTACTAAGCGTCCAGTATTGCAAGGTTTATTGACCAAATATAACAAAGCTTGATGATCAGTGAAAAACTTGAACTTGTTGGCCAATAAATAGTGTCTAAACTTCTTCACAGCATATACCATGCCTAAGCCCTCTCGCTCAGTTGTGGTATAGTTCCGTTCAGCTGCAGTGAGCTGTCTACTAGCATATGCTATGGGCAAATCTAAGTTTCCTTCACTTGTGGGTTGTGCTAGCACACATCCTATGGCATGATTGGATGCATCCACATGGACATGGAATGGTTTATTCCAATCAGGAGTGGTGAGTATTGGTGCCGTGCACAAACGTTTCTTCAGTTCGTTGAAAGAATTCTCGCATTCGTCGTTCCACTCAAAATTAGACAACAAGGCATAAAGGGGTCTAGCTATGATCGCGTACATGTGGATAAACATGCGGTAATATCCACAATGGCCCATAAAGGCTTGTACCTCTTTAACATTCCTTGGCCTTGGTAGCTCTGCTATGGCTCGTACCTTATCTTCATCTGTTGAGATTCCATTCTTAGAAACAATATGACCTAAGATTTTACCTTGACGCACCATAAACACACACTTTTCTGGGTTTAGACACACTCGATATTCTCTACACTTGTTGAAGATTTGTCTGAGCTCAGGGATGTGAATCCTTCTTTCTTGGGAATGAGCACATAAATCATCCACATACACTTCTAAGCTCTTTCGCAAGAACTCTTTGAAGACATGACACATGAGCCTTTGGAATGTTGCAGGTGCATTGGTGAGCCCAAATGGCATCACCCGAAATGCAAAGATTCCCCACTCTGTAGCAAAAGCTGTTTTGTGTTGATCTTCTGGGGCAATGGCTACTTGATTGTAACCTGAAAATCCATCAAGGAAGCTATAAACTTCCTTGCCTGCAACACGCTCCAATAGGTGTTCTGTGATTGGAAGTGGATAACTATCTCTAATCGTAGCGGCATTAACTTTTTTAAGGTTAATACACACTCGAACCTTCCCGTTCTTCTTGGGTACCACAACAATGGGGGACACCCATTCGGTATGCTCAATCTCATAGATGAATCCAGCCTCAATCAACCTATCAATTTCTTCTTTGATTTTGGCTGCATAGGTATCATTATATGTGTAGGGCTTCTGTTTGGTGGGCTTAGCATTAGCAGTCATGGGGATAGTATGAGAGCAAATTCTTGGATCTACCCCTTTCAAGTCTCTATAGTGCCATGCAAACACATCCCTATATTCCCTTAATAGAGCTATGAGCTCCATTTCTTCGCTTGCACTTAGGTCATCTCCTATATATGTGCATCTCTCTTCGTTCTCTTCAATGGTCACTACAATCTTCTTGGTCTTTTCTTTATTATCATATGATTCTCCTATGATGGCCTCTCTCTTAGGCATTCGTACCAAAATTTTGCGGTCGTCAACTTCATATTTCTTGAAGTTTTCTGGTACTTCAAACAATGATTCCTCCTTTTCTTGTTTCACTGCTTTTCTTTTCTTTTTCTTTTGACTACTCTCACTTCCATCCTTTGAGTTTACTGTTTTAATACTTGTGAGAGGTTCTTCTTCTTTCTGGGTGAACACTCCTATATCTTCTAGATAGTGCTGCTCTGAGTTAAAGCAACTATCCATCACAATAGACTCCAGATCATCGTCATTCTCTTCTTCTTCTATGACATCACTAGGGTCACATTCTTCTAGCAAGGGTTGACACATGAACACTGAGATATCATAACCCTCCTCATCACAATGAGGTGTCCACTGTTCCTCATTGACAGCAATGTCCATGGTGGCTAAGATTTCTGGCCAGCCATGAGGCTCAAACTCCTCATCTGGAAAGATCATCGGTGTGTAGGCTGGGTCTCTAACTGGTCTATCTCCTAGTGAAGTTCCTTCTTCCCTTGCCTTTAAACGTTTTTCCTCTTCCTTTGCGACTTTGCACATCCACAAATGAGTATCTTCATGCAGCCATGATGGATCAGGTGAACTTTCAGAATGCACAGAGATGGAATCTTCTTTCACTTTGTGGATAGAATTCCACTGTAGGGGTGGTACATCTCTGAAGGTGTAATCCTTCAAATTGACCTTGGTAGTAACCCCTAAGTGCTGTAAGTACAAGGAGTTAGTTCCTCAATCCTGTACTATTTGCAATTGTCGTAGGAAGGGTCTTCCTAGGATCATCTCATAGACATTATTTTTCTCAAAGTCACATATAGCAAATGTGTGCTCAAACTCTACACCACAAGTGGTTAGAGTGATCCCTTCTAGCAATCCTAGAGGTCTTTCAAAATGACCATCAGCCATTTGAAGCTTCATTCTAGTTGGTCTTAATGTGGGCTTGCCCCATTGCTTCCACAAGGAGGTGGTCGCAATAGCAACACCAGCACCTGAATCTATGATTGCTTTGGTTGTGTAACCTTGGTGGGTGATTGGAAGATAAGTATTACCTTCTTCACCCTCACACATGTCCCCTATTTTGTCTAGAGGTATCTCTGGTACCCTTTGCTTGGAGCTTGCTTTTGGCATGTTGGAATCAAGTTCTGGAACCTGATCCTTCACATGATTCCAAAGCTCAGGTTTTGCTTTGAGCAGCTCTTCTACAGTGAGATGACACTGAACCTTAGTGTTCTTCACGACATCCGTGTTCCTTGGAACCACTGAGTCTTCATTTCTTACTAGTATTGTGGGAGCTCTAATCTGGAGAGATTCAAATTCCCAAGGGCCTGGAAATTGAGGCAGTTCTTCTAAGGTATTAGATTCAAAATCTAACCTTTCGTCTTCTTGTTGTTCTGCTTCATCTCCGTAAATAGATGGAATGTCTTGGGAAAATTGATCATGAAGATCATCAATCTCAGGAATAGGAGGGGAATTACCCTTCTCCTTGGCCCATTTATCTTCTTGTATTTCCCGCAAGAACTCTTGGGAGTACTGTTGAATCGAAGGAGGTATTCCAACATCTGTGGAATTAGGAACATAAGCTCCCCTTGGTGGTGAGCTTCTTCTCTCAATAACTGGTTGAGCCTGTGGAGGTAAAGAAACTTGTGGTTTGTTTACCAATTGCTCTAACCTTTCTAGTAAGCCCTGGAAATGCAAATCTGATTTGATAGAGTTTGTCTGATTGAACTTTTGACTAGTCTCAAGTATGGCTTGAGCTTGTTCTACCATTTTCATGCACATTTTCATCCGTTCAATCTCTAAATCTGCTCTAGGGTAACTCTTGTCTAGGTTTGCCGCTGTAGGCCCTTCTTGAAGTCGAGCCTGGTAGGCCTTGAACATCATGTCCAAGCCTTCTGGGGTTGGATCTGCAAGAACAAACCCTGGTTGTGTCATGTTGCTAGCTGGGCATTTGTATCACCTCAATCATTCAGGTATACTGGAATACTGTACCCCAGAAGAGGAGCAACATGAATATGTAAGAAGAGCTCATTGTTGGAACCCATGTACTCATGCTTCCAAAATAGTCACTTTAAGCAATCTTAGTAGGATGGGAGTACACTGGCCAAATAAAATTCAAGATGTGGAAAGATATGTTGCTAAATGTCAAGAATGTCAAGATTTGCAGAATTCAGATTTAATAACTCTATATTGGTTAAAAAAAACCCTGAATGGAGTGAGAACATTATTGAAGAATTAAAGAAAAAGGAGAAAGGGAAGCAACTTATAGCTGGTACAGATTCAAGAAATTTACAAGAAATCTCTGAAGAATATCAACTCATAGGAGAACAATTATACAAAAAAGGAATGGATGGTTATTTAAGAATATGTGTTCCTGAAGAGAAGTATTTGGAGATGTTGGAAATGGTATGGTTTGTGTACTTCCTTTCAATAGTACAATAGGGAGCATTCCTTTCTCTAATATTTTGGTTTTGCGTTGGGCATACGTTAGCCATGTGGTCACCTCCACAAGTATAGCACCGATTCAATGGAGTGACTCTCTGTGTTTGTTTATTTTGGACTCCCAGCTTCTTGGCAACTTGCTCAGCTATCTCTTCTATTTCTGTGGAGATCTTTGAAGTATGACTAGTAGAACTATCCGAATCTTTGTAGAGTTTGGACAATCCTAGCTCCTCACCCAAGTTATCTTCTATGTCTATGCACGTCCGCACACAGTCTTCTATGGATCTAGGATCTTTCAAGTACACATATGATCTTAACTTGGTGCTCAGTAAGCCATCTAAGAACAAAGCCACTTGTTTGGTCGGAGTGGGTAACTCTAGAGCAGGGCATCTTTCTAGATACTGTCTGAATCTTCTACCTGCTAGTCGCACTGTTTCTTGGGGAGTCTGCTTGAAGCTGTGGATCAAGGATGATGTGTTATGCCTGATACCACTCTTGGAAAATTCTACAATGAATTCGTCTAGTAGTTGACCTATATCGTGATAGATGCTTCTACTCAATGGTTGAAACCAAGCTAAGGCAGTGCCCTTAAGGGTCAAACCAAATGCCTCGTACTGGGTGAACCAGTCCTCAATTTGTTCGGCTCTCAGCACTTGTTTGTACTCGGCCACATGATCATAAGGATCCCCTGTCCCATCGAAATAGTTCTTCATTGCCTTGATCACTTGAATGGGTCTAAGGGTTCTTGGGTACTCTCGGGGTCTAGGCAATGGAAAATCCTGTTCATCTCTTTGTTGCCTATGTGCTTGATGTCTCTCTCTTTCAGGTCTTTCATTTTCAAATCCTGACCTATTCCTGCCCACGGTGTGTGCAAAACTTACCTCAGGTCTCTCTCTAGTTCTTTCTCTCTGGGCTTCATGAGCCTGGGATGTTCCTACTCCTTGGAGGCCGTGGGAAACATTGGATCTTGGTGGAGGGAAAATCAATTCATTCTTCCAAGTATATGCATGTCTATCATGTTCTGTTACCAAGAAAATTTTCTCTGATGTGTTATCCAGGTAGACAACTTTGCCTGGTATCTCAGGATCTTTGAATTCATAGATGATAACTATGCCCAATTGGCTAGGTTGATCTGGCTTGAACCTCCAAAAGGCTTCCTCTGTTTCTCTATTAAAAAATAGTTCTATGCTTTTGTTGTCTTGAGGGATCCAGTCCGGAGTGATCACTCGGGTCAAAACTGACTTACCTCTAGGAGTCTGGGGTCCTTGTCCTACGTTTCCTTGTTCTAGGTCTCCTATTTCATTCTCAGGAATGACATTTCGAAACTCATCAGTCCTATCTGGTAGGTTGGTGACCACATACATGGTTCCTTCCTTATCAATGTATGAACCCTCTTCGAACTTGACCACTGGGTGTTCAAGTCCAAAGGATTGATCTGGATTTTTGAGTTGGACCACTGATCGTCTCAGACCATCCTCATAGATGCGAGCACCTAATTGGTTGGTCCGAATGTATTCCAACTGTGTCTTATAGGGACCTTCTGGTGTTTGTAGATGGGCAGTCCTTGAGCCACCTGCAGGTTTTCCCATACTAAAAGACATTTCTGAATCACTTGTGTCTGAACTTAGTAAAAGATCACCACTTAGTTGTTGTGTCCAAGACTTGGATGTATGGTTGACACTAGCCTCAGAAGATCTAATGCTTTGTTTATCCTTGCCTAAGTGTCTACCAGATCTCAGGTTCATAAGCTTTAGTCAAGAGTCCAAAATTTCCCTTTGGTATGGTTCAAAATTCTTTAGAGCCCCCTTGGTTCCCTAGTCCCACCTGAGGGTCAACTTCAAATTATCCTATCTCAAAATCAACGCATTATTCTTGAAAAAAACAGTTGAGATCGTGTAGGATTTGAAACGAGCTTTCCAACAAGCTATAGAGCTCAAAAAATGGACTTTGGATGAGAAAGTTATGTCAAATCAGGCTCCTGGGGGTCAAAACAGGCAAACAGGACCTTTGGAGAAAATCGCGATTTTGTGAACTTTCTGAAAATCGCGATGCTGTGAAGTCAAAAAAATCGCGATGTTGAGCACAAAATCGTGTTTTTGAAAATCGCGATTTGGAGCAGAAAATCGTGATTTGAAAATCGCGATGTTGATCACAAAATCGTGTTTCTGAAAATCGCGATTTTGAGCAGAAAATCGTGATTTGAAAATCGCGATGTTGATCACAAAATCGTGTTTCTGAAAATCGCGATTTTGATCACAAAATCGTGTTTCTGAAAATCGCGATTTTGATCACAAAATCGTGTTTCAGAGAATCGCGATTTTGACTCAGAGAATCGTGATTCACAAAATCGTGTTTTTGATTGAAAATCGTGTTTTCTCAGAATCGTGTTTTTGACATGAAAATCGCGATGTTGAGCACAAAATCGTGTTTTTGAAAATCGCGATTTTGAGCAAAAATTCGTGTTTTCACAGAATCGCCTTTTTCACAAAATCGTGTTTTTGGCATGAAAATCGCGATTTTGTCATAGAGAATCGTGTTTTTCTCAAAATCGTATTTTTCGCTGAAAATCGTGATTTGTGAGAATCGCGATTTTGAGCAGAAAGTCGTGTTTTTCACAAAATCGTGTTTTTGCTGAAAATCGTGATTGGTGAGAATCGCGATTTTGAGCAGAGAATCGTGTTTTTTGAGAATCGCGATTTTGAGCAGAGAATCGTGTTTTTTTTGAGAAAAAACACAGAATCGCGATTCTTTTCAACCAACTTTTAGGCGGGAAAACTGAAAATCGTGATTTTTCAAAAAATTTTGAATTTTCACAGAATCGCGATTTTCATCACAAAATCGCGTTTTTTGGCGGGAAATTCAAATTTTTGAGCGTCGGCTATGGCGAGCTCCGTATGAGTAGAAAATCATGAAAAAAACACAGCGCTTGCTCTCCCTTGCTTCTCCTAACTCCTTCCCACACAATAATGCATGAAAAATGGTATGAAGATGGTGAAAATGCACTAAAAAACAAGAATTTTCTATGAAGAAGAAGATGGAAGAAGGTGGAGATGATGATGATGATGAAGATGAGGAGGAAAAAACAGAAAATGAACTGAAATGACAGTTTTTTTTACCTTCCAACGTCGCAAATCTATGATCTTACCATCACAACGCTCGTCCTTGAAGCTCTCTCCCCGGCAACGGCGCCAAAATTTGGTGTAGCTCAAGCGTAAGCACCACCTCCTTTACTTGTCAATCCGCGGAGACGTGAGGACCGGTATGAAGACCACGAGCAAGTGAAGGCACAAGTGCGTGAGTGAAAGCACACAAACATGCACACACATACACACACACGCGCACAAAGTAAGATCAAAGAGAGGAACAATGGAAAGCTTAGATTGCAAAAGAGTTCTCTTACAAAAGTTCTATTCTCTAACAAGCTAACCTCAAAAATGAGCTCTCTAGCTCTTTTTATAGTTTTTTGACTAGTTTTGGCCCTATCCAGACCTAGTGTCCGGCCTAGTTAAAAATTAGGTTCCAGGGCTTATTTGAGGGCTCAAACGAAGTCTAAAAATTATGAAAATTGGTACGATGGTACTTCTAATACTCCTCAAGCTCGAGGACTCCTCGGCTTGAACAAAATGGAGTTACTAAAAATAGATAATGGTATTTACAATGGTTTCTAGTGATGAAAATCACTATTTTTGTAGGGGATTCTTCTGAAAATTTGACATACACTTCTTGGAGCTCCCTACTTGCTCCCTTTCCTCGTGTGTCCACCTTTTGATGTGCTTCCATGCTTTGTCCTTGACTTTGAGCTTCAACAGTCGTGGTGAGGTTTTCTTAACTGGGAGACATCCAGATGTTGGGATCTCTTCGGTGATGCACGTCGAAGACTTACCTAGCCTCGCCATAGGAGATGTATGATAGTTGTTCATAGGTGCTCGATAAGCCTAGTTGGCTTCTATTGGGTAACTGATTATATGCAGTGGAGTTAGTGATTCACTATGCAAGAAAACATGTCAGTACTCACAGGTTTATGATATTTTGACACTGGTCATACGCTAATTTTACAGAGGATACTCTAGCAAAATTTTTCCAGATTTCTGGTTTTGTCAACTATAGAGTGGTCGATTTACTCCTTGATACACTTATTCGTTGGTGTTCGGACTCTTCTATCTCCATTATCATTCTATTCAGTTCTCTACCATCATGGCATCAAAGGTCTCAGGCACATCTGGTGGATCAAGGTCTAGTGCTAGTGTTACGAGGAGGAGCTATAACTTGCAGGGCAAAGACCATTTTGAGCTCCAAAAGTTTGATGGCACAAACTTTGATCTATGGAAGAATCAGATTAAAGATGTGCTGATTCAAAGGAGGCAATGGAAGCCAGTAAATGGAATTTCAAAGAAGCCTGCTAACATGGATGAAGATGATTGGGATGAGTTAGATGAAATGGCCAGGTCTACCATTCGCTTGCACCTGGCAGATAATGTTTACTTTACATTATTAGATTGTGAAAGTGCAGAGGAGCTTTGGAAGAAGTTATGCAATACATAAGAAAAAGAGACGGCATCAAATAAAGTCTATCTGATGAGAAAATCATATGACCTTCGTATGAAGGACACAGATAGTGTTGCTACTCATTTGAATGAGTTTGATGCTATATTCTCTCAGCTACATGCTCAGAAAATGGATATGGATAATGAAATGAAAGCAGTATTGTTGTTATGCACCTTGCCATCATCATGGGATACGTTTTGCACAGCTATTAACAATAGTGCACCTGGTGGTAAACTTGTCTATGATGACATATGTGGAGCGCTCTTGAGTGAGGAGATTTGCAGAAAATCTATGGTTGGCACTCAGAGTGGAGATGCATATAATGTTTGTGATTCTTACCAAGGAAAGAATCAACAACGTGGCAGGAGCAAGAACAAGGAAAAGAATGGTCAACGGAATAAGAGTAGAAGTAAATCAAGGAAGAGGGATATCGAATGCCATTATTATCATAAGAAAGGACACATGAAGAAAGACTGTTATGCATTAAAGAATGCTAAAGGTAAAGGACAGAATGTTGATGGGCATGTTAAACAGTTACCTGCACCATCTACTTTGACTGTGAAGATTGAAGAAATTAATGCTATTTCTGATGATGCTGATGTGTTGACACTTGATAGTACTGTGCCAACTGAGGCTTTAATGGTTGATTCTCTTTGCCACACCTGCCTGCTAGATTCTGGTGCTTCTTTCCATGTGATACCACATAGAGAATGGTTCTCTAATTATGCAGCAAAGTCTCTTGGTACCGTGAGACTTGGTGACTCTTACCAATGTGATGTTGTGGGGATTGGAGATGTGGTTCTGCAATTCATTGATGGTTCAAAATTTTACTATGCATAATGTACGCCATGTACCTCAGTTATCACGCAGTTTGATGTCAGTTGGTCAACTTGATGACCTTGGTTACAAGGTGGTCTTCTATGCTCAGTCCTTCCACATATCAAAGGGCAATATGGTTATTGCAAAAGGAAGCAAAGTTGGCTCACTTTATCCTTTATTTGTGTCACAGAAAGAACACTTGTTAGCTGTTACTGAACAGCCTATGGCTTGTATTTGGCATGGTTGTTTGGGCCATATATCGCGTAGTGGAATGGAAAATCTTTCTTGTTCTGGCTACTTACCTATGTTATCTTTCTCTGATTTTTCATTTTGTGAGCATTGTCAATATGGAAAGAAAACCAGAAATGTGCATAGAAGGCACATTGAATCTTCAATTCAACCTTTAGATCTCGTTCATACAGATGTGTGTGGTCCTATGCCCACTAGGTCCTTAGGTGGTTCTCTTTACTTTGTCACTTTCATAGATGATGCTACTAGAAAAGTTTGGGTATATCCTATCAAATTGAAGGATGAGGTAATTCCTACTTTCAGAAAATGGCTTGCTTCAGTTGAGACTGAAAAAGGAACTAAGCTTAAGGCTTTACGTTCAGATAATGGGGGTGAGTATACCTCACATGAATTCAGCCTTTTCTGTCAGTCTAAAGGGATTCGTAGAGAGTTTACAGCTCCTTATACCCTAGTACAGAATGGTGTAGCTGAGAGGATGAATAGAACTATTCAAGATAGAGTAGTCTCTATGTTGCATCATGCAAACCTCTCACAAGGCTTTTGGGCAGAAGAAGTATTGAGTGCAATTGATGTGATTAACCTTTCACCTAGTACTGCCAAAGGTTTGAAAGTGGCACAAGAGTTGTGGACAGGGAAGCCACCATATTATGATCATCTTCGAGTTTTTGGGTGTGAAGCATATGTATACCCAAGAATCTTAGACAAAAGTTGGACCATAAGTCAAAGAAATGCATTTTTCTTGGATATGGTCGAGAAGGATGATTTGGATATTGCTTATGGGATCTTGAAACACAGACAGTGATCAAAAGTAGTGATGTCATTTTCAATGAGTCTAAGATGCATAAACAGCCCATGAAGGAGGTTGAAGTGAGAAGAGTGGTGTTTGAGGATACTAGTCCTCCGATTAGCATGCATAAAAATGCTGCACATAGGGATGTTCAAGAGAATGTCCATTCAATCAGTCTGCACATGTTCCTGTTCAGCAACAATTGAGACGTTATGCACGTGTCTCACATCCACCTGATAGATATGTTCCATGTTTAGATTTTGTTATGCTAACAGATGCTGGTGAGCCTTCTTGCTACAAAGAGGCTATGCAGACAGAGGATCATGTCAAGTGGGAGCGTGCCATGAAGAGTGAGTTGGATTCTATTAAGAAGAATGGTACTTGGGATTTAGTACCTTTGCCAAATGGCAGGAAAGCTTTACCATGTAAATGGGTATATAAGCTGAAATTCACATCAGATAGTGCTTCCCCAAAGTATAAAGCGCGACTTGTTGCAAAGGGTTTTAAGCAACAACATGGTGTTGATTTCGAGGAAATCTTCTCTCGAGTGGTCAAGATGACTACCCTATGCATGTTTCTTGGATTCGTTGCAATGGAGGACTCAGAGTTAGTCTAAATGGATGTGAAAACTGCTTTCTTGCATGGAGATCTTATAGATGAGATCTATATGGAACAACCAGAGGGTTATGTAGTTCCTGGCAAGGAAAGTCTAGTTCGTACGCTTAAGAAGAGCTTGTATGGACTTAAACAGTCCCCTAGACAATGGTACCAAAAGTTTGATGCTTTTATGAAGTCTCAAGGCTATTCTCGAAGCAATGAGGATCATTGTCTCTACACAAAGAGATGCTCAGATGGCAGCTTGATATGTTTGATACTTTATGTCGATGATATGTTGATTGCTGGGAAGTCCTCTTATGACTTGTCAATTCTCAAAAAGAAGTTGAGTCAGACATTTCATATGAAGGATTTGGGGGATGCCAAACATATTCTTGGCATGCACATTACTCGTGATAGGAGTAAAAGATGCACATTAGGGCAAAAAACGACCGAAAAGGGGCTGTTTGCTAATGAAGGATTAAGGAAATTGACAAATAGAGTCTTTCCATGTGTACAAGAATATAACAGTGTTGTCTCCTTTAACCGTATGAAGAAATTCTTTTTTTAAGACAATATGCTCTAAAAGCACCACAAAAGTGATGAAGATTCTTGTATTCAGTGTACATTTTTTCGGTTTGATGCAAAAAAAGATATTTTTGCACACCATACAATGCATATTTTTAAAGTTCCAAGAAGGAAATGATTTTTGAAGATACGAAATATTTTTGGGTTCACAAAATTCCATGGTCATTCGGTGATAGGGTTTACATCAAATCAAAAGTTTCCACGTGTACAGAGCCTTTTTATCTATAAATACTGGCAAAGTTTGTGAATGTCGGTTTCTAGCTTTGAGCATTCTTCTTCTTCTCGATTCTAATGGCTTCTTCTTCTCGTCGTCCTTCCAATCGTGTAACCGCATGTGAGGTTTCCAACAGAAGAGAGGATTCTTTGTGGAAACCTCTTTCTGTGAAGTTAAATGAATGAGTAACTAAGCTTCCTAGCTGTAGGGGTGCCCATAAAGTCAAGCGCGCTAAAAGTAACGACACAAGAAACCATTGGAGGGGATGTATACTTAGTTTTGAATTGAAGAGATGTTGTTGGTTTGCAAGAGTACATGTGTACAACGCTAAGGATCTTGTTCTAGAAAATCATCTCCAATTGCCTTTGTACTGTGAGTGAAGTTTTACAATACTTTTCTATCATTTCAATTGTTTTTGTATAACAACATAAATGTTTTTGTATTGCAGATATTTTCCTTCCAATATTCTGGAGTGGCGACCTTTTGAATGTTTAACAAGAACATCTAGAGTGAATATGCAGAACTTATGTATGCAGACAAATCTGTTCAATTTTTCAATTGCATAGTTTTATTTGTCCATTTTGCAGATTATCAGGTGCCATCAAGGAGAGGTCTTATGGAAATCTTGTACATCTACCTTCTCCTTGCATCTCTTTATTACATTGGGATGCTCCTGATCATTCAACAGAAGGTGGAAAGGAAAGCTTGGACTCTGGATAGCCTTGGACTCAGAGGAGAGCTGTCGAGAATTTGAGTTAGAAGTACTAATTCATCGAGATTTTCAATCTAGGAAAATAATTGTCACAGCAAATTGGAAACTCACAAATGTAAGGGAACTCCTAGAGTACCTTGGTGAGACATCATCACATTTGAGATTCTCAATTGATGATGCAATAGCTAACATTAGATCAGAGAAAACATTATCTTGCATAACTTGCTTGCCACCCAGGGTGATTAAGTTCCAACCCTTTAGATTGTAACAAGTCTCCTTCTTTAAGAAGCTTTTTTTCAAACTTCCATTGATTTTTCTTTGCAAGATGGTGACTAAGAATGTGACTAATTACATCACTTCAATTATGTCTTTTTATGGACTATATTCATATTGGCATTTTTTTGTTTAATTTCAAGATTTTGATGAGGTTTCTATTGTGCAATGATTATAAAGGAACTTGCATGAGTAAATTCTAGGTGACTCAAGAATATAAACCAAGAAGTTCTTACATAATATATCTTCCCTTTTAGAACCTTTTTCCATACTTCCATTGATTTTCCTTTGCAAGATGGTAACTAAGAATGTGACTCATTACATCACTTCAATTATAGATTTTTATGGACTATATTCTTATTGGCATTTCTTTTGATTAATTTCAACATTCTGATGAGGTTTCAATGGGGCAATGACTATACAGGAACTGCATATGAGTAAATTCTAGATGAACAATACTTTTACTTTTCAATAACTAGTTTCAATTTAAGTATTTGAGTCTATCCAAGGTGCGCATTAGACAATGGAAAAGCTTGGATGGTATGACAACGGAAAATCTTGGATGACACGACTGATGCAAGCGATATGGGCCATCCCAAATTCTCCGATTGCCCATATCGCTTGTATCGGTTGTGTCATAAAAACTTCTCTACTCTTCACATTTGACTTTTCAACAAGAATAAAGCAAAAAACACACATAATATACATTTTGATGATAGGATTCAATTTTTCTTGAACCATGCAATGAAGTCACTTTTGTTTAGTTCTCAAGAGGATCAATTCAACATTACATTACTCAAGGCATATAAATATAGTTACAATGACCATCTTCCAGACTGGCATAATTACATACAATTCATACAAAAATAAATCTTCCAACATATGTTGGTTACACATTAGATTACAATCTTACATTCAAAGAATATAATGTTTCACCCTTCTTTTCTGTCCTTTTTGGAGCCCTCGCCTTTGTGCTGCTTGTGGCCTTTTTTGGAGCCCTCACCTCTACTCTTATTCTTTGGCCCATGCTTCAATGGGGAGTGAATAGGAAACCCTTTCTTATTTTCTTTAGACTTCTTTTTATCTGGTGGTGGAGGTGAGTCTAGTTCATAAGGGCATATTGCATGTTTCATAATGGTATTTATTGCTCTCTCCCTAATCAAGATGACCCATGCATCTAGATAGTCTGACAAGTTTAACTCAAGATTGTAAAACCTTCTTTCCAAGAAGCTTACTGTATTTGCAATCACTCTCCAGCCACATCATAGGTGTTGTCTTTATGTAATGGCACATGTATTTGAATGTATCCAAACCTTTTTTCTTCGTTCAATTTAGGAATTACTGGAAATTTTTGATCAATATGCATTGAGAAGCTTAGCAACACTGCAAGGTAAACTTAAATTCAAAATGGATGGCAAGGCTTTAAAATAGAACACAACAAAATGTATGGTAAGGCTTCCACTTTGCACTTTCCATGTTGTGATCTTAAACCTCATATTCCATGTGAACTTCTCTATCTTACTATTTGCTCAGAATTTCAAGAAACTAGTACTACCATTGCATCCGAAATGTGCCAAAACCCTAAGATTGACTGTCTATTTACATGATTCTGATACCGAGAGGTCTTGATGAGCTTATTTATACATGAATCTAGGACACGACCAATGCAAGTGATTAGGCTCATCTGGAAATGTTGGATGGGCCTAATCGCTTGCATTGGTCGTGTCTGGAAATCAGTACGAAAAGGCTTATCAAGACCTCTGCATATCAAAATCATGCAAACAGACAGTCAATCTTAGGCACATTCCGGACGCAATGGTAGCATAATTTTCTCCAAATTCTTAACCAATAATAAGATATAAAAGTTCACATGCAATCTAAGGTTCAAGATGACCTCCTTTGGACACGACCAATTCAAGCGATTAGGGCCATCCAAGATTCTTTGATGGCCTAATTGCTTGGATTGGTCGTGTCCAAACAAGTATCATATTCCTAGCTATATGAATGAATGCAATCGATCCAAGCAATTAGGGGCATCTGAATCTTCCCGATGCCCCTAATCGCTTGGATTAGTCATGTACAAGCTTTTGTGATCCATCATACCTCAAACAAAATGTGGTCTATGGAAAGTTTTGAAAAGCATGTAAAAAACGTGAAGGCAATGGCAACTCGGCGCTAGCAAGGAGTTCATAAAAAAATGGAAAAAAGTGAATAGAGGAGCTTAAATAGGTCTCTAGAATGAGTTGACTGTTGGTGACATGTGGCAGCTTCTGATTGGTCCATGTCATCTAGCCATTACAAATCCCAACGTACAATGCCACATGGCATTATTTGAGTGGGCCACATCATCTAGCCATTGCAATTCCCAACTTTCTTTTGCCACGTGGCACTCGCTTATTGGTCCACAACATGTGACCATTACCTGGTCCTCCTCGACTATAAATACAAGTCCCCTTCACCATTTGACATTTTCAACCTTCGTAGTTATTTCGCTTGCATCAGTCGTGTTCTCCACTAGGACACATACTTGTGCTTCATACTTGATACGACCGATACAAGCGATTACACTCATTTGACTAGCCTTTGACTAGCTTATTTCGCTTGCATAGGTTGTGTTCTCCACTAGGACACATTAGAATAACTAGAGCTAAGATGGAGGAAAAGGATAACTAGAAAGTGCAAAAGGATATCCCCTTTGTCAAAGAAATGGGAAAATTAGCCTCTATTTCTCTTGATTTTCAATCATGCCCTAGTTTCATTGCATTATTTAAGATATTTTTTTTCTTCCCTATGCAAGATCCTTGATGTCTTAGACAAAAATGAAGTCATCTTAAACCTCATATTCCATGTGAACTTCTCTATCTTACTATTTGCTCATAATTTCAAGAAACTAATACTACCATTGCATCCGAAATATGCCAAAACCCTAAGATTGACTGTCTATTTGCATGATTCTGATACCGAGAGGTCTTGATGAGCTTATTTATACATGAATCTAGGACACAACCAATACAAGCGATTAGGCTCATCTGGAAATGTTGGATGGGCCTAATCGCTTGCATCGGTCGTGTCTGGAAGTCAGTACAAAAAGGCTTATCAAGACCTCTGGGTATCAAAATCATGCAAATAGATCGTCAATCTTAGGGTTTTGGCATGTTCCGGTTGCAATGGTAGCATAATTTTCTCCAAATTCTTAACCAATATAAAGATATAAAAGTTCACATGCAATCTAAGGTTCAAGGTGAGCTCCTTTGGACACGACCAATTCAAGCGAATAGGGCCATCCATGCTTCTTTGATGGGCCTAATCGCTTGGATTGGTCGTGTCCAAACAAGTATCATATTCCTAGCTATATGAATGAATGCTCCATATATAACAGCTTAATGTGTGTATAAATGCTATTTTCAACATTAATTATATGTTTCTATAAAGTTTAGGATGAGAAATCGAATATGACCGATGCAAGCGATTAGGCCCATCCGATATTCTCTGATGACCCTAATCGCTTGAATCGGTCATGTCTCATGCTTTTTTTCTGCTTGTGTTTCCACTTATTTCTATGACTTTAAAAGTTTCCTTGGACTTTTTCTAACCTAGGTTTTTTTATTTTTTCCATAGTTATCTATATTGGATGAAGGCAACTATGTTGGAAGGGGAAAGGGAACAAGGAAAACCATAGAGGAGAAAGGAAAGACAAAGGTGGATATTCATTCAGCGATCCACTATCTTCCAAAATTGAATCCAAAATTATTTTATGTTATTCATAAGCACTATAGTGAAGAGCTAGGTTTTGCACTATTCTCCTTGAGGACTCTTTCAAGATACATGGGTTTTACTTCAATACCCTTTAATACATACAGAGTTTTGCTACTTGAAAGAACAACTGCATTTAGAATTTTTGGATATGCCCTAAGATTCAATGCTTCAAGGGCAGGCTACTTCCTTTGTTACTCAAGCTATGGAATGGCTGCAGGGGTTTCATATGTTAAAAGTATTGTTGGCTACAGGAGAAAAGAGTACCTCAGATATAGAGGAGATTTGCCAGATCCAAGCTCATTCAAAAGACTCAAGAAGGATTAAATATGTTTCTTTTCAAAGCTTATTACTCATGAAATGTACATAGATACACATATTTATTGCCCAAAGGGATATAAGACATTGCAAATATGAAGGATGTAATCTTTTTTTTGTGTAATTGATCTATGTCCTAATATTAATCCTTATTGATCCAAGATCTATTTTTCTCTAGTGAAAGTCCTATTTATTTGATGATAATATTTTTCATGAGCTCTTTTGTAATTTTCTTCTCAAGAATCAATAAAAAATCTCTTTGAAGGCAGATTTGCCAAATTCAAGCTCATTTAGAAGACTCAAAAAAGATGTACATACATAGACATCTTTAAAGCTTATTACATTATGAAATGTACATACATAGACATCTTTATTTCTCAAAGAAATAAAAGACATTGCAAATATTAAGGCTTCCTTTGGAATGTAATCTTTTTCATTTTGTGATATTGATCCATGATGTTTTTGTCTGGTGATAGTCCTATTCTTTTGATGACAATATTTGGCATGAGCTCCTTTGTAATTATCTTCTAAACAACCAATCAAAAAGCTCTTTGGAGGCATTACTTTTTGTTACTCCTCCTCCTTTCCTTGTGCACCTAAAGAAGCTTGTCCTTGCTTGATAATGAGATTTTTCCATGCCTTGGGTGTTCCATTTGGCAAGTCTTTCCTTTTATGCAAAGAATGCACCATGCACAAGAAGAATAAGCTGGAATAACAGAAGAGTTTCATCAAATGTTTATTTCAATTAAAGAAAAATAAATTGAGTAAATTATCTTTGAAACTCACCAAGTAGTTTATTATGTCTTTGGCACTCCATGCATGTATGATGGTTTCTATAAGATCTATGGTCACCTTTTTGAAATCTGTCACATAGCTATTTGATGTTACTTGCTGCCTCATGAGCTTTTAAAAACTATCTAGTTTGACCCACACCTCCATTCTCCTTTTTGCTATTTCTCATTTGATTTTTACATTAGTCGTGAACTCACAAAATGTTTTCCAGCAATTCCACATGGCATTTAATTGTTTGTCGTCATGGTTGTTGAAGAATCTCCTTGCTTCTCCACCCCCCATTGAGACATCTTCTAGTACATTCCCTATATTTTGTGAAAGATTTGGATCTTCTCTTAGATGAACATCACCACCATGAAATCCCATTTTTGAAAGTAGAGATTTGCATTTTCTTATGTATTGTACATAATTTCTTGAAATCTCTCAGAGCCTTGAATGATAGCCTCGTAAACCATCCTCACCATCTCCTACAAATCTAATTAGATCATGAAGATTATGAACTGCAATGTTGATATGGAACTTATCACAATGATTTTGGCTGGTTGAAAGCTGAGTGATAGTGTTTGGGCTGAGGTTCTCCATGGTCTACTATGAAGAGTGACACGAAAGTGTCTAAAATGACATAAAAGAGAGAAACATGCCTTCAATGCAAAGTAGAGTAAAAAAGTGCTAAACGTCATAAGCACACAATATATACGTCCTTCGGAATACCTTTCTTGCCGTTGCATACTCATGATTTCGACTGGTTGAAATCTCACTGATAGTGTTTGGGTTGAGGTTCTCCATGGTCTGCTATGAAGAGTGACGCGAAAGTGTCTAAAATGACATGAAAGAGAGAAACAAGCATGCAATGGAAAGTAGAGTAAAAAAGTGCAAAACGTCATAAGCACACATTATATAGGTCTGTGAACAAGAGGAAAATTCAAATTTTCATGAACGCCCGATGAGCACAAACTTCAAGGCATAAGATATCACACATACTTTTCATGATTATCACATGAGTTTCTCTCTCTTCAAAATTTGCATAAGATACGTTTTAAATGCGCTTACACGGAATTTTTTAAAATGATTTGACAACTTTAATGCAGATTAAGCACAACTAATTGAAATCCTTACACAGCCCTTTTTTGGCCATTTTTCGCCCTAATGATATGCTTATCTCAAAGTGAGTACATATCCAAGGTACTTCACAGGTTCAATATGCAGGGTGGAAAGGCATTGAGTACACCTTTACTCACATATGTGAAATTGAGCATGGATGATTGCCCCAAATCAGATGAGGAAAAGGAATTCATGACCAAAATTCCCTATCAATCTGCTGTTGGTAGTCTCATGTATGGTATGGTAGCTACGAGACCAGACATTGCATTTGTAGTGGGAGTTGTGAGCAGATATATGTCTAATCCTGGCAAGAAACATTGGGAAGCGGTCAAGAAGTTTTCTGTTCTTGTGCGTCATCATGCACATCCTCTTGAGAGTCATGGCTGTCCTAATTGGGTTCATCATCACTGTCTTCATTGTCAGTTTCTATCCTCTCTTCTTCTGAGGTGGAGACTACTTGCTCTTGTGGTTGATCAAGGTGTGTGGTAGTGTAACTGGGTCGTTCATACTCTTGTGAGAAAAATTTCCCTTTTGAAAATTGAAATTCACTAGAGAAAGCATCGTGCATTTCAAAGTCAAAGGTGGTGTTTGTTGGTTCCACTTCCAAGTTGGGTATAGGGAAAGTGAACATTTCTGCACCGATGGTGGTGGGAATTTGTGCTGTTGTAGTGGTGGGTTCCTGAACTGTGGTTGCTTGAGAAGTTACAATGCTGGTAGTGCCTTCTGTGATAACTGGTCATGATAGGCATATATAGATGGGTTGTACAGGTGCTGGGGGTTTTGTGGGTGACTGTTCTGGGGACTGCTGAGGCGACGGGGATTTTGGAACTTGCAAATAGGGGATAGAACCACACATGCATTTGCCTACCCATCCCTTGCTAGCTTTCTTGGACTTTTTGGCCGTTCCTTTGAACGCTTTTAATTTTTTTCTAGTCATTGTGCATTCTATGGGCAAATCATATGCCAAACACATGTAGATAATTCGAGTAAGAGCGCAACAATTGTGGATGACATGTTTTCTTTCCCATCTTTGTTGAGCTAAATATAAATGATCGATAATTCAGCTAGCCAGATCTACGGTTTGGGGCCCAATATAAGCTAAGTATAATCCGAACCAAAAATGCTTGTGAGGTATAGTGAAGCGATTCTAAGCTGGGAAAACAAAGTGTTGTAGACATATGCGTAATGGCTTAGAGAGTTTCGGTATAATTGCCAAAATGTCTTCCCATTTCACAACATCACCACGCTTCATCGGCTCTGGAATCAGCCTTTGGTGCTTTGTCGGCGTGTGAGTCCCGTGGACCTTAATTGCTGCCCGAATCTGATCTTTTGAAAGATAAAATTTCTTGAATGGGGGGTCATTTACCAAAGAAGAAAGAATGAAAGTTCTCGGCAAGTCCTTATTCTCGGAGGCCTAAAGTGTAATTACTAGATAGTAGTATCTATAAAAGTTAGGTTTGGGCAATGGATCACTAAAATATTCTATAAAACCTGCTCTAGCCCAAACGTGCTTTAACTCCTCTGAATTTTGAAGTGCCTCAAATTCTGTGGAGAAAAATTGATACTTGCCCCACTTAATATTGTCAAAAGTCAACATGGCATCAAAAATAAAGTCTGCATCCACCAAGGGTCCTGCTAGACCTTGAAACCAATGAGAATTGTGGTGAACTTTTTCAGTGTATCCCATAGGAGGATCATCAATCGGCATTGGTCCTGGGAAGCCTTGAAACTCCGACAGTTGTAACGTAGGATGTGGTTCAGCTAGTAAGTTGCCAACATTGACCACAGGTGCACTGGGGCCAGCCTCATACGCTCCTTCTGTCTGCATGATGAGTGATGCGAATGTGGAGGAGATCTACTAAAAAAGATTAGCACATTAGTATGGAAATTAATCATGATCCCATTAAAGTGAGACTGCAATCCCTTTCCATAACCGATGTGTAACCCGTGTAGTCGCATGTTGTGAGGTGATTTATGGAATGATTTATGGAATGATTGTTGCATGATGTAACCCGTGTAGTCGCATGTTGTGAGGTGATTAATGGAATGATTTTTGCCAAACTAATGCAGGTCACTAGACACCTACATGCTTTAGATAGTGCATAGATTGCTTGAGATGAAATGTTATTACAAGTGATGTTGGGTTAGTGTGGTTGAGTATATACAAAGTTCAGTTGTGAGTGAATTATTACAAGGATGAAGGTTAGCCATGATGGGGGTAGTGTTATACAATTGGTCATGAGGGGACTTCTAGATACATTTTGGTATCCATTCCCTAAGGGTTGCTGAGTGGGGGATATGCTTCTGTTGAGGAACAAAAGGTGATATTGGATGTTGTGGTGTTGAGGGAAGAGGAGAGTTCTGAGGGGTATATATTACATTGCTTGAGTGTTGGGCTATAATACATTGCTTGGGTACCCATATCTGCATGGGTATGGGTCAATTCGTGAGGTACTTCTTGGCGATCCAAATCTATCGAGGCTTCATCGAGGTAGAAAAAGATCTACGAGATGTTGAATACTACCTTTGATTCTATTGAAACTTCATCTTATCATTGTCCTTTTGGCACCCATGCTTGTTTCGTGCCACTTGCTTTGTGATGTTGATTCTGCTACCTTCTTGGTGTTGCCTGGTATGATCGTCAGTTTGGATTCCTCCATCGTGGGTGAATCCTTCATGGTTGAGGGTGAGAGGTCTGGTTGACACTCTGCTTTTGAAAAGAAGGGAGTTCCAACACTTGCGAAACTTGCCCATTAGGAAGTGCGGCATTTTGTACAATAGATCTAGGCTGGTCCACAGTAAGTGTGGAAGGATGGGCACTATAGGGTATTGTGCCCATTTGTCCGCAAATACAGTCCACCTGACCACTGATGTAACCCTCTTGACTACTGACGGTTCCCATTTGTCCCAGCTGTTGGGTGGTGACCCCTTCTAATTTGCAAGGAGACCATGGGAAAATTTGTTGATGTTCTTATGAATGCCAATTATCTATCGCCAAGCTCGCATGGGTTGGTGTAGGTGTAATGTGACTTATCTAGCCAAAGATCTTCCGGTCCTCGGTTGCATGTATTTCATATGGTCTAGTGTTGGAAGCAGCCAGAGGCACAGACGCCACGGAAGCATGTGAAGACGAAGCAAGGAGCCAGTCGGATCAATTTTCCAAACAAATACATTTCTTATTATTTCTTCAAACATTCAACAGTGATTGTTATCACTAATTGTAACATATGTATCATAGAAAACCCCATTTTGTAATCCATAACTCCATTTTGTGCAAGCCGAGGAGTCCTCGAGCTTGAGGAGCTTAGGTAGAATGCTCGTACCAAATTTCGTTATTTTTAGACATCGTTTACCCTTCCAAATAGCCTCTAGGACCTATTTTTTAACTAGGCCGGTCACTAGATGTGAAACCGGTCAAAACTAGTCTAGAAACTATAAAAAGAGCTAGAGAGCTCATTTTTGAGGTTGGTTCATTTTGGTTAGTGTGAGCTTAGAGCTAGTTTGAGCTTGTAAGAGCATTCTTGAGTAATAGAGCTAATTTCCCACCTTCCATTGTGTCTTGCTTGTCTCTTCATTGTGTGTGTGTATGTGTGTGTGCATCTTTGTGCTTCTCACCTTCACTCTCACATCATCTCACGTTCACGATCTTGATACCACTCCTACCTCTCCCACGGATTGACATTAAGGAGGTGAAGCTTCTTAACGTGGTTCTCACCATTGTGCTAGAGCAACACCAAATTTGGCGCCGTTGCCGGGGATCGAGTCTAGGACGAATGTGTGATGGTAAGAGTATAGCAAGAAGTGGCGTTGGAAGGTAAAAATTTCAGTTTTCGTTATTGTTTTTACTTAGTTTTTAGTGTTTTTCACCTTCCCCATACTCCATCTTCATCATCGCATCATCATCTCCATTTCCAAAAAAAATCAGAAAATTCACCATATCTCCCCATTCACCTCATTTCCCCTCATTTGTGCATGCGAGAGAGCGAGAGAGAGTTTTTGCGCTTGTGTGTGCTTGCATTTTCTTGAGTTTTCTTGCAGGTACAGAGCTTCAGAGCATCAGGAGAGCTTCCAAAAGGTAAAACATGTACTTTCTGTCAGAAATTTCCGAGTAGGGCGGACCATCGCGATGGTCTGCAACTTTCGGATTTTGAGGTAGGCGACCACACCACGAGGTAGGCGATCCCTGCGCATACACGGAACCATTTTTGCATTTCAAAAATTCGTTGTTTGGTGGACCATCGCGATTGGCTTGGACCATCGCGATTGTGTCGCACCATCGCGATAGGCTCACGCCATCGCAACGGCTCGGCCGGACCATCGCGACGGTTCGCTTCTTCGGACCATCGCGACGGTTCACTTGAGCCATCGCGACGGTCCACTTGGACCATCGCGATTGTTCAGCGGACCCCGGACCATCGCGATTGGCTCACGCCATCGCCACGACAGTGCCACGTGTCACGATAGACCATCGCGACGGTTCATTTTTTGGACCATCGCGACAGCCCAAAACCGGACCATCGCGATTGGCTCAAGCCATCGCATCGCGGACCATCGCGACGGGTCACTTTGGACCATCGCGACTGTCCACCTTTGACCGTTGACCGCGCCATCGCGATTGTCCGCTTGGTCACGCCATCGCGACGGTTCACTTTTTCGGACCATCACGACGGTCCATTTCCACGCCATCACGACGGTTCGCCTCTTCGGGCCATCGCGACGGTTCGACCTCACGCCATCGCGATCGTTCACTTCGGGCCATCGCGACGGTTCACCTTTTCGGACCATCGCGATTGTCCAAATCCCACGCCATCGCGACGGTTCGCTTGGACCATCGCGACGGTCCCAGACCATCGCGATTGCCCACCCCCATCGCAACTTTTGGGCTCCAATTTTTGACCAATTTGAGGGTATTTTTGAGAAATTTTTGGACCATTAGACTCATAGGAGACCCCTTATCTCATATTTGAGGGAAAACTGGATTATCAGTTTTTACCCCCCAGGGCCTGAACGCGTATAACTTTCTCATCCGAAGTCCGTTTTTTGAGCTTAATAGCTCGTTAGAAAGCTCGTGACGAGTACTACGTGACCTCAACTGTTTTTTTCATAAAGAATACATCTATTTTTGGATAAGCTATTTTGAGGTTCACCTAGTTTGGGACTAGGAAGCCAGGGGGCACACATTGAAAATTTGGGCAAAAAGGGAAGGGATTTAAAAGATGTATATGCTCAAGTGTTTAATCATCTTGTGAATTGGTCTAACATTGGAATTTTCCAGGTCTAGCAAGGGCAAGCAAGCAAGGCAGTGAAGACAGCAGAGCTTGGGAAGCGCGGCTTCTTGGGCAACAGGGCATCAGAGCAACAGAAAAGCCGACTCGAGGTTGGAAGATTACTCAACCCCCTCAGTCAATTCTTAGCTTAGGCTAAACGGTAGTTGTGGATTAACGACGATAGGAACGCCTCAAGTTCAAGATACCTAATTCTTTCAAGTTTGAGACTTAAAGTAAAGGTGTGTGTGACGAAAACCTAAAGGAAAGAACATAAGTCTGACGGAACGAGAACTCAAAATCATAACGAAAGTCGAATTCCTGACGCATTCATTAAGACAAGAATCCAAAGGAAATTAAAAAGAATCAAGAATTAATAACAAAGAACCACTGACGATCTAAGTGTGTGATTGAGTGAGCAAGGAAGAAAATTAATGAACCTTAGATCAGGCAAACATATAGGTAAGTCGGACCGAAGAAGCCTTAGATCATCAGAGGCTAGTGTAAGAACTACCGCTCGATCTTGGGCTCAGCAATTGAATAGCAATTACCCCTACGAGAGCTCAGATACTAGCGAATCAGAAATGGCATTTAGCACAGACAGACCAGAAGGAGGGTCTCATGTAGCATACCTAGAAAAACCAGAAGGACCCTATAGAACGCAATTAGAGTTTCTCCGAACCAACCGATTAGGTGCTCGCATCTATGAGGATGGTTTGCAAAGGCAAGTGGTGCAACTGCACAACCCTGATCAACCCATTGGATTGGAAAGACCAGTGGTGAAATTCGAGAGAGACGCTTACATAGACAAAGAAGGAACCATGTACATCCTAAGTACGCAGCCAAACGATACTAATGAGTTTGGCGCAATCCAAGTAGAGACGGAAGCGAAATTTCAAGGGAAAGAACCGTTAGAAGAACCTAGAACACCTAGAGGGAAATCCGTATTAACAAGAGTACTCATCCCAGAATGGATCCCTCAAGATAACAGGAGCACCGAGTTGTTTGTAAATAAAGAGACGGATGAAGCCTTTTGGAGGTACAGAAAGGAGAACCCTGGTGAGGTAGGCATCATTACAATTTATGAATTCAAGGACCCAGATACGCCTGGAAAGGTGGTATACCTGGATGAGACTTCAGAAAGAGTCTTTGTGGTGCCTGAGCGCGCTAAAAACACATACACATGGAGAGGTGAATTGATATTCCCTCCATCTAGAACGAACATGAATACAAGTCAACAAGGGGCAGGAACATCCTCAGCCCATGGACATCAAAGAGAAGGAAATAAAGAAAGACCGGAAGTAAGCTTCACTCATCCCATAGGGAGAGATAGAACAACCACGAACACTAATAGAACGGATAGACAAAGAGATCATGGAATACCAGGTGGTAGAGATGATTTTCCTCTACCTAGACCACGCGAACACGCAAGAGTATTGAGGCCCACGCAATTAGTGAAATCTATGAAGAATTATTTTGATGGGACAGGAGATCCCTATGACCATGTTGCAGAATTCAAACAAGTACTAAGAGCAGAACAAGTCGAGGACATGTTCACGCAGTACAACGCATTTGGACTAACGTTAAAGAATACCGCTTTAACTTGGTTTCAACCACTGCAACAAAGGCAATTTAGAGACATCCATCACTTTTTAGAGTCATTCATCACTGAATTCTCTAAAAGTGGGATTAGACACGACACGTCTTCGTTGATTCATAGCTTTAAACAAACCCCTCAGGAAACAGTAAGACTGGCAGGTCGTAGATTCAGACAATATGTCGAACGATGTCCAATGCAAGAGCTACCCTCACAAGCTAAGCAAGTGTCTTTGTTTTTAGACGGCTTGTTGAGCGCTAAACTACGCTCCTATGTGTACCTAAAAGAACCCAGAACGCTAGAGGAGTGTGTAAGAATATGTATAGACATTGAGGATAACCTAGGAGAGGAATTAGAGCTCTCAAATGTCTATAAGGATTCAGATTGTTCTTCTCTAGCATCCACAAAATTGTCTAATTCGATAGAGGACCTAGCAGAAAAAGTGGCCCAAAAACTAGGAGTTTCTAGTAAACAGGTGCCCAAGCTACCCACTAATGTACGTTGTTACACTTGTGGTGGAAATCATTTGGCAAACGTGTGCCCCAATGCACCTCAACCTCACGTCAACCCTAGTGGCCAATATTGCACAATTGAGAGAAGTTATACGAATCATACGGCACAAGACTGCCCATACAACAAACAAACCGTGAGACAGAACTACCCGCAACCATACCAGCAGCAAGGTAGGTATCAAGGCCAATACAATGCTCAGCCTTATCACTATAGGCCTCCTCAGAACTACCCATACCAGGCTCAACAGAGACCTCAACCCGTCTTAGCTCAGCAGCCACCCCCACCAGCGAATGTCATCTCAGTCAAATACGCTGCTGCAGAAGAGAACCTAAGTAGGGCCTTAGTGCCTTCTTCACCCTTGATCGCAGAAAGTGACCCGAACTCAAACAGTTTTGACTCTACTCATGTAACTAGTCCACCCGCTTATTACACGGAGTCACCAGAACATGTGGAGACATATCATTATGATAGTCCTCCAATGGAACCTAGTTGGGAGCCAGACTATGCTAATGTAATGTACACAAACCCAAACCCACGGCCCCAACTGAGACAACAGAGACCACAGGGCCCTAGAGGACCATGCTTTAGGTGCCAAGGAGATCACTTCATAAAGGATTGTCCACATCCCCCAATAGCAAGGCAATCACAGTACTATAGCATACAAGGCTTTTGTGCCGATTGTGGCAAAGAGCACATAATCAAAGATTGTCCTAAGAACCCAGTCAATGCTTCGAATGTGACACCGATCAACGTGATAGGTATTGTAAACAACGCAGATGGATCCAACCCTACATACGTGCCTATCCAAGCTATAACCAGAGCCCAGGCGCTCTTACAAAACCAACAGCTTAATCAAGAGAAAGTAGCAGGAACTAGTGAAGTTGCAGAATCTAGCAGTAAAAAGACAAAATCTTGGAAAGATTCTAGAGAAAGAATCAAGAGAAAGTGGAGTAAAAAGATAAGTGAGTTGGAAGGAAGTCTAAGGGAATCTAGAGCCAAAATACAAGAATTGACTTCACAAGAATTAAACCAAGGAAATCAAGCTCAAGAATCAGGATCAGTTTTAGCGGAACCCATACCGGAAGATCTAGACATGATGCTTCGTGCATATCAGGCTAGAATAAAAGAGGGACCTCAGGTCACGGAAATGAGTAAAAACTACCCTCGAGCTGATCTAGAAATAGAAAGAACTAAACTATGCATGAAGATGGTAGAATTAGCACAAGCCTTGTTCGAAGCCTCTAGATATCTTAATTGGAATAACATGGCAAAACCGGAACTGCACTTTCAAGGACTAATGGAGAGGCTAGAATACTTGATAGAAAGCAAAGAGAAAAAGGATCAGCATAGGAACCCTATTGCCCCAGAGACTCAGGAAAGGATAGCACCATCCCTGTCTCAAGTGCCCAATACAGAAAGTCAAGATAACCTATCCTCCATACATAGGTACTCACATGAATTTTTGAGAGAAATACAAGAAGAGAAATGGAGAAAAGAACAAAGAACCCATCCTCCTATTCAAGAAATAGACGACTTGCAGGAACAATTTCCCCAAGACATTCCCTCCATATATGATGATGTAGAGGTGGAACAACTGAGTGAACCCACAGGATTTGAATCTAATTCTTTACAAGAATTACCTCAGTTCACAGGACCTTGGGAAGCAAAGTCTATTAGTATGAGAGCACCCACGATAATAGTGAGGAAGGAAGAATCAGTGATCCCTAGGAACACGGAAGTGATCAAGAACACAAAAGTACAGTGTAATCTCACTCTGGAGGAATTGTTAAAGGTAAAACCAGAATTGTGGAAGCACGTAGCAAATCAATTCCCTGAGCTTGCTACCGCACCCTCTCAAATAGGATCACATAAGAAGGTACCACAGATACCTGTGGAAAAGATTGGAGACGTAAGCGAAGGAGAGGAAGGTAACACATATCTTCCAATAACCCATCAGGGCTACACCACGAAGGCCATCTTAGACTCGGGAGCCGGAGTAGCCATCGCTACCTCCGCTTTGTGGAAACGTTGGGGTAAGCCAGCACTCAGACCCACCAGGATGAAACTACAAATGGCTGATGGACACATAGAAAAACCATTAGGCTTACTAGAAGGCATATCTCTCACCACTTGTGGTGTAGAATTTGAGCATACCTTTGCCATTTGTGACTTCGCGAAAAATCATGCGTATGAGATGATATTGGGACGACCATTCATGCGTCAGTTGCAAATTGTACAAGATTGGGGAACTAATTCTTTGTACTTGCAACACTTAGGAGTGACTACCAAAGTCAATCTTAAAGACTATTCACATCGAGATGTACCCCCAATACAATGGAATACCATCCATAAGACACCAGTAGAGACGGAATCCGTGCACTCATTAGAATCAGATCCTTCTTGGTTGCATGAGGATACCCATTTATGGATGTGTAAAGTTGCCAAACAAGAGGAAGAAAGATTAGAAGCCAGGACCTTAGGTGCAGAACAACATCCACGAACCCTTCAAGATCAAGCCTACGCACCTGTAGTATTCCCAGACGAAGAATTTGAACCCCATGGTTGGGCGGAAATCCTAGCAACCATGGACGTAGCCATCAATGAAGAACAATGGACACCCCACTGTGACGAGGATGGCTATGACATTTCAGTTTTCACGATAGAGCCAATCATGGGCGATGCAATCTTAGAAGAGTGTGAACCAGACACTGATGCATTCGAGGATGCAAGCGATTTTGAGTTAGAATCAATTATTATGGACTCTCCATTCGCATCAGAGGAAGAATATTTCTACGAAGTAGAGACTCACACTCAGAAACACGAAGAAATTACGAATGAGGTAAGGTTAGCCACAGAAGTGACTACTAAAAGTGAAGGCAAGAAAAGAAAGAAGAAAGAAACCATGTCAGAAAAAGAAGAATCTTTATTTGAAGTACCCGAGAATTTCAAGAAATATGAAATTGAGGATAGAAGAATCATGGTACGAATGCCCAATAGAAAGGTAAATGATGGACAAGTATATGATAACCGAGAGAAAACCAAGAAAATAATAGTTGCTATCGAAGGAGAAGAAGAAAAATGTACATACATAGGGCATGATTTGACGACTGAAGAAGAAGAAGAGTTAGTTGCCCTATTGCGCGAATATAGAGATGTTTTTGCTTGGAGTTACAAAGATTTGAAAGGAGTAGACCCAGATATATGTTCTCATAGAATCCCTATGACTCCAGATGCAAAACCGACAAAACAGAAACCGTACACGTATAATGATAATTACGCTGCGAAGATTAAAGAGGAGATAGATCGATTGATAGAGGCAGGATTCATTTACGAAATTGAGCATACCGAATGGGTATCCCCCATTGTGGTTGTGCCCAAGAAGAATGGAAAATTGCGTGTGTGTATTAACCTTAAAAAAGTTAATGCCGCCACGATTAGAGATAGTTA
Source organism: Ceratopteris richardii (assembly GCA_020310875.1). Taxonomy (NCBI): domain Eukaryota; kingdom Viridiplantae; phylum Streptophyta; class Polypodiopsida; order Polypodiales; family Pteridaceae; genus Ceratopteris; species Ceratopteris richardii. Next base: position 202,433,292 of record CM035409.1, on the reverse strand, counting down.
TCCTCTTCCTATCACGGAACACCTATTGGAAAGAGTTGCGGGCAAGGAAGTTTACAGCTTTCTTGATGGATTCTCAGGCTATAATCAAGTAGCCATTGCTTCAGAAGACCAACACAAGACGGCTTTTGCCACTGAATGGGGCATATTTGCATTTCGTGTAATGCCATTTGGCTTAACAAATGCACCTGCCACTTTCCAGCGACTCATGTGTCATGTTTTTAAGGAATTCTTACGCAAGAGCTTGGAAGTTTACGTCGATGACTTATGTGCACATTCAAATGTAAGACAGACACATATCCCAGAGTTAAGACAAATATTTGACAAATGTCGAGAATATCAGGTTTGTTTGAACCCAGAAAAATGCGTTTTCATGGTCAGACAAGGCAAAATTCTAGGACACATTGTGTGTTTTGTTTTGGACTCCAAGTTGTCCTCTCCAATCATGAAGTAACAAAGAATCAACAAATCATCTTTATTTTGTCAATCCTAGGAATATCCACAAGACCACAGCCCCTTCAAGATAATAGATTCAAGGAAATAAGAGATTGATGGCTGGATTGCTGAGAGAAATTGAAGATGAAGAGAAAATCTTGAGTTTACCATAACTAAGGCAAATCTCCATCATTTTCCATGTTCTTTATATCAAAACCATGCCATTTCATTAGCAGAATACAAATATGAACTCAAAACTGAAAAATATCACCTGTATCACAAAGACGAGACAATCGCGATTCTGTACCAACAGACGATTTTCACAATTTTGGAACTTCCTTCAGTCCTTTCCACTCATTTACAGCAATAGGTCTCTCTCTTCATACAACTTACTCAGTAATACACAAATATGACTCACAAATCTCCATGATTAAGCAAGAGACAAGCTCACACATCAAAAGAAATACACTCAACAGGAGAAAACACGATTTTGCAGAAACTCTTTCTTCTCTATTGATAGCTTGAGCAAATGACTAACCAACCTCTCCAAAATAGAGAAAATTGACTTATATACATTTTCAAGTGTCCCTTTTCACACTTGAAATTAGGTCTTTTTCTCTAATTTTCTAAAAAATGCTATCTAAGAGTTTCTAAAAATTCTACAAAAATTACATGAGATCCTCAACCACATAAGGAAGACTCTTCCTTATTTTTACAATCATTGCATAAATATTTTACAAGTTTTTTTGACTTTTTACTAATTTTTTACATCAAAAATGCTCCTTCAAAATTACTCCTTCCAACATCCTTCCCCTCCTAAGCCTTTCGGCTCCTGACGAAAGATTTTCTTATGTGAGCTCAGCTTTATTTCTTCTTCCTTTGATACACTTGTGACACCAAGTCATGGCTCTTCCTTTCTGTGACATTCAAATTATTGACCATTTCAAATAAAGCTTTCCTCCATTGTACTGCAGCTTCAGGCTTATCTATAACATCCTTCTTCAAATATTCTGTGTAAGCAACTTCATAGGCAGTAAGTCTTGCTTTTGTAACAACTGATAGGTTTCCAAAAATCTCTGACTCCCTCTCAAAAAATCCATAATCAAAAGCATCCTCAAAAATCTGTAAGTAATGGCTACCCAAAAATATAATTCTGCTGTAGTAGGCCATTAAGCAGATCCTGTCTGGTGTCTCACTCAAATCAAACAAAAGAGCATCGGTTGGTGAATTAAAACCTATGTAGTTCAAAATTCTGATATCTGTATCAGTGTAGGTCTCTATACAAGCTAGAATCAATCTCATTATTCTGACAAGTAATATACAGGCTGGATCATTAACATCTTTATATGTTGTTAAAACTGACTCAGCAGTATTCACCATGTAATTTTTTGTAGGCCAAGTGCCTGCCTTTGGACCTGCTATTTTTGGAAAATTCAGCCATTTTGCTGGAATCTGCCCTGTTTTCCTCCTTTCCCAAAAAACAGTCCATTCTCTTCTTCTGGCAACTGGACAATAGGCTGGGTTGATCTTTAAATTCAAAGGTGCCTCTTTCCAAATTTTCCTGCATTCCTTATTGGCATCCAACCACTTATTCCTCCATTTAGGATTTGCTCTTTCAAATAACTCCTTCGTGACATTAATATCTTCTTCATACTCAAGGTATTTGTTCGGAGATAGCCCTACTCTGGCTAATTGATAATTCTTTATACTCTCCAAAATCATACAGAAAGGTATTCCCAATCCATCTGCAGCCCAATGATGCTGATCTGGATTAATGCCTTTATTCAGAGCAAAGGTAACTATTTGATCTTCATACTCATCATGCATTTTTCTGATAAAACCCATTCTTGCCTCTCTATTGGTCAATAACTTCTGTACAAAATCTTCAGAATATTCTTCCTCTGTTTCTTTGGCTGCTGGTTCCTTGTTCTCTTGTTCCCTGTCAAAATCCCCTGTTTCATATTCCCTATTGTCTGTATCTTCTGCCTGTACTTGATCTTGAATTTCTTCTGGAACTTTTGATTTCTCCAACTGTTTCTGTAGTTCTTCTATAGTCATCATTGAACTTTTGTTCTGAGCTGCCCATAACTCCTTTTCCTTCCTCCACTCATTTCTTTCTTCCTCCATCTTTGCTTGCCATTCACTTCTTTCCTTCTCTACCTCCAAATGTAATTGATGATATCCTCTCATTGATGTGGCAGCATGAGTGTTTGCCTGTTTCTCCATTTCTTTGGCCTCTTTTAATTCTGTTTGAAGTCTTTGAATTTCTTTATGCAGCTCTTCCTTTTCTTCTTCTGTCAATTGAACAGATTTACTTCCACCTTGTAGTTGACCTTCTTCTAACAACACTTTATTAATCTCTTCATGTGCTCTAGTCAGAATTTGATAAGATGTTTGTAAAGTTCTGTATCTTCCTCCTATGGTTTTTAATTCCATATCCATTTTGGCATTCTGTTCTGATAACTTTACACTCTTTTCTTCCAAATATTGGATCCTGTTCTGCTTCTGAACCTCAGCTTCTTCTAAAGCAATGATTCTATTGAGATATTCTTCATTCCTTTCCTTTATCAACCTTAATTGCTCTGTCATCTGCTCTTTTTCTTTCTTGTGTTCTTTGATAATTAAACTGCCTTTTTCAAATTCTGATTCAGCCACCATTCCTGATATGATCATATTTCTGCTAGATGGTCTGAATTGTTCAATGTTGCTCATAATCATTTGACAAGCTGATCTTATATTTTTGGGTATTCTTTCCAACCCTACTTCTATTTCTATCTGTCTAACTTCAATTTGCTTATCTTCTTTATCCACATCATCTTCTTCTGCTGCTGTTTTATCTTCTATGTCCTGCATGTCTTGTTCTTCATCACTGTGATCATAGTTCTCTGTATCCTGATTGTTATCATCCTCTTCATAAACTAGTGCTCTGTCATTTGCACTCTTCTGCTCTGAGAAATCTGAAGCTTCCTTCTTTTCTAATGGCTTCTTTTCTTCCAATACTTGTTGCTTCTCTGTGAAGAGCTGGTCTCCCTTAATTAGTATCTCCTTCTCTTGTGTTAGGGTTTCCTGACTTTTGTTTGAGTCCTTTTCAACAAGAATTTGTTGAACTTTCCTGAGTTGGTCTTCCTGTTCCTGCTTTTCCTGAACTTCAATTGATTCAATTTCTTTTGTACCAGCAACCTGGTCATTACTTTTCTCTTTTATGCATTCCTGATCTTGCTCCTCAATATCCATAAAATCTACTTCCACCTCCTGTTTTTGATCATTCTTAGATGTAAATTCCTCACTGCTTTTTATATCCTGCAGCACATCCTTTATACTTTGAACAATTCCCTCCTCTATTACTTGTCCCAAAACCTCTTGAGTATTCTTTTCTGATTCTAACTCCTTGCTTTCCTGTTCTTTGGATGCATCCTTCTGCGGATCATTTGAACTGCCGAATACTCTCTTTGCTAGTTCCTCCAAACTTGCAGTCAACCTTGCATTTAATTTGAACGGTGTCTGTAATGGGTTGGTCCATATTGAATTTTTGTCAACATTCATTATTCCAGAACTATCTTCATTTCTCTTCTGGTCTTCCTCTTCTGTCATCCTTGCCTTTCCTTTTAACTGCCTCCTTTTTTCTTCAGCACTCATCTGTGGAACTATTTCCTCCTGTGTCTGCTTCTCTTGAGGTTTCTTACTTGAATCCTCAGGTGTTTTCACTTTTTCCACAGCCTGTGCAGCTATATTGGGAGTGTTGGGTATTGACAGATTTAAACTTTTTAGCAAAAAACTCTCAATGTCGCTATCTGAATCAGATGAGAATCGTGAAGATCCTCCCACTTCTTGTTCTATAGGCTTTGACACTTCCATCACTGAGGTTAGCTTTTGTGTTTCTTTGGTAATTACTTGTCTCATTTCTTTTATCACAGGTTCATCTGCCATCTTTCCTTTCCCTTTCTTTATCATCTTCTTCTTTTGAACAGGTTTCCTTGGCATCTTCTTTTTCACTATCACCGTAGTTCTGGCCTCTGGAGGTCCTTGCAACTCCTTGAAGTATGCCAGCAATTCTACCTCCTTCTTTACAAATATCTCTTCAGTTTCTGCTGCCATCATTTCTTCATGCAATGCTTCATAGTGCTCCACCTCTTCTTGGATCCAATCGGTAGCTTTACATGAAAAATCTTCCAACATTTTTTGATATTGTGCCTCGTATATGGCTCTTTTGCTGTTTCCTTGAGTGAGATAAGTGTAAAGTTGTTCTTTGCTTGTCTGCGGAGGATGAGGTTCACTGGAGGATTGCACCTTTTTCTGTGCTGCCACCTGTTCCTCTCTTGTTTCTTCCGCCTGTTCTAACTCTACTTTTCTGGGGTCCAACTTTCTTTTCTTTACTGGAATCACTTCCTCAGATATTACTTTTCTCTTCATTCCTGTTCCCCTCATGCGAGTTTGTCCTTCTGATTCTCTTCCAAGTGCCTTCTTTGGGGGACTTTTGATTCCTGACATCAAATTTCTGAAGTATTGTGCCTCAGGAGCTAACTTTAACTGTTCTTCCATACCTAGAACATGATAAATGATTTTTGTCAAAAACTGGGCTCCATTCATGAATTTCTTCTGCTCCCAGTGCTTTGCTGCTTCCTTCAGCTGTTCATGGATGTAAGGTGAGACATCCATCACCCCAAATGGCTTGGTTTTATCTTTGTTATTGAACATTAATAGAGTTACTGACTTATGAGGCATGGTATACCTTGGTAATTTCGGAAAACAAAAGAACTGCAAGAACATTCTTATAGCATATTCTTCATTTTCTTTTCCCTTGAAATCAGTGAACTTTACATACCCCGTGTAAGTCTCCTTATTTTTCTTGACAAAACTTTGGTCCAGTTTAGTGCCCATTGGATAGAACTGTAAGGCGGCTCTGATATGTTCTGCTTTGATGACTATCCCTGCCTCCTGATTGTCTTTATTCTTCACTTTACATCTGAAGTAGGCATCATTGCCTTTTCCCACTTCCTCCAAAGTTCCCATCACTTGTGCTACTCTTTCAAAGTCAATAAAGAAAATAGGTTCTTCTAAGAGCTTGTGCAATCCCACAGCTTTCCATCTTTTGAGGTTGACAGAAGTTTTCTGAAACCTGTAAAATTCTTGGCACAGCATGGTGTACTTATATCCTCCCACTGCTACTGTGAAGATATGCTGTCCTATCACTCCCAGAATTTCTTTAAGTTCTTTTGCTATTTTTTCAGCTTCTGGGATTTCTTGGTCTTCATCGGATTCTAAGTCCACTTGTTCTTCTGCTGAATCACTGTCCAAAAACCAGTGTCCTCTGGACAAAGTCACTGAATCAGCTTTGAAGTCGTGGATTGCCAACTCCTTTGTATTCACCATCCTGAATTTATATATAACAGAAAAGAAAATACTCCACCCACATGAGTCACAAGATTTCATAAGAAAATACTATATTATTCTGGAATGTTACTGACATATAAAAAATAAGAAAGACAAGTTCCCAGCAATTTTTGCTTTGCTTTTTTTTCAAGAGACTCAATTTTAAGTGAGCAACACAGGTGTAGCAAGACATCTATTGTGCTCTCTCCAATTGTCACTTCTTTACTCAAAAAACAATTCCTGAATTAAAAGGATGATGCTAAAAAAGATGATTAATGAAGAAACTTGAAAAAGTAATGGTAAAAAAGAAAAATGATCACAAAAAATTAAAAATCAATAAGACAAAACAACTTTTTTCCATAATAAATTACTCTTTCCCTCCCTATATCTTGCTTTGTGTTTTTTTTTTTAATTTTAGAAAGAAAATCAAGAAAATAAAATATATTTTTCTGGTTTTTCTTCTTCTTTTTTTTTTTTTTTTTTTTTTTTTTTTTTTCGCCTTCTTTCCTTCCCCTCCTAATTTTCTTCTAAGGGGAAAGAAAGAAATATTTTTTTGTCCTTTTCAAAATTCCAAAAATAGGTCCACGGTGGATTATCCTTCTTCCATTGACCCAATTCTGATTTTTTTACCCAGTAATATTTTACTCCATTTGTCCTTCTGTTATGGAAATATCCATGCTCTGTGGATGAACATTTTTTGACATTTTTTTTTTTTTGCTTCCATATCCATTTTGTTTTAATTTCTTGTTTTGGTGAGCCATAACTGTGCATGACCTGTTTCCATATTCTTTTTGTTCTGTTTTGTTGATATTGCAACTTTGGCAATAATAGTCTTCTCTGTTTTGTCTCCTCATCAACCTTTACCTCTTCAGTCTTTTGCTGATCTTGAGTGTATGAAGCTTGATCACTTTGTATTGTCAAAATGTTCCTGTCCTTCATTGAGAAAGCAAATCCTTCGAGATGTGGGTCATGAACATCCATATGAACTACCTGCTCTTCATTACTCAGAAAGAACATTAAAAACTTTTTGTCCTTGATGGTCAAATTAAGCTTCATTTTTTCAAAATTTAAGATGACTTTACCTTGTTTGAGCCATGGCTGCCCTAAAATCAGCTTTTCAGTCATTAAATGGTCTGGCCACTCTTCACAATCTATCTCCATATATTCATTATTAAATTTAACTTTAATAGAAAGTGAAGATATGCTTTGAATTCTTTTCCCTCCCAGGGTTTTGATCAAAATTCTGCTTTCAGCTCTCTTAAGATTAAACTTATTGATCAAGGCTGAGCTAATTAGATTCACTTGAGCTCCCGAGTCTATCAAAACCCTTATGTTTTCATTCTGGTAATTCATCATAATCAAAGGCAAATGTTCTTTTTGTTTTAGAGTGTTTTCCCATAAGCACACTTGTTTCAATTTTCTAATTCTCTCTTTGGCTTCCAGTTGAGCCTCCTTCCTAACACTTTCTTCCTCTTTTTTCCTATTTTGAGCCTTTTGCAATCTTCTCCATTCCTCAGTAGTTAATGGGCACTCATACCTCTTCACTCTACATCCACTTATGAAATTTGGCATGATTTCCCCATCAATATTGGCTAACTGAATAGCTCCACTTTTGCTTATCTGATGTATGATATATGGCCCATGACCTTTTTTCTGAAACTTTTTCTGATGTTCTTTGATTGTGTAAGCTAAGACCAGGTCTCCTTCTTGTAGATCTTTGTCTTTTATGTGAACATCATGATAAGCTTTTTGTCTTTTCTTGTTTGTGTATATACTCATCACTGCTTGGAGTCTCGATGCTCCCAGTTTTTCTAAATCTATGACTCTCTCAGATAATTCATGTCCTGTCCAATTGTATTGGCTACCCACCTTCAGTGTTGGAATAAGAAATTCCATGGGTAAAACCGCATTCTGGCCATACACCAAATTGAATGGTGTGGTCCCTAAAGCTGTTTTGTATGCCACTCTATAAGCCCAAAGAACATGATTCAGTTGATAATCCCAATCATTTCTGTTTGTGTTGACTAATTTGGACAATACATTGCAAAGTACTTTATTAGTGCTTTCTGCTAACCCATTGGCTTGTGGGTGATATGGGGCTGACTTATTGTGACTAATCATGAAATAATTAGTCATGTTTTCTATGATCTGATTCAAAAAATGAGTCCCCCTATCACTTACCAATTCAATTGGTAGTCCAAATCTAGTGATAATGTTTTCATACAAAAATCTAGCAGTGGTGTGAGCATCATTTCTTTTAGTAGCTTTGGCCTCAGCCCATTTTGTCAAATAATCTGTAGCTACTAGTATGTATTCTGCATGAGATTGTCTGGCTGGAGGATGTATTGGTCCAATAAAGTCCAATCCCCATTTACTAAAAGCTCTGGCTGAAATTAAAGGAATTAATGGCATGTTATCTCTTTTGTTTGGTTGGCTTACCCTTTGACAGACATCACATCTTTTTACATAAGTTCTAGCATCGGAAAATAGGGTTGGCCACCAAAAGCCAGAATATAAGATGAGTTTGGCTGTTCTATCACTTGAGAAATGTCCTCCAACTACTCCTGAGTGTGCCATTTCCAACATCTCTAAATACTTTTCTTCTGGAACACAGATTCTCAGATATCCATCCATTCCTCTCTTGTATAATTGCTCTCCTATGAGTTGATATTCTTCTGAGATTACTTGTAGATTTCTTGAATCAGCACCAGCTATTACTTGTTCCCCTTTCTCCTTTCTCTTCAACTTCTCAACAATAGTTTCACTCCATTCAGGGTTTTTCTGAAACCAATATAGAGTTATTAATTCTGCTTTCTGCCCTGTTTGACATTTTTGACAATTATCAATATATCTCTCCACATCTTGAATCTTATTTGGCCAATGTACTCCCATCCTATTAAGGTTACTAAGAGTGACAATCGTAGAAGCATGAGTACATGGATTCCAGCAATGAGCTTTTCTTACATATTCATGTTGCTCTTCTTCTGGAGTACAATATTCCAGTATACCTGACTGATTGAGGTGATACAAATGTCCAGCTAACAACATGAAATTCCTGCTTTGTAACACCAGATGTGTATTATTTGCTAATGACCTACAAGGTCCCATGGTTAGCAAGGGAATTAATGACATCGACCATTCAGGAACACTTTCCACCTTGAATAAGTATGTATCTGGCAAATCATCATCTATAGGTGAACTAGGTTCTTTTGACTGAATTCTTGATAAATGATCTGCTCTCAAGTGTGTTTTTCCTTGTCTAACCACCACCTCAAACTCAAATTCCATTAGTAAAAGAAACCATCTTACTATTCTTCCTGTATGACATGGTTTATTTACTAAATAGAGTAGAGCTTGGTGATCCACAAAGAATTTAAACTTGTTGGCCAATAGATAATGTCTGTATTTTTTGACAGCAAAGATCATTCCCAATCCTTCTCTCTCAGTAGTTGTGTAATTTTTTTCTGCACTGTTTAATTGTCTACTTGCATATGCTACTGGGAAATCTAATTTGCTTCCTTCTATAGGTTGTGCTAACACACATCCCAGAGCATAATTTGAAGCATCAACATGTACATGAAAGATTTTATCCCACTGAGGTGTTTTTAAGATTGGTGCTGTCACCAAACAAGTTTTTAATGTTTCAAATGCTTGGTCACATTCTTCAGTCCACTCAAACTTTGTGATGAGGGCATATAAGGGCTTGGCTATATCAGCAAATTTGTATACAAATTTTCTGTAGTACCCACAATGTCCCATAAAAGTTTGGAGTTCCTTCACATTTGTTGGTCTAGGAAGCTCTATTATGGCTTTTATTTTCTTCTCATCAGTAGAAATTCCATTTTTTGACACTATGTGACCCAACATTCTTCCTTGTCTGACATAGAATACACACTTTTCTGGGTTTAAGCATACTCTATATGTCCTGCACTTCCTGAATATTCTTTCCAAATCTTGTAAATGATCTTGTCTTTTTAAAGAAAAAGTGCATAAGTCATCTACATAGATTTCCATCACATTTCTCAGGAATTCTTTGAAAATATGACACATCAACCTTTGAAAAGTTGCTGGGGCATTGGTCAATCCAAAGGGCATAACCCTAAAAGCATAAACCCCCCATTCTGTAGAAAAGGCAGTCTTATGTTGGTCCTCTAAAGCTATTGGTACTTGATTGTATCCTGAGAAGCCATCTAGAAAACTATAGACTTCCTTTCCTGCAACTCTCTCAAGAAGATGATCTGTTATTGGCAGTGGATAACTATCCCTTATAGTTGCTGCATTTACTTTCTTCAAGTTAATGCATACCCTAAGTTTCCCGTTCTTTTTTGGCACCACAACTATAGGCGATATCCATTCAGTGTACTCTATTTCATAAATGAAATTAGCAGCCAACAACTTGTCAATTTCTTCCTTTATTTTGGCAGAGTATTTGTCATTAAATGTATAATGTCTCTGTTTGCTTGGTTTTGCATCAGGTGTCATAGGAATCTTATGCTCACAAATTTTTGGATCAATTCCTTTCAAATCTTTATAACTGTAAGCAAATACATCCCTATAGTTCTTTGCTAGGTTCCTTAATGCTTCTTCTTCTTGTGATGTCATGTCATCAGCTATTACTATTTGTCTCTCTTCTCCTTCTTCCTGTGTAATTACAATTTTCTTTGTTTGTTCTTCGTTATCATATGCTTCCCCTTTCTTCTTCTCTCTTTTTGGTTTCATTCTCAGAAGTAGTCTGTCTTCTACTTCATAAGTTTTAAAGTTTGCTGGTACATCAAAGTATTGATCTCTGTTTATCTCTTTCTCTTTCTTTTCCTTTTCCTGGTCTCTTTCTGTTTCTTTGTGTTTATGTTCCTTGTATTTGCCTGAGATTTTGTCTTTGATTGCATCCTCAGCTTTTACTGTTTCCAAATATTGTGATTTTCCTTCTGTTAATATCATTTCTTGATTTTGATCCTCTTCTCTTTGTGATACTCCTATCATGTGTATGCCAATGTGGAAGATGTCAAATCCTTCCTCATTTTGAAATTCCATTCCCACATATTCCTCACTGGCCAAATCCATGGTAGCTAAGATTTGATTCCATCCATAAGGCTCAAACTCTTCATCTTTGAATTGTTGAGGCACATAATTTCCATCTTGTATTTCTCTTTCTTCCACACAATCTTCTCTCCTTAACTTCCTTTTCCTATTTGTGATATTTCTTAATATGTTACACTTCCAAACTGCTGATTCACCTTCTTCCTGATCCTCCCTCTCTGATTCTTCACTTTCTGGTTGATTTTGATGTATTTTATACCATTCTCTAGGAGATATGTCACAATAGTGGCCATTTCTTAAGTTTACTCTTGTTATTCTCCCCTGGTTCTGAAGATATAAACAATCATTACCCCAATCTTGTACAATTTGCATTTGTCTCATGAAGGGTCTTCCTAGGATAATTTCATAAGATGTGGATTGTGGAAATTCTACTATAGCAAAGGTATGCTCTATTTCTATGCCACATATGTCCACAATCACTTTTTCCCAAATTCCTAGGGGCTTTTCTATATGTCCATCTGCAAGTTGTAATCTCATTTTAGTGGGTAATAATTCCTTTCTTCCCCATTTCTCCCAGGTTTGTTTAGTCATTATAGCCACTCCTGATCCACTATCCAAAATGGCTTTTGCTGAATGTTTTTCATATTGTAATTTTAAGGTTGAATTCCCTTCTTCTCCTTCACAATATCCTCCTATTTTGTCAATAGGAATATACCATAATTCCTCTAATTCTTGTGTTGGTGAATGAAGGTTTTCAGATATTGTTTCTTCTTTGTTCATCTTGTTTTGTAGATGAGGATTTTGTTTCAGCAAATTTTCCCATGTTGTATGGCATGTAATACTACAATGTTCATCTAAGATCATTTGGAATGTTATTTGTGGATTTCCTTCTTTATCATTTTCCTTGGTTTTTGTTTTCTCATGCTGATCAAATGTTCTCCGAGAGCTGTCTTCTTCCCCTAATCTGAGTTGTGTTTCCTGGATAATTTGTTTGCATTTTAGCATCCTTTCATGCTCTAAATCCGGTATGGGATAAGCCATTGCATGATCTGCAGGGCTTGGTCCCTCTTGAATCCTTCCTTTATAGGCTTTGATTAGGGTGTCTAGGCTCTGAGAATTTCCTAATTCAGACAGATTCTGGGTCTTTTGAGGAGAAGTATGTTTTGAATTTGTTTGTTCCTGACTGTCTTCTTCCAGACTTTTGCCCACTTTTCTTTTCTTTTCCCATTTCCCTCTTTGTCTATTTTTCTTCCCTTTTGATGTGGAACCCTCATTTTGCTCTTTAATTGTTCCTTGTTGTTTGGCTTGTGCCCTTGTTATAACATTAAGTTCAATTTGATCATTGTCACTCAATTCCTCTTGTTCCATAATTTTGACTGTTTTTAAAGGTATGTTATTAGGTGTGTTCTGTTGTTTTTGGGGATTTTTTGGACAGTCCTTGATCAGATGTTCTCTACCACAATCCTTACAGTATGCTCCCTCTATCCTGAATGTTGGAGGTTGTGGACAATCTCTAATGAAATGCTCTCCCCCACACCTATAACATGTTATCTTTGGTCCCCCTTTGAATTGAGGTTTTTGATTGGACATGTAGTTGTTAGTAATGTACATGAATGTTGCTGTGTCCATTTCAATTTTTCCATTTCCCAGATCTAGGGCTTTAAGCTCAGGTTCCCTTATTTCATAATCTTCCCATTCTTCCTGATGTCCCTCACTCCATTGATACTCCTCCTTATAAGGTGATCTGAATCTTGAATTTCCTTCGTCAATGGGTGTATATTTGACTGGTACCACATTGGTTGGAATGGGAGGTTGTTGTCCCAATACTGGTCTTGGTTGCTCGGTATAACCTGATTCCCTTTGAGCCATATAGTCTCTTTCCTTGACAGGTTGTTTGTTATAGAAGCAATCCTCCCTGGTATGGTTTGTCCATTTTCTCTCTAGTGTACAATACTTGAGTGTCTTCCTATCTTGTAAGTGTTGTGGTTTCTGATAAGGGCATTGTTGTGCCAGATGACTTTCTCCACAAATATAACATTTCTTGTTTGTGTTTATCCTAGAGTTTATCAGATTAGTTTTAGTGCTTACCTCTAGGGCTTTAGCAATAGCCTGAGCCAACTCTTCTGCTGGAGGAATTTTGTCTTCATAAGATCTGGGTTGATCAAATGCTAACAAATCTTGACCTCTGTTGTCCTCCAAATCTATTGCTTCCTTAACACAGGCTGCTAAATCAGGACATCTCCTATAGTACACTAGGGTCCTTAATTGGGCACTTCTCAATCCCTCAATGAATAAGGATACTTGTTTTGCCATGGAAGGTACTTCTTCTCTTGGGCATCTATCAATGTACTGCTTAAACCTTCTGGCTGCTTCCCTAACATTTTCCTCCTTTTGTTGTTTGAAGCTGTGTATCAATGTGGCTGTACTATGTTTGATTCCAGTCTTAGAGAATTCACCAATGAAAGCTTCTAAGAAAGATTCAATGTCTAGGTACATTTCTTTTCTCAAAGGAATGAACCATGATAAGGCTGGCCCTGTTAAGGTTAGACCAAATGCTTCAAATTGTACCTTGTAATCTTCTACTTCCTCTGCTCTAATCAGTTGTCTAAATTCTGCAGCATGAGCATGAGGATCTGAATACCCTTCATATTGGTTCTTCATGCATTTGGCTACTTGGTATGGTCTAAGCATCCTACCCTGAGGTTGCCAATGAGGTCTTCTTCTGAGTGGGAAGTCATTGTTTCCTTCTGGTTCTCTGTCAAAGGGATTTGGTGAAGCATGTGTCCTTCTCCCATAATTTTGCTCATTATTAGTGTAGTTTTCATTTGGTCTAGGTATGTCTGGTTGTCCCATGTTATGTTCCCAAGGTCCTTTGTCAGCACATTGCCCTAGATCATTTGAATTTTCTAGGTCTTGAGAGAAGATGTATACACATCCTTGCCTGTCTTCATATCTTCCATCTTTGAATTGGGCTACTGGGGTTATATTCAGGGGAATTTCTGAATTTCTCAGTCTAATTAGGAATTTATGCATTCCATCTTGGTATACATAGGTTCCAAACCTATTTGTATACATGTATTTAAGGATGTTTCTAAAATCCCCAGTTTCTATTGACTCATTTGTTTCATTTAGGTTTTCCATGTTATTTTCTTGACTTAAACTTCTTTCTGATCTTTTATCACTTCCTGGCTCTTTTTCCTTCCTTGTTAGGTCTTGTTTAGGAATTGAATTTATTTTATTTCCAGATCTTAGTATCATTCAACTATTCTTGACAAATTTCTAATACTCAACAGAGTGTTTGACACAGTTTCCTGACCAATGTATTGGTTTTCCACAATTTTCTGTCCAAAATTGTGTGTGTTTTAATTTTCTTCCTATGTTTTGTGTTTTTCACGACTTTCTAATGAAATTAGGGTTTTTCACGATTTTCTACTGCCAGTAGTGTTTTTTCACGATTTTCAGATGAAAATCGTGTTTTTTACGATTTTGTGCCTACTTGTGAGTTTTTCACGATTTTCTGTTGAAAATCGTGTTTTTCACGATTTTCTACTTACTTATGAGTTTTTCACGATTTTCTGTTGAAAATAGTGTTTTTCACGATTTTCTGTTGAAAATCGAGTTTTTCACGATTTTCTGTTGAAAATCGTGTTTTTCCCGATTTTGTGTGAAAATCGCGTTTTTCACGATTTTCTATTTACTAGTGAGTTTTTCACGATTTTCTGTTGAAAATCGTGTTTTTCACGATTTTCTGTTGAAAATCGTGTTTTTCACGATTTTCTGTTGAAAATCGAGTTTTTTGCGATTTTGTGTCAAAATCGTGTTTTTTCACGATTTTGTGTCAAAATCGTGTTTTTCACGATTTTGTTCACAGAATCGTGTTTTTTGCGATTTTGTTCTCAGAATCGTGTTTTTCACGATTTTGTTCACAGAATCGTGTTTTTTGCGATTTTGTGTCAAAATCGTGTTTTTCACGATTTTTGTGTCAAAATCGTGTTTTTCACGATTTTGTTCACAGAATCGTGTTTTTCACGATTTTGTTCACAGAATCGTGTTTTTTGCGATTTTGTGTCAAAATCGTGTTTTTCACGATTTTGTTCCCAGACAATCGTGATTGCTCACAGATTGTAAAAAACACGATTTTCTTATGAAAATCGCGTTCTGGGAATCGCGATGTTGATGGTTCTTTTCACAGAATCACGATTTTGAGTAAAAACTCAAAATCGCGATTTTGTCCACAATTTGGCAGATTTTCAACTTTTTGCTTTTTTCAATATTTTTTAACCTATAGAATCGCCTTATCAAAATTTTGACATGCAATAAAAGAAATTTCTTGAGACACACTTTTTTCTTACTGAAAACCAACAAAAACAGGAAATCGCGATTTCGTGATTTTACTATTTTCCTACTTTTTTGTGTTATTTACTCACTTTTATGCAAAAAATATGTACTCAAAATGCTACTAGACTTTTTACCTTGCTTGCCAAGTTGAAAAAATCTCCAAAGCTTGCTTGTAGCTGAAAGTCGCGATTTTGTTCGATTCTGCACACTCTCTCTCTCCCTCACTCTCACTCAAATGAATTTTTCTTTGAATTTCAGGTTTTTATAGTGTTCAGAAAATCGCGATTTTGTGTGATTTTTACTTTCCCTCACTCTTTCACTTGTTTAACTTCACTTACTCAATCTTAATGACTCCCTCTACACTTTCTTATGTCAAGTACCCAAATTTACCACATATTCCAAAAAATTTTGTTTACAGAAAATCGCGATTTTGTGTAGAGAATCGTGTTTTTTCTGCAGATCTTTTTTTGTGCAAATTTTGAGTATTCTTTGTCCTTGCCTTCTCTCAATATTCTTCACACTTCAATACATGAGTCACCTGAAGAGTTTTTTCAAAACAACACTTTTTGCAGAAAATCACGATTCTGTTCAGGGAATCGTGTTTTCTAATTTTCTGGGTTTTTTTGATAATAATTTTTTTTATTTTTTAAGCTTTCTTTCTCTTTGTTTTGCTTCAATTCCTTCTTTTCTTTGTAATTAACTTTGCTCCTGAATTTTTTGCACCAAAATCACTATCTCCCTCAGAAAATCGCGACTTTGTGCAGAAAATCGTGTTTTTCTCTATTTTTGATTTTATGCTACTTTGAGTAGTTTTTTTTCTTCTTAATTACCTTCAAAACCCTTCAACAACTTCAATTCAACCTTCACTTACAATGTTATTTCAAAATCAATTACTTTTTTCAGAAAGTCGCGATTCTGTGCAGAGAATCGTGTTTTTCAGTTTTCTGGTTTTTTGATCATTTTTTGCTTTCTTTTCCAGTTTTTCACAATCACTCCTAACCACAACACCTCACTTCAACTTCTTATCAAGAAAGGAAATTTGTTTGATTGTTTTTGATGAGTTTTGTGAATTTGTTTGGTATTTTTGCCCTAAAAATAAAGGTGAACACTTTACTTAGGGTTTCTGGTTTTGGAAATCAACTGATCCTATGGTTCTTGATTGGTTATGAGTTTCTATGTCCTTAGCTATCACTAAAGTACCAAAGAAAGGTTCTCCAATGAAAAAGTGTTATGAAAGGCAATCAAATTTTTGTAAAGATAAACTCAATCATATGATTTTTTTCAAAATGCAGCACAACTCAAGATTTAATGCCCAGACTTGGTCAACAACTGAATCCCTCATTCTTACATCTAGCTACTTTAACTGTCCTTTCCTTAATATCACCATGTTATCTTCCCAAGATCACCCATGGTGTCTAGTACTTGGGCAAAAAGAAATCTAGAAATGCAAGAATAGATTCAAGTTACCTCCATCTTCAGCTTCTTGGCTCAAATCCTCCACACACCTGCACTTTTACTTCACCAAAATGATGAGCAACTATCAATCTACAAAAATTTCAGCACTTCCACTTCTACAAGACATCCATTGCTTTCTTTTTCCCTAAAGACAAACAATGATATCTACCTATTCATGTGCACTTTTCCTTATTGATGAGCTTTACCTTGTTTACCATCATCAACTGAAGATCCAGCAAAGGTCCAACTTCAAAGAAGTTCTTGGAATGTTCCCCGGCAACGGCGCCAAAAAATGTTTTGTTTTGGACTCCAAGTTGTCCTCTCCAATCATGAAGTAACAAAGAATCAACAAATCATCTTTATTTTGTCAATCCTAGGAATATCCACAAGACCACAGCCCCTTCAAGATAATAGATTCAAGGAAATAAGAGATTGATGGCTGGATTGCTGAGAGAAATTGAAGATGAAGAGAAAATCTTGAGTTTACCATAACTAAGGCAAATCTCCATCATTTTCCATGTTCTTTATATCAAAACCATGCCATTTCATTAGCAGAATACAAATATGAACTCAAAACTGAAAAATATCACCTGTATCACAAAGACGAGACAATCGCGATTCTGTACCAACAGACGATTTTCACAATTTTGGAACTTCCTTCAGTCCTTTCCACTCATTTACAGCAATAGGTCTCTCTCTTCATACAACTTACTCAGTAATACACAAATATGACTCACAAATCTCCATGATTAAGCAAGAGACAAGCTCACACATCAAAAGAAATACACTCAACAGGAGAAAACACGATTTTGCAGAAACTCTTTCTTCTCTATTGATAGCTTGAGCAAATGACTAACCAACCTCTCCAAAATAGAGAAAATTGACTTATATACATTTTCAAGTGTCCCTTTTCACACTTGAAATTAGGTCTTTTTCTCTAATTTTCTAAAAAATGCTATCTAAGAGTTTCTAAAAATTCTACAAAAATTACATGAGATCCTCAACCACATAAGGAAGACTCTTCCTTATTTTTACAATCATTGCATAAATATTTTACAAGTTTTTTTGACTTTTTACTAATTTTTTACATCAAAAATGCTCCTTCAAAATTACTCCTTCCAACATTGTGTCAAAAAATGGAATCTCTACGGATGAGGAAAAAGTGAAGGTAATTGCAGATTTACCTAGACCAACTAATATGAAAGAGGTACAGGCATTTATGGGCCATTGCGGTTATTATAGGAGATTCATACACATGTATGCAATCATAGCCAAGCCTTTGTACTCTCTTTTAACCAACTTTGAGTGGACAACTGAATGTGAAAATTCATTCAATGAACTTAAACGACGCTTGTGCTCAGCACCTATATTGACCACCCCAGATTGGAGTAAGCCATTCCATGTGCATGTGGATGCATCCAATTACGCCATAGGATGTGTGTTAGCACAACCCACGAATGAAGGTAACATAGATCTTCCCATAGCTTACGCGAGCAGACAATTGAACGCAGCCGAAAGAAATTACACCACGATGGAACGAGAAGGATTAGGGATGATCTACGCTGTAAAGAAGTTTAGGCACTACTTGTTGGCCAACAAATTCAAGTTCTTTACAGATCATCAAGCCCTATTATATTTAGTCAACAAACCATGTAACACAGGACGATTGATACGTTGGTTTCTATTACTCATGGAGTATGATTTTGAAGTAGTAGTCAGGAAAGGAAAGACACATCTTAGAGCTGACCACCTTTCAAGATTAACCTCAGGAGAAGCTCCTCAAGGAGTAGCGGATGAATTACCAGATGCATACTTGTTTAACCTTGAGATAGCACCAGAATGGGCTAAGCCTATAGTCCCTATTCTCACCTATGGACCCAAGAATCCTAGGATAAATATCAGAGAAGAAGAGATTACCAAGTCTCAGAGATACCAAATAATGGCAGGAAGCATATATAAACAGGATAATCAAAAGATTCTTGCTTGTTGTGTAGATGAATCAGAACATGCGAATTGGTTGCAATTAGCACACATAGCTGCACTAAAGCAACACCATTCAAAACATCGAACATTACAGACTCTGCAAAGACTAGGAGTATATTGGCCTACGATGGAAGCAGATGTCTACAAGTTGTGTAAGGAATGCCATGTTTGTTGTGAAAGACCACCAGTAGAGCATGCGACATTATATCACATGTCTCTCACACCAGAATGGAGTGAACCTTTAGTGACATACTTGAGGACGAACACATTCCCTCAAGGCATGACTTTAGCTTGACAACGCAGTCTAGAGCAGGAAGCTCAAGACTATTCACTCATTGGCGATAATTTATACAAAAGAGGACGAGATGGATATCTAAGACAATGTGTTCATGAGAGCGAATATCTTAGCATACTAGAGACTGCACACCAAGGTGTTGCAGGAGGTCATTTTGGACCAGATAGGATAGTCAAAGCCATCCTCTTTGCAGGATTATGGTGGCCCACTCTTCACATGGATGCTCATACCTATGTCAAGAGATGTGATGTGTGCCAAAGAACTCAGTTTCCTACTCGCAGAGACGAAATGCCATTGAAACCCATGATGGGCGGACGTGCATTTTCTAAGTGGGGTATAGACTTTGTAGGACCCATTAACCCCCCTGCAAAAGGTACACATGCGGAATACATTATTGTTGCCACATATTATCTAACCAAATGGGTAGAGGCAAAAGCCACAAAAAAGAATGATGCTCACACGACTGCAAAATTCTTATTTGAAAATGTCTTTACAAGATATGGATTGCCTATAGAGTTAGTGAGCGATCGAGGCACTCACTTTCTAAACCAAGTCATTGAACATTTGTTACAGGATTTTATGGTGATTCACAAGAAATTTGCACCATATCATCCTTAGGCCAATGGTCAGGCTGAAAGCACTAACAAGATACTTTGTACCGTACTGACGAAACTCGTGAACAATAAACGTTCAGATTGGGACAAACAGTTACACCACGCTGTTTGGGCATATCGAGTGGCCTACAAGACCGTACTCAATGCAACTCCCTTTCAGATGGTTTTTGGTCAGAATGCAGTGCTTCCTTTGGACTTCCTGATACCGACACTGAAGGTTGCACAAGAACATCAGTGGACCGGCCATGAATTATCAGCGAGAATAATGGACTTGGAACGACTAGGAGAAACCAGGTTAAAGGCAGCAGCAGGAATATACGCAGCGAAGAAGCGACAGAAAGCATATTTTGATGCACATGTGAAAGATAAAGGCCTAAAAGAAGGAGATTTAGTTCTAGTGTATACGCTGAAACAGCACGCACGGAAGTTAGAAAAGCGAGGTTATGGACCTATGATCATTAACAGACTTTCGACTAGTGGAGCAGTACAGTTAGCCACCTTAGAAGGAGATATAATGCCTAATTACATTAGTGGCTGTAGAGTCAAGCTATATCAGGAACCTCTTACTGAGGATATGCTTAGACGACTCACGTTGGCAAAGAAGCGTAAGGAGGAAGAAAATAGAATACGAGCGGAAGCTCAGGCAGAAGCCATAGAACGCATTAAGCGCATGAAGCTAAGAAGACAAGGACTAGGGAGAGAACATTATAACCATCTGGAAACATCACCCAGATATCCCATGGCCATGTGTCAAGTAAAGTCAACCACTCATCCTAGCATAGTGGACAGGAGACCATTCGTTACAGTTAGGCTAGAGCACGGTAACCATTGCCAAGAACTCAGGGCTTTAATTGACTCAGGTGCTGCGACTAGTGCGATTAGGTGGTCTCACTATAAGGATTCAGGAATAGAAATGCGGCCAATTGAGGCATACCTCATAGGCCTAGGAGGCATGGAAACCCCTTGCATGGGTGAGGTGGACCTTCCTATCCTCATAAAAGATGTAACCATGACGGCGAAGCTACTAGTGTGCCATGATGACGACCTGATAGAACCCCTAATCCTTGGCCAAGATTGGCTATACGATCACTCAGTGGACCTAAATCTTAGACAAGGCTCCTTACGGATTGGAACCTTAGAGCAGAAGCGAGTGATACCGCTTGACTTCCCTAACGGCATTCCGCTTGACGGTTGTGACCCTAGACCCTATGAAACGCATGCGACGGAAGACAGGAAGATCTCTGATCAGCTCAATCACGCTACGTCTACATCAACCCACTCGGGCTTGACTACGGACAGTTGTCAATCAGAAGGACGACAGGAGATCTTCCCTGGGACTTCCTGCAAACTAGAAGAGACAGTTACCCATCCACAAGGGCAGATGGACACAATCAGCGGGCAGATGGGCACAATTTGCGGTCAGGTGGGTTGCATCAGCGGCCAAATGAGCACGACACCCTGCGGTGCTCATCCTTCCAAACTTGTTGCGGACTGGCCTAGATTAAAGTTAAAGAACGAATCACTTCCTAATGGGCAGGTCACGCAAGTTTTGGATCTCCCTTCTTTTCCAAAGCAGAGCGTCCATCCGACCTCTCAACCCCAGCAACAACAGAGTCAACCACGACAAAGGAACCCAGATCGACCGCAGTATCGGAGGAAACAACACGGAAAGCAGTTTAGGCCACCGAAAGGAAGCGGCACCAGACAAATATGGGTGCCAAAAGGACAAAAAGCACCGAAGAACTCCAACCAAGCAGAGATCGACAAGAAAAAGGCAAGGCAGAAACAGAATCAGTATCCACCATCCCCTTGACAGTCTCCTACAGGTCCGAGCATTCGACAGATTTGGATCGCCAAGAAGTATCTTATCAATCGACCCACACCCACGCAGATTTGGGTACCCAAACCATGTATCGTAGCTCAACCCATAAGCCATGTAATATATAACCCCCATAACTCATTTCATCCCTCGATACTACCACACCCGACACCACCCTTTGCCCCTCAGCAGAAACCCTCCACCCACTCCAAGATCCTTAGGAAATGGATACCGAAACGTGTCCAACCGTCTCCCCCTAACCCCATGTCTGATAAAACTACCCCCCCGACTAACATACAACCTTGTACTAAATCACTAACCTTTAAACCTTGTATAAATTCACCCACCATCATCACACACCACTCGTAATCTCATCTCATCAAGAAATGTATGCATGATCTGAAACGTGTAGGTGTCTAGAGACCTGCACTAGTGCTGCAAGAAACATTGCATCCATCACATCACAGCACTTGGCTACACGGGTTACGCATCAGTTATGGAAAGGGATTGCGGTCTCACTTTAATGGGATCATAATTAATTTCCATGCTAATGTGTTAATCTTTTGTAGCAGATCTTTCTTATTAGCGCATCAGCCACCATGCAAACCGACGAAGGAACATCAGGAGCAGGTCCTAGTGTAGCGGCTGTGCCCCTCAACGTGCTACGAGCAGAATCCCACCCGACTGCTCCACCGCCGGAATTCCAAGGGTTTCCAGGGCCCATGCCTATCGACAATCCACCTATGGGCTACACAGAGAAGATACACCGGAACTCTCATTGGTTTCAGGGACTTGCAGGACCCCTTGCGGACGCGGACTTTATATTTGAATCCTCTTTGACATTTGATGACCGCACATGGGGAAAATACCAGTTTTTCTCCAGAGAGTTCGAAGCCCTACAGAGCACCCAGGATTTAACTCATGTTTGGGCCAGAGCAGGCTTCACAGAATACTTCAGTGATCCTCTGCCCAAACCGGATTTTTACAGGTGCTATTACTTAATCACTACCTTGCTGGCATCAGAGAATAAAGACATCCCAGGAACCTTCATATTGCCTACTCTAGTGGATGATCCACCTTACAAGAGATTTTATCTCTCTAAGGACTTAATCAGAGCAGCCATCAAAATTCATGGCACCCACACACCCACAGATCGAGAGAGACTAATTCCAGAACCGATGAAACGTGGGGACGTCACGAAGTGGGAGGAGATTTCGGCCATTACACCTGAGCTGTCCAAACCACTAAGGATATGCATGCAACATTTCGCATTCCCAGCTCAGGACAGATTTACCATGCCCCATAAACGAATCTGGTTCGGATTGTATTTGGCATGCACGGGACCTCAAACTGTTGATCTGGCAAGCTGGATCATAGATCAAATGTATTTGGCCCAGCACAGATGGGAGCGCAAGAAGGTGCTTAATGGACGTTGTGCGCTCACTAGAATTGTGTATATGTGCTTGGCTTATGACTTGCCAATCGAGCGTGCATTAACGGGAGAAGAACTGAAGGCGTTCAAAGGAATGACGAAGAAAGCCAGGAAGCCCAGTAGAACACGGGCAGGCAAGCGCATGAGAGGCACCATTCCTTGCCTTCAAGTGCCAGAGTCGCCATCACCACAACCCTCTCCAGAGCGACCACAGACAGAAGCTGCTCCCACAGTACAACCTATTCGCATTAGGTTGTCCAGACCAGTGGTTACGGAGGGCACCACTAGTACCGCTGCACCTCAGGCAGCTGCCACCACAGAACCCACCACCACAACAGCAGAAGCTCCCACAACTATTGGTGCGGAGGCTTTTTCTTTTCCAATACCACATATGGAGGCAGACCCTATAAATACAACATTTGATTTTGAGATGCCTGATGCATTCTCAAACGAATTCCAGTATTCAGAAGCACAACTGTTCTCCCAGGAATATGAACGCCCCAGCTACCCTACCACACCACGAGATCTGCCACAGGGACAAACTGTGTCGAGCTCTGAAGAAGAAAGAACCGAAACTGACGACGATGAAGGCGACGATGAAGCCAGCCAGGGCTCACATGACGGACAGACAGATGGCCAAGGCCAACAGACTGACGCACACGGCGACACCAGCACATACGAAGATGAGACTTTCGAAGCCGCAGCGTACACGCTGGCCATAAAGAAATTATATCGTACAATGGAAAAAGTCTGGGCACGGAAAAAGTTAACTGAAGAGGAGAGCCAGGCATTAATTGAACAGGAACTCATCTCCGGAGGATTTGAAGACGCATACATCAGAGGGTTCAGAGAGTTAGTCAAATCCGTAGGCTCCCATGAAGCACTCAGGTATATACAAAGAAAGCAACTACCACAGTTTGACCCCCGCCGAGTGCGACTACTTTCAAAACCCGGAGAGTATATTCGCGTACCAACAGGAGCTCAGTCTTCAGCACAAGTCAGGGAAGCACGCCTCGCCCCCGAACGTTCATTGATCGCCGAACCCATCCTTGTAGATTCTCCACCACGTACCACTGTTGTACATACCACTACTATCTTCGAAATAACATCCACCCCTTCTACTCCTCTCTCACCTCATCTTTCACCAACCCATCCTGTATCCCCCGCACACCCACCTGCTCCCCCCACATCCACACTAGTCCAAGGCAGCATTGCCACACCCTTCGCCTTACCCATTCATACCACCATGCCCACACCCAACCCTCCGCATCTATATGTTAACCCCTTCACCCCTTCATCCTTCCCAACGTTTCCCCCACCTCTAAGAACCCCATTCCCCTTTCTAACCCCACTAACCTTCTCACCAGTCTCACCTCCCCAACCTACCATAACCCCTATTTCCCCGTTTCACCAAGCTGCTCCAACCATTCCCCCTGTAAACTACTCTACATTTGTAAATCCCGTATTCACACCAACACAACCACCCACAATCACACCACTTTTCACAGTCACAACACTAAACACGTCCAATGACATGGACATATCACCACCCACGGCACCACCACTCACTTCACTCCCGGCACAAACATTTTTTGACACATCACAATTTTCCACGATCACCACTGCATCCACCGCCCCAACCCCATTTCCCATCCCCGCTGCATCTACTTCCACTGCATCTTCAATTAGCACTCCATTACTATTATCACCCGCCATAGACACCGCATTTCAACACATGTTCACATGCATGACACAAGTCCGCGATGAGTTTGCATCACTCGGCACCAACTATCAACAGCTGCAGAGAACGACGAATGAACTACAAACGCAGCTTAATTCGTTATCAATTGAGAATGCCTCACTGAATAGCCGATACCAAGATTTACGAGAGGCCTATCACAAATTAGAACTAGAAAGTGAGGAGAAAACAAAAGAGGCCACCACGGATTTGGACAACCTACTTCGAGCCCAGACTGTCCGCAATGCTACGCTCACTAGAAATATGGGCTTACTAAGAAGACACTTAGCCGCAGCAAAAGAGGAGAACCAAAGACTCCAAGAGCAGAATAGAGAGAACTTGGAAGCGGCTTTGGACCACCCAGAACAACCCTTAAGTCCTAGCAAATTCAAAGCAATCCCATCCGAATCGATGCGGATGTTGCTAGATGATCATGTGCGATTGCTCGAGGACTATGATCGTATGAACGAAGAACATCAAAAGTTAAAGGAAGATCACAAGCTGCTACAGCTCAGAGAACCAGCAACACAACAAGTACAAGTAGCAGCAGAACTACCAGCACCTGCGGACCCTACCCCTGAAATTTTAGAGGAACTCAACGCACTCCGGGCCCAGGTAACAAATCTTGAATCTAGAATTGCAATCTATGAAGCACCACCAAGGCCAGACTCCCCACCTGAGCTACCAGCTGAGGAAGAAACCGTCACTATCCCGGTGGAGGAGACATTTGAAGAGGCATACGAACCGATACCCATCCCAGGCGGACGTGTCACGGCCGAAGGCCAGATGACCTATGAATTACCTACTCCCGCGTGGATGAAGACAGTTGAAGAACTCGGAACGACACACTCGGCCAGAGTAGAGGCACAACTACATGCCATGGCCATGATTGAAGAGAGGATTTTACAGTCACCATTCTTTGCTCAATTGGCCCCGCGACGATACATATCTGGGCATGAGCTCCAATATAAACCGTACTTCATGTTAATGGCCGAATACCAGTTAGCCATAGAGAAAGAAACAGGTTTGAAACCAACGCATGCCACTCAATTCGAGCCAGAGGACTTGCCACCAAGGGCGCAGAGGGGTGAAATCCTTCAACCAGACTGGCGCAAAGATTTATTGCAAAACTATCCAGAGATGATGAGCACGTGGGTGAAAGCGCCGCTGCACTTAAAATTTAACCCGTGCTGGGGTCCAGTACCACGACGCCGCTCTTGGACTGCATTCGCTATTAAGGTACAAAACAATAAGCAGTGCCAAGACTGGTTGAACTATCCCTACTTCAAGCCACCAATCGAGTTACCCACAGTAGGCTACATGATGGCGACGATCCGCCACTGGCTCCCTAGGTTAAAGCATATGGATGATATTGCCGCGCACATGACTGTCAAAATCTTTGACATGATGCAGATGATCTTTAAAGTCTTCCGACGCGTCAAGGCTCCCCATGTAAACACCCCGGGCTTTGAGCATGGCAACTTTGATTTAGTCTATGATATGAGCACAACGCCATCGCTACGGGTGTGTTATGCCTGGCACTGCAGGATCAAATACCTACCGGCATGCTACAAGCAGACATTCGAAGAAATGTTCACCACCGGCTTTTGGGAGTACCATTCAGAGGTATTTCTAAGCAGGCCCACACACTTATTGCAATTATTCGCCTGTGAACGAATGGTGTACTCCACACATTATCAGCTCCCACCACCAGACGAGCCGCAACCTATTGACTGGGAGAAACTCGAGGCTGATCTAGCCCGAGGCATTCGTATCTCAGAGCACACCCTCGCTCAAGACCTCCTACAGAACTACATCCGGCAGACCTCACAACAAGGTTCTGTCAGGGACGACAGAAGCGAGAGGGAGGGGGGTGTTGGAAGCAGCCAGAGGCACAGACGCCACGGAAGCATGAGAAGACGAAGCAGGGAGCCAGTCGGATCAATTTTCCAAACAAATACATTTCTTATTATTTCTTCAAACATTCAACAGTGATTGTTATCACTAATTGTAACATATGTATCATAGAAAACCCCATTTTGTAATCCATAGCTCCATTTTGTGCAAGCCGAGGAGTCCTCGAGCTTGAGGAGCTTAGGTAGAATGCTCGTACCAAATTTCGTTATTTTTAGACATCGTTTACCCTTCCAAATAGCCTCTAGGACCTATTTTTTAACTAGGCCGGTCACTAGATGTGAAACCGGTCAAAACTAGTCTAGAAACTATAAAAAGAGCTAGAGAGCTCATTTTTGAGGTTGGTTAATTTTGGTTAGTGTGAGCTTAGAGCTAGTTTGAGCTTGTAAGAGCATTCTTGAGTAATAGAGCTAATTTCCCACCTTCCATTGTGTCTTGCTTGTCTCTTCATTGTGTGTGTGTATGTGTGTGTGCATCTTTGTGCTTCTCACCTTCACTCTCACATCATCTCACGTTCACGATCTTCATATCACTCCTACCTCTCCCACGGATTGACATTAAGGAGGTGAAGCTTCTTAACGTGGTTCTCACCATTGTGCTAGAGCAACATCTAGGATTACATACCTGAGGCGGAGTGTTGTTAGGGAAGTCAAGCGGTATCACTCGCTGCTAGTCTAAGGTTCCAATATGCAAGGAGCCTTGTCTAAGATTTAGGTCCACTGAGGGATCGTATAGCCAATCTTGGCCAAGGATTAGGGGTTCTATCAGGTCATCGTCATGGCACACTAGGAGCTTCACTATCATGGTCACTTTGTGTATGAGGATAGGAAGGTCCACCTTACCCATACAAGGGGTTTCCATGCCTCCTAGCCCTATGAGCTATGCCTCAATTGGTCGCATTTCTATTCCTGAGTCCTTATAGTGGGACCATCTAATTGCACTAGTCGCAACACCTAAATCAATTAAACTCTTGAGCTCATGGCAAAGGTTGCCGTGCTTTAGCCTGATTGTAATGAATGGTCTCCTATTCACTATGCTATGATGATTAATTGACTTTGCTTGACACATGGCCATGTGATATTTGGGTTTTGTTTCCAAATGGTTATAATGTTCTCTCCCTAGTCCTTGTCTTCTTAGCTTCATGTGCTTAATGTGTTCTATAGCTTCTGCTTGAGCTTCTGCGCATATTCTCTTTTCTTCCTCCTTACGCTTCTTTGCCAATGTGAGTCTTCTAAGCATATCCTCAGTGAGAGGTTCCGGATAAATCTTGACTCTACAGCCACTAATGTAATTAGGCATTATCTCTCCTTCTAGGGTGGCTAATTGTACCACTCCACTCATTGATAGTCTGTTAATGATCATAAGTCCATAAGCTCGCTTCTCTAATTTTCGTGCATGCTGTTTCAACATATACACTAGGACTAAATCTCCTTCTTTTAAGCCTTCGTCTTTCACATGTGCATCGAAATAGGCTTTGTGTCGTTTCTTTGTTGCATATATACATACTGCTACTTTCAGCCTAGTTTCTCCTAATCGTTCCAAATCCATTATCCTTGATGATAATTCATGGCCGGTCCACTGATGTTCTTGTGCAACCTCAAGGGTGGGTATCAAGAAGTCCAAAGGAAGCACAGCATTCTGACCAAAAACCATCTGAAAGGGAGTTGCATTTAGTACTATCTTGTAGGCCACTCGATATGCCCAAAGAGCGTGGTGTAACTGTTTGTCCCAATCTGAACGTTTGTTGTTCACGAGTTTCGTCAATACGTTACAAAGGATCTTGTTGGGTTTTCTACTTAACCATTGGCCTGAGGATGATATGGTGCAGATTTCTTGTGAATCACCATAAAATCTCGTAACAAATATTCAATGACTTGGTTTAGAAAGTGAGTTCCTCAGTCGCTCACTAACTCTATAGGCAGTCCATATCTTGTAAAGAAATTTTTAAATAAGAATTTTGCAGTCGTGTGTGCATCATTCTTTTTTCTGGCCTTAGCCTCTACCCATTTAGTAAGATAATATGTCGCTACAATAATGTATTCAACATACTTACCTTTTGCAGGGGGTGAATGGGTACTACAAAGTCTATACCCCACTTCAAAATTGCACGTCCTCCCATCATGGGTTTCAATGGAATTTCATCTCTACGAGTAGGAAACTGAGTTCTTTGGCACACATTACATCTCTTAAAATAGGTATGTGCATCCATGTGAAGAGTGGGCCACCATAATCCTGCAAATAGTATGGCTTTGATTATCCTATCGGGGCCAAAATGACCTCCTACAACACCTTGGTGTGCAGTCTCTAGTACACTCAAATAATCGCTCTCATCAACACACTGTCTTAAGTATCCATCTCTTCCTCATTTGTATAGATTGTCGCCAATAAGTGAGTAGTCTTGAGGTTCCTACTCTAAACTTCATTGTCGTGCTAAAGTCATTGGAATGTTTTCGTCCTCAAGTACGTCACTAAAGGTTCACTCCATTCTTGTGTGAGAGACATATGATATAACATGGCATGCTCTACTGGTGGTCTTTCACAACAAACAGGACATTCTCTACACAACTTGTAAACATCTGCTTCCATAGAAGGCTAATATACTCCTAGTCTATGCAAAGTCTGTAGTGTACGATGTTTTGAATGGTGTTGATTTAATGCACCTACATGTGCTAATTGGAACCAATTCGTGTGTTCT
The DNA here is from genome assembly GCA_020310875.1 of Ceratopteris richardii. Taxonomy (NCBI): domain Eukaryota; kingdom Viridiplantae; phylum Streptophyta; class Polypodiopsida; order Polypodiales; family Pteridaceae; genus Ceratopteris; species Ceratopteris richardii. Next base: position 202,404,170 of record CM035409.1, on the reverse strand, counting down.
GATTCATCTACACAACAAACAAGAATCTTCTGATTATCATGTTTATATATACTTCCTTCTATTATTTGATATCTTTGTGACTTGGTGATTTCTCCTTCTCTGATCCTTATCCTAGGATTCTTGGGTCCATATGTGAGAATAGGGACAATAGGATTCACGCATTCTGGTACAATCTCAAGGTTAAACATGTGTGCGTCAGGTAATTCATTCGCTATTCCTTGAGGAGCTTCTCCCGAAGTTAATCTTGAAAGGTGGTCAGCTCTAAGGTGTGTCTTTCCCTTCCTGACTACTACTTCAAAGTCATACTCCATGAGTAATAGAAGCCAGCATATGAATCATCCAGTATTAAAGGGTTTATTGACTAAGTACAATAATGCTTGATGATCCATGAAGAACTTGAACTTATTTGCCAACAAATAATGATTGAATTTCTTTACCGTGTATATCATTCCTAATCCTTCTCGTTTTATAGTGGTGTAGTTTCTTTCTGCTGCATTCAACTGCCTACTTGCGTAAGCTATGGGGAGATCTACATTACCTTCATTCGTAGGTTGTGCCAACACACATCCTATGGCGTAGTTTGATGCATCCACATGTACATGGAATGGCTTGCTCCAATTTGGGGTTGTTAATATAGGTGCCAAACACAAACAACATTTAACTTCATTGAATGAATTTTCACATTCATCTGTCCATTCAAACTTGGTCAAAAGAGAGTACAGAGGCTTGGCTATGTTAGCATACATGTGTATGAATTGTCTGTAATAACCATAATGACCCATGAAGGCCTATACCTCTTTTACATTATTTGGCCTAGGTAGGTTTGCAATTACTTTCACCTTTTCTTCATCTATCGAAATTACGTTCTTTGACACAATGTGTCCTAGAATTTTGCCTTGTCTAACCATGAAAACACACTTTTCTGGGTTCAAAAAAACCTGATATTCTCGACATTTGTCAAATACTTGCATTAGTTCTAGGATATGAGTCTGCCTCATATTCAAATGAGTGCATATGTCATCGACATAAACTTCCAAATTCTTTCGTAAGAATTCCTTAAAAACATGACACATGAGTCATTGGAAAGTGGGAGGTGCCTTTGTTAGCCCAAATGGCATCACACAAAATGCAAATATGCCCCATTCTGTGGAAAATGACGTCTTATGCTGATCTTTTGAAGCAATGGCTACCTGATTAGAGCCTGAGAGACCATCAAGGAAGCTGTAAACTTCCTTGCCCGCAACTCTTTCCAATAAGTGTTCTATGATAGGAAGAGGATAACTGTCTCTAATCATGGTGGCATTAACTTATTTAAGGTTAATACACACGTGCAATTTTCCATTTTTCTCGGGCACAACCACAATGGGAGATACCCATTTGGTATGCTCAATTTTGTAAATGAATCTTTACAAATTCAAGGATCCAGACACACATGGAAGGGTTGTATACCTGGATGATACTTCAAAATGAGTATTTGTAGTGTCGGACCCCGCAAGACTTGTCTACACATGGAGAGGCGAGTTAGTATTCCCACCATCACGAACAAATGTAAATGCGAGCCATCAGGGTGCTGGAACATCCTCATCCCATGGCATTCAAAGAGAGAAGAACAAGGAGAAACCAGAAGTAAGCTTCACTCATCCCATAGGGAGAGATAGACCAACCATGGACACCGATAGACTAGAAAGACAAAGATAACCTAGGATACCATGCGGTAGAGATGATTTTCCTCTACCTAGACCACGTGAATATCCAAGGGTACTAAGACCCACTCAATTAGTAAAGTCAATGAAGAACTACTTTGATGGGACACGAGATCCCTATGACCATGTTGCAAAATTTAAGCAAGTTCTACGAGCAGAGCAAGTAGAAGACATGTTCACGCAATACAATGCATTTGGACTAACATTAAAGAACACGGCTTTAACTTGGTTCCAACCATTGCAAAAAAGGCAATTTAGAGATATTCATCACTTGTTAGAGTCATTCGTCACGGAATTCTCTAAAAGTGAAATCAGACATGATACTTCTTCGTTGATTCACAACTTTAAACAGACCCCTCAAGAAACAGTGAGACTTGCAGGATGTAGATTTAGACAATATGTTGAGAGATGTCCGATTCAAGAACTACCCTCATAGGCTAAGCAAGTGTCGTTTTTGGATGGCCTCTTGAGCTCTAAGCTACGCTCCTATGTATACTTAAAGGAACCCAGAACACTAGAGCAATGTGTAAGAATTTGTATAGACATTGAGGAAAACCTTGGAGACGAGTTGGAACTCTCAAAAGTCTATAAGGACTCAGATTGTTCATCTCTAGCATCCTTAAAACTGTCTAGCTCAATAGAAGACCTAGCAGAAAAAGTGGCCCAAAAAGTAGGATTTTCTAGCAAACAGATGCCTAGGTTAACAACAAACAAACATTGTTACATCTGTGGTGGTGATCATATGGAAAATGTGTGTCCCAATGTAATACAATTGCAAGCCAACCCTAGTGACCAATACTATACATTTGAGAGACGATACACGAATCACACGGCCCAAGATTGCCCATACAACAAACAATTAGTATGACAGAACTACCTGCAAGCATACCCCCAACCAGGGAGATATCAAGGTCAATACAATGCCTAGCCTCATTACTATAGGCCTCCATAGAACTATCCTTATCAGGCTCAACAAAGACCTCAACCTATTTTAGCTCAGCACCCACACCCACCAGCTAATGTCATCCAGTCAAATACACTATTGCAGAAGAGAACCTCAATAGGGCTTTAGTGCCTTCTTCACCCTTGATCACTGAAAGTGATCCGAATTATAACAGTTTTGACTCAACCCATGTAGATAGTCCACCCGCATATTATAGAGAGTCACCATAACATGTGGAACATCAATACAAGCATCCACCATTGGAACCTAGTTGGGAGCATGATTACGCTAATGTGATGTATGACAACCCTAATCCACAGCCCCAATTAAGACAACAAAGACCACAGGGCCCTAGAGGACCATGCTTTAGGTGCCAAAGAGATCATTTCATAAAGGATTGTCCACATCCTCCTATAGCAGGACAACCACAATACTATAACATAAAAGGTTTTTGTGTCAAGTGTAGTAAAGAGCATGTCATCAAAGATTTTCCCAAGAAGAATCAGTTCTAGCTGAACCCATGCTTGAAGACCTAGACATGATGTTTCGTGCATATCAGGAAAGATTAAAGGAAGGACCCCAGATAGCTAAAATGAGTAAGAACTATCCGAGAGCATATTTAGAAATTGAGAGGACTAAACTTTGCATGAAGATGGTAGAATTAACACAATCTATGTTTGAAGCCTCTCGTTATATTAATTGGAACATGGCAAAACCTGAATTACACTTTCAAGGACTACTAGAGAGGTTAGAATACTTGATCAATAGCAATGCGAAGAAGAAATTGCAAAGGAACCCTCTTGTTCCTGAGACACAAGAAAGGAATGCACCATCCCTGTCCTAAGTACCAAATACAGAGGTTGAAGACAACTTGTTTTCCCTACATAAATATTCACACGAATTTCTAAGAGAAATCCAAGAAGAGAAATGGAGAAGAGAGCAAGAAGCCCATCCTCCTATTCAAGAAATAGATGACTTGCAGGAACAATTTCCCCAAGACATCCCCTCTATCTATGATGATGTAGAGGAAGAGCAATTGAGTGAACAAACGGGTTTTGAATCCAATTCTTTGCAAGAATTACCTCAATTCATAGGACCTTGGGAAGAAAAGTCTATTAGCATGAGAGCACCCACGATACTAGTGAGGAATGAAGAATCAATAATCGCTAGAAACATGGAAGTAATCAAGAACACTAAAGTACAGTGTCACCTCACTCTAGAGGAGTTTTTAAATCTTAAATCAGAATTGTGGAAGCACTTAGCAAATCAATTCCCTGAGCTTGCTATTGCTCCCTCCCAGATAGGATCAGAGAAGAAGTTACCAGAGATACCCATAGAAAGAATCTGAGATGTGAGCGAGGGAGAGGAGGGTAACACTTATCTTCCAATAACCCACCAGGGCTACACAACCAAAGCCATCTTAGATTCAGGAGCCAAAGTAGCCATCACTACTACTGCTTATGGAAACTTTGGGGTAAGCCAGCACTAAGACCCACCAGGATGAAGCTACAAATGGCTGACGGACATATCAAGAAGCCATTGGGCTTACTAGAAGGCATATCTCTCACCACTTATGGTGTGGAGTTTGAATATACTTTCACCATTTGTGACTTAGGAGATGATTTTAGGACAACCATTCATGCGTCAGTTGCAAATCGTACAAGATTGGGGAACTAATTCTTTGTACTTGCAACATTTAGGAGTGACTACTAAAGTCAATCTTAAATACTATTCCCATCGAGATGTACCCCCAATACAATGGAATACCATCCATAGGACACAAGAAGAAACAAAGTCGGTACACTCATTGGAATCAGACCCCTCATGGTTGCACGAGGATACTCATCTATGGATGTGTAAGGTAAAAAAACAAGAGGAAGAACAATTAGAAGCTAGGATCTTAGGCTCAGAACGATATACACGAACCCTTCAAGACCCAGCTTATGCACCTATAGTATTTCCAGATAAGGAATTCGAGCCTCACGGTTGGGTAGAAATCTTAGCTACGATTGACATAGTAGTGAATGAAGAACAATGGACCCCTCATTGTGATGAGGACAGATACGAAATTTCTATTTTCATGATTGAACCTGTTGAGGAAGACTTTATCCTAGAAGAATGCATGGAAGTGACCCAAGAACAGGACAAGAGTAGTGATGAGGACTTAGAATCCATCATCATGGAACCCTTCTGTTCCACAAAAGAGGAATATCTTTATTTTGTAGAAGCCAAAACCCCTGAAGAAGAAAAGGAAAGTCCAATGGAACAACATGAGTCACTCATAGAAGATACAGAAAGTAAGCAAAAGAAGAGAAAGAAAGCACCTAAGATAGATGAATAACAAGAACCACTCATGGAAGTACCCGAGAACTTCAAGAAGTATGAAATAGAAGATAGAAGAATTATGGTAGATATGCCTAAAAGAAAAGCTGATATTGGAGAAGTATATGATAATCGAGAGAAAACGAAAAAAATCATAGTTACCATAGAAAAAGAAGAAGAAAAATGTACATACATAGGGCATGATTTGACCAATGAAGAAGAAAAAGAGTTAATTGCCCTATTGCAAGAATATCGAGATGTATTCGCTTGGAGTTACAAAGACTTGAAAGAAGTAGACCCAGATATATGCTCCCATAGAATTCCTATGACTCCAGATGCCAAACCTACGAAATAGAAACCATCACGTGCAATGATAACTACGTTGCTAAAATTAAAGAAGAAATAGATCGTTTGATAGAAGCATGATGAAAGCCTACCTCACTAGGTTGTTCCATTCTGTACCTCCAAAATGCTTCATCAATTTCCTTATTAAAAAACAATTCTATGCGTCTATTGTCCTAAGGGATCCAATATGGGATTAGTACTCTTGTGAGTACAGATTTCCCTCTAGGTGTCCTAGGTTCTTCTTCTAGTGGTTCTTTTCCTTGGGATCTTGCTTCTGTATCTAGCTAAACTACCCCGAACTCATTGGTACAATTTGGTTGTGTACTTATGATGTACATTGTTCCTTCTTTGTCTATGTATGCGTCTCTCTCGAATTTCACTACTAGACATTCCAATCCAATGGGTTGGTCAGGGTTGTGCAATTGCATCACTGATCTTTGCAAACTATCCTTGTAGATGCAAGCACCTAAGTGGTTGGTTGGGACATATTCTAATTGGGTTCTGTAGGGTCCTTTGGGTCTTTCCAAATATGCTATGTTTAACCCTCCTTCTAGTCTTTCTGTGCTAAAAGAAATTTCCGATTCACTAGTATCTGAGCCCAACTCGTAAGGGTAACTATTCAATTGTTGAGCCCACGAATGTGCAGTAGCTCCTACACTTGCTTCTAATGATCTAAGGCTTTGTCGGTCTGACGTACCTATGTGCTTGCCCGACCTAAGGTTCATGAATTTACTTCCTAAATCACTTAGTATACACTCTGGTCGTCAATGTTTCTTTGTTCTTGATTGCTTGTTTCGTTTTTAATTCCTTTAAATTCTTATCTTGTCTCAATGTATACATCAGGAGTCGACTTTCCATTGTACTTTTGAGTTCTTGTTCCGTCGAACTTAAATTCTTTCCTTTAGGTTTTTGTATCGTACACTTTTATCTTAGTCTTGGACTTGAAAAATTACGTCTCTTGGATTTGATGCATTCCTATCGTCGTCCTAATTTAATCCACAATGCTAGATGTCTAGCCTAAGCTAATAATTGACTGAGGGGGTTGAGTATTCTTCCAACCTCGAGTTAGCTATCGCTCTGTTGCCCAAGAAGTCGCACTTCCCAAGCCTTGCATTCTTCACTCGCTTTTCTTTGATTTCCCTTGGATAGCTCTTGCTAGACCTATAAAAATCCAACGTTTAGACCACTTCTCCAATCAATGCTCAAGCACTTTGATATATGCACCTTTAAGGGCCCTTTTTCCTTTGGTCAAATTTCTCCAATGCTCCCTTTCTTTTCTAGTCCGATAGATGGGTCAACCTCAAATTATCCTATCTAAATATATAATCAACCTCAAATTATCCTATCTAAATATAAACGTAAAGAGCTTCTAACAAGCTATAAAGCTCAAAAAATGGACTTCAAATGAAAAAGATATGAACATTCAGGCCCTCGGGGGTAAAAATTGAAAAACAGGTTTTTCTTCAATTATGAGCTAAGGGGTCTCCAATAAGCTTAGCCACCCAAAACTTTACTCAAAATAGCCTCAAAATAGCCAAAAAAAGCAAACCCTAATTTTGGCGTTTTGGGTGGACAATCACGATGGTCTGAGATAATCCCGATGGTCTGGGACCGTCGCAATGTGATGGTCCGATGGCGCGAGGCGTCGCGATGGTCAAAGGTGAAGCGTCACGATGGCGTACCTAGTATCATCGCGATAGTCCAATTTGACATGTGGCAAGTGAGTCATCATGATGGTGTGGGCCAATCGCGATGGCATGGGGTCGACGAGATCGTCGCAATGGTCAATGACTGTCGCAATGGTCCAGCTAAGCCATCGTGATGGTCCACCAAACTGATGATTTTGAAAATGCATTTGTGCGCAAGGATTGCCTACAGCATTGTGTACTCGATTACATCAAAAGTCGACTTTGTCAGACCATCATGATGGTTTGATACCTACGATAGGTTCTGATAGAAAGTGGATTTCTCACCTTTTGGAAGCTTTCCTGCTGCTCTGGGGCACTGTACCTGCAAGAAAACTCAAAAACACACATGCACAAACAAGCACAAAAGCTCTCTCTCTCTCTCTCATGCGCAAATCAGGGAAAATGAGAAGGATAGGTGGATATGGTGAATTTTCTTTTTTTTTTTTGGAGTGGAAGAAGATGATGTGGTGGTGAAGGAGGAGTGTAGGGGAGATGAAAAACACAAAAAATAATTAAAAACAACAACAAAAACTAAAAATTTTTTACCTTCCAATGCCACTTCTTGCTATACTCTTACCATCACACATTCGTCCTAGACTCGATCCCCGGCACTGGCGCCAAATTTGGTGTTGCTCTAGCACAATGGTAAGCACCACGTTAAGAAGCTCCACCTCCTTAATCTCAATCTGCAGAAGAGATAGGATTGATATGAAGATCGTGAACGCGAGATGTAGTGAGAGTGAAGGTGAGAAGCATAGAGATGCACACACATACACACACACATGTAAGAGACAAGCAAGACACAATGGAAGATAGGAAAATAAACTCTATTGCTCAAGATCTCTATTACAAGCTCAAAGTAGCTCAAAGCTTACACTAACCAACCTCAAAATGAGCTCTCTAGCTCTTTTTATAGTTTTTAGACTAGTTTTGACCGGTTTCACATCTAGTGTCCGACATAGTTAGAAAATAGGTTCTAGGCACTATTTGAAGGTCTAAACGAGATCTAAAAATAGCAAAAATTGGTATGCTTGTTCTAGCTAAGCTCTTGAAGCTCGACGATTCCTCGGCTTGCACAAAATGGAGCTACTAATTACAAAAGTGGTTGTTCTATGTTACATATGATACAAGAGTGATGAAAATCACTATTGAGGGTTTTCAATAAGTAATAAAAAACATGTTTCTTTGAAAAAATAATTCGCCTGGCTCCCCACTACTTTGTTGTAATCTGCCTTCACATACTTCCTCGTCGTCTCTCCCTTTGGCTACTGCCAACAGTTGCTAAATGAAAGAATAGGTCACTCATGGAGATGGTGAGGTATATGGTCAAGAGTCAAGCTTTACCACATAGTTTCTCGCTTGAGGCTGTCATGTGTGCAACATATTTACTTAACAGGTGTCCCACTAAAGCATTGTAGTCTATCACTCCATATGAGGCTTGGCATGGTCGCAAGCCATATGTTGCTCATTTGTGTGTTTTTTGTTGTCTTGCATATGCATTAGTGCCTGAACAACATCACAGAAAACTGGATGATAAAGCAGTAAAATGTATTTTTGGTGGGTACAATTCTGAAAGTAAAGGCTATCATCTATATCATCCACAAACTAAATGCTAACTAACTTATATAGATTTTCTCATTCCCGTAACTTTTGAAAAACTTCTAGAACTAAAGTGAACTAACTTTACAAGTATAATACATTTGTGAATTTGTCCCTTCACATAGGCATGGGGTTTTCTTCCTAAGATTTGACCTTCAAATATATGTCCAGTTAGTGATTGTTTCTCCAACAGCTCCCCCTCAATCACTAATTGACATTCCCTGTTTCTTCATATCTTCTTCTTTTCTTTTACTCCTGCCATGCTTTTGAATCTGCTGGTCTTCACACCATCCAAGCTCTTTGTCATTATGTCTGCTAACTGATCTTTAGTAGAAATGTATTCCACTTCAATCTCCTTCTCCATTACCTTTTCTCTAAGAAAATGATATTGGATCTCTATGTGCTTTGTCCTTGCATGAAATACTAGATTTGCTGCAAGATAAAGTGAACTCATATTATCTCCATGTATTGTAGGTGTACCTTGATCAATGTCTAAGCTCTTGAACAACGTCTGCATCCATATGACTTCCTTAGCTGCTTCCACAAGTCCTTTGTACTCTGCTTCAGTTGATGATAATGCTACTGTATGTTGTTTCTTTGAACACCAACTTACAAGCTTATCACCAATATATATCATGTAACCATGAGTTGATCTTCTGTCATCTTGATTACCTGCCCAATCTGAATCACTATAGGCTCTCAACTTCAAATCTGATGTAAAAGGATAATATAATCCTTCCTTTATAGTTCCTTTGATATATCTGAGAACTCTTTGACCTGCAATCCAATGTGGGTCCTTTGGACAATGCATGAATTGTGACAAAACTCCCACTACATAACTAAGATCAGGTCTTGTTAGTGTAGCATAAATCAAACTACCCACAAGAGATTGATACTTCCTCATATCTTTGTAGTCTGCACCATCATATTTACTGAGCTTGTGATTAACTTCAAGTGGAGTTGAAGCTTCTCTGCAATTTTCCATATCAAACTTCTTCAACAAGTTCAGAAGATACCTTTCTTGTGACACATATATGCCATGATCTGTATAAGTAACTTCCATTCCAAGAAAGTATGATAACTTTCCTAGGTCACTGATCTTAAACTCTTTCTCAAGTAATCTCTTTACCTCCTTGATTCCTTCATCTGAAGTACCTGTGATTATAATGTCATCTACATAAATACAAATGTAGATTGTACCTTCCTCTGTTCTTTTGATAAGTAGACTTGAATCTGCTTTTGAACTTTGATATCCAAGATCATTGAGATACTTCACCAGTCTATAGTTCCAAGCTCTTGGAGCTTGCTTCAATCCATACAATGCTCTTCTCAACCTGCAAACAAAATTTGGATACCTGGAATCTATAAACCCTTGAGGTTGTTCCATGTATACCTCATCTGATATGTATCCATTCAAGAATGCATTTTTTATATCCAATTGACTTAGGGTCCATCCTTTTGAAGCTGCAATAGCAATGATTGTCCTTATAGTTGACATCTTAGCTACAGGACTGAATGTCTCATCATAATCTATGCCATAGGTCTGGGCATAGCCTTTCACCACCAATCTAGCTTTATATCTGGCTATACTTCCATCTGCAAGCTTCTTCACTTTATAAACCCATTTATTTCCAATTACTTTCTTACCATTTGGTTTAGGAACAAGTTCCCATGTCTTGTTCTCCTCCAGTGCATTGAACTCTTCCTTCATTGCTTCTTCCCATTGCTTTTTACCTTTAGCTTCATCATATTTCTGAGGTTCTTCATCATCTTTGACCATATATGCATAGTTCTTCTGAGTTATGTAAGAAGTATCATAAGAATACCTTTCTGGTTGTCTTCTAGTCCTGCTTGACCTTCTTGGTTCACATTCTTCATATGTGTCTGGATACACTTCTTCATCAAATATAGGAGCTTCTTCATTCATTCTTGTTAATCCACTTGTGGATGTACTTGCTTGCATATAGTCTTCATCTCTATTCACCTGCACAATTGATTTTCCTTTCTCACATCTTCTTACCTCTTCTTCAAATTCTTCAGCTGTATGACTTTGATCTGCATACCAACTTTTCTGTTCATCAAATGTAACATCTCTAGAAACAATAAATTGTTTGGTTAGAGGATTCCACAATCTGTAACCCATCTGCTTTTCATCATAACCAATGAACACATATTTTTCTGCCTTTGGTTCAAGTTTATGCCTAAGTTGTGATGGCACATAAGCATATGCAATTGATCCAAACACTCTACAATGATCTAGTGTTGGTTTCTTACCCCACCAAGCTTCATATGGAGTCATTCCATTTAGAGCTGCACATGGTAATCTATTCACAAGATATGTAGCTGTATTTACAGCCTCAGCCCAAAGATAATTTGGACAGTTCTTCTCCTTTAGCATAGCTCTAGCAAACTCAACCAAAGTCCTGTTCCTTCTTTCTGCTACACCATTTTGTTGTGGTGTATACCTGCAAGTTATTTCTCTCTTAATACCTGCATTCCAAAGATAATCATTGAACTCTTGGGAGAAGTATTCTCCCCCTCCATCAGACCTCAGTCTTTTAAGCTTTTGACCTGTTACTCTCTTTGCATATGCATGAAAATGCTTGAAAGCTCCAAACACTTCTGATCTTTCCTTCAAAACATATAATGTTATCCATCTTGTAGCATCATCAATGAAAAGAACATAATACCTTGAGCCACTGATAGATCCTTCTTTTGTTGGTCCCCATACATCTGTATGAATGAGCTCAAGTACTCCATCATGTTTGAATCCTTTCTTTTGAAATGGTAACCTGTGTGCTTTACCCATTTGACATGCTTCACATTTATAAACCATATGTTGACTTTGCACATTTGGTAATCCTAGTACAGACTGATTAGCAACCATAGCTTTAATTCCTCTTTCATTGAAATGACCTAATCTCTTATGCCAGAGATCAAGTTCGGTAATCACTGCTTCACCATGTGTGAGCAAAGCTTGACCAATGTTCCCTTGCACTCTTAAAGTAAAGAGTCTACCTTCTTTCTTACCAGAAACAATCTGATTATATCCATTCTCTGGATCTTCCACAAATACTCCTTCATTTGTAAACCTGACTTGAAAACCTTTTTCAACTATCTGTCCCACACTAATCAAGTTTTTAGGTATTGTAGGAACATACAAAACATTGGTTAGCAAATCTGCTCCACTCTTGCATTTCACTTTTCCAATTGAATGTACACTATGTCTTGTATTATCACCAGTTTGAACTGTGTGACTAGAAATGCCTTTTTCCAAATCTGACATCAATTCTATGTTTCCTGATAAATGATTAGAACATCCAGAGTCAATGTAAAATACCTTTAGATCTTCTTTGTCTGATGTGCTGATTGAATTCATCATCAATGATGTATGACTTTCATTCTGTGTGTCATTTGCATAGTTGTAGTAGGTGGTGTTGTAGGATTGATTCTGTCCCCAACTTCTTCCTCCACCTCTACCATAGCCTCCTCTTTGACTTTGTCTACCTCTTTGAAAATTACTTTGATATCTTCCACCTTGACCTCTGCTATTGTTGTTTTGATTCTGGTTTGATCCTTGTTGGTTGTGCCAACAGTCATGAGCCAAATGATTACTCAATCCACAGATCCAGCAAGCCTTTTTGTTGTTATTTTGATTACCTCTTCCTCTTCCAAAACCTCTTGCTCTTCCTCTGCCAGTGCCTTTACCTCTTGCATAATAAGCTTGAGAATTAGACTCCTCTTCATCCTTTGCTTTACCTTTATCTCCTTTCTTCTTATTCTTCATGTACATTGCAGAACTTTGACCTTTATCTCCATCTCCCTTCAAGTCTTGCTCATATGTGAGCATCAAACCAAGCAATTGGTTCAAATCTGGAACATAATGATTTAATGAAAGTTCTGTTGATAAGACAAAAGGTTTCCACCTTTCATCCCCTCTCAAGCCTGCAAGTAGTTGAGCAATCAATCTGTGATCTTCAACATCTTCATCTATGGATCCAAGACTATCTGCTAGATCCTTCATCTTAGTGACATAATCACTATTGGTTTGACTTGGCTTCTTCTTGAATGTTCTAAACTCTGACCATAGACTTGCTTTCCGTGCTTTAGTAGTGCTTTGGAAATGATATTCCAATGCATTCCATATATCTTCTGATGATTCCAATCCTCTGATGTGTGGTAGCAAATGATCTGAGATTGTATTGTAGATGTAGGCTTTTGCACTTGCATCCTTCTTCTGCCAATGCTTTAAAGCATCAAGTTCTTCTTTCTTTGGTCGGCTTTCATCTTCAAATACTGGCTTCTCTTCTTCACCTGTTACATATACCATGAGATCCTTACTCATAAGTAAGGCTTCCATTCTCATTACCCATGCGGGGTAATTATCTCTGTCTAGTTTGTCAATGGAGATATGATCTGCCATAGTTCTTTCCTTCTGCTGCAACCTGTGAGCTTAAAGGATAAAGGATAATACCTTTTGAAGTTCTTTGTGTATGAGGATACTTCGAAAGTAATCTTTTGATGCCTTGTGTCTTCAAATGCTTCACCTTTCAAACTTTAATGGAAAACTTTACAAAACTTCTCGTACCTTTGTCGTCTTCTGCTCTCAAGAATCTTTCTGCTCTGATACCACTTGTTGATGTATGAAACACCACAAGAAATGAATTAAGGTGACACTAGAACACCTCTATGGTCACCATTAACTCATTGCCACTCCAAACTTTGAGAAATGATAGCCTAAAGTGAGAACTTTGCTTCTACAGAAATTCCTAGTCACTGAAATGACATACCTTCAGTATTTTGCTAATTTCTCCTAGTTCAAGTATTATTTCTCCATGAAACTTTATAGGCTGAAACTAGAAGAGTAGAGCTTTCCAACAAGCTATCATATGCATCAAACAGATCTCTAGAACTCAAGTTATGGCTCTCACAAGATGACCCTGTATGACCTTCCAAAACTGGAAATATTACCTGTTTTAGTAAGAGCGCCTGTTTAAAATTAGAATTCGATGCCTAGCATCGACTTGCAACGAGAATTCGATGCCGGGCATCGACTTGGGATGTTTTTGGCCACTTTTCAGCAGGGATTCGATGCCGGGCATCGACTTCCCGCATAAAGTCTTGATCTTTTGGACACCAAAACTATAGGTGATTTCATGCACACTTAGAATATGACTTATCAACTGGAATTCGATGCCAGGCATCGAGTTGCTCCAACAACATCATGTTTTTCAAACACTTCAGTACTGAATGAAAAATATAAAAGAAAATATGACTTATCAACAGAGATTCGATGCCAGGCATCGAGTTGCTTGGAAAACTTGATCTTTGTAACTCATCACACAGTAGGTAATCATGGAGATGATGGAGAGAGGCTCATACACAGAACTTTACTCAGTTCTTCTCATAACTATAAAAAACTCAGAAGTTTTACAAATGCTTTCTCACTCAGAGAAGCCCGACTATACTCAGTCATACAAAAATGAGTTCTTCTCACTTTCTCATTGTCTTCCTCCTTCTTCTTCTTCTCTTCGCGTCAGTTAACACTAACTAACTTATATAGATTTTCTCATTCCCGTAACTTTTGAAAAACTTCTAGAACTACAGTGAACTAAACTTTACAAGTATAATACATTTGTGAATTTGTCCCTTCACATAGGCATGGGGTTTTCTTCCTAAGATTTGACCTTCAAATATATGTCCAGTTAGTGATTGTTTCTCCAACAGTGTTGTTTGCATGCTTCCGCAGATATCTAACTCCAACAATTCTAGCCCTTGAATTACCCTTGGAACATGCCTTGAACCTTTGGGTGAAACCCTTTGTTTTAACCCTTGAGTTAGTTATTCATATGAGCTCCCAATTGAATGGTTAGAACCTTAGGCTTGATTTATCCTAAGGTGTAGGAACCTTAGTCTTGGAAGAAGCTTCTCTAGGAGCCACCTTGTGTGTACGTGAGAGAAGAATCCTCATTTGATTTAGAAGGCATGTGATAGACCTTGGGAAATTAGAGGGCATGTGATCACCCTTGGGAAAGTGTCCACATGAGAGACACCTGGTTGGAAAGTTGGCCAATCTCAAGGACATGCATCCCCTTTGGCTATACCTATATATATGGGTCGAGTTGGATATGTTTATTTCACAACAGATCCCCTATTGTGTCAACATAGATTTTTTTGAAGCTCGATGTATTTTTTATTAAACAATACAATTACTGAATGAACACAAATTATGCCAAGAAAGTTAAAGAAGAGTTGGATCAATTACTATGAGTTGATTTTATTGTCCCTATAGATCATGTGAATGAGTATCCCCTATTTTCATTGTTCCTAAGAAAAACAAACAATTACAAATCTATGTGGATTACCAAAAACTAAATGTAGCGACAATATCCGACCCACTTAGTTAAAACTAGATAGTGTGTTGGATTGTAACAAGAAGAGAAATATATTGCTTCTTGGATGGGTACAATCAAGTAAGAATGACTAAGCAAGTTATACCTAAGACAACCTTTATAACCAATCATCGTTATGTGGTCCGAGTTATGGAATGCACCGAGTACCTCGTTCATGTGGGTCTTTTTGGATGAATTTTTTGTTTTTGGGTTTGTGATTGAACACTTGGAGCAATTGAGACTCTATTTTTGTAAATGTTAGGAATTTTGTCTCTACCTAAATTCGACCAATCCGCTTTTCATAGTCTCATATGGGAAATTACTATGTCATATTATATCCCAAAAAGGCATTCACGTGGATCCGAATAAGGTTTGTGCAATAGTAGAAGCTCCTCCACTGACTAAATCTAAAGAATTCCTCTAATTTTTATGTCACGTCTATTCGCATGGTCCCCATTGTGATTGTTAATAGATTTAGCCATTTGGATTAATAAATTAGCATTGCCACCTTGAGAGTTTAAGTAGAACAAAGAATGCCAGTTCTCCTTCAATGGTATGAAAACTTTGCTAATACATGCAACCATCCTGGAAGTTTCAGATTGTTCTCAACCATTCCATGTGTTTGTGGATGTCTCTAATCGAGCTCTTGGTAGTGTTTTAATGCAGCAAACTAGAAAATGGTTCTGTCCCATACTATGCTAGCCAACATCTTGCTGCAATAAAGCAGAATTATTATGTAATAGAACGAGAATGTTTGGATCCAATATACTCAGTTGAGAAATTTATACATTATCTATTAGGGAAAACTTACCTATCATGTGGGTCATTGTCCTCTTGTATCTAGTCAAGCCAAAAAAATCTTGTAGGCTGCTTGACATGATGGGCCCTCTTGTTGAAAGAATTTGATTATGATTTCATTCATCGATCGGGCTCTTCACATACCATCACTAACAGTTTATCCTGCCTTGATTCCGGTAAGGATTCCATGGGTGTAAATGATCCTTTCCTTGATGCAACCTTGTTCACAACTACAATTTTAGAGCCTTATCCATGATGGGATCTTGATGGATCCTATTATGAAACCTTACTTTTCTTTTTCACCATTGGAGCTCCCCCTTGAGCAATTAATTAGTGCTGCTCATAAGAAATTAGTTCAATATAGCTACCGATTTTGAGTCCTTGTTGGTCAGCTACCAATTTCCTTCTACTCTAGGAAGTGAAGCAATGGCAAGCACATACTCACAATTAATTTTTATGGTTCCCTATTTTTGTGGAAGGAGATGTAGTACTATTCTTTAATGCCAAGGAAAATCCCAAGGATGACAATTTCAAATTACGTCGGACTAGCCTTACTCTTTTTCTTGCCTTACTCTTTTTCTCTTTATGGCTCATGTTATAATTTTTCATGATTAATCTCTCACGTGATTAATTTGCGAGTTTCCATTATTAATCTTTCACGTGATTGTTTTGCGATATATATATATATATATATTTCTCCTTCATATTATTATGTGCTTTATCTTATGGGCGCTCTTGTGTATGGATTGATTTTAGTTTTTTTGCTATTGCAACCATAGTGCTCTGCTATAGTGTTGTTAGTCTTCTGACCCCTCCCGCCTTTCGAATCCCTTTTGGCTACATTCTCTAATGTTTTCCATGCAAGCTAAACCCCTTCACCCTAATTGATTGGGTTATGACATCAATCCACTCATTGTCGGAGGAGATTACTATGGCCATTGCCCACAACACAATTGGTGATTGTGCATGGGAGATCCCATAGCAGAATGGAGCAACATCGACCTCTTTCTTGGTTACCCTACATTTTTTCCATCCTCTTTCTTGGTGGATTCCTTATTCCCATTCATATCCTGTTAGTCCCATGCAACCGCTCACGCTCTCTAATGTTGAAGATGAGACATCCATTGCTAACTTGTTGTGTGAAGGCCAACCATATTCAACACTTCCTATCGGTGTGTTCACTGCATATTCATCCTCCTTCCATCCCATAGCCTCACCCCTATCCTCATTTGTGCCTTGCCAAAGGCGATACCCAAGGTAGAGGTGTTTCTTGCCGAGTGAGCATTTCCCCACCCCAACCACACTCTCTTGTTGTATCCACGAACTTTACTCTCATCCCTACAGATTCCTCCTATCACCCCTCAACATGGTCACCGAGTTACTCACCACCTTCCACTCCTCCCCCCAACAATAATGGATGGTCCACACCCTCTCCATTGCATCTTCACACTAGAATCCTTATTGTGGCCTACATGACATGACCAACAAGTCAGTTTTGGAAATTGGCATTAACCATAAACTTGACCCCAAATTTCGATACACCCATTCCCAAATCTTTTCCAAAGTACTTGTAGCACAATGCCTGATCTAATTACCTGGCTATTAAGCGAGTGATAGTAGAGAATGCCCACTTGATGACAACCCTTGTAAATGTTTGGGATTTCCAAACTTACAAAGCACCACTACCACCTTCCAATAATAATGTGATCATCTCCACCAAGAGTACACTTCCCTCGAACACATATACAATGTAGTCTATGATGTTTCATAGGCTATGCACGTCCAAAACATGCACTTGCTTGCCTAATCCGAGCAATCCAATGCAGAAATCCAAAGACTTAAGGAGCAGGTTGAACAGCTCCAACAACAGAATGCAGTCATTCAAAAGGAACTCCAAACACTCTTTGTTGAGCTTAAATAGCAGATTTTGCTATGCTTCAGTGGCTCGGATTAAAGGCTTAAAGGAAGAAGTAGTAGAGTCACAAGAAAATTTGAAACTTGTACATAAGCAGGATCTTTATACTCAGGAAGTTATTGTTGAGCTCCTAGTGGAAGCGCAAGTGAAAGCCACTTTATATGAAGCCCATGTAGTTTCTAACAACTGATCTGATCTGATCTGAGTGATTCTAGACCAGCATATAATTTCCAAAATTTTGAAGCCCATCTAGAAGAAGATATCCATCATATTCAAAGAGCATGTAGCAATTTTGAAGGATCAACTACTGCTAGAGTTCTAAGATAATGACAAAGATAAGGCATAATAAAAAATTTTGATTCATAGTAGCACTCATATAATATTCAATTTAGTTGTAATATTGAAGCGCTACTATGAATCAAAAAATGCAAAAGTGAATTATTTTATTCATCATTTTGTTAGTAAAACAAAAGCATTGCTGTGTGTAGTGTTCTGGCTGTAACGTGCAAGTTTGTGGTGTTCATGCATATCTGATGTAATTTCTTATCTGCTAATTTTGGTGTAAATGTGTCTATATGTTTTGAATTTTTAAGAGTGATAATGATTGTGGTGTGTGAGCAAGACATGTAGTTAAGTGGAACTATGCAATTTGTAATCCTAGAATATATAACTAAGTGAAATATCAAGTCTGTATTGGCAGAATCGGTAATAACACTGTATGAAAAAGATATTTACGGGTAAGTGGAATGATTTCAAGTCAGAGTAGGAATTTTATTGCTGCACCGATAGGAAAAATTAAGGGGGTTAGCATAATATCTTAGCTCTGCCAGCCAAGAACTCAAACTACCAATTAGGAAAGTCAGTAAAGTCAACATGGCTGTACAATGAGACTTTAGACTAACAAGGTACAATGTTTACACTTGATGAAGGACACACAAATACATCAAAGGAAATGTATATCTCTTATGATGACGAAAGGATTGCAAAAATTGGACTTATGGCACAAAACAGTTGGACATATCAATCTTCAAAGACTTAAGTACATGCAAAGGAAACAAGTGGTGAGAGATTTACTTATGTTCACAACTAACATGATTCATGAGTTATGTGAAGCTTGCCAATTATTCAAGCAAACTAGAATCTCCTTCAAGAAGGGTAACTACTGTTGCAGTTAGATGTTTGTGGAAGCACGCGAAGAGCACAAGGAAGAAGAAGAAGCTTGGATCACAACACACAATATTGAACAGATTACCACTAGAATGTACAAAGATAAGTAACCCGTTAGGGCAATAGTCATATATACAAGCCGAGGGGAAAAACCTCGTAAAGAGGGAAAAAAGTGTCCCGGCAATCCTAGCATGTTCACACACATCACTACCTAAATATATCAAGAAATCCCCCCTGGGAGTGATGCAGTGAACAAGGATCTAGCACTCATGTACAAGGAAGTGCCAAGCTATGTGGAATCAATCCACAAAAGGAAGTAAGCCCAAAGCTTTGCAAAATGCTTCAAACTTTTGCCTAGGCAGAGCCTTTGTGAAAAGGTCCACAATGTTCTCCTACGTGGGCACATATGCCAAGCTGATCTCTCCAACAGAGAACCTCTCCCTGACATAATGATAATGCACCTCAATGTGCTTAGTGCAAGCATGGAACACAGGGTTCCTCGCAAGTGCCAATGCGCTCTGACTGTCAGTGAAGATGGTGGTGGCAGAAGATTGACCAACACCCAAATCATCCATAAGGTGTCTGAGCCACACACACTCAACAGTCGCTATGAAAGCTTCCCTATACTCAGCCTCACAACTGGAAGTGGCCACAGTAGGCTGCTTCTTGCTCAAACAAGATATACATGAGCTACCAAGCATGAAGCAGAAGCCACTAGTGGACACACGAGTTTCATAGCAACCAGCCCAATCACTATCAAAAAAAGCATGCAAATCTGGCGATAGTGATCCCCCCTTGGGATAAAACAATCCAAGTAGCCAGGTACCACTCAAGTAGTGAAAGATGCACTTAACCGCCTGCCAATGCTTGACACCTGGGCAATGCATAAACATGTATCATCTGTGAGACAACAAACTGAACATCTAGCCGAGTAATGCATAAATAAATCAAGCATCCAACAATCTACTGATAGAGAGCAACATCAAATGCATCGCCGACATCATGAAGACTCAATCATAAACCTATCTCCATAGGAGTGGCGATAGGCTTACACTCTTCAAGGCCAAAACACCACAATAATGTGTCAATATATTTCATTTGACACAAATCCATTCCACCATCAACTTCCATAAACTGAATGCCCAAATAATGATGCAAATGCCCCGAATCACACATCTCAAATGAGGCATGCAAATTAGCCTTAAAATCAGAAATATGCTTGTCATGAGGACTCGTGAGCAGCACGTCATCAACGTACACAACCATGATCAAAAGCACATCATTAGCACACTTAACATATAAGGTGCTTTCAATTGGACCATTCTCAAAACCATGTGCAATCAGATAGGCATGTATCTTTTCATACCAAGCACGTGGTGCTTGCTTTAAACCATATAATGCCTTCTTGAACCTGCAAACCTGGTTTTCATGCCCTTTCTACACAAAGCCATGGGGCTGAAAAACATACACTTCTTCATGCAAGTCACCATTCAAAAATGCAGTTTTAATGTCCAATTAATGTGCATTCCAACCATGATGGACTGCAAGTGCACAGATGCTATGAACAGTAGTCATACGACATGTAGGTGCAAAGGTCTCATAAAAAACAATGCCTCTTTCCTGCGCATAACCCTTTGCAACAAGCCTAGCCTTATACCTGTCAACTGTTCCATCAGGCTTACGCTTTAGCTTGTAAACCCACTTAGTGCCAATGGCCTTCTTGTGAGGAGGAAAGTCACATAAAGACCAGGTACCATTCTTCGTTATAGCATCATATTCAGATTGCATAGCAGCCATCCAATTTTTTGAATTTTGTGCTTCATCAAATGAAACAGGCTCATTCTCATCACAGAGACTAGATGCAGGCATAGCATAGCAATCTGATGCAAAAGAGGCACCATGAGAGCTTGAAG
This sequence comes from Ceratopteris richardii, assembly GCA_020310875.1. NCBI lineage: Eukaryota > Viridiplantae > Streptophyta > Polypodiopsida > Polypodiales > Pteridaceae > Ceratopteris > Ceratopteris richardii. The sequence goes on along the minus strand of CM035409.1, from coordinate 202,383,385 downwards.
GAGTACGATATGACAGAGGTGCATCTAATTTGCTATCACGCAAAGTCTGCACCAGCCATTTCGGCATAGTTTTTGCTTCCTCAATATCAGCTCTCTCATCAACAAGTGCATCCCGTAAATCTACATCAGAAATGGAGTGATCTGCATCATCACATCAAACCTGTAAAGGCTCAGAAGTTGCCCCAATAGGACTAGCACTAGACTGTCCACCTGTAAAAAGAGGCAACAAAGTATCATACATGTCTTTCGAGCTAACAGATGTCTTCTTCGTACATGAAAGTAAGGGTTAAATAGCATCTTCCACAAAAACAACATCATGACTAACCAGAATGCATTTAGTCTATGGATGATACAAACGATAGCCTTTGCTTTCAAAACTGTAACCAACAAAAATACATTTTACTCCTTATGCATGTGCCAAACAACCAAAAACACACAGATGAGCAACAGATGGCTTGCAACTATGCCAAGCCTCATAGGACTGACTAGACAAGGAAGCTAGCGGAGAGAGTCAGAGCGAGGTGAAGGATTAAGTAGACAGAGTAGTCGATGCAAATCTGGCAGATAGGCCCTTCAAATTTTTCCAAATCAACATCTTTACAACAGTGATTCTCATCACTAACAATCATTGTAAATACCATTTCATAATTTTGTAGCTCCATTTTGTGCAAGCCAAGGAGTGCTTGAGCTTGAGGAGCTTTAGAAGTACCTACCTGTCAGTTTTCACATTTTTTAGACTTCGTTTGAACCTCCAAATAGGGTAGAGAACCTAATTTTTAACTAGGCCGGACACTAGGTCTGGACACGGCCAAAACCTAGTCAAAAACTATAAATAGAGCTAGAGAGCTCATTTTTGAGAGAGCTTGTAATTGATCTAAACTTGTAAGAGCTTTTTGAAAGTAATCTAAGAACTCCATTGCTTCTCACTCTTTGTCTTGCCGTGTGTGCGCGTGTGTGTGTATGTGTGTGCATGTTTGTGTGCTTCTCACTCACGCACTTGTGCCTTCACTTGCTCGAGGTCTTCATACCATCCTCTTGTCTTCCCGGATTGACATTAAAGGAGGTGCTACTCATCACTGAGCTACACCAAATTTTGGCGCCGTTGCCGGGGATCGAGCTTTGAGGACGAGCGTGTGATGGTAAGACGTAGAGTTGTGACGTTGGCATTGTAGGTAATTTCTTTACTTTTCCTTATTTTTCTTGTCCTTACTTCATCATCATCATCATCATCTTCCACCTCCATCTACATCATCGCAAAAATTTCAGTTTTTTGACTATATCTCCTTCCTCCTTTCATTTCCCTCATTTCACTTGTGAGAGAGAGCGAGAGAGCGAACTGTTGTGTGCTATTTTTTGCATGTTTCTTGAGTTTGCTTGCAGGTATTGGCTATCCCATCACCTCCAACACGTTGCGCAGGTACGGAAATGTGCAGAACTGTCTCTGTGTTGCAGGCCTCTGTCAATCGCGATTGACAGAAAATTTGATCTTCTGGTAAAACTGAGTGCACCACAGTAGACTAGAGACCTTGCACTTCACAAATCCACAAAAATTTCAAAAAAAATTGCATTTTCTCTGTCCATCGCGATTGATAGCATCAATCGCGATTGACACTGTCCATCGCGACGGACAGCCAGTCCATTGCGACTGACAGACCCCGACGGGCACGTGTCCATCACGACAGACACCCCTGTCCATCGCGACTGACAGAAAAATCGCGATTGACAGCCCTTTTCGTCGAGATTCTTGACCATCGCGACATACAGATGCCCGATCAACACATAAACACGGAAAAACTCAAAAATTCCTATCCATCGCGATTGACAGCAGTCCATCGCGACTGACAGCAGTCCATCGCGACTGATAGCAGTCCATCGTGACCGACACCCTCTGTCCATCGCGACCGACACCCCTTGTCCATCGCGATTGACACGTGTCCATCGCGACTGACAAGCCACGACGGACAGCCCTGTCCATTGCGATTGACAGCCCAGTCGATCGCGATTGACAGCCAATTTCGGCCAATTTTTTAGGGTTTTTTAATTTGAGGATTTTGGCTAATCTTGGGCATGAACATTTCACTCTAGAGCACATAAGGAGGCCATAAGAAAATAACTTGAGAAGTCCTGTTTGCCTGATAGCCTGTTTGAACCCTGTTTTAATCCCTGAAGCCTGAACTGACATAACTTTCTCTTACAAAATCCGTTTGCTGTGATTCTTGTTTTGTTGGAAAGCTCGTGGGGAGTATTAGATAGGGTATTTTGAAGTTGACCATACCCCGAGGTAGGAAAACTGAGGGATCCTTGGGATTGTTTTCCATAAAGGCAAAGGATAATTTGGTCTGTGAGTTACATGCATGAAAGTGGTCTATTGTGTCATTTGAATCTAAGTCTTGAGCTAACCGTGGGACTTTTACAGGTCCAGTAAGAGCACTCGAGGGCATTCTAAGCAAGAGTAAGTGCAAGCTTGGGAACACGCTTCCTGAGCACTCAAGGGCAACCAAGAAGGAAACGAAAGGTTGGAAATTCTCAACTCCCTTTGTCAATTCCTAGCTTAGGCTAAGAACGACTAGTGATAGGAGTAAGCCAGGGCAGTGATAGGCATTTATCAAGTTGAGACTACCTAAATACTCAAGTTCAAGCTAACAACATAATCTTTGTACGGTCGAGAACTCTAAAGGAAAAGAACTTAACGTGGAACGATCAACTTCAAGTGCGAAAATTAACTCAAATATTCCTGACGACGTGATTTCTGACAAGAGCATAAACACGATAACCACTAAAAAGAATCAAGTAACTGATACAAAAGAACTCAGCAACGAGGTTGTACTTGGGCAAATTTGGGCTATTCAGTTAGGCTTATGAACCTTAGATCAGGGTGACATCTAGGGAGAGATAGACCAAGTCTTAGGTCTTCAGAGGCTAGTGTAAACCACACTGCTAGGTCTTGGGCCCAGCAGTTGAGCCACCACTCATACTACCCTAGCTCTCAGACTAGTGAATCAGAGATGTCTCAAGGCATGGACCAACCTACGGGAAGTTCAGGAGTGCCATACTTGCACAGGGTAGAAGGCCCGTACAAGACGTAGCTGGAATACCTTAGGACCAACCGATTAGGTGCTAGCATCTATGAGGACGGCCTAGGAAGATCCGTGGTCCAAATCAATAACCCAGACCAATCTATTGGGCTAGAACACCCTGCTGTCAAGTTTGAAAATGGTGCATACCTTGATAAAGAGGGAACCATATACGTGGTCACTAGTCACCCGGAGAGGACAGATGAATTTGGGAATGTGATCCCTGAGACGGACATAGATGACCTAGAACAAGGGAACGTAGGAGTGGAGCCCAGGACCCCTCGAGGGAAATCTGTTCTTACTAGAATCCTCAATCCCGAGTGGGTTCCCCAGGACAACAAGAGCATAGATCTGCTTCTGAACCGAGAGACTGACGAAGCCTTTTGGAGGTATAAATCTGATCGTCCAATTGATATAGGAACAATCATGATCTATGAGTTTAAAGATCCAGATAGCCCAGGCAGAGTGACCTATCTAGATCACGCTTCAGAAAGGATCTTTGTGGTTACAGAACATGATAGACATGCTTACACTAGGATGGGTGAGTTTATTTTTCCCCAACCAAAATCTAACGTGTCCTCTGGCCACCCGGGAGCTGGAACGTCCCATGCTCATGGAGTTCAGAGAGACATAAAGAGAGACAGACCTGAGGTAAGCTTTGCCAACTCCTTGGGAAGAGGAAGAACGAGAACGGAAACAAATAGAGTGGAACTTGAGGGACATAGAGCCCCAGGGAACCAAAGAAACGCGGATGAATTCCCTCTACCAAGACCAAGAGAGCACACGAGGACCCTGAGACCGACCCAACTAGTTAAGTCCATGAAAAACTACTTCGATGGCACTGGAGATCCCTACGATCATGTGGCTGAGTTTAGGCAAGTCTTGAGAGCTGAACAAGTGGAGGATCTATTCACGCAGTACAATGCCTTTGGTCTAACCCTTAGGAACACAGCCCTTACATGGTTTCAACCATTGAATGAGAGACAATTCAGGAGTATAGACCAACTCCTAGAGGCTTTCATTATTGAATTCTCTAAGAGTGGCATAAGACATAATACCTCCTCACTGATTCACAGCTTCAAGCAAACCTCTCAAGAAACCGTGAGACTTGCAGGAAGAAGATTTAGGCAATACTTAGAAAGATGCCCTGTGTCGGAGCTACCCACACCAGCTAAGCAAGTGGCTTTATTCTTGGATGGATTGCTAAGTACCAAACTGAGATCTTATGTGTACTTGAAGGACCCTAGGACCATAGAAGAGTGTGTACGCATGTGCATTGACATCGAGGATAACCTAGGGGAGGAGTTAGAGCTTTCCAAGATATACAAAGATTTAGATAGTGCCTCTAGCCTCTCTTCCATGCAATCCACATCAATTGAGGAACTTGCAGAGAAAGTAGCTCAGAAATTAGGTGTCACTAGCAAACAGATCCCAAGGTTTGCCCCTGTGAAAAGATGCTATACTTGTGGTGGCGACCACATGGCAAATGTATGTCCCATTATGGCTCAACCCCAAGTAAATCCTAGTAGCCAGTACTGCACCATAGAACGGAGGTACACCAATCACACCGCGCAAGATTGCCCTTACAATAAGCAAACTGTTAGGCAGACGTACCCACAACCATACCCTCAACAAGGAAGATACCAGAACCAGTACCCACCTCAGCAGTATGCGAGGCCTCAACAAACCTACCAACCCTACCAAAACCAACAAAGGCCTCAGCCTATGCTAGCACAACCCCCTGCTCTAGCTAATGTGATTCCGGTAAAGTATGCTATTGCAGAAGAAAACCTGAATAGAGCTATAGTCCCTGTAACACCAGTGCTTTCAGAAAGTGATCCCAGTGACCATAGCTTCGATTCTACACATGTTGATAGTCCCCAGGCTTACTACATGCAATCTCCTGAACATGGTGAGTCCTACTATAGTGAAGAGCCAAATGAACCTAGTTGGGAGTCAGATTACACAAATGTCATGTATGCAAACCCCAACCCTAGACCCCAACCTAGGTAGGTAAGACCCCCATTCCCTAGAGGACCGTGCTACAGATGTCAGGGAGATCACCTCATTCGTGATTGCCCCTTACCTCCACCTACACAACCCTAGTCAATGACAATCCACGGCTTTCGCCAAGAGTGTGGAAAGGAGCATCTCTTACGAGACTGCCCTAAGAATCCTAATAATATGCCAAAAATCACTCCTATTAACGTTATTGGGTTAGTGGTAGATTCCACAGGAAGTGTCACTTCCACTGCACCCGTACAGGTAGTCACTAGAGCTCAAGCATTGCAGCAAAACCAAGGGGTAGGCCAGGAAAAGAGCCTAGAGGCTAGTGAAACTGAGAGCATAACCAAGAAAAGGACTAGAGCTTGGAGAGATAGTCGTGAAAGAATGAAAAGGCAATGGGCAAAAAAGATGAGTGAATTTGAGGAAAGCCTCAGAGAAACAAAAGCCAGGATAACCGAACTCACAGCTCAAACTCCCTCTCACACTGCCCCACCTCCATCACCTCCACCATTCCCATCTCCATCCAACCCGCCTCACCTAAGCCCACCACCCCCTAGAGTAGGATCAGTCCTAGCAGATCCCACTCCCGAGGACCTCAATATGATGCTTAAAGCCTATCAGGCCAGAATCCAAGAAGGGCCAAACATAACTGATCATGAAAAGTGTTACCCTAGAGCAGAACTAGAGCTAGAACGAACCAAAATTTGTGATGTTTGAAGCCAGTCGCCTATTTAACATCTCTAGTTCAGCGAAGACACAGTTGCACTTTGATGGACTGTTAGAAAGAATAGAGAGGCTGATTGCACAATCAGAAAAGGAACCTGCCTCTCAACACAAGGACAAGGCAAGTGAAAGAGTAAGCCTTCCTGCCCAGGAAGCCTATGTGCCTAACTCTACGGAGCCAGACACATCATCTTCTATGAATCAGTTCAGACCCGAATTCCTACGAGAGATTCAAGAAGACAAATGGGCTAAAGAAAGTGAAGTCCCTCCTCCTATTGAACTTGTGGATGAGGCACATGACCAATTCCCACAAGACATCCCATCCATTTATGAGGAGCAGGAGAGCACCCAATCTCAGGAAAGATTAGACTTTGAGTCTAACTCTCTATAAGAATTACCCCACTTCACAAGCCCATGGGAAGCGAAGTCTACTTGTATGAGAGCACCCACGGTCATGGTAAGAAACGAAGACTCAGTAATACCTAGAAATACAGAGGTAGTAAAGAACACTAAAGTGCAGTGCAACCTCACTTTAGAAGAGCTACTCAAAGTAAGGCCAGAGCTATGGAAACATGTAGCCAAACAAGTACCAGAGATAGCAAAACCTCGTTCTCAGGTAGGATCCCAGAGAACAGTGCCAGAAATACCATTGGATAAGATAGGAGACATGAGTGAGGGCGAAGAGGGAAACACATATCTTCCTATCACCCATCAAGGATACACCACCAAGGCCATTCTAGACTCAGGCGCAGGTGTTGCAATTGCGACCACTTCCCTATGGAAGCGTTGGGGCAAGCCAGCACTCAGGCCCACAAGGATGAAATTGCAGATGGCCGATGGTCACATAGAAAGACCCTTAGGCTTGCTAGAAGGAATAACTCTCACTACCTGTGGTGTTGAGTTTGAGCACACTTTTTCCATATGTGACTTTAGCAAGAACCATGCCTATGAGATGATTTTGGGACGACCCTTTATGCGACAGTTGCAAGTGGTACAGGATTGGGGAACCAATTCCTTGTACCTGCAACACTTAGGTGTTACGACCAAAGTGAATCCCATCCATAGAGCCAAAGATGATACAGAATCGGTGCATTCCATAGGGTCAGGATCCTCATGGATGCATGAAGACACCCACTTATGGATGTGCAAAGTAGCAGTAGAAGAAGAGAGAAGAGAGAAGAAGCCAGAGAGATAGGTGCAAAAGAAACACATAGATCAATTCAAGACCCAGCCTATGCACCTGTAGTCTTTCTTGACGAAGAATTTGAACCCCACGGTTGGGCAGAAATCTTAGCAACAATGGATGTAGCCATCAATGAGGAACAATGGACACCCCACTGTGATGAGGATGGCTATGACATTTCAGTTTTCTCCATAGAGCCAATCATGGGAGAGGCAGTGTTAGAAGAATGCGAACCTAGCCCTGACGCATTTGAGGATGCGAGTGACTCCGATCTAGAGTCAATCATTATGGACCCACCTTTTGCATCAGATGAAGAATACTTCTATGAAGAAGAATTTCAACCCTAGAGGTATGGAGAGCTTACAAATGATGTAAGACTAGCCACACATGTGACCCCGAAGGAAGAAGGAAAGAAAAGAAAGAAGAGAGAAGTCACACCAGAAGAGGAAGAATCTTTGTTTGAGGTCCCGGAAAATTTTAAGAAGTATGAGATAGATGACAGGAGAGTCATGATCAGAATGCCTAAACGAGAGGCGCAATCAAGGGAGGCCTATGATAACAAAGAAACCACCAAGAAAATAGTGGTAGCTATGGAAGAAGGAGAAGAAAGATGCACGTACATAGGCCATGACCTGACGGAAGACGAAGAGCACGAATTGATAGCCTTGCTAAGAGAATACAAAGATGTATTTGCTTGGAGTTACAAGGATTTGAAGGGTGTTGATCCAGACATATGCTCACACACTATCCCCATGACCACAGATGCCAAACCTTCTAAGCAAAAGCCATACACATATAATGATAACTATGCTGCTAAGATCAAAGAGGAGATAGATAGACTGGTAGAAGCTGGATTCATCTATGAAATTGAGCACACTGAATGGGTATCCCCCATTGTTGTGGTGCCCAAGAAAAATGGGAAGCTGCGTGTATGCATTAACTTGAAGAAGGTTAATGTAGCGACAATTCGAGATAACTATCCGCTTCTTATCACAGAGCATCTCTGAGAAAGAGTAGCAGGCAAGGAAGTGTACAACTTCCTCAATGGATTTTTGGGCTACAATCAAGTAGCCATAGCTCCAGAAGATCAGCATAAGACGGCATTTGCCACTGAATGGGGCATTTTTGCCTTTAGAGTAATGCCATTTGGGCTTACCAATGCTCCTACAACCTTCCAAAGGCTGATGTGCCACGTGTTTAAAGAGTTCTTGAGGAAGAACTTAGAAGTCTATGTTGATGATCTTTGTGCTCATTCTAACATTAGACAAACCCATATTCCTGAACTCAGACAAATCTTTGACAAATGTAGAGAATATCAAGTCTGCCTAAACCTAGAAAAGTGCGTTTTTATGGTCAAGCAAGGCAAGATTCTAGGACACATAGTGTCAAAGAATGGCATATCCACTGATGAAGAGAAAGTGAGAGCCATAGCCGAGTTACCTAGGCCAAAGAATGTCAAGGAAGTACAAGCTTTCATGGGGCATTGTGGTTATTATCGACGGTTTATACACATGTATGCCATCATAGCAAAGCCTCTGTACGGACTTTTGACTAACTTTGAGTGGACTGACGAGTGTGAAAATTCCTTCAATGAGCTTAAACGACGATTATGTTTAGCCCCAATCTTGACTACACCAGATTGGAATAAACCCTTTCATGTTCATGTGGATGCATCCAATTACGCTATTGGATGTGTACTCGCACAACCTACTGGTGAAGGTAATATGGATCTCCCAATTGCCTATGCTAGTAGACAATTGAATGCAACTGAACGAAATTACACCACTACTGAGAGAGAAGGCTTAGGCATGGTTTATGCGGTTAAAAAGTTTAGACATTACTTGCTTGCAAATAAGTTTAAATTTTTTACTGACCATCAGGCATTGCTATATCTTGTGAACAAGCCGTGTAATACAGGCAGATTAGTAAGATGGTTTCTCTTACTAATGGAATATGACTTTGAGGTAGTGGTAAGGAAAGGTAAGACTCATTTGAGACCTGACCATCTTTCTAGGCTCACATCTGGAGAGGCCCCACAAGGAGTGTCAGATGACCTTCCTGACGCCTACTTGTTTAATTTGGAGGTGGTGCCACAGTGGGCTAAGCCATTAGTGCCAGTATTGACATACGGGCCTAACCACCCAGTAATAAACACACATGATAGAGAGGTAGTGAAAGCCCAAAAGTATCACATCATGGCAGGAAGTATGCACAAGCACACAGATCAAGGAATCTTGGCTTGTTGTGTGGAAGAGGATGAGTACGCTAAATGGTTGCAATTAGCACATATAGGTGCATTAGAGCAACACTACTCAAAACAACGAACCCTACAGACACTAAGGAGACTCGGAGTGCATTGGCCAACTATGGAAGCTGATGTCTAGAAGTTGTGCAAGGAATGCCCAATCTGTTGCACTAAACCACCGGTGGAACATGCCACTCTTTATCAAGTGTCCATAGTGCCAGATTGGAGTGAACCACTAGTATCCTTCCTGAGGACGAAAACATTCCCTCCAGATATGACCCTGACTAGACAAAGAAGTCTAGAACAAGAAGCCCTAGATTACTCACTCATTGGTGATAATTTATACAAGCGTGGGAAAGATGGTTACCTGCAACTATGTGTTCATGAGAGTGAATATCTAAAGATCTTGGAAACTGCTCACCAAGGTATAGCAGGAGGACACTTTGGACCAGATCGGGTGATCAAAGCAATACTATTTGCGGGCTTCTGGTGGCCTACCCTTCACATGGATGCACATACCTATGTGAAATGGTGTGATGTGTGTCGGAGAACTCAATGTCCTATTCGTAAAGATGAGATGCCAATGAAACCCATGATGGGTGGACGAGCATTCTCTAAGTGGGGAATAGACTTTGTAGGCCCTATTAATCCCCCAGCTAAGGGTTCCCATGCTGAGTATATCATTGTTGCCACGGATTATCTAACCAAATGGGTAGAGGTAAAAGCTACGACAAAGAACGATGCTCAGACAACCACTAAATTCTTATTTGAGAATGTGTTCACAAGCTACGGGTTACCTATAGAGCTGGTAAGTGATAGAGGCACTCACTTCTTGAATGAAGTTATTGAAAATCTGCTCCAAGAATTCTTGGTAGCCATAAGAAGTCTGCCCCCTATCACCCTCAAGCTAATGGCCAGGCTGAGAGCACCAATAAGATCTTATGCAATATACTGACGAAATTAGTAAACAATAAATGCTCTGATTGGGACAAACAGCTACACCATGCTGTTTGGGCATACCGAGTCGCCTACAAAACGGTACTCCAAGCCACCCCCTTTCAGATGGTATTTGGCCAAAATGCAGTGCTACCGTTGGACTTCTTAATACCTACATTGAAAGTAGCACAAGAGCATGAATGGACGGGTCATGAACTCTCTTCGAGACTTTTTGACCTTGAACGATTAGGAGAAACAAGACTGAGGGCGGCTGCAGGAATATATGCAGCTAAGAAACGACAGAAGGCATACTTCGATGCCCACGTTAAGGATAAAGGTTTGAAGGCAGGCGACCTAGTACTAGTCTACACTTTGAAACAACATGCGAGGAAACTGGAGAAGAGAGGCTATGGACCCATGATCATTAATAGGATCTCCACAAGTGGAGCAGTACAACTAGCCACTTTAGAAGGCGATGTTCTCCCGAGCTACATTAGCGGATGCAGAGTCAAGTTATATCAGGAACCTCTTACGGAAGAGATGCTAAGTCGACTCAACACTGCTAAGAAACGCAAAGAAGAAGAAAAACGAATTCGCGAAGAAGCTCAAGCAGAAGCATTGGAACGCATCCCGAGAATGAAGATGAGAAGACAAGGTAGAGAGCAACCTAGGACAGATGCATATGCAGATCAAGGATATCATGTGGCTATGTGTGAAGTTTCAGGTATCATCTCTCATAGGATAATTGATCGACGTCCTTTTATAACCTTAGAGATAGGACAAAGAAAGGGTGCAAGGACTGTAAGAGCCTTGATTGACTCAGGTGCAGCCACTAGTGCTGTTAAATTGTCTTACTGTCAAGAGTCGAAATTAACTGTTAATCCTATAGAAGCATATCTCATAGGATTGGGAGGTGTGGAAACCCCTTGCATGGGCGAGGTGGAACTTCCCCTCTATGTTCAAGACGAAGTAATGACAGTCAAGGTACTAGTGTGTCAAGATGAGGACCTCATTGAGCCTCTTGTCTTGGGCCAGGACTGGATCTATGATCATGCAGTCAACCTAAACCTAAGAAGTGGACTTCTTCAGGTATGGGTAAATCATAGCCGAATTACAGTTGAATTGGAAAATGCGGCACTCAAGGGACTAGGTAAAGCACAAACTCCTGGTCCTTCCAGGGGCGCACATGAAGTTGACAATGCTATTCTTGTCCAAAACTGTATGATGCAGAAAGAGGCTTGTCTCAACAATGGAGTCAAGGAGAAGACGACACTCCCTTCTTTTCCAAAGGCCAGAAGGAGGCAACAACCAAAGGCAGTTCAAGTACAGAAGGAGCAGAGTACTACCTATACTGGAGGCCAAAAAAAGGAGCAAAGCAGATTGTTTCAGCCGTTGAAACAAGTATGGGTGCGGAAAGGCGAACACCCTGTTGCGACCAGGCCAACCCCACGACCAAAACCTCTTATTAGTAGTCAACAACATGACACTAATAAGAAGTCTTTCATAAATTCTTCTGCGAAAGTAAAGTCTATTTGGATACCCAAGAAGTCGATGAAGGCCAGCCCACAATCACGACAAATCTGGGTGCCTAAGGCTTGCTTGCGGGCTCAAATAGCTACACCAAGGCCACACCCGATACAAAACGTTTCACTCACTCGAACATCCGATGCCCATTCTTACACATCACGCACGAACACATATTCTTCCATGAGCACAAATAAAATCACTTGTAAATGGGTCCCTAGAAAGCCTCATTTTCAAGCAGATACTCCTATCAAACTCTCCAGATCCACAAAATCAAGATCAAAACCCATCCACTGCATTTGGCAGCCTAAAACTTGTAATAAACCCCCGGACCCCAGGTGTACATCCATGCCTACCTACTAACTACATCACTCTCACACTACATCATTCCACTTAGCTCCTAGGTCTACCCAATTCCTAACTACACACACAAGCACCGCGCACTCACTGACTGACTAACTTATCACTAAAAGTTCATGTTAATGTTTTAACGAGGACACAGTGTCATTTTTGTGTCCATTGCAATGTTAACATTTATTCATATATTCTCACAGAACCGGTTGCGAATTTTTCAACATGGCTGAGGCGGCAGGAACTAGCTCTCAAACAGAAACGAGCCAGCAAGTGGTGGACTTAGACAGTTTACCCGTTTTGCCTGAGACAAATGAAAGACCAGAAGAATTGCAGGCCATCAAAATCATACCTATAGCGGACCCTCCCAGTGGCCATACCATGCCCGTAGGAAAAACTTCCCACTGGTTTAGTGAAGTTGCAGGCCCCTTGGGAGAGGGAACATACCTATGGGAATCAGAGTTGGACTTCAATGGGAAGCAAGGTAAATACCATTTCTTTACAAGAGAATTCGAGAAGTTACAAAATGCAGAAGGTCTACGTTCGGTATGGGAGAAGGCAGGATTGGATGCATATTTCAGTGCACGGCTCCCAAAGCCTGACTTCATGCGATGCTACTATCTCATCAACACCTTGACTCCAAACAAGAACCCAAAAGGTGCAAGCTCATTTGTGATCCCATCTCTAACAAAAGGAAATGAGCTCAAGAGGACATGAAGAATCGAAGCCTCACCAAACTCAAGGACATGGTGTCCATGACGCCTAATATTGCAATACACCTTCGCTTGTGCATGCAACACTTTGCTTTTCCTGCCCAAGATAGATTCACCATGCCGCCCAAAAAAATATGGTTTAGTTTGTATCTGGCAGAGACACAGAGCCTCACCATCAACTTACCCCACTGGATAATTGACCAGATACACCTAGCCCACAAACGATGGCCGCGGAAGCATGTGTTATATGGATGTTGTGCTCTGACTAGAATCATTTATAGATGTCTGGCTTATGACATCCCTATTCAACGAGCTCTGATGTGGAATCGAGTAGAGCAGTTCAGAGGCAGGACATCCACTGGACCCCCTTCTAAGAAGATGAGAGGAATTGTCCAAGTCCCTTGTGCTCAACCACGTGGAGCCACCCTAACACCGGATGTTACCCCTCCACCCCGAAGAGTTCGACCATTCACACTCCGACTTCCAAGACGCAGCACCGATGGTCCTAACTTGATATTTCCTCCCGTCCCAACCAATCTTGAATTTCCGGGTGGTGCACCTTTGGAAGAACTCACGAATGAAGATTTCGAACAATTATTACAAGATGTAGAGCTGGAGGCAGAAGAGGCACAACAAGGGGAGAATGTGCAAATGCAGGCAACAACCTCCCAAGTACCTGTCACCACAGTTGAAGTGAATGAAGAGGATGATGAAGATGAAGAACAGGAGGAAGATGAGGAGGATTATGATCAAGAGCATCAAGATGAGCAACAAGAAGTGCCAGAACTTGTAGGTGCACCTGCATACACAGCTCAGCTACAAAGGTTATACGATACAATCAAGGCAGTACAAGAAAGGCATCAACTCTCTCTTGTGTCAGGCCAAGCTTTGATGCAAGAAATGCTATCAGATGATGGGGTGGACCAACATTTTATTGACACCCTCAAATTAGTGTCAGAATCTTTAGGAGTTCCGGAGGCTGTCCACATAGCAGTCTGCCAGTCCGTGAGGTATGACAAACGCAGAGTTGACACATTACCACGAGCAGCTAAGACTATTAGGATACCCGTCACAGAACAAGAAGTACCCATTGAAACTACAGCTACCCCCACCACCACCATTGACCTCTCTGCTGAAACCTTCGTTCAGACATCACCCATCTCACCCCAGCATCCCCCATCACCACCTTCTCCACCCCCACCACCACCTCCCACCATGGAAGAAACAACACTCATCACCTCTACCTTCACTTATAACCCACCCTCATTCATATCATTCTCATTTCGAGAACCCACCTGTTGGAAGATGCATTTTTGGAAACCTTTTTTGAAGGAAAAATATTGTAAAATGATAGAAATTTGTAGAAATATTTATGCAATTGTTGTAAAAATAAGGAAGAGTCTTCATTATGTAGGATAGAATCTTATGTATTTTTTCTAGAATGTTTGGAAACTCTTAGATAGCATATTTTTAGAATAATAGAGGAAAGGACCAAAATTCAAGTGTGAAAGAGGACACTTGAAAATGTATATAAGTCAATTTTCTCTATTTTGGAGAGGTTGGTTCGTCATTTGTACATGCTATCAATAGAGAAGAGAGAGTTTCTGCTGAAATTGTGTTTTCTCCTATAGTGTGTGTTTCCTTTGATGTGAGAGCTTTTTTCTTGCTTTATCATGGAGATTTGTGAGTTTCATTTGTGTAATGCTGAGTAAGATGTATGAAGAGAGATGATTACTGATGTATTGAGTGAAAAACAGAGGAGGATCAAGATTCAGAAATGGTATTAAAAAAAGGAAAAACAAAATATTTGGAGATAGTAAAAGCTCAGATGCAATCAAAGATAAAATCTCAGGCAGATACAAGGAACATAAACACATAGAAATGGAAAAGGAACAAGAAATTGAGAAGAAAGAGAAGGAGATAAACAAGGATCAATACTTTGATGTACCAGCAAATTTTAAAACTTATGAAGTGGAAGACAGACTACTTCTAAAAATGAAACCAAAGAGAGAAAAAAAGAAAGGAGAAGCTTATGATAATGAAGAACAAACTAAAAAGATCATGATTACTCAGGAAGAAGGAGAGGAAAGACATATTGTCATAGCTGATGATATGACCATAGAGGAAGAAGAAGCACTAAAGAACCTAGCAAAGAATTATAGGGATGTATTTGCTTACAGTTATAAAGATTTAAAAGGAATTGATCCAAAAATCTGTGAGCACAAAATTCCTATGACTCCAGATGCAAAACCTAGTAAACAGAGACATTATACATTCAATGATAAATACTCTGCCAAGATAAAGGAAGAAATTGACAAGTTGTTGGCTGCTAACTTCATTTATGAAATTGAGTATACTGAATGGATATCACCTATAGTTGTGGTTCCAAAAAAGAATGGAAAACTTAGGGTATGCATTAACTTGAAAAAAGTGAATGCAGCAACTATAAGGGATAATTATCCATTGCCAATAACAGATCATCTTCTTGAGAGAGTTGCAGGAAAGGAAGTTTATAGCTTTCTAGATGGTTTCTCAGGATACAATCAAGTACCTATAGCCTTGGAGGACCAACATAAGACTGCCTTTTCTACAGAATGGGGGATTTATGCTTTTAGGGTTATGCCCTTTGGATTGACCAATGCCCCAGCAACTTTTCAAAGATTGATGTGTCATATCTTCAAAGAATTCCTGAGAAATGTGATGGAAATCTATGTAGATGATCTGTGCACTTTCTCTTTAAAAAGACAGGATCATTTACAAGATTTAGAAAGAATATTCAGGAAATGCAGGACATACAGAGTATGCTTAAATCCTGAAAAGTGTGTATTCTTTGTAAGACAAGGAAGAATGTTGGGTCACATAGTTTCAAAAAATGGAATTTCTACTGATGAGAAGAAGATAAAAGCTATAATAGAGCTTCCAAGACCTACAAATGTGAAGGAACTCCAAACTTTTATGGGACATTGTGGGTACTATAGGAAATTTGTTCACAAATTTGCAGATATAGCTAAACCCTTATATGCCCTCATCACAAAGTTTGAGTGGAATAAAGAATGTGACCAAGCCTTTGAAACATTGAAAACTTGTTTGGTGACAGCCCCAATTCTAAAAACACCTCAGTGGGATAAAATATTTCATGTGCATGTAGATGCTTCAAATTATGCTTTGGGATGTGTGTTGGCACAACCTATAGAAGGAAGTAAAATAGATTTCCCAGTAGCATATGCTAGTAGACAATTGAACATTGCAGAAAAGAACTATACAACCACTGAGAGAGAAGGGTTGGGAATGATATTTGCTGTTAAAAAATACAGACATTACCTATTGGCCAACAAGTTTAAATTCTTTGTGGATCACCAAGCTCTACTTTATTTAGTAAATAAACCATGTCATACAGGAAGAATAGTTAGATGGTTTCTTTTACTAATGGAATTTGAATTTGAGGTGGTGGTTAGACAAGGCAAAACACACTTAAGAGCAGATCATTTGTCTAGAATTCAGTCCAAAGAACCTAGTTCACCCTTAGACGATGACCTACCAGATACATACCTGTTCAAAGTAGAAAGTGTTCCTGAGTGGTCCATATCATTAGTTCCTTTGTTAACCATGGGACCTTGTAAGTCATTAGCAAATAACACACATTTGGTGTTACAAAGCAGGAATTTTCTGGATGCAAGAACTTATGTAAAAAGATGTGACATCTATCAAAGAGTGAGTCAACCAAATAAAAGAGATAACATGCCATTAATCCCATTAATTTTAGCCAGAGCTTTTAGCAAATGGGGATTGGACTTTATTGGACCTATACATCCTCCAGCTAGACAATCTCATGCAGAATACATATTAGTGGCTACTGATTATCTGACAAAATGGGCTGAGGCCAAAGCCACTAAAAGAAATGATGCTCATACAACTGCTAAATTTTTGTATGAAAATATTGTTACTAGATTTGGACTTCCAATTGAATTAGTAAGTGATAGGGGAACTCATTTTTTGAACCAGATCATAGAAAACATGACCAAATATTTCATGATTCGTCATAGTAAGTCAGCCCCATATCACCCACAAGCTAATGGGTTAGCAGAAAGTACTAATAAAGTACTTTGCACTGTATTGTCCAAATTAGTCAACACAAACAGAAATGATTGGGATTCTCAACTTAATCATGTTCTCTGGGCTTATAGAGTGGCATACAAAACTGCTTTAGGGACTACTCCATTCAATTTGGTATATGGACAAAATGTAGTTTTACCCATGGAATTTCTTATTCCAACATTAAAAGTGGGTAGTCAATACAATTGGACAGGACATGAACTATCTGAGAGGGTCATAGATTTAGAAAAACTGGGAGCTTCTCGACTTCAAGCAGTAATGAGTATATATGCAGACAAGAGAAGACAAAAAGCCTACCATGATGTGCATATAAAAGAAAAAGATCTCCAAGAAGGAGACTTGAGTCTGGCATACACAGTCAAGGAGCATCAGAAAAAATTTCAGAAGAAAGGTCATGGGCCATACATCATACATAAGATAAGCAAGAGTGGAGCCATTCAATTAGCTAACATTGATGGAGAAATCATGCCAAATTTTATAAGTGGATGTAGAGTTAAGAGGTATGAGTGTCCATTAACTACTAATGAATGGAGAAGACTGCAAAAGGCTCAAAATAGGAAAAAAGAAGAAGAAAACATCAGAAAGGAGGCTCAACAAGAAGCAAAGGAGAGAATAAGAAAAATGAAAGAACTTAAGGATGTGTGTTTATGTGAAAGCACTCTAAAACAAAGAGAACATTTGCCTGTGATAGAAATGGATCATCAAAATGAAAACATAAGGGTTTTGGTAGATTCAGGAGCTCAAGTGAACTTGATCAGTTCAGCCTTGGTAAATAAATTTAGCATAAAGAGGAATAAAAGCAGAATGTTGATTAAAACATTAGAAGGAAAAATGATTCAGAGTTTGTCTTCACTTGTTATTAAAGTTAAATTTAATAATGAATATATGAAGATAGATTGTGAAGAATGGCCAGATCATTTGATGACTGAAAAATTGATTTTGGGACAACCCTGGCTCAAACAAGGTAAAGTTATTTTGAACTTTGAAAAAATGAAGCTTAATTTGACAATAAATGACAAAAAATTTTTAATGTTTTTTCTGACTAATGAAAAACAGGAAGTTCATCTAGATGTTCATGACCCAGATATGAAAGGATTTACTTTCTCAATGAAGGACAGGGACATATTGCCACTACAAAATGATCAAGCTTCTTACAATCAAAACCAACAAGAGAATTCAGGAGTAGAGAAGAATGGTGAGACAAAACGAGGAAGACACTTATTGCCTAATTTGAAACATCAACAAATCAGAACAAGAGGGACATGGAAAGGAGGCATACACCGATATTACTCATTAAAAGAGGAAGTTAGAGCTAAATGGGTATGGAGACCAAAAAATGCTACAAAATGTTGGTCTGGGAAGCATGGATGTTTGGATGACATAAGGACAATTGCAGTTAAACATTATTGGGTAAAAAAATCAGAATTATGTCAATGGCAGAAAGATCATCCACATTTGACCTATCTTCAGAATTTTGGAACAAAATATTAAAAAAAAAAGGATGACAAAAGTATTTTCTTTTAAACCTTTTCCCCTTAAATGAGAATTAGGAGGGGAAGAAAAGGAGGACAGAGCAGAAAAAGAAAAAAGAAGAAAAAAAAAAAGAGAGTGTGTATTTTATTTTGTTTTTAAATTTATAAAGCACAAAGCAAGATATAGGGAGGAGGAAAGTAAATTATTATGGAAAATTTGTATTATTTTGTTTCAATTTTCTATGATCATCTTTTGATTTCTATTTTTTTGAAGTCGTTTTTTCATTAATCATTGTTTCCATCATTGCTTTCTTCAAGAATTATTCTCTTTTTGAAAAGGAATGACAAGCAAGGAAGTGACAATTAAAGGAAGCACATTAGACATCTTGCTACACCTGTAATGATCACTTTAATTGAGTCTTTTGAAGAAGCAAAATTTATTTGGAAGACTTTCTTTCTTTATTTTCATGGCAAGAATATTCCAAAAGAAAACATTAATTTTTCTGGACTTTTGTGACTTATATGGGTGGAGTGTTTTCTCTTCTTTTGTGTGTTACAAATACAGGATGGTGAATACAAAAGAATTACAAATTCATGACTTCAGAGCAGATTCGGTAACTTTGTCCAGAGGACACTGGTTCCTGGATAGTGATGCAGCTGAGGAGCAGGTGGACTTAGAATCAGACGAAGACCCAGAAATCCCAGAAGCTGAAAAAGTAGTAAAAGAACTTAAAGAAATTTTGGGAGTGATAGGACAACATATTTTTACAATGGGAATTGGGGGATATAAGTACACTATGCTGTGCCAGGAATTTTACAGGTTTCAGAGAACTACTGTCAACATAAAGAGATGGAAAGCTGTGGGATTGCACAAACTTTTGGAAGAACCTATCTTCTTTATTGACTTTGAAAGAGTAGCACAAGTGATGGGTAGTTTGGAAGAAGTTGGGAAAGGTAATGATGCTTACTTCAGATGCAAAGTAAAGAACAAAGACAATCAGGAGGTATGGGTTACTATCAAAGCAGAACATATCAGAGCTGCTTTAGAGTTCTTTCCAATGGGAACCAAACTAGACCCGAGCTTTGTCAAAAAGAATAAGGGAACCTACACAGGATTTACAAAGTTCACTGATTTTAAAGGAAGGGAGAAAGAAGAATATGCTATAAGGATGTTCTTACAATTCTTCTGTTTTCCAAAACTACCAAGATACACAATGCCACATAAGTCAGTGACATTATTGATGTTCAATAACAAAGATAGAACCAAACCTTTTGGAGTAATGGATGTCTCACCATACATCCATGAACAGCTAAAGGAAGCAGCAAAACACTGGGAACAGAAGAAGTTCATGAATGGGGCCTAGTTCTTAACAAGAATCATTTATCATGTTCTAGGGATGGAAGATCAACTGAAATTGGCTCTAGAAGCATAGTATTTCAGGAATCTTATGGCTGGAATCAAGAGTCCTCCAAGGAAAATGACTGAAAGAGAAACAGAAGGACAAACCCGCATGAGGGGAACAGGTATGAAAAGGAAGATGATATCTGAGGAAGTAATTCCTGTAAAGAAAAGAAGGTTGGACCCAAGGAAGGTGGAACTAGAAATGGAGGAAGCCACAAAAGAGGAACATGAGGAGGCACAGAAGCAGGTTCAAGCCTCTAGTGAACCACATCCACCCCAAACAAGCAAAGAACAGCTCTACACTTATCTTACCCAAGGAAACAACAAAAGAGCTATGTATGAGGCACAGTATCAAAAAATGTTGGAAGATTACTCATGCAAAGCTACAGATTGGATCCAAGAAGAAGTGGAGCATTATGAAACATTACATGATGAAATGATGGCAGCTGATACAGAAGAGGTGTTTGTTAAGAAGGAAGTGGAATTGCTGGCCTACTTCAAGGAATTACAAGGACCTCCAGAGACCAGAACCACTATTGTTGTGAAAAAGAAGGTGCCAAGGAAACCAGTTCAAAAGAAGAAATTGGTTAAGAAGGGGAAAGGAAAAGTAATAACTGAAGCTGCAACAATGAAAGGCACAGAAGAACTGATCAGGGAAGAAGTGATCAGGGAAGCAACACAGAAGCCTATCACAGTGGAAGAAGTCTCAAAGCCTACAGAACCTGAAATAGGGGGGTCTTCACGATTTTCATCCGATTCAGATAGTGATATTGAAAGCTTCTTGTTAAAAAGTCTAAATCTTTCAATACCAAATACTCCTAATGTGGTTACACAGGTGTTGCTCTAGCACAATGGTGAGAACCACGTTAAGAAGCTTCACCTCCTTAATGTCAATCCGCGGAAGAGATAGGAGTGATATGAAGATCGTGAATGTGAGATGAAGTGAGAGTGAAGGTGAGAAGCATAGAAATGCACACACACATGCACACACACTACGAAGAGACAAGCAAGACACAATGGAAGGTGGGAAATTAGCTCTATTACTCAAGAACACTATTACAAGCTCAAAAGAACTCTAACCTCAAACAAGCTCACCTCAAAAATGAGCTCTCTAGCTCTTTTTATAGTTTTTAGACTAGTTTTGACCGATTTCACATCTAGTGACCGGCATAGTTAAAAATTAGGTCCTAGATGCTATTTGGAAGGGTAAACGGTATCTAAAAATAACGAAAATTGGTACGCTTGTTCTACCTAAGCTCCTCAAGCTCGAGGACTCCTCGGCTTGCACAAAATGGAGCTATGGATTACAAAATGGGGTTTTCTATGTTACATATGTTACAATAGTGATAAAAATCACTGTTGGAGGTTTTGGAAAGTATTTGAAAACATAATTATTTGAAAAACGATTCGACTGGCTCCCTGCTTTGTTGTTACATGCTTCCGTGTCGTCTGTGCCTCTGGCTGCTTCCAACACCCCCCTCCCTCTCGCTTCTGTCGTCCCTGACAGAACCTTGCTGTGAGGTCTGCCGGATATAGTTCTGTAGGAGGTCTTGTGCGAGGGTGTGCTCGGAGATACGAATGCCTCGGGCCAGGTCTGCTTCGAGTTTCTCCGAGTCGATTGGTTGCGGTTCTTCCGGTGGCTGGAGCTGATAGTGTGTGGAATAGACCATTCGTTCACAGGCAAATAATTGTAATAAATGTGTAGGCCTGCTTATGAATACCTCTGAATGGTATTCCCAGAAGTCGGTTGTGAACATCTCTTCGAATGTCTGCTTGTAGCACGCCGGTAGGTACTTTATTCTGCAGTGCCAGGCATAACACACCCGTAGCGATGGCGTTGTACTCATATCATATACCAGATCGAAATTGCCATGCTCAAAGCCCGGGGTGTTGACATGGGGTGCCTTGACGCGTCGGAAGACTTTAAAAATCATTTGCATCATGTCAAAGATTTTGACAGTCATATGCGTCGCTATATCATCCATATGCTTTAATCTAGGGAGCCAGTGGCGAATTGTAGCCATCATGTAGCCAACAGTTGGTAACTCAATGGGTGGCTTAAAATAGGGGTAATTCAACCAGTCTTGGCACTGCTTATTGTTTTGTACCTTAATAGCAAAGGCAGTCCAGGAGCGGCGTCGTGGCACTGGTCCCCAACACGGATTGTACTTCAAATGCAAAGGTGCCTTTACCCATGTACTCATCATTTCTGGATACTTCTGTAGTAAATCTTTGCGCCACTCTGGTTGATAGATCTCTCCTTGCTGCGCATCAAGTGGTAGATCGTCCTCCTCGAATTGAGTTGCATGCGATGGTTTCTTACCTGTCTCTTTCTCAATGGCTAACTGGTATTCGGCCATTAACATGAAATACGGTTTATACTGTAACTCATGCCCAGATATGTATCGTCCCGGGGCCAAATGAGCAAAGAATGGAGACTGTAATATCTTTTCTTCTATCATCGCCATGGCATGTAATTGTGCCTCTACTCTCGCTGAGTGCGTTGTTCCAATTTCCTCAATAGTCTTCATCCACGCGGGGGTCGGAAGTTCGTACGTCATCTGACCTTTGGCCGTGACGCGTCCGCCTGGGATGGGTTGTGGCTCGTACGCTTCTTCAAACGTTTCCTCCACCGGGATGGTGACCGTTTCTTCCTCAGCTGGAAGCTCAGGTGGGGAATCTGGCCTTGGTGGCACTTCATATACTACAATCCTTGATTCAAGGGTCGATACCTGGGCCCATAATGAGTTGAGTTCCTCTAGGAGGTCAGGAGAGGGGTCCACAGGTGCTGGTATGTCTTGGTGTGCCGGTTCTCATAACTGGAGTAATTTGTGATCTTCTTTGAGTTTTTGTAACTCCTCGTTCATGCGGTCGTATTCATCTAGCAATCTTACATGATCGTCTAGCAGCATCCTCATCGAGTCTGAAGGAATGGCTTTGAACCTGCTAGGACTGAGTGGTTGGTCTGGGTGGTCGAGCGCTGCTTCTAAGTTTTCTCGGTTTTGATCCTGTAAGCGCTGGTTTTCTTCCTTGGCGGCTGCTAGGTGTCTTCGTAGTAAGCCCATGTTTCGTGTTAGTGTTGCATTGCGGACTGTCTGGGCTCTTAATAAGTTATCCAGGTCAGCAGTGGCTTCCTTGGTCTTTCTTCGCTTTCTAGTTCCAATTTGTGATAGGCCTCGCGTAATTCCTGGTAGCGGGTGTTCAGAGAGGCATTCTCAATGGACAATAAATTAAGCTGCGACTGTAAGTCATTGGTTGTCCTCTGCAGCTGCTGATAATTATCACCAAGAGATGTGAACTCATCTCTTACTTGCGTCATACACATGAACATCTGTCGAAATGCATTATCTACAGTGGGTGATAGTATTAACGGGGTGCTAAATGAAGATGCAGTTGGTGTAGATGCAACGGGAACGGGGAATGGGGATGGGAAGGTGGATGATGTAGTGATTGTTGAAAAGTGTGATGTGCCTAAAAATGTTTGTGCCGGGAGTGAAGTGAGTGGTGGTGCAGCGGGTGGTGAGATGTCCATGTCAGTGGACGTATCTAGTGCGGTGACCGTGAATATGGGTGTGATCGTGGGTGCTCGTGCTGGTGTAAATACGGGATTTACAAAGGTTGAGGGGTAATTTACAGGGGGGCTGGCTGGAGCAACTTGGTGGAAAGGGGAAAGAGGGGTTACAGTGGGTCGGGGAGGCGAGACGGGGGAGAAGGTTAACGGCGGGGGGAAAGGGAAGAGGGGTCTTGGAGTTGTGGGGAAAGATGGAAAAGATTGATGAAGGAATGGGTTGGGTAGAAAGGTGGGTGTGGGGGGGGGTAGACTAGGGTTAATGGGTGCGGGAATTGTGGGGTTAGTGGTCGTAAAGACAATTTCTGCAACACCACCGGCGAATGAAGATGTGGGTCTGGAAGAAGGAGGGTGAAGAGGGGAGGCTGGAGGGACGGGCGGTGAGAGAGGAGCGGTTGGGGTGGTCGGTACTTCAGTGACTGCTGAGGTAGGTACAGTTGAAGCGCGGGGTGGGGAATCTACAATGATGGTTTCTACGGCCAATGAACTTTCGGGGACGAGGCGTGCCTCCCTGGCTTGTTCTGAAGATTGTGCTCCGGTTGGTACACGAATGTATTCGCCGGGCTTTGAAAGTAGTCGTACTCGGCGGGGGTCAAACTGTGGTAGTGGCTTTCTTTGCAAGTACCTGAGTGCTTCGTTGGAACCTGCTGATTTGACTAACTCGCGGAATCCTTTGATGTATGCGTCTTCGAATCCGCCTGTGACAAGTTCTTGTTCTATTATTTTTTGGCTCTCTTCCTCTGTCAGCTTCTTGCGTGCCCAAACTTTTTCCATAGTTCTATACAGCTTCTTGATAGCTAGTGTGTAAGCTGCTGCCTCGTAAGTTTCATCTTCATGGGTACTTGTATCGCCATGTGTGTCTGTTTGTTGGCCTTGGCCATCTGTTTGTTCATGCTCTTGGGATTCCTGTGTTCCCTGGCTAGCTTCGTCGTCACCTTCGTCGTCATCGGTTGCTGTTCTTTCGTCATCAGAGCTGGACACGATCTGTCCTTGTGGCTGATCCCTGGGTGTGGTAGGGTAGCTAGGACTTTCAAATTCTTGAGAAAACAATTGTCCTTCTGAAAACTGGAACTCATTGGAGAATGCATCGGGCATCTCAAAATCAAAAGTTTGGTCCAGTGGCTCTGCCTGTCCTGGTTCTAGATGCGGTATTGGAAAAGAGAAAGCTTCCGCACCAATAGTGGTGGGAAGTTCAGCTGCTGTGGTGATAGGTTCTGTGGTTGTGGCTGCTTGGGGTGCAACATTACTGGTGGTGCCCTCCGGTGTAACTGGTCTTGATAACCGTATACGAATTGGTGGTACCATGGGAGTGGCTACTGTTGGTGACTGATCTGGAGATGGTTGTGGCGAGGGTGATTCTGGGACTTGTAGGCACGGGATAGTACCTTTCCGGCTCTGCCTTTGCTAGACTTTCTAGCCTTCCTCGTGGTGCCTTTAAATGCTTTGAGTTCCTCACTGGTCATGGCACGCTCAATTGGTAAGTCATACGCCAAGCACATATATATGATCCTGGTGAGGGCGCAGCACCCATTGATTACCTTCTTTCGCTCCCACCTATGTTGTGCCAAATAGAGCTGATCAATGATCCAGCTGGCTAGATCAACCGTTTGCGGTCCAGTACATGCTAAGTATAACCCAAACCAGATTCTCTTGTGGGGCATGGTAAAACGATCCTGAGCTGGGAAAGCAAAGTGCTACATGCATATCCGTAATGGCTTAGAAAGCTCAGGGGTTATGGCTGAAATATCCTCCCACTTAGTTACGTCACCACGCTTCATCTGCTCTGGGACTAGCCGTTCTTTCTCCGTTGGAGTGTGTGTTCCATGTATTTTTAGAGCTGCGCGAATTAAATCTTTAGACAAATAAAACCTTCTGAATGGAGGATCATTTACCAAGGATGGTAACATGAATGTGCCGGGTAGGTCCTTGTTCTCTAAAGTCGTTAAGGTGGTTACCAAGTAAAAGCATCTGTAAAAATCGGGTTTAGGCAGAGGGTCGCTAAAATACTCTGTAAATCCCGCTCGTGCCCAAACGTGCGTTAGATCTTGTGTATTCTGCAGTCCTTCAAATTCTCGTGAAAAGAACTGGTTCTTGGTCCATGTGCGAAGATCAAATGCCAAATTGGCCTCAAATATGAAATCAGCATCTGCTAATGGTCCTGCTAGGCCTTGAAACCAATGAGAGTTATGGTGAATCTTCTCGGTGTATCCTCTAGGAGGATCATCGATTGGCATGGGTCCTGGAAAACCTTGAAACTCTGGTGGTTGCACCGTAGGATAAGATTCTGCTAGTAATTCTCCAATAGTGGCCATCGGTGCACTGGGGCCAGCCTCTGATGGTCCTGCTTCGGTTTGCATGATAACTGATGAGCTAATGGAAAAGATCTGCTACAAAAGATTAACACATTAGTATGGAAATTAATTATGATCCCATTAAGGTGAGACCGCAATCCCTTTCCATAACCGATGTGTAACCCGTGTAGCCAAGTGTCGTGAAGTGATTGATGCAATGATTATTTGCAAAACTAATGCAGGTCTCTAGACACCTACATGGTTCGATTATGCATACACTTCTTGATGAGCTTTTATTATGCATGATGTGGGGTTTGGGTGTATGAATTTATACAAGGTTTGGTTGAAGGTGAATTAGTACAAGGGTAGAGTTTAAACGGGGTGGGAGAATTGTTAGATAAGGGGGTACAAGAAGACGTTTGGATACGTTTAGGTATCCATTTCCTAAGAGTCTTGGAGTGGGTGGTGTGTTTCTGCTGAGGGACAAAAAGCGGTATCGGGTTTGGTGGTATTGAGGGATGGACAGATTTCTGAGGGGTATACGTTACATGGCTAGAGGGTTGGGCAATAATACATTGTTTGGGTACCCAAATCTTCATGGGTGTGGGTCTATGGATAAGGTATTTCTTGGCGATCCAAATCTGTCGAGTAATTGTAGAAGAAGATCGAGGGGACTTTGGATATTGACTCTGCTTCTGTTGAAACTTTGTCCTGTTCTCGTCTGCAGTGTTGCCAATAGCCTGTGGTTGCTGTCCTTTTGGCACCCATATTTGTTTCGTGCCACTTGTTCTGTAATGTTGATACTTCTGCTTTCCTTGCCTTGCCTGGTGGTGTTGTCGGTCTGGGTTCCTCTGGTGTGGTTGACTCCTTCGGGGTTGAGTTTGAGAGGTCCATTGGACGCTCTACTTTGGAAAAGAAGGGAGATCCAACACTTGCGTGACCTGCCCATTAGGAAGTGATTCGTTCTTTATCTTTAATCTAGGCCAGTCCGCAGCAAGTTTGGAAGGATGAGCACCGCAGGGTGTTGTGCTCATTTGGCCGTTGATGCAACCCACCTGACCGCTGATTGTGTTCAACTGCCCTAGCGGTTGGGTAGCTGCCCCTTCTAGTTTGCAGGAAGCCCCAGGGAAGATCTCGTGTCGTCCTTCTGATTGACAATTGTCCCTAGCCAAGCCCGAGTGGGTTGGTGTAGACGTAACGTGACTGGTCTGATCCAAGATCTTCCGGTCTTCCGTCGCATGCGTTTTATAGGGTCTAGGGTTACAAACCTCAATCGGAATGCCGTTAGGGAAGTCAAGCGGTATCACTCGCTTCTGTTCTAAGGTTCCAATCTGTAAGGAGCCTTGTCTAAGATTTAGGTCCACTGAGTGATTGTATAGCCAATCTTGGCCAAGGATTAGGGGTTCTATCAGGTCGTCATCATGGCACACTAGTAGCTTCGCTGTCATGGTCACATCCTTAATAAGGATAGGAAGGTCCACCTCACCCATGCAAGGGGTTTCCATGCCTCCTAGGCCTATGAGGTATGCCTCAATTGGCCGCATTTCTATTCCTGAATCCTTATAGTGGGACCATCTAATCGCACTAGTCGCAGCACCTGAGTCAATTAAAGCCCTGAGCTCTTGGCAAGGGTTGCCGTGCTCTAACCTGACTGTAATGAATGGTCTCCTGTCCACTATACTAGGATGAGTGGTTGACTTTACTTGACACATGGCCATGGGATATCTGGGTGTAGTTTCCAGATGGTTATAATGTTCTCTCCCTAGTCCTTGTCTTCTTAACTTCATGCGTTTAATGCGTTCTATTGCTTCTGCCTGAGCTTCCGCTCGTATTCTATTTTCTTCCTCCTTACGCTTCTTTGCCAACGTGAGTCGTCTAAGCATATCCTCAGTAAGAGGTTCCTGATATAGCCTGACTCTACAGCCACTAATATAATTAGGCATTATATCTCCTTCTAAAGTGGCTAATTGTACTGCTCCACTTGTTGAGAGTCTGTTAATGATCATAGGTCCATAACCTCGCTTTTCTAACTTACGTGCGTGTTGCTTTAGCGTATATACTAGAACTAAATCTCCTTCTTTTAGGCCTTTATCTTTCACATGTGCATCAAAATATGCTTTCTGTCGCTTCTTTGCTGCATATATTCCTGTTGCTGCCTTTAGCCTGGTTTCTCCTAATCGTTCCAAGTCCATTATTCTCGCTGATAATTCATGGCCGGTCCACTGATGTTCTTGTGCAACCTTAAGGGTCGGTATCAAGAAGTCCAAAGGAAGCACTGCATTCTGACCAAAAACCATCTGAAAGGGAGTTGCATTGAGTACGGTCTTGTAGGCCACTCGATATGCCCAAACAGTGTGGTGTAACTGTTTGTCCCAATCTGAACGTTTGTTGTTCACGAGTTTCGTCAGTACGTTACAAAGGATCTTATTAGTGCTTTCAGCCTGACCATTGGCCTGAGGATGATATGGTGCGGATTTCTTGTGAATCACCATAAAATCCTGTAACAAATATTCAATGACTTGGTTTAGAAAGTGAGTGCCTCGATCGCTCACTAACTCTATAGGCAATCCATATCTTGTAAAGACATTCTCAAATAAGAATTTTGCAGTTGTGTGTGCATCATTCTTTTTCGTGGCTTTTGCCTCTACCCATTTCGTAAGATAATCTGTGGCAACAATAATGTATTCCGCATGTGTACCTTTTGCAGGGGGGTTAATGGGTCCTACAAAGTCTATACCCCACTTAGAAAATGCACGTCCGCCCATCATGGGTTTCAATGGCATTTCATCTCTACGAGTAGGAAACTAAGTTCTTTGGCACACATCACATCTCTTTACATAGGTATGAGCATCCATGTGAAGAGTGGGCCACCATAATCCTGCAAAGAGGATGGCTTTGATTATCCTATCGGGTCCAAAATGACCTCCTGCAACACCTTGGTGTGCAGTCTCTAGTATGCTCAGATAATCGCTCTCATGAACACATTGTCTTAGATATCCATCTCGTCCTCTTTTGTATAGGTTATCACCAATAAGTGAATAATCATGAGCTTCCTGCTCTAGACTACGTTGTCGAGCTAAGGTCATGCCTTGAGGGAAAGTGTTCGTCCTCAAGTATGTCACTAATTGTTCACTCCAGTCTGATGTGAGAGACACATGATACAATGTAGCATGCTCTACTGGTGGTCTTTCACAACAAACGTGGCATTCTTTACACAACCTGTAGACATCTGCTTCCATCGAAGGCCAATATACTCCTAGTCTCTGCAGAGTCTGTAATGTTCGATGTTTTGAATGATGTTGCTTTAACGCACCTATGTGTGCTAATTGCAACCAATTTGCATGTTCTGATTCATCTACACAACAAGCAAGAATCTTTTGATTATCCTGTTTATATATGCTTCCTGCCATTATTTGGTATCTCTGAGACTTGGTAATCTCTCCTTCTTTGATCTTTATCCTAGGATTCTTGGGTCCGTATGTCAGAATAGGGACTATAGGCTTAGCCCATTCTGGTGCTATCTCAAGATTAAACAAATATGCGTCTGGTAACTCATCCACTACTCCTTGAGGAGCTTCTCCTGAGGTTAATCTTGAAAGGTGGTCAGCTCTAAGATGTGTCTTTCCTTTCCTGACTACGACTTCAAAATCATACTCCATGAGTAATAGAAACCAACGTATCAGTCGTCCTGTGTTACATGGTTTGTTGACTAAGTACAATAGGGCTTGATGATCTGTAAAGAACTTGAACTTATTGGCCAACAAGTAGTGCCTAAACTTCTTTACTGCGTAGATCATCCCTAATCCTTCTCGTTCCGTCGTGGTGTAATTTCTTTCTGCTGCGTTTAATTGTCTGCTCGCGTAAGCTATGGGGAGATCTATATTACCTTCATTCGTGGGTTGTGCTAACACACATCCTATGGCGTAAT
This sequence comes from Ceratopteris richardii, assembly GCA_020310875.1. Taxonomy (NCBI): domain Eukaryota; kingdom Viridiplantae; phylum Streptophyta; class Polypodiopsida; order Polypodiales; family Pteridaceae; genus Ceratopteris; species Ceratopteris richardii. The sequence goes on along the minus strand of CM035409.1, from coordinate 202,353,855 downwards.
TGGATGCATCCACATGTACATGGAATGGCTTACTCCAATCTGGGGTTGTCAATATAGGTGCTGAGCACAAGCATCGTTTAAGTTCATTGAATGAATTTTCACATTCATCTGTCCATTCAAAGTTGGTTAAAAGAGAGTACAAAGGCTTGGCTATGATTGCATACATGTGTATGAATCTCCTATAATAACCGCAATGGCCCATAAATGCCTGTACCTCTTTCACATTAGTTGGTCTAGGTAATTCTGCAATTACTTTCACCTTTTCTTCATCCGTAGAGATTCCATTTTTTGACACAATGTGTCCTAGAATTTTGCCTTGTCTGACCATGAAAACGCACTTTTCTGGGTTCAAACAAACCTGATATTCTCGACATTTGTCAAATATTTGCCTTAACTCTGGGATATGCGTCTGTCTTACATTTGAATGTGCACATAAGTCATCGACATAAACTTCCAAACCCTTACGTAAGAATTCCTTAAAAACATGACACATGAGTCGCTGGAAAGTGGCGGGTGCATTTGTTAAGCCAAATGGCATCACACGAAATGCAAATATGCCCCATTCAGTGGCAAATGCCGTCTTGTGTTGGTCTTCTGGAGCAATAGCTACTTGATTATAGCCTGAAAATCCATCAAGAAAGCTGTAAACTTCCTTGCCCGCGACTCTTTCCAATAGATGTTCTGTGATAGGAAGAGGATAACTGTCTCTAATCGTTGCGGCATTAACTTTTTTAAGGTTAATACACACACGCAATTTTCCATTCTTCTTGGGCACAACCACAATGGGGGATACCCATTCGGTATGCTCAATTTCGTAAATGAATCCTGCTTCTATCAAGCGATCTATCTCCTCTTTAATCTTCGCAGCGTAGTTATCATTATACGTGTACGGTTTCTGTTTTGTAGGTTTTGCATCTGGAGTCATAGGGATTCTATGAGAACATATATCCGGATCTACTCCTTTCAAATCTTTGTAACTCCAAGCAAAAACATCTCTATATTCGTGCAATAGGGCAACGAGCTCTTCTTCTTCTTCAGTTGTCAAATCATGCCCTATGTATGTACATTTTTCTTCTTCTCCTTCTATGGCTACTATTATTTTCTTGGTTTTCTCTCGGTTATCATATACTTGTCCGTTATTCGCTTTTCTATTAGGCATTCGTACCATGATTCTTCTATCTTCAATTTCATATTTCTTGAAGTTCTCGGGTACTTCAAATAAAGATTCTTCTTTTTCTGACATGGTTTCTTTCTTCTTTCTTTTCTTGCCTTCACTCTTGTTAGTCACTTCCGTGGCTAACCTCACCTCATTCGTAATTTCCTCGTGTCTCTGAGTGTGAGTCTCTACTTCGAACAAATATTCTTCCTCTGATGCAAAGGGTGGGTCCATGATAATTGATTCTAAGTCAAAATCGCTTGCATCCTCAAATGCATCAGTGTTAGGTTCACACTCTTCTAAAATTGCAGCGCACATGATTGGCTCTATCGTGAAAACTGAGATATCATAGCCATCCTCGTCATAGTGGGGTGTCCATTGTTCTTCATTGATGGCTACATCCATGGTTGCTAGGATTTCTGCCCAACCATGGGGTTCAAACTCTTCGTCTGGAAATACTACAGGTGCATAAGCTGGATCCTGAAGGGTTCGTGGATGTTGTTCTGCACCTAAGGTCCTGGCTTCTAACCTTTCTTCCTCTTGTTTTGCTACTTTACACATCCATAAATGAGTATCCTCATGCAACCAAGAAGGATCTGATTCTAATGAGTGCACGGATTCCGTCTCTACTGGTGTCTTATGGATGGTATTCCATTGTATTGGGGGTACATCTCGATGTGAATAGTCTTTAAGATTGACTTTGGTAGTCACTCCTAAATGTTGCAAGTACAAAGAATTGGTTCCCCAATCTTGTACAATTTGCAACTGACGCATGAATGGTCGTCCCAATATCATCTCGTAAGCATGGTTTTTTGCAAAGTCACAAATGGCAAAGGTATGCTCAAATTCTACGCCACAAGTGGTGAGAGATATGCCTTCTAGTAAGCCTAATGGTTTTTCTATGTGTCCATCAGCCATTTGTAGCTTCATCCTGGTGGGTCTGAGTGCTGGCTTACCCCAACGTTTCCATAGAGCGGTGGTAGCAATGGCCACTCCGGCTCCTGAATCTAAGATGGCTTTCGTGGTGTAGCCCTGATGGGTTATCGGAAGATAAGTGTTACCTTCCTCTCCTTTGCTCACATCTCCAATCTTTTCTACGGGTATCTCTGGTACCTTATTTTGTGATCCTATTTGTGAGGGAGTAGTAGCAAGCTCGGGGAATTGATTTGCTACATGTTTCCACAATTCTGGTTTTACCTTTAGCAACTCCTCTAGAGTGAGATTACATTGTACTTTAGTGTTCTTGATCACTTCCGTGTTTCTAGGGATTACTGATTCTTCATTCCTTACTATTATCGTGGGTGCTCTCATACTAATAGACTTTGCTTCCCAAGGTCCTGTGAACTGAGGTAATTCTTGTAAGGAATTAGATTCAAATCCTGTGTGTTCACTCAGTTGTTCTTCCTCTACCTCATCGTAAATAGAGGGAATGTCTTGGGGAAATTGTTCTTGCAAGTCATCTATTTCTTGAATAGGAGGATGGGTTCCTTGTTCTTTTCTCCATATCTCTTCTTGGATCTCTCTCAAAAATTCATGTGAGTACCTATGTATGGAAGACAGGTTGTCTTGACTTTTTGAGTTGGGTACTTGAGACAGGGATGGTGCATTCCTTTCCTGTGTCTCTGGGACAATAGGGTTCCTATGCTGATCCTTTTTCTCTTTGCTTTCAATCAAATCTTCTAGCCTCTCCATTAGTCCTTGAAAATGTAATTCAGGTTTTGCCATGTTATTCCAATTAAGATATCTAGAGGCTTCGAACAAAGCTTGTGCTAGTTCTACCATCTTCATGCAAAGTTTAGTTCTCTCGATTTCTAGATCAGCTCGGGGGTAGTTTTTGCTCATTTCAGCTAGCTGAGGTCCCTCTTTTAATCTAGCCTGATATGCACGAAACATCATGTCTAGATTTTCTGGTATGGGTTCCGCTAAAACTGATCCTGATTTCTAAGCTGGATTCTCTTGATTCAATTCCTGTGAAGTCAATTCTTGGATTTTGGCTCTAGATTCCTTCAAACTTCCTTCCAACTCCGTTATCTTTTTACTCCATTTTCTCTTAATTCTTTCTCTAGAATCTTTCCAAGATTTTGTCTTTTTACTGCTAGATTCTGCAACTTCACTACTTCCGACTACTTTCTCCTGATTAAGCTTTTGGTTTTGTAAGAGCGTCTGGGCTCTTGTTATAGCTTGGATAGGCACGTATGTAGGGTTGGATCCATCTGCATTACTTACAATACCTATCACATTGATTGGTGTCACATTCGAAGCGTTAACTGGATTCTTGGGGCAATCTTTGATTATGTGCTCTTTGCCACAATCGGCACAAAAGCCTTGGATGTTATAGTACTGTGATTGTCCTGCTATCGGGGGATGTGGACAGTCCTTTATGAAATGATCTCCTTGGCACCTAAAGCATGGTCCTCTAGGGCCCTGTGGTCTTTGTTGTCTCAATTGGGGCCGTGGATTTGGGTTTGTGTACATCACATTAGCATAGTCTGGCTCCCAACTAGGTTCCACTGGTGGACTATCATAATGATATGTTTCTACGTGTTCTGGTGACTCTGTGTAATATGCGGGTGGACTATCTACATGCGTAGAGTCAAAACTGTTCAAATTTGGGTCACCCTCTATGATCAAAGGTGAAGAAGGCACTAAAGCCCTACTTAGATTCTCTTCTGCAGCAGCGTATTTGACTGAGATGACATTCGCTGGTGGGGGTGGCTGCTGAGCTAAGACAGGTTGAGGTCTCTGTTGAGCCTGGTATGGGTAGTTATGAGGAGGCCTATAGTAATAAGGTTGAGCATTGTATTGGCCTTGATACCTACCTGGCTGTGGGTATGCTTGCGGGTAGTTCTGTCTCACAGTCTGTTTGTTGTATGGGCAGTCCTGAGCCGTATGATTCGTGTATCTTCTTTCAATTGTACAGTATTGGCCACTAGGGTTGACTTGTGGTTGTGGTGCATTGGGGCACACATTTGCCATATGATCACCACCACAGGTGTAATAGCGCTTGTTCATTAGTACCCTAGGTTTGCTCGAAACTCCTAGTTTCTGGGCCACTTTTTCTGCTAGGTCTTCTATTGAGCTAGACAATTTTGTGGATGCTAGAGATGAACAGTCTGAGTCCTTATAGACCTTTGAGAGTTCCAACTCGTCTCCTAAGTTGTCCTCAATGTCTATACAAATATGACACTTGCTTCGCTTGTGAGGGTAGCTCTTGCATTGGACATCGTTCAACATATTGTCTAAACCTACGTCCTGCCAGTCTGACTGTTTCCTGCGGGGTCTGTTTAAAGCTATGAATCAACGAAGACGTGTCATGTCTAATCCCACTTTTAGAGAATTCAGTGATGAATGACTCTAAAAAGTGATGGATGTCTCTAAATTGCCTTTGTTGCAATGGTTGGAACCAGGTTAAAGCTGTATTCTTTAACGTTAGTCCAAATGCGTTGTATTGCGTGAACATGTCTTCAACTTGTTCGGCTCTTAGTACTTGCTTGAATTCTGCGACGTGGTCATAGGGATCTCCTGTCCCATCAAAGTAATTCTTCATTGATTTTACTAACTGTGTGGGTCTCAATATTCTTGCGTGTTCACGTGGTCTAGGTAGAGGAAAATCATCTCTACCACCTGGTACTCCATGATCTCTTTGTCTATCCGCTCTATTAGTGTCTGCGGTTGTTCTATCTCTCCCTACGGGGTGATTAAAGCTTACTTCCGGTCTCTCTTTATTTCCCTCTCTTTGATTTCCATGGGCCGAGGACGTTCCTGCCCCTTGTTGACTTGTATTCATGTTTGTTCTAGATGGAGGGAATACCAATTCACCTCTCCATGTGTATGTGTTTTTAGCGCGGTCAGGCACCACAAAGACTCTTTCTGAAGTCTCATCCAGGTATACAACCTTTCCAGGTGTATCCGGGTCCTTGAACTCGTATATAGTGATGATACCTACCTCACTAAGTATTTCGGTCTTGTACCTCCAAAAGGCTTCATCAGTTTCTTTATTTACAAACAACACTATGCTTCTGTTGTCTTGAGGGATCCAGTCTGGGATTAGTACTCGTGTCAGTACAGATTTCCCTCTAGGTGTTCTAGGCTCTTCTAATGGTTCTTTTCCTTGAGATTTTGCTTCCGTCTCTGGTTGAATCACGCCAAACTCGTTCGTATTGTTTGGCTGCGTACTTAAGATGTACATCGTTCCTTCCTTGTCTATGTACGCGTCTCTCTCGAATTTCACCACTGGATGTTCCAATCCAATGGGTTGATCGGGGTTGTGCATTTGCACCACTTGCCTTCGCAAACCATCCTCATAGATGCGAGCACCTAATCGGTTGGTTTGGAGAAACTCTAGTTGCGTTCTATAGGGTCCTTCTAGTTTTTCTAAGTAGGCTACATTCGACCCTCCTTCTGGTCTGTCTGTGCTAAATGCCATTTCTGAATCACTCGTGTCTGAGTTCTCGTAGGGATAACTAGTGTTCAATTGTTGAGCCCACGATCGTGCAGTAGTTCTTACACTTCCCTCTGATGATCTAAGGCTTCACCAGTCTGACTTACCTATATGTTTGCCCGATCTAAGGTTCATTAATTTTCTTCCTTGCACACTCAGTACACGCTCAGATCGTCACAGATTCTTTGTTATTACTCTCTTGATTCTTTGTAAATTTCTTTAGATTCTTGTCTTAATGTATGCATCAGGAATTCGACTTTCCGTTCTAATTTTGAGTTCTCGTTCCGTCAGACTTAGGTTCTTTCCTTTAGGTTTTCGTCACACACACCTTTACTTGTAGTCTTAAACTTGAAAGGATTAAATATCTTGAACTTGAGGTGTTCCTATCGTCTTTAATCCACAATGCTAACGTTTATCCTAAGCTAAGAATTGACTGAGGGGGTTGAGTAATCTTCCAACCTCGAGTCAGCTTTTCTGGTTGCTCTGATGCCCAAGAAGCCGCGCTTCCCAAGCTTTATGCCCTTCACTGCCTTGCCTTGGTTGCCTTTGATTGCCCTTGCTAGACCTGGATAAATCCAATATTAGACCAATTCACAGTTGGATGATGAAGCACTTAAGTATATACACCTTTTAAGTCCCTTCCCTTTTGCCCAATTTTTCAATGTTTGCCCCCTGGTTTTCTAGTCCCAAACTAGGTCAACCTCAAAATAGCTTTCTAACGAGCTATTAAGCTCAAAAAACGGACTTCGGATGAAAAAGTTATGACCGTTCAGGCCCTGGGGGGTAAAAACTGACAAACAGGTTTTTCTCCAAATATGAGCTAAGGGGTCTCCTATGAGTCTAATCACCCAAAAATTTCCCAAAAATAGCCCCAAAATTGGCCAAAAAATGAAACCCTAAAATTTGCGATGGGGGTGCACAATCGCGATGGTCTGAGATGATCGCGATGGTTTGGGACTGTCGCGATGGCGTGAGGGTGCACCGTCGCGATGGCGTGAAATTGCACAATCGCGATGGCGTGAAATTGCACAATCGCGATGGCGTGAAATTGCACAATCGCGATGGTCTGAAAGTGCACAATCGCGATGGCGTCAGTCAACGGTCAACGTGCACAATCGCGATGGTCCATAGTGAACCGTCGCGATGGTCTGAGCGCGATGGCGTGAGCCAATCGCGATGGTCTGGGCACGATGGCGTGAGCCAATCGCGATGGTCTGAATTTTTGAAGTGTCGCGATGGTGTGAGGGTGTCGTCGCGATGGTCTGAAGTGCACCGTCGCGATGGTCTAGATTGCCACGTGGCACCGTCGGCGCGATGGCGTGAGCCAATCGCGATGGCGTGACACAATCCCGATGGTCAGAGACCGTCGCGATGGTCCGGCCAAGCCGTCGCGATGGCGTGAGCCAATCGCGATGGTGTGACACAATCGCGATGGTCAGAGACCGTCGCGATGGTCCGGCCAAGCCGTCGCGATGGCGTGAGCCAATCGCGATGGTGTGACACAATCGCGATGGTCAGAGACCGTCGTGATGGTCCACCAAAATGCAAATTTTGTGAATGCAGCTATGGATTCCTGTAGGCGCAGGTGTGCTCTTCACGCTGGTGTGGTCGCCTTCTCCAAATTCCGAACTTTGCAGACCATCGCGATGGTCTGACACAGACGGAAATTTCTGACAGAAACTAAAGTTTTTACCTTTTTGCAGCCTTCCTGATGCACTGGAGCTCTGTAGCTGCAAGAAAACTCAAGAAAACCAAAGCACACACAAGCACAAAAGCTCTCTCTCACTCTCTCGCATGCACAAATGAGGGGAAATGAGGAGAATGGGTGGATATGGTGAATTTTCTGATTTTTTTGGAGATGAAGATGATGATGCGGTGATGAAGATGGAGTGTGGGGGAGGTGAAAAACACTAAAAACTAAGTAAAAACAACAACAAAAACTGAAATTTTTACCTTCCAACGCCACTTGTTGCTATACTCTTACCATCACACATTCGTCCTAGACTCGATCCCCGGCAACGGCGCCAAATTTGGTGTTGCTCTAGCACAATGGTGAGAACCACGTTAAGAAGCTTCACCTCTTTAATGTCAATCCGCGGAAGAGATAGGAGTGATATGAAGATCGTGAATGTGAGATGAAGTGAGAGTGAAGGTGAGAAGCATAGAAATGCACACACACATGCACACACACTACGAAGAGACAAGCAAGACACAATGGAAGGTGGGAAATTAGCTCTATTACTCAAGAACACTATTACAAGCTCAAAAGAACTCTAACCTCAAACAAGCTCACCTCAAAAATGAGCTCTCTAGCTCTTTTTATAGTTTCTAGACTAGTTTTGACCGGTTTCACATCTAGTGACCGGCATAGTTAAAAAATAGGTCCTAGATGCTATTTGGAAGGGTAAACGGTATCTAAAAATAACGAAAATTGGTACGCTTGTTCTACCTAAGCTCCTCAAGCTCGAAGACTCCTCGGCTTGCACAAAATGGAGCTATGGATTACAAAATGGGGTTTTCTATGTTACATATGTTACAATAGTGATAAAAATCACTGTTGGAGGTTTTTGGAAAGTATTTGAAAACATAATTATTTGAAAAACGATTCGACTGGCTCCCTGCTTTGTCGTTACATGCTTCCGTGTCGTCTGTGCCTCTGGCTGCTTCCAACAACAGGCCACAGAGAAGCTGAAGACACCTGAGGATTCAAGTAAGAAGTCTCAAGAAAAGCAGACACAGGAGGAAATAGTTCAACAGATGAGCTCAGAAGAAGGAAGAAGGCTGTTAAAAGGAAAGGCAGTAATGACAGAAGAGGAAGGCCGAATAAGAGAAGAAGTCAATTATGGGTGGGTGCATACAGGAATAAAACCCATATGGACAAAACCATCACACTTCAAATTGGATGAAAAGCTAGAGGAGTTGACAAAGGAGCTACAGAAGAGTAGTTCAATTAAAGTTATGAAGGATGTGAATAAGGATCAAGAAATAAAGAAGATAGAAATGGGAAAAAGTGCTCCAAAGGTCACAGGGAGAGTTGTGGAAGAAGAGATCATTCAAAGTATAAAGGATGTATTACATGATATAAAAAGTAGTGAGGAATTTACATCCAAGGATGATCAAGAACAAGAGGAAGAAGCAGACCTCATGGATATTGATGAACAGGAACGAGAATACACAAATGAGAAAAGTAATGACCAGGTTGCTTGTATAAAAGAAATTGAATTAGTTTTAGTTCAGGAAAAACAGGGATAGGAAGAGCAACTCAGGAAGGTTCAAATAGCTCTTGTTGGAAAGGACTCAAACAGAAGTCAGGAAACCCTAATACAAGAGGAGGAGATACAAACTAAGGGAGACTAGCTCTTTACAGAGAAGCAACAAGTATTGGAAGAAAAGAAGTCATTAGAAGGGAAGAGGGCTTCAGATTTTTCAGAGCAGAAGAGTGCAAATGACAAAGCATTAGATTCTGAAGAAGATGATACCAATCAGGAGACAAAGAATGATGATCACAGTTATGAAGAACAAGACGTTCAGGATATAGATGATGAAACAGCAGCAGAAGAAGATGATGTGGGTAAAGAAGACAAGCAAATTAAAGTTAGACAGACAGGAATAGAAGTAGGGTTGGAAAGAATACCCAAAAATATAAGATCAGCTTGTCAAATAATCATGAGCAACATTGAACAGTTCAGACCATCTAGCAGAAATATGATCATATCAGGAATGGTGGCTGAATCGGAATTTGAAAAAGGAAGTTTAATTGTCAAAGAGCACAAGAAGGAAAAAGAGCAGATGTCAGAGCAATTAAGGGTGATGAAGGAAAAGAATGAAGAATATATCAATAGAATCATTGCTTTGGAAGAAGCTGAGGTTCAAAAGCAGAACAGAATCCAATATTTGGAAGAAAAGAGTGTAAAGTTATCAGAGCAGAATGCCAAAATGGAAATGGAATTAAAAACCATAGGAGGAAGATACAGAACTTTACAAACATCATATCAAATTCTGACCAGAGCACATGAAGAGATTAATAAAGTGTTGTTAGAAGAAGGTCAACTACAAGATGGAGGTAAACCTGCTCAATTGACAGAGGAAGAAAAGGAAGAGCTGCATAAAGAAATTCAAAGACTTCAAATAGAATTAAAAGAGGCCAAAGAAATGGAGAAACAGGCAAACACTCATGCTGCCACATCAATGAGAGGGTATCATCAATTACATATGGAGGTAGAGAAGGAAAGAAGTGAATGGCAGACAAAGATGGAGAAAGAAAGAGATGAGTGGAGGAAGGAAAAGGAGTTATGGGCAGCTCAGAACAAAAGTTCAATGATGACTATAGAAGAATTACAGAAACAGTTGGAGAAACCAAAAGTTCAAGAAGAAATTCAAGATCATGTACAGGCAGAAGATACAGATAAAAGGGAATATGAAACAGGGGATTTTGATAGAGAACAAGAGAACAAGGAACCAGCAGCCAAAGAACCAGAGGAAAAGTATTCTGAAGATTTTGTCGAGAAATTATTGACCAATAGAGAGTCAAGAATGGAATTTATCAGAAAAATGCATGATGAGTATGAAGATCAAATAGTTACCTTTGCTCTGAATAAAGGCATTAATCCAGATCAGCATCATTGGGCTGCAGATGGATTAGGAATACCCTTCTGTATGATTTTGGAGAGTATAAAGAATTATCAATTGGCCAGAGTAGGGTTATCTCCAAACAAATACCTTGAGTATGAAGAAGATATTAATGTCACGAAGGAGTTATTTGAAAGAGCAAATCCCAAATGGAGAAATAAGTGGCTGGATGCCAATAAGGAATGTAGGAAAATCTGGAAAGAGGCACCTCTGCATTTAAAGATCAATCCAGCTTATTGCCCAGTTGCCAGAAGAAGAGAATGGACTGTTTTTTGGGAGAGAAGAAAAGAAGGTCAGATCCCAGCTAAATGGTTAAACTTCCCTAAGATAGCAGGTCCAAAGGCAGGAACTTGGCCTACAAAGAGTTATATGGTGAACACTACCGAGTCAGTCATAGCTATGTATAAAGATGTTAATGACCCTGCTTGCATATTACTTATCAAAATAATGAGGGTACTTCTAGCTTGTTTCAATTCTCCTACGGATGCCTTATTATTTGATCTAAGTGAGACACTTGATAGGATCTGTCTGATGGCCTACTACAGTAGAATTATATTTTTGGGTAGCCATTATTTACAGATTTTTGAGGATGCCTTCGATTATGGATTTTTTGAGAGGGAGTCAGAGATTTTTGGAAACCTATCAGTCGTTACCAAGTCCAGACTTACAGCATATGAAGCTGCTTACACAGAGTACTTGAAAAAGGATGTCATAGATGAACCTGAAGCTGCAGTACAGTGGAGAAAGGCTTTATTCGAGATGGTCAACAATCTGAATGTAACAGAAAGAAAAAGTCATGATTTGCTGTCACAAGTATATCAAAGAAAGAAGAAATGAAGAGAAGTGATCAGTGCAGAGGAGCAGGAAAATCTTTCGTCAGGAGCCGAAAGGCTTAGGAGGGGAAGGATGTTGGAAGATGCATTTTTGGAAACCTTTTTTGAAGGAAAAATATTGTAAAATGATAGAAATTTGTAGAAATATTTATGCAATTGTTGTAAAAATAAGGAAGAGTCTTCCTTATGTAGGATAGAATCTTATGTATTTTTTCTAGAATTTTTGGAAACTCTTAGATAGCATATTTTTAGAATAATAGAGGAAAGGACCAAAATTCAAGTGTGAAAGAGGACACTTGAAAATGTATATAAGTCAATTTTCTCTATTTTGGAGAGGTTGGTTCGTCATTTGTACATGCTATCAATAGAGAAGAGAGAGTTTCTGTTGAAATCGTGTTTTCTCCTGTAGTGTGTGTTTCCTTTGATGTGAGAGCTTGTTTCTTGCTTTATCATGGAGATTTGTGAGTTTCATTTGTGTAATGCTGAGTAAGATGTATGAAGAGAGATGATTACTGATGTATTGAGTGAAGAAGGATTGAAGAATGTTGCAGAAATATGAAAATCGTCTACTGGTACAGAATCGCGATTGTCTCGTCTCTGTGATACAGGTGATATTTTCCAATTCTGATTTCATATTTGTATTCTGATGAGAAAATAACATGAATTAAACACAAAGATCATAGAAAATGATGAAGATTTGCTCTAGATAAGGTAAACCCTAGATATTTCCTCTTCATTTTCATTTTCTCAGAATTCCAGCCATCAATCTCTTATTTCTATGAATCTATCATCTAGAAGGGGCTGTGGTCTTATGGATATTCCCAGGATTGACAAAATAAAGATGATTTGTTGATTCTTTTGTACTTCATGATTGGAGAGGACAACTCCAAAGTCAATAACAAACACCACCTCACAAGACACCCTCTTCTCTTTCGTCACCAATCCCTTGTACGCTTCAACCCTTCTATCCTCCGAACCCATAATTGGCCATCCCATAATTCCCAGTGTGGTTGGAAACCTTGCACCCACAGAAGGCACCGTGTGTTTCCCAGCCTATCCCCCAATACGGATACCTCCATTCCACGACCCTCACTTTCCATCTGTCCCCTACACCTCATTCACCCTAACTGCACCATCCCAACAACCATCCTTCGTGGCGCAGTCCATCAGCACTCCAGTGTTTCAGAGGCACATTTCTCCGATGTTCGCAATGACATCAATCTACACGAACAGCACACTCACTTCACCTACCATACCAACCTACATGGTAGCCCCTGTACACACCACTCTGTCTGACCCAATGGACATTTCTCCCACCACAGCACCTCTCCCCACAATTCCACCCTCTCCCCCTCCACTACCCCCCACCTCACCACTCAACACATCATTGACCGACACAGCATTCACTACCTCCCTTCCCATTCCCACTTCCCCTGCATTCCAAACTTTTGCCCTTGCATCTCATAATGTAAATATCACATTGAATACATTACTTCAGTGTGCACATCAACTACAACAGGAATACCATCAATTGGAAGCACGCAATGCTGCCCTCCAGGCAGAATCTCGGCACCTACAGGCTAGAGTTACCACTTTAGAAGCTGATTACCAAACGCTTCTAGCTGAACATACCACTTTACAGCAAGCCCACTCAGAATTGGAATCAAAAACATCGACGGCGGATGATACAGAAGTCAAGGAACTAGAAATTGTGCTCCAGGCACAAATGATATCTAATGCTACACTTAGACGAAACCTGGGGCTATTAAGGAAGCATATGGCAGCAGCACTAAAAGAGAACAAGAGGCTTCAGCAACAAAATCAAGACAACTTTGAAGCGGCTATGGAAGGAACTGCAGGAGCAACCATTAGCCATAGAGCAGTCCCATCAGAAGACATTCGCATCTTACTCGAAGAGCATGCAAATTTCTTGGAGTCATATGAAAAGTTAGAGGTTGAATGTGCGGATCTAAAGAAGCAGATAGCCAGTGCCCCCACAACTCAACAGGAGCCGATAATCTTGCAACACTCTACAGAAGAATTAGAGACCCTCTGGAAACAGGTGGCAGACCTCCAAGCACGCCTCTTACCATATGAAAGGCCACCCTCGCCAACTGAAGAACCAGAACCTGAAACAGTGGTGGAAATTCCTGTCGATGACAGCTATGAAGAGCCGTACGAGCCGATGCCAACACCCAGCGGTCGGGTAACAGAGGAAGGACAGGACACGTTAGAAATTGGAGTTCCAGATTGGGTTAAAAGGATCGAGAAAGTGGGAAAGACACATGATGATCGTGTTGCTATGCAAATTCAATCTCTCACAAATCTGGAAGAAACTGTCCTTCGATCTTCTTACTTTCAGAACCTATCCCACCAACGGTTGATCACAACATCAGAGCAGCAATACATGCCTTACTTTGTTTTGCTACATGATTATAATGCAGAAGTTAAAAGGCATACTGGGAAGGAGCCCACATTCGCCACTCAATTTGAGCTGGAGGATTTACCGGCAGATGCACGTGCTGGCTCGATCTTCCAACCTAATTGCCATGAGCACTTGGGCAACCATGCCACTGTATATCAAGTATAATCCATGTTATTGCCCAATGGTACGTCGCAGATCATGGCAAGCATTTGCGATCAAGGTACGCAACAATAATGAATGCTCGGCATGGGTCAACTATCCATATTTTGCTCCACCCCGAGGGACCCCCACTGTAGCCTACATGATATCAACAATTCGACACTGGTCTACACGTCCAAATAATGTACCCGACATAGCAGTGAAAATGTGTATGAAAATATTCGAGCTCATGACCATTGTCTTCAAAACCTTTTGGAAGGTACAAGCTCCATACATCTCTGCTCCTGGATTCTCTCAAGGTAACAAGGATTTAGTCTACGACATGAGCCAGACTCCCTCAGTCACTATAATCTTTGTCTGGCATGCACGAATAAAGTACTTACCCGCATGCTTCAAGCAGACATTTGAGGAAATGTTCTCTAGGGGATTCTGGGAATATCATTCGGAAATTTTCATTCCCAGACCAACACATTTGCTACATCTATTCGCAGTAGAACAAGCCATCCATGCAGATCAGTTACGTCTGCCACATCCGGATATTCCAGGACTAATTGATTGGGATCGCATGATGACAGATTTGGCTAGAGGACTACGCATACAAGAACATCAACTTTCCACTCATGTGGTGGACTATTACATCCAGCACTCCCAGCAACAAGAGTCTATCAGAGACGACAGACGCGAGAGAGGGGGGGGTGTTGAGAGCAGTATGGGCACCCAAGGACTGACTAGACAAGGAAGCCAGCGGAGAGAGTCAGAGCGAGGTGAAGGATTAAGTAGACAGAGGAGTCGACGCAAATCTGGCAGATAGGCCCTTCAAATTTTTCCAAATCAACATCTTTACAACAGTGATTCTCATCACTAACAATCATTGTAAATACCATTTCATAATTTTGTAGCTCCATTTTGTGCAATCCAAGGAGTCCTTGAGCTTGAGGAGCTTTAGAAGTACCTACCTGTCAGTTTTCACATTTTTTAGACTTCGTTTGAACCTCCAAATAGGGTAGAGAACCTAATTTTTAACTAGGCCGGACACTAGGTCTGGACATGGCCAAAACCTAGTCAAAAACTATAAATAGAGCTAGAGAGCTCATTTTTGAGAGAGCTTGTAGTTGATCTAAACTTGTAAGAGCTTTTTGAAAGTAATCTAAGAACTCCATTGCTTCTCACTCTTTGTCTTGCCGTGTGTGCGCGTGTGTGTGTATGTGTGTGCATGTTTGTGTGCTTCTCACTCACGCACTTGTGCCTTCACTTGCTCGAGGTCTTCATAGCATCCTCTTGTCTTCCCAGATTGACATTAAAGGAGGTGCTACTCATCACTGAGCTACACCATAGGTGCAACAAAAACCACAGCACAAACAAGAATCTATAGAATATCACCATCATTGATGCCATCTACATCAGCTTCAGTACCTGTATTTGCAGTACCTATATTTGCAATACCTATATTTGCAATACCTATATTTGCAGTACCTGTATTTGCAGTACCTATATTTGCAGTACTCGTATTCGCAGGTGTAATAGGATGTCTTTCAACATCCTATACAATTCTTCATAGTCCTTTTGTGACCAATACATGACGCATCATATAAGCCCACAATGGGTAATTCGTACCATCCAACGTATCCTCAATAGCCAACATACGAAATGCATCACTGCTTTTAGCCATGGCCACTGACTAAAATACCCTGATGCAGAAAAATGACTGCATCTGAAAAAGTTGAACAGAACTAGCCTAACAAGTTCTGCTAAACCTGTAGCAAACTTCGAGAGGCTTATACTTGCGAAGCGAAACTTGTATATATCTTTGGCACAAAAACGTGAAATATCCTACACAGGTGCTGTGATAGTGCATTCGGAGGCTGAAACGAGCTCAGATCATGATTTTGACACCACGAAGTAAAGTAGTTTTGATCTCCTAGTCACACTGAGTATGCACACCAAATTTCGTGTGATTCTGAGATTGTGACAGGAGAGCTGTCGACAATGCCTAGATGAAGCGGTGACCTACTCTCATACCAATTGTTGGAGTTAGATGTCTGTGGAAGCACGTGAACAGCACAAGGAAGAAGAAGAAGCTTGGAGCACAACACACAATATTGAATGTATTACCACTAGAATGTACAAAGATAAGTAACCCGTTAGGCAATATGCGTATATACAAGTCGGGGGGAAAAACCTCCTAAAGAGGGAAAAAAGTGCCCCGATGGACCTAGTGTGTTCACACACATCACTACTTAAATAAATCAACAACTACATCTCACCAAACATGCTAGATCTCATACATACAAATTACATTGATTCCAAAAAAGGAACCTTCCCTTGCAAGTAATAGTTATTTTGATAACTCAAGGAAAATATGGCTCTATTTAACCATAAGGGCTCTAACAACTATGGCTACATCAAGTAGATGGTGCATATTTTAATTGGATATAAAGAGTGGAGCTTTCTTTTGGTGATTCTCAATAGTTTGTGTATATGATACAGCCATTAGGGTTTGAGGATACACAACATCTGGAATATTTTTGCTGGTATTGATTGTTCACACTAGTATCTATGTGAAAAATCCAAATTGTTGTCGAGCAGTTTTGTATATTTTTTTCTAATAAAATATATAATGATCTAGTTAGTGACAAAGTTTATTGAGACCTCTTATTTGTGAAATTTGCATATAAAAAACTCACACTATCCATTCTTGTTTTCTACTTGTTTTTATATAGGTCACCATAGATAGGTATAGAGATTGATCACAAACCCATATAAAAATGTAAGCAATGTTTTGAGGATATAAGAAGATCCCCTTCACTATCAAATCAATTTTGTAGACAAACTCATAGGTGTCACCATCCTACGGAGTGTTGCCCAAACCTACATGTGCAACTCCAAGTCTTATGACCTAAGGCAAAATCCAATCCATAGATCTTGGCATGCCTTATCATTAGATTCACCAAATTCATCCTTGGTGCCATTGGTTGCATGCGAGGGAGGACCTCAATGATCAAGAAAGATGGTCATCGATACTTTCTAAGAGATCACCCATCCTAGTATCATTTTTCTCAGATCTTGTTTAGGTAGCAATCTCTTGCCAGTAAGCTATACACATGTGATGATTGAGGAGAGAAATAGACTAAACTTGGCATTACCTTGAGCATGATCTGAGTTTTCAGAGCTTTCTTCTAGGCTTGTGGAGCTTCTTCAAAGTAGTTCTTGGATAATCCTTGGACCCATTTCAAAGTTCTTTAGTGTATAGTTCTCTTTGCACAATTCAAGAACTTCAAGGAGGGTGTCACCTATATCACTATATTTATGGGTTTCTTGAACAAGTCTTAGTTGTGGTGGGAGCAATCACCACTCATTGATAGTGTATCCGTACCTATCAACTTGTTTTGTAGGATGTGTGTTGAGACTTGCATAAGGATGATCTTCAATTGGTATTGAGATCTTTAGCTCACCTATACGTGCTCATTGCTCACATATATTGGTTGATCACACATACTATGTACATCTCTCTCGACACTACCCATCTATGTTCATGTGATATGATATGACGGTTACATTTTTTGTAAGCCTTTTATGTGTGTGAAAGAGAGTCCTGGTGAGGTTTTCTTAATTGTGGGACACCTAGATGTCAAGGTCTCTTTAGTATGTAGGTGGGAAAAATATCTTATCCTTCTCATAATAGATGTATATTTGTGGACTTATAAGTACTCGATAAGCCTAGTTGGCTTCTTTGGTTACTTGGGTATATGTAATGAGAAGTACAAAGTTATGTAGTGATGCAATTAGGTAGTTTTTCATGATACTTTGATCAGTTCATTGACAATGGCTCGATTCTCATAGACTCCATTTCCAAAGGAGACTCTACTAATTTTTTTTTACGGATTTCCATTTTTAGCCATTCATAGGTTGATTTTGCTCCATCAATTGCTTCTCAATATGACCATATCAGATTGCACATAGTCAGTTTGAACTTTTTTTTGTCACTATTATTCATCTTCTTATTTTTTTGGGAAAATCTATTAATATTTTCTAGAAATTTGATGCTTATTCATATTTTCAAAGCATTAGTGGTACTAATCATTTCTAATTTCATTAGTATTCCAATGAGCTATTTTTCACCATGGCATCAAAGATTTTGGGCACATCTAGTGAATCCAGATCTAGCGCAAGTGGATCCAAAAAGAGCTATCACCTTCAAGGGAAAAGCCACTTTGAGATTTTCACGTTGATGGCATCAAATTTTCTTTATCTAAAAATCAAATTTTTTATCTTTTATTTAAAAAAGGCACTCTAATCCAATTGTTGGACCTATAAAGCAACCTATTGATATGGATGATGATGATTGAGAGGAGCTTGATTAGAGATCAGACTACTCTACCCCAAGTGATGCCTAAAGAACCAATTTTTGGGAATCACCTAGCTACACTTAATGACTCCCTATGCTTCACACGCACTATATCAATGAAAAATGATGGGGAAGGGGTAGAAAATGCCTCCAAGCATATAATTCATGCCTCAAATGCACATAGAAGCTCATGAAGAAGAGGATACACAAGCAAGAAGGGAGGAACTTGAAATTTAGAAGTTAGTCTCTGTATTATGGCTAAAAAGTCTTTATAAATGAGTCACAAAGTGACTTATGTACAACTGCCCTAAGTTTGGTCCTTTCACACATGAGACCATCACTTTCTCTAAAAATCTCTAAATTCCTAATATTGTACAAGGATATTGTTACAATCTTCACAGATTATGCATTTAGAGGACTCCTCTAATGCATTTATAAGGCTTTTGAGTGCTTCATGATGGAAATTATGAAAAGAAAAACAGGAATTTCTCAAAAAATTTTGGGCCTGCTCTTCTTCTCATCTTCTTTCCACTTCTTTCTTTGTCTTGTCTTCAGTCCCTTGCAACACTTGCTCTCCCCTCTTAGTCTCTATCATCCCTTGAGAGGATTCGTTCGGGTTTCCCTGACATCCAACAAGTGGCTCAACCTTAGATACTTTGGATCCCTTGTGCATTCTTGCAATGCTTTTTGGAAAGGGCTAGAGATGCCTTCATCACCATTATTTGACCTTCAAAAATCTTCCCTTCTTACTTCTAATCCCCACTCACTATGGCTTGTTGTATTGTTGTTGGCCTTGCACACAACTAGTAGCCAAGGAAGTGCTCAAATCTTTTTTGGAAGGGATTTCTTCATTGTTGTTGGCCTCGCACACAACAAATGGATGACATGGCATCCATGGATGTCAGAGAGGGGGTTACTTTACCCCCCCCCCCCCTCTTGCTAACTATTCCGCCCTTGTTGATGCTTCAATTTCACCCGTTTATACTTCTTGCTTTGCATCCACTAGGGTCTGCTTCATTCCCTTTGGCCTGTGTATTTTCTTCCATTTGATCTCTTGTAACCTAATGCATGCTCGTATGGGGCTCTAGGCAGAGGGTAAGCTTATTCTTTTATTATCACTAATATGTTACCTTTTCCTTTGATCTTCTTCTTCTTTTTTTTTTTGCTTGATTTTCCCTCCACACATTCCTCCTCTTGAAATTTGACATCCCTGACATGCTTTCGATGGTGATGTGTGTAAGTTTGATATACTCTTTGTTCATTGGCATTGAGCAGGTTGGCATCACGAACCATGAATTGTTTCCATTGTTCTCATTTAGCTCCATCATGGGGTGCTTGTCAATGACCAACAAAAAAATGTAGCTCCTATGCTACTAATATGGCATTTAGGTTGGTTGACATCTTTAAGAATATATCTAAGTCCAATTTAAAAAACTGAATGAAGAATGCCTCTTCAAAAGTCTGTAAGTAAGGACTCAGTAGAAACATCAGCCATGAAAAATATGCCATAATGGTGGCTCACCTAGGTTTTACTAATATAAAAAATAAGAGGAGCTACTCCTTGGTTGATTAAGATAAAGTTCAAAAAGGTGTATTTTGCACAAAGACTTTCAGAACTATAAGGAGCATGCTAAAGATCTTATTTTTGAGCTTGATCACTAAATTTGGGACATGATCATGTCTTCAAAGGAAAATTATGTGGTATGTATCATGTATTCTGTAGGTAGGTAGTTATGCGGTGGACTAGGAAGTAAAGAAAAAATTAACAATTTCTTATTGATGGTGCCTTTCTACTCTGCTTCCCAAAATTTTGGCCATGATCTTCTTCTAAGCACAAGAAAAAAAGATGGATTAACCTATAAGAGATAGGGTGCCTCTTGTGACTGTATTTGCAAAGTTGGATTCTTCTCCAAAAAGTTCTTACACCAAACAAGATCGGCTTAAATTGGTCTTGTGTATAAGTGAAGGTTGTAGCCATAAAGTTAAAATCAGAGTCTAGATCCTTTTGTGTGACCTACTTTATGTATTTTCATGTTTATTCCTTCACTATTCCACATGGTACATTAAATGGCTTCATGATTTTTTTGAGGTTACTTCAGATCTTTGCTTCTTTCATCACTTGTAACACTACTTCTCCAAATTCCTATGTCATTCGAGACACTCATAGTTCCCTTTCTTTTTTATGATCTACTTATGCAATGTGTGGCATCAAGACTTCCTCAAGAATTTCTTCATGTTGTTCTTGAATAGGTTAATGAAAAATGGGGAGAGAAAGAGGATGTACCTGAGTCTCATCAATAGCTACATTAGGGTTGGCCAATATTGGTGTCCCCATGTTCCTCGTTTTTCTATCTCTGTCATTTTGTAATTTGATTATTTGTTCTTGAAGTTGCACTATGAGCTGACCTTTTCCCACTAGTTGTCTCTTTACTTCTTTTAATTCTACTTCTATCTTCATTTTGCTTTCACAAATGTCTTATACTTGTTCTGTAGCTTGAATGCGATGCATTAGATACATCTTGATCGAATTGTCCCATTTCTTTTTCAATTCAGTCGTATCATTTACATGTTTTTAAGCCTTGAATTTCTTTATCATTTTATAATTGTCCTTCCATTGGTTCCTTCAGTAGCAATGATGTCTTCAGTTCTTTGTTCTATCTTCAGAGCGAATCTGCTTCTTCCATGTAGAATTGTATCTATGGTCCACTCAATTTCACTCTATTAGAGATGTGTACCTTTTCAGCTTCGATGAGTGAATACTTGTTTTGTAGCTATGCATTCTCTTTCTTTGTCTTCTTAGATTCAGTCGTTTCCTTCACATTTGATTGTCATGTGGCATTTTCAATCATTAATGTATCTATTTTAATCATGGTTTGTGCTAATTCTCCCTTTGCTTTCTTTAATTGATCTTGTGACTTCATGAGTTTCTCTGATGATTTTTCACTCAATGCCTTAAATTGATTTTTCTCAATATGCGCTTTTTCGTACTCTTTCTTAGCTTCCATAAATTCTTGCTAAGTATCTATGGCACTTTGTATCATATGGTTTACTATTGGCTTCAATTGTGCAACATCCACATTCAACCATGTCTTTGGAATCACTGGTGGTTTGCCTGTGTCGACTTGTTTGCCTCATATGGTGTGTACAATCTCATTGAATAGTTGTCATAATTGAAGATGAACATTCATTTGATCTTTGGGTTTCTCAAGGGTTTCCTTTGAACTATTTCCCACTATATGAACATTCAAATTGAAGGGTTCTACCATAATCCTAATCAGTATGATTGACTCTTCATTAACATCATATGGTTGTTATTTTCTTTAACATAGGCCTTCTTTGTTCTATTGTCTAAAGACACATCTTCTTTGATTTGCAACTTGGTGGTTGGATTGATATGGATTGCAAAATCCATGCACGGTCTCAATGTATGTAATATCTCTTCATCTTCATATTCTTTCTCTTGCTCTTGGTGTTCACTTGCAGCATCCTGATCATGGCCCATCTCATCTAATTCATCCCATTTTCCATCATCATTCATATGGGTATTTAAATCAATATTTATTATTGACTGGTCTTCTTTATCCTAAGAACTTGAATAGAAACTTAGATTTTCCAATTCTAGGTATTTATAATGAGCCATTCTTGAAAGTCTTTTCTTGCCTTTTTGTTGCCTTAGATTCACTTACTTGTGATAGTGGTGGCCTTGGACATTTTATCTGACTTCACCTTCAACGAACATGTGAGTTGCTTTTAAAGCTACTTCTAAATCTTCCTCCATGATTGGTGGCACTTAAGCTAGAGTAGATGTGGGCAAAGTGTGAGTTCTCTTGGTAGATGGTGTTGTTTCCACTTCATCATAGTCTCTAGCTCTCTTAGATCATCTAATTCTAGCCAGAGAGCTTGTGTCTGCTGAAAGAACTTGGAGAAGCTTATAGAAGGTAGAAAAATGTGTTTCGAAGCCACGAAGTTTGGCCTAGCCAACCAGCACAAGACCAGCCCTTGAGCTTATGGAGACTCAAATAGACCTTATAGGCATGCAATAAGTGGAAAAAAACACACTATGTACTTTGGAGCATCAAGGAGAATGAGTCGATACAAAACAGATAGGTTTGCGGGTCGACTAGCTCAAAAAACTTACTATCTATGGAAGAGACAATGAACTTCAAATGCCCATAGCGACCAGCATGTTTACAATTAGAAAAAATACTTTTATGGGAGTGATACACATAGGGTTGAGTGTATAGAATGCACAAAATTATAAGGAATAAGCAAAATATGCTATAGGAATGAATGAGACATTCACCGGTGGTACTTCCTATTTTTCAGGAATATGCAGAGATTGACCCCGAGACAGAAAAACTCCAATTTCTCCCAATATACTAAACCACATGCTATGAAAAGTTACAGGCATAAACTAGAAACTAATATCTTTACAATGAGCCATCTTGCACTCAATTTTGAGCTCTATAGAGAGAGCAACAACCTCTGCAAGATTACTATTGGTGAAGAAGATGATGTAGAGAATTGAAGGAGCAAGACAATGATGGTCACAAGTGTATGTATATTGCTTCCATGTAATGTACAAGTTATTTCAAGTCTTTACATAGAATCTAGGAGTTTTCCACGACTTCTACAAGTGAAATTTGAATTCAAATGAAGGTGGGAATGGTTGTTGGAGGGAATCAATTTACTTCCCTACAATCTAGGAAAAGTGAAGATCTAGTTTGATCTACTTTTAGGTGATTTGATTGCTTGATTGAATGCAACTTCAACCACCACAAATTCATGGGATTTGGGCTCTATTTTTCTACCTTTACATGTGTAAAGCTCAGGGCTTTTACAATAGTAAATGAACCATCAAAAATCTCTCAAAAAAATACAATAAATGAGCATAATGGATTCTATTGGGTAACTGATTATATGCAATGGAGTTAGTGATTCACTATGCATGTAAACAATGTCAGTACTTGTAGTTTTATGACATTTTGACACTGTTCTAGATCCATTATCATTCTATTCAATTCTCTACCATCATGGCATCAGAGGTCTCAGGCACATCTGGTGGATCAGGGTCTAGTGCTAGTGTTCTGAGGAGGAGCTATAACTTGCAAGGCAAACAACATTTTGAGATCCAAAAATTTGATGGCACAAAATTTGCTCTATGGAAGAATTAGATTAAAGATGTTTTGATTCAAAGGAGGCAATGGAAGCCATTAAATCGGATTTCAAAGAAGCCTGCAAATATGGATGAAGATGATTATGATGAGGTAGATGAAATGGGCAGGTCTACCATTCACTTGCACCTGGCAGATAATGTTTACTTTACAGTATTACATTATGAAAGTGCAGAGGATCTTTGGAAGAAGTTATGCAATACATATGAAAAAGAGACGGCATCAAATAAACTGTATCTATGAGAAAATTATATGAACTTCGCATGGACACAGATAGTGTTGCTTCTCATTTAAATGAGTTTGATGCTACAGGCTCAAAAAATGGATATGGATAATGAAATGAAAGTAGTATTGTTGTCATGCACCCTGCCATCATCATGGGATACGTTTTGCATAGCTATTAGCAATAGTGCACCTGGTGGTAAACTCGTCTATGATGACATATGTGGAGCACTCTTGAGTGAGGAGATTCATAGAAAATCTATGGTTGGCACTCAGAGTGGAGATGCATATAATGTTCGTGATTCTTACCGAAAGAATCAACAATGTGGTAGGAGCAAGAACAAGGAAAAGAATGGTCAACGGAATAAGAGTAGAAGTAAATCAAGGAAGAGGAATATCGAATGCCATTATTGTCATAATAAAGGACATATGAAGAAAGATTGTTATGCATTAAATAATGCTAAAGGTAAAAGACAGAATGTTGATGGGCATGTTAAACACTTACCTGCACCATCTACTTCGACTCTGAAGATTGAAGAAATTAATGTTATTTCTCATGATGCTGATGTGTTGAAACTTGATAGTATGGTGCCAATTGAGGCTCTTATGTCCAATTCTCTTTCCCACACATGGCTACTAGATTCTGGTGCTTCTTTCCATGTGATACCACACAGGGAATGGTTCTCTAATTATGCAGCAAAGTCTCTTCGTACTGTGAGACTTGGTGACTCTTACCAATGTGACATTGTGGGGATTGGAGATGTGGTTGTGCAGTTCATTGATGGTTCAAAATTTACTATGCATAATGTATGCCATGTACCTCAGTTATCATGCAGTTTGATGTTAGTTGGTCAACTTGATGACCTTGGTTACAAGGTGGCCTTCTATGCTCAGTTCTTTCATATATCAAGGGCAATATGGTTATTGCAAAAGGAAGCAAAGTTGGCTCACTTTATCCTTTATTTGTATCACAGAAAGAACACTTGTTAGTTGTTATTGAACAACCTATGGCTTGTATTTGGCATGGTCCTTTGGGCCATATATCTCGTAGTGGAATGGAAAATATTTCTTGTTCTAGCTACTTACTTGTATTATCTTTCTCTGATTTTTCATTTTGTGAGCATTGTCAATATTGAAAGCAAACGAGAAATGTGCATAGAATGCACACTGACTCTTCAATTCAGCCTTTAGATCTTATTCATACATATGTGTGTGGTCCTATGCCCACTAGGTCCTTAGGTGGTTCTCTTTACTTTGTCACTTTCATAGATGATGCTACTAGAAAAGTTTGGGTATATCCTATCAAATTGAAGGATGAGGTATTCCCTACTTTCAGAAAATGGCTTGCTTTAGTTGAGATTGAAAAAGGAACTAAGCTCAAGGCTTTACGTTCATATAATGGGGGTGAGTGCACCTCACATGAATTCTGCCTTTTCTGTCAGTCTAGAGGGATTTGTAGAGGGTTTAGAGCTCCTTATACCCCAATAGAGAATGGTGTAGCTGAAAGGGTGAATAAGATTATTCAAGATAGAGTAGTTTCTATGTTGCATCATGCAAACCTCTCACAAGGCTTTTGGGTGGACGCAGTATTGCCTACAATTCATGTGATTAACCTTTCACCTAGTACTGCCAAAGGTCTGAAAGTGGCACAAGAGTTATGGACAAGGAAGCTACCATATTATGATCATCTTTGAGTTTTTGGGTGTTAAACGTATGTTCATATACCCAAGAGTCTTAGAAAAAATTTGGACCATAAGTCAAAGAAATGGATTTTTCTTGGATATGGTCGAGAAGGACAATTTGGATATCGCTTATGGGAACCTAAAACACGGTTAGTGATCAGAAGTAGTGATGTCATTTTCAATGAGTCTAAGATGCATAAACAGCCCATTAAGGAGGTTGAAGTGAGAAGAGTGGTGTTTGAGGAAGTAGTCCTCCATTTAGCATGCATAAAAATATTGCACATAGATATGTTCTAGAGAATGTCCAATCAGATCAGTTTGCACATGTTCCAATTTAGCAACCATTGAGATGCTCTACATGTGTCTCACATCCACTTGATAGATATGTTCCAGGTTTAGATTTTGTTATGCTAACAGATGCCAGTGAGCATTCTTGCTACAGAGAGACTATGTACACAGAGGATCATGTCAAGTGGGAGTGTGCCATGCAGAGTGAGTTGGATTAATTCTATTCACAAGAATGGTACTTGGGATTTAGTACTTATGCCAAATGGCAAGAAAGCTTTACCATGTAAATGGGTATATAAGCTAAAATTCACATCAGATAGTGCTTCTCCAAAGTATAAAGCAAGACTTGTTGCAACAACATGGTGTTGATTTCCTAAACAGTTAATATGGTTACCTCTGATTCCAATCATCTATGCTTTTGTAGGAGTGATCCGCATCTTTAGTTTCTCAACTAAGGAAGCATGAATACTGCTTAAGGCTACTCTTGTCTAGATCAAAGAGTCCATTAGTTGATACTCCATTTCCAATTGTCACATTCAAGTATGCTTGTCTTGGTAAATTACCAAATTTCTTGATATTTGTGGCATGATAGTTTTCTATGGGAATGGTTTCTTCATCTTTTAAGTATTTCTTGTCTCGTTCTCTAACCCACTCTTTTCATTTCTTGATTCTCTCTAGGGCTTCTTTTCTAGCTTCTTCCCAAATTCTCTCTTCTTCCGTCTTATAGTTTTGAGCTCCTATTATTCGTGTTAGCATTTGTTATGTAATTGCCTCCATGTACTTTTTTATTCGGCATCTGTTGATGTATTTTGACAACACATCTCCGTCGAATGTGCCTAAGTTAATAGCTCCCCCAAAGGAAATGTGATTGATGACTAAAGAACCATATCCTCATTGTTGGATTTTCTTTGCATGTGTTGGCATACAAAGCAACAAAGGAGTCATGCACAATACGGCAACAAGGCCAGATCATTTTTTCCCATAGATTATGTACAACCCAAGTGATTTTAATCACTACACAAACATTGTAAATTCCGTTTTTGGTAGATTAGACTCCATTTTGTGCAAGCCGAGGAGTCCTCGAGCTTGAGGAGTATTAGAAGTACCATCGTACCAAATTTCATAATTTTTAGACTTCGTTTGAGCCCTCAAATAAGCCCTGGAACCTAATTTTTAACTAGGCCGGACACTAGGTCTGGACAGGGCCAAAAGCTAGTCAAAAACTATAAAAAGAGCTAGAGAGCTCATTTTTGGGGGTAGATTGTAATTGAAACGAACTTGTAAGAGTTTTTGAAAGTAATCTAAAGAACTCCATTGATTCTCTCTCTTTGTCTTGCCGTGTGTGCGCGTGTGTGTGTATGTGTGTGCATGCTTGTGTGCTTCTCACTCACGCACTTGTGCCGCCACTTGCGCGAGGTCTTCATACCATCCTCACGTCTTCCCGGATTGACATTGAAGGAGGTGCTACTCATCATTGAGCTACACCAAATTTTGGCGCCGTTGCCGGGGATCGAGCTTTGAGGACGAGCGTGTGATGGTAAGACGTAGAGTTGACGCGTTGGAGTTGTAGGTATTTTCTTCACTCTCATAGATTTTCTTTTACTTTCTTCACCATCTTCATCACCATCATCATCATCACCATCTCCCACCTCCATCTCCATCATCACGAAAATTTCTGTTTTTTGATCATATCACCTTCCCCACCTCATTTCCCTCATTTCACTTGTGAGAGAGAGCGAGAGAGCGAATTTGCATGCGCTGTTTTTGCATGTTTCTTGAGCTATTTTGCAGGTTTTTTGCTGTACCATCATCCCCAACAGTGTGCGCAGGTACGACAGGCTCTGCACAGGTCCCGAGACGACAATCTCTGTCTATCGCGACAGACAGAAAATCTTAACATTTTGTGAATGCATGATTAGCACTGTAACCTACACCTTGAGGGCACTCTAGATCACTAGAAGTTTTTCAAAAATTTGCGTTTTTTCAGTCTATCGCGACAGACACTGTCTATCGCGACAGACACCGTCTATCGCGACAGACAGAGACCCACGACAGACAGCGTCTATCCCGACAGACCGAATTTCACGACAGATAGCGTCTATCGCGACAGACACCGTCTATCGCGACAGACAGAAATCCGCGACAGACACTGTCTATCGCGACAGACCGAATTTCACGACAGATAGCGTCTATCGCGACAGACACCGTCTATCGCGACAGACAGAAATCCGCGACAGATACCGTCTATCGCGACAGACACCGTCTATCGCGACAGACAGAAATCCGCGACAGACACTGTCTATCGCGACAGACACCGTCTATCGCGACAGACAGAGACCCACGACAGACAGTGTCTATCGCGACAGACCGAATTTCACGACAGATAGCGTCTATCGCGACAGACACCGGCTATCGCGACAGACAGAATTCCGCGACAGATACCGTCTATCGCGACAGACACCGTCTATCGCGACAGACAGAAATCCACGATAGATAGCGTTTATCGCGACAGACACTGTCTATCGCGACAGACAGAAATCCACGATAGACACTGTCTATCGCGACAGACACCGTCTATCGCGACAGACAGCACCCACGATAGATTGTGTCTATCGCGACAGACACCGTCTATCGCGATAGAGAGGCATTTTCGGCAAAAAATTAAGGAGTGAATTTTTGGAAATTTAGGCTAAATTTTGGGCATAATTGCACTTTCATGTACTCATCTACTTACGAAGGCCTTAGAAAATGCATTAAAACCCCCGAAAGGTTCTGTTTGTCTAGTTAACCCCCTAAACCCTGAACGGTCATAACTTTTTCATACGAAATCCATTTTCTGAGCTCTAGGGCTTGTCGGAAAGCTCGTGACATATACTACACGTCCTCAACTGTTTTTTATAAGAATAACGCGTTGATTTTCAGATAGGATATTTGGAAGTTGACACACTGAGGGGTAGGAACACCAAGGGAGCTCTAGAGTAAATTTCTAACAATGCAAAAGGGGGAACAAGGGTCATTAAAAAAGTGTCTGAAATAAATTGTCTGTCAATTGAAAGGTCTACTTGGAGCTAATCTTGGGATTTATGCAGGCCTATTGAGAAGCAACTGAGAGTATCCAAGCAAGGGTGTTACGCACGCTTGAGAATCAACTTCTCGAGCTCTAAAGAGCAAGGTTCGGCAAGAAAGGTCGGAATATTCTCAACTCTTCTTCGTCAATTCCTAGCTTAGGCTAAGAACGATTAGAAGTAGGAGTAAGTCAGGGCAACGATAGGCCACTATCAAGTTGAAGACTACCTAAAGACTCAAGTTCAAGCTGAAAACTTAATCTCTGTACTGTCGACAACATAAAGGAAAGAACCTAACGTGGAACGATCAACCTGAAAGTGCGAAGAACATTCAAGTATTCCTAACGACGTAATAACAGATAAGACTTTAAACACGAGGAATAACTAAAAAGAATCAAGTAACTGATACCAACTGATCGGCAACGAGATTGTACTCTGAAAAAAAATTGGGCTAATCCGTTAGGCATATGAACCTTAGATCAGGACGACACCTAGTAAGAGAGAGACAAAGCCTTAGGTCCTCTGAGGCTAGTGTCAATCACACTGCAAGGTCTTGGGCTCAACAGTTGAGCCACCACTCTCATTACCCTAGCTCTGAGACCAGTGAGTCGGAAATGTCTCAAGGTATGGACAGACCTACGGGAAGTTCAGGAGTGCCTTATTTGTACAGGGTGGAAGGCCCTTACAAAACACAGTTGGAATACCTTAGGACCAACCGATTAGGTGCGAGTATCTATGAGGACGGCCTAGGAAGATCTGTGGTCCAGATTAAAAACCCTGATCAATCCATTGGACTAGAACACCCAGCTGTCAAGTTTGAAAATGGTGCATACCTGGACAAAGAAGGAACTATATATGTTGTCACTAGTCACCCTGATAGGACAGATGACTTCGGGAATGTAATCTCAGAAGCGGACTTAGGTGACCTAGAACAAGGGAACATGGATGCGGAACCTAGAACCCCTCGAGGTAAATCAGTTCTCACTAGGATTATCACGCCTGAATGGGTCCCCCAAGACAACAAGAGCATAGAGTTGCTCCTCAATCGAGAAACTGATGAAGCCTTTTGGAGGTATAAGTCTAATCAGCCAACGGACATAGGAAATATCATGATCTGTGAGTTTAAGGATCCGGATAGCCCAGGCAGAGTGACGTACTTAGATCATGCTTCGGAACGGATCTTTGTGGTGACAGAAAATGATAGGCATGCCTACACTTGGAAGGGTGAATTCATTTTCCCCCAACCAAGATCAAATGTATCCTATGGTCACCCTGGAGCTGGAACATCCCAGGCTCATGGTATGCAAAGAGACAGAAGTAAAGATAGACCAGAAGTAAGTTTTGCCAACCCAGTGGGCAGAGAAAGAACGAGAACAGAGACGAATAGGGTAGAACCCGAGATGCATAGAGCCCACAGGAACCAAAGAAATGTAGATGGATTCCCTCTGCCGAGACCTAGAGAGCACACAAGAACTTTGAGACCCACTCAGCTAGTTAAGTCCATGAAGAATTACTTTGACGGCACAGGAGATCCCTATGATCATGTGGCGGAGTTCAAGCAAGTCTTGAGAGCTGAACAAGTGGAAGATCTGTTCACGCAGTACAATGCCTTCGGTCTAACCCTTAGGAACACGGCACTTACATGGTTTCAGCCATTAGATGAGCGTCAGTTCAGGAGCATAGATCAACTCCTAGAGGCATTCATTGTAGAGTTCTCTAAGAGTGGCATAAGACACAATACATCCTCATTAATTCACAGCTTCAAACAGACCCCCCAAGAGACTGTCAGATTGGCCGGAAGGAGATTTAGACAATATCTTGAAAGGTGCCCTATTTCGGAGCTACCCACATCCGCTAAACAAGTAGCCTTATTCCTTGATGGATTGCTGAGTACGAAATTGAGATCCTATGTGTATCTGAAGGACCCTAGGACCATAGAAGAATGTGTACGCATGTGCATTGACATTGAAGATAACCTAGGGGAAGAGCTAGAGCTTTCCAAAATCTACAAAGATTCAGATAGTGCATCTAGTCACTCTTCCACGCAATCCACATCAATTGAGGAACTCGCAGAGAAAGTGGCCCAGAAATTAGGAGTAACTAGCAAACAAATTCCAAGGTTTGCTCCTGTGAAAAGGTGCTATACATGCGGTGGTGACCATATGGCGAACGTCTGTTCCATTATGGCTCAACCCCAAGTAAACCCTAGTAGCCAGTACTGCACCATAGAACGGAGATACACCAACCACACCGCACAAGATTGCCCATACAACAAGCAGGCGGTTAGGCAACCCTACCCTCAGCCCTACCAACAAGGCAGATACCAGAACCAGTACCCTCCACAACCATATGGCAGGCCACAACAAAATTTCCAACCTCAATATCAAAACCAACAAAGGCCTCAGCCTGTGCTAGCACAACAACCCCCAGCCCCAGCTAATGTGATTCCGGTAAAGTATACTGCTGCAGAAGAGAACCTGAATAGAGCTATAGTCCCAGTAACACCCTTGATCTCTGAAAATGACCCAAGTGACCATAGCTTTGATTCTACCCATGTGGATAGCCCCCAGGCTTACTACATGCAGTCTCCAGAACATGGCGAGTCCTACTATGGTGAAGAGCCAAACGAACCTAGTTGGGAGTCAGATTACACGAACGTCATGTATGCAAATCCCAATCCTAGGCCTCAATCTAGGCAAGTCAGACCTCCATTCCCAAGAGGACCGTGCTACAGATGCCAAGGTGATCACCTCATTCGTGATTGTCCCTTACCTCCGCCTACACAAACTCAGTCCGTGACTATCCAAGGCTTTTGCCAAGACTGCGGAAAAGAGCATCTCTTACGAGATTGCCCTAAGAACCCCAATAGCATGCCTAAAATCACCCCTATCAACGTTGTTGGGTTAGTGGTAGACTCCTCAGGAAGTGTCACTTCCACTGCACCAGTACAGGTAGTCACTCGAGCTCAAGCTTTGCAGCAAAACCAAGGGGTAGGCCAGGAAAAGAGCCCAGATGCTAGCGATACTGAGAGCCAAAATAAAAAGAGAACAAGAGCTTGGAAAGATAGCCGCGAACGTATGAAAAGGCAATGGGCAAAGAAGATGAGTGAACTTGAGGAAAGTCTACGAGAAACCAAGGCTAAAATCATAGAGATCACATCTCAACCGCACTCTCACACATTCCCACCGCTACCATCCCCATCACCCTCCATCCCTTCACCCTCTAAGACAGCCCACGCAACCCACTCACCACCCCAAACAGGATCGGTATTAGCTGATCCCACTCCCGAAGACATAGACATGATGCTTAAAGCATATCAGGCCAGAATCCAAGAAGGGCCAAACGTCACGGATCATGACAAGTGCTATCCTAGAGCTGACCTAGAGATAGAAAGAACCAAACTATGCGCGAAAATGGTCGCCTTGGCTCAAACTATGTTTGAAGCCAGCCGCCTTTTCAATTACTCAGGCTCAGCCAAAACGCAATTACATTTGGATGGATTCCTAGAGAAGTTAGAGAGGATAATTGCAAGATCTGACAAGGAAGAAAAAAATCAAGACCAAGAAAAAGTAAGCAAAAACAGGAATCATTCCCAATCAGAAGTGTATGTGGCCAATGCCCCTAAACCGGACAACTTCCCCTCCTTAGAAAGAATAGAGAGGCCAATAGCACAGCCAGAAAAGGAACCTACCCCTCAAAGAAAGGAAAGGGCAAGAGAACGGGTAAGCCAGCCTCTTCAGGAAGCCCGTGGGCCTCCTCAAGAAGCTTATCTTCCCCCCCAAAAGGCAGATGAGCCTCCCTCGAAAGCTCAAGTACCTCCACAGGTTGCCTACATTCCTTCTCAGGGAATGTGTGAGCCTGTTCGGAAAAGTAATAGAATAAGTAATCCTCCCCAAGAAGCTTGTGCTCCAGCCATTTGCGAGAACGAGGAGAGAGTCAACAATAGAATCAGCCCTCCTTCACAGGTTGCTTATGCGCCCAATTCTACGGAGCCAGACACTTCTTCTTCTATGAATCGGTTTGCACCAGACTTCCTACGAGAGATTCAAGAAGACAAATGGGATAACGAAAGCGAGGTCGCCCCTCCTTTTGAACTTGTGGACGATGCACACGACCAATTCCCACAAGACATCCCATCTATTTACGGGGAGCATGAGAGTGTTCAGTCTCACGAGAGATTAGACTTTGAGTCGAATTCCATACAAGAGCTACCCCACTTCACAGGCCCATGGGAAGCAAAGTCCACATGTATGAGAGCACCCACAGTAATGGTAAGGAACGACGACTCAGTCATTCCTAGGAACACAGAGGTAGTGAAGAACACTAATGTGCAGTGTAATCTCAAGTTAGAAGAGCTACTCAAGGTTAGACCTGAATTATGGAAACATGTAGCCAAACAAGTACCAGAGATAGCAAAACCTCGTTCCCAGGTAGGATCCCATAGGACAGTGCCAGAAATTCCCTTGGATAAGATAGGGGATATGTGTGAAGGTGAAGAAGGGAACACCTATCTTCCCATCACCTACCAGGACTACACCACGAAGGCAATTTTGGACTCAGGTGCAGGAGTTGCAATTGCCACCATCTCCTTATGGAAGCGTTGGGGCAAGCCAGCACTCAGGCCAACGAGGATGAAATTGCAAATGGCCGATGGTCATATTGAGAAACCCTTAGGATTGCTAGAAGGAATAACTCTCACCACTTGTGGTGTTGAGTTCGAGCATAGTTTTGCTATATGTGACTTCAGCAAAAATCATGCCTATGAGATGATTTTAGGAAGACCATTCATGCGACAGTTGCAAGTGGTACAGGATTGGGGGACCAATTCTTTGTACCTGCAGCACTTAGGTGTTACAACCAAAGTCAATCTCAAGGATTATTCTCATAGAGATGTCCCTCCTATCCAATGGAATCCCATCCATAGAGCCAAAGATGATACAGAATCGGTGCATTCCATAGGGTCTGGATCCTCATGGATGCATGAAGATACTCACTTATGGATGTGCAAGGTAGCAGT
Source organism: Ceratopteris richardii (assembly GCA_020310875.1). Taxonomy (NCBI): domain Eukaryota; kingdom Viridiplantae; phylum Streptophyta; class Polypodiopsida; order Polypodiales; family Pteridaceae; genus Ceratopteris; species Ceratopteris richardii. Next base: position 202,320,419 of record CM035409.1, on the reverse strand, counting down.
AGAAGAAGAGAAGAGAGAGGAAGCCAGAGAGGTAGGTGCGAACGAAACTCATAGACCCATTCAAGACCCAGCCTATGCACCTATAGTCTTTCCAGATGAGGAGTTTGAACCCCATGGCTGGGCGGAAATTTTAGCAACAATGGACGTAGCCATCAACGAAGAACAATGGACACCTCACTATGATGAGGATGGCTATGACATTTCAGTCTTCTCCATAGAGCCAATCATGGGAGAGGCAGTTTTAGAAGAATGCGAACCTAGCCTTGATGCATTTGAGGATGCAAGTGACTCCGATCTAGAGTCAATCATTATGGACCCACCATTTGCATCAGATGAAGAATACTTCCATGAAATAGAATTTCAACCCCAGAGGCATGGAGAGGTTACAAATGATGTAAGATTAGCAACGCATATGACCCCTAAGGAAGAAGGAAAGAAACGAAAGAAGAGAGAAGCCTTACCAGAAGAGGAAGAATCTTTGTTTGAGGTCCCAGAAAATTTTAAGAAGTATGAGATAGATGACAGGAGAGTCATGATAAGAATGCCTAAACGAGAGGCACAATCAGGAGAGGCCTATGATAACAAAGAAACCACCAAGAAAATAGTAGTGGCCCTAGAAGAAGGAGAGGAGAGATGCACGTATATAGGCCATGACCTGACAGAAGAAGAAGAGCACGAATTGATTGCCTTGCTAAGAGAATACAGAGATGTATTCGCTTGGAGTTACAAGGATTTGAAAGGGGTTGATCCGGACATATGCTCGCACACCATCCCCATGACCTCAGATGCCAAACCCTCTAAGCAAAAGCCTTATACATATAACGATAATTATGCTGCTAAGATCAAAGAAGAGATAGATAGATTGGTTGAAGCTGGATTTATCTATGAAATCGAGCACACTGAATGGGTATCCCCCATCGTAGTGGTGCCTAAGAAGAATGGCAAGCTGCGTGTGTGCATTAACTTGAAAAAGGTTAATGCAGCCACAATCCGAGATAACTATCCGCTTCCCATCACAGAACATCTCTTAGAAAGAGTGGCAGGCAAGGAAGTGTACAGCTTCCTTGATGGATTTTCTGGCTACAATCAAGTAGCCATAGCTCCAGAGGATCAGCATAAGACAGCCTTTGCCACAGAATGGGGCATTTTTGCTTTTAGAGTAATGCCATTTGGGCTTACCAACGCACCAGCTACCTTCCAGAGGCTGATGTGCCATGTGTTTAAGGAGTTCCTAAGGAAGAGTTTAGAAGTCTATGTTGATGATCTTTGTGCTCATTCCAACATTAGACAAACCCATATCCCTGAACTCAGACAAATCTTTGACAAATGTAGAGAATATCAAGTCTGCCTGAACCCAGAAAAGTGCGTTTTTATGGTCAGGCAAGGCAAGATTCTAGGACACATAGTGTCAAAGAATGGCATATCTACAGACGAAGAAAAAGTGAGAGCCATAGCAGAGCTACCGAGGCCAAAGAATGTCAAGGAAGTACAAGCTTTCATGGGGCACTGTGGTTATTACCGACGATTTATACACATGTATGCTGTCATTGCAAAGCCCATGTACGGACTTCTGACAAACTTTGAGTGGACGGATGAATGTGAGAATTCCTTCCAAGAGCTTAAACGAAGATTATGTTCAGCACCAATCTTGACCACACCAGATTGGAATAAGCCATTCCATGTTCATGTTGATGCATCCAATTACGCTATTGGATGTGTGCTTGCACAACCTACTGGTGAAGGTAATATGGATCTTCCAATTGCCTATGCCAGTAGACAATTGAATGCGGCTGAACGGAATTACACCACTACAGAGAGAGAAGGCTTAGGCATGGTATATGCAGTTAAGAAATTTAGACACTATTTGCTTGCAAATAAGTTTAAATTTTTTACTGATCATCAGGCATTATTATATCTTGTAAACAAGCCATGCAATACAGGAAGATTAGTGAGATGGTTTCTCTTGCTAATGGAATATGACTTTGAGGTTGTGTTAAGAAAAGGTAGGACTCATTTGAGAGCTGATCATCTCTCTAGGCTCACATCGGGAGAAGCCCCACAAGGAGTATCAGATGACCTTCCTGATGCTTACTTGTTTAATCTGGAAGTTGTACCGCAGTGGGCTAAGCCATTGGTACCAGTATTGACATACGGGCCTAACCATCCTGTGGTAAACACATGGAACAGAGAGGTTGTAAAAGCCCAAAAATACCACATCATGGCAGGAAGCATGTACAAGCACACAGATCAAGGGATCTTGGCTTGTTGCGTAGAAGAGGATGAGTATGCTAAATGGTTGCAATTAGCACATGTAGGTGCATTAGAGCAACACCATTCAAAGCAACGAACTTTACAGACTCTAAAGAGATTCGGAGTGCAGTGGCCAACTATGGAAGCGGATGTCCAAAAGTTGTGCAAGGAATGCCCAATCTGTTGCACTAAACCACCGGTGGAACATGCCACTCTCTATCAAGTATCCATTGCGCCAGATTGGAGCGAACCACTAGTATCATTCCTGAGGACAAACACATTCCCTCCAGACATGACTCTGGCTAGGAAAAGGAGTTTAGAACAAGAAGCTTTGGATTACTCACTCATAGGTGATAATCTATATAAGCGCGGTAAAGATGGTTACCTGAGGTTATGTGTCCATGAAAGTGAATATCTCAAGATCTTGGAAACTGCTCACCAAGGGGTAGCAGGAGGACACTTTGGACCAGATCGGGTGATCAAGGCAATAATTTTTGCGGGCTTCTGGTGGCCTACCCTTCACATGGATGCACATACCTATGTGAAACGGTGTGATGTCTGTCAGAGGACCCAGTATCCTATACGCAAAGATGAGATGCCACTGAAACCTATGATGGGTGGACGTGCATTCTCTAAGTGGGGAATAGACTTCGTAGGTCCTATTAATCCCCCAGCTAAGGGTTCTCATGCGGAATACATCATTGTGGCAACAGATTATCTCACCAAGTGGGTAGAGGTAAAAGCTACAACCAAGAACGATGCTCAAACAACTGCCAAATTCTTGTTTGAGAATGTATTCACGAGATATGGACTACCTATAGAGCTTGTAAGTGATAGAGGCACTCATTTCTTGAATGAAGTTATTGAAAATCTACTCCAAGAATTCTTGGTAATACACAAGAAGTCTGCCCCTTATCACCCTCAAGCTAATGGTCAAGCTGAGAGCACTAATAAGATTTTATGCAATGTACTGACGAAATTAGTGAACACTAAACGCTCTGATTGGGACAAACAGCTACACCATGCTGTTTGGGCATACCGAGTGGCCTACAAAACGGTACTCCAAGCCACTCCCTTTCAGATGGTATTCGGTCAAAACGCTCTGTTACCCTTGGACTTCTTGATCCCTACATTGAGAGTAGCACGAGAGCACGAATGGACAGGTCATGAGCTCTCCTCTAGGATCTTTGACCTTGAACGATTAGGAGAAACAAGACTGAGAGCCGCTGCAGGGATATATGCAGCCAAGAAGAGACAGAAGGCATACTTTGATGCCCACGTGAAGGATAAAGGCTTGAAAGCAGGAGATCTAGTCTTAGTCTATACACTAAAACAACACGCGAGGAAGCTACAAAAGAGAGGCTACGGACCTATGATCATCAATAGGATCTCCACGAGCGGAGCAGTACAATTGGCCACATTAGAGGGTGATGTTCTCCCAAATTATATTAGCGGTTGCAGAGTCAAGTTGTATCAGGAACCCCTCACGGAGGAAATGCTCAGTCGACTCAACACTGCTAAGAAACGCAAAGAGGAAGAAAAGCGAGTTCGAGAAGAAGCTCAAGCTGAAGCTTTAGAATGCATCAGAAGGATGAAATTACGAAGGCAAGGTAGAGATCAGCCGGGAGCGAATGACTATGCAGACCAAGGATTTCCTATGGCCATGTGTGAAGTTGCAGGAACAAGCTCGCATAGGATAATTGATAGACGTCCTTTCATAACCATAGATATAGGACAAGGAAAGAGTGCAAGGACCGTAAGAGCCTTGATTGACTCAGGTGCTGCCACTAGCGCTGTTAAGTTGTCTTACTGTCAAGAGTTACAGTTAACTGTCCATCCAGTGGAAGCATATCTCATAGGATTGGGAGGCGTGGAAACCCCTTGCATGGGCGAGGTGGAACTTCCCCTCTACATTCACGATGAGGCAATGACCGTTAAAGTACTAGTGTGTCAAGATGAGGATCTCACTGAACCCCTCGTCTTGGGTCAGGATTGGATCTATGACCAAGCAGTCAATCTAAACCTAAGAAGTGGACTTCTCCAGGTTTGGCTCAATCATAGTCGAGTTACAGTAGAATTAGACAATGGAGCACTCAAGGAACTAGGAAAGGCACAGACTCCTGGTCCTTCCAGGGGTACACATGAAGATGACCATACTGTTCTTGTTCAAAACCCTATGTTGCAGAGGAATGACATTTGCAAAAAAGGAGTCAGGGATGCAACGGATCTCCCTTCTTTTCCAAAGGCCAGAAGGAGGCAGCAACCAAAGGCGGATCACAAGCAGAAGAAGCAGAGTACTACTTATGTCCGAGATCAAAAATATCTGCGCAGCGGAATGTCCTAGCAAATAAACCAGGTATGGGTGCGGAAAGGCGAACGACCGGGTGCACCACCGTCAACTACGCGGGCAAAAGCTCTTATTAGTAACCAACAACACGACACTAATAAGGAGTCTTTCAGAAATTCTTCTGCTAAAGTAAAATCTATTTGGGTGCCCAAGAAGTCGATGAAGGCAAGCCCACAATCTAGACAAATTTGGGTGCCTAAGGCTTGCTTGAGGGCACAAGTAGTTAAGCCAAGGCCGCAACCTATGCAGCATAACCCATCTACGAGTACCACCAGAATTCCCTCGTGCTCAACACTTAGGAACACACAAAGACCCATGAGTATGCATGTAATCACTTATAAGTGGGTCCCTAAAAGGCCCCATTCCCAAACAGCGACACCGACACAGCTCTCTGGAGTCTCTACGAAACCGAAAGCAAAGCCCATCCACTGCATTTGGCAGTCTAAGATCTGTAATAAACCCCCCGACCCCGATTTGTAAATTCACCCCACTTACTAACGGCATTAGTCTCCTAGGAATACACAGACGTTAACTACACTCACTGTCTTCGTGCACTTACTAACCACTAACTCACCATCTACCTCATGTTAATGTTGTAACGGGGACAACAACGGATTTATTCTGTCCATTACGATGTTAACACATGATTCTATATTCTCACAGAATCAGAAGGCAAGAAGAAAAATGGCAGAAGCGACAGGTTCGGGCTCACAAGTAGGGATACTTACTGCAGGAATTGATGTGGATAGCCTACCCGTGGAGGTGCCCCCGACTGAACGACCAGTGGAGATGCAACACCTCCAGCAACTCCCGGTGCCAGATCCACCTACAGGAATCACGGAAAGAGTTCATGCGAATTCTCATTGGTTCAATGGCATGCCCGGTCCATTAGGTGAGGCCAAGTATATCTGGGAGTCTAAATGCGAGTATGACAGATCATGGGTGCGATTCCAATTTTTCTCCAAGGAGTTCGAGACTTTACAGAACACAGAAGATCTACAGATCATATGGCAACGAGCAGGATTGGCGGAATATTTTGAAGCCCCACTACCTAAACCCGATCTCCTCCGATGTTATTATCTGGTCTCCACATTACAAGCTCATGAAGATAAGGACCAACCCGGATCATTTGTTCTCCCCTCACTGCTGGACAACAACGAGTTGAAGAGGTTTGAACTTACTGTGGAGCTGGTGAGTGATGCTTTAAATATGCATGGCACGCATGTACCCTCAGAAAAGGATGCTCTCGTTCCCACCAACATGAAGGACAGGAAACTAGTGAAGCTGAAAGACATGGCAGCACTCACCCCAAATGTGTCCATCCCTCTCCGAATGTGCATGCAACACTTCGCCTTCCCCGGTCAAGATCGATTCACGCAACCACACAAGAAGATCTGGTTTGCTCTCTACTTGGCGGAAGCAGGTGCGTTACCTATTAAGCTACCAGTGTGGATTATAGATCAGTTGTATGAAGCAAACAAACGGGCATCTAGGAAATTAGTGGTGAACGGATGCTGTGCACTCACACGCATCATCTATCGATGCTTGGCATATGATGTCCCCATTGAGCGCGCCTTAACTTGGGCACAATTACAAATGTTTAAAAGGCTCAAGACATCCACACATCAGTCCAAGCGCATGAGGGGCGCGATCCCTTGTGTCCAGACAAGGGAAGTCCTGACTACTCCTGAGGCATCACCATTAAGAGAGGGCACGGTACCTCCCTTTACCATTAGGATACCCAGGTCGGAATCCGACACTACGACACAACCTACCCCATCGGCTCCTCCTGTCACACCTGAATTCGAATTTGCTGCCACTGGAGAGGCTGAAGGACTGGACCCCCAGGATTTCGAAGCATTCCTACAAAGCACACAATTCTCTGATGTGGAGTTTTATTCAGAGACAGAGGAGCAGGGCACATCCTCACGAAGAAGAAGAAAGTCTACAGACGGTAGACATGTCCATTGGAGTGACACTCAGGAAAGTCAACAACACGGACACCCGGAAGAAGAAGAAGCGTATGAAGAAGAGACCACTGAAGCCCCAGCATATACAGCAGAACTCCGAAGGCTGTATCAGATTATGGAAAGAGTACGATCGCAGCAATTACTCACTGAACAGAGCAGCAGAGTACTTATGACTCAGTTGTTGGAAGAAGCGGGAGTTGACTCAGAGTACAGGGAAGGTCTCTTATTGATGGCAGAAACATATGGAGTTGTAGAAGCTGTGCGCACTGCCATTCAGAGGCCTTCAGTTCAATATGACCCACGAAGGTTCCAGACACGACCTCGCTCAGGTAAAAATATACAAATTCCCGTTACAGTTGCAGAAGAGCCGACTACTACACCTGAAACTATCAGAACAACCTCCCAGACAGCTAGCCAACAGCACCCAGCCACCCATGAGGAGTCCACCGAACCACTACCACCTACTCCCCCACCATCACCTCCTAGAAGAGAAACAGTAGAAACCACATCGACTACTCAACCCACCGACCCCACCTTCATCTTCCGTACTCCGATCTCCAGTGCCACCCTATTCTCTACCACTGATAATCCTATCTTCGAAGACAACCCCAACACTACACAATCCGCCGAACCCCTCCTAGACCCTGCCCTAGGGCAACCATCCCCAACGCCCTCAGCCACGGGTCATCTTGACCCTAGATCCACATTCATGGGCTTCCCTGCTACCACGCAACCCTTTCAGCCGTCCTCAAATTTACGACCCCAACCCCCGATATCCCTCTCTCCATTTCTACAATCCCTCCAGGACATCTTTGCTAGGGCTTTTCAACCAGGCCCTCAACCATTCCCTGTCTTTTCAGCTCCCCACCCCACTTCACATCTATTCACCACTTCCACACACACACCACCTACCATACCAGTGTATATGGCAGGCCCCACACTAACACCCACTCCTGAAGGGATGGACATTTCACCACCCACGGCACCTCCACCCACGGTTTCACCTCCTCCCATTCCCCCTCCACCAATTTCACCCACACACACAACTTTCGTAGACACATCATTCACTTTCTCCCCTCCCCAATTCCCTTCCCATGCATCTTCCACGGTAAACACCCCCCACTCATCTATAGGTAATGCATTGGACACCATGTTGGCTTCTATATCAAATTTAAGAACAGATTACATTCAGCTCCAGCAACAAAACGCACGCCTGCAAGAGCACTCAGCGACACTACAGCTCCGCCTTGCGGTACTAGAAGAGGAGAACGCTCTCCTCCACACACAGTTCCAAACCCTCCAAGACGCCCATAATATATTGGAGGTACAGCTACAGAACGTAGATCAGGAAGCAGTGCAGGTGGTAGAAGGTCACCTACGAACACAGCTGGAACGCAACTCAAAACTTCAGCGAAATATGGCGCTACTTAAACGCCATCTTGCGGCTGCTCAGGAAGAGAACAGACGTCTGCAAATACAAAATCAAGAGAACCTGGAGGCAGCTATTGAGAGCACACCGGGGGCACCCATCAGCCCATCCAAGTTTCAAGCAGTGACCCCCGATAATATCAAGATTATATTGGAAGATTATGCCATGCTGCTCGAAGCACATGATAAGCTATCGGAGGAGCTAGGACAACTGAAGCAGGAACACCAACAAGGCCCAACAGCTGCCCCTCCAACCACCCCCTCTGCGGCTTCGCTTCTCTCCGACGCAGAGGCCATAAAAGATCTCCAGAAACAGGTAACTGAATTGCAAACATGCCTACTACAATATGAGAGGCCATCTTCCCCTCCGGAGGCTCCCACGGACGAAGAAGTTGTGCAAATTCCTGTGGAACAAACGTTTGATGAAGAATATGATCCGCAACCATTCCCAGGAGGCCAACAAACAGAAGAAGCGCAGGACACGTTCGAGGCACCACGGCCGCCATGGTTACGACAAGTGGAGGAAATAGGGACCTCGCATGAAGAGCGCACCGTAGTGCAAAATCAGGCTATGAGGGTCATAGAGGAGACTGTTTTACAATCAGATTACTTCAAGAACTTGTCATCGAGACGCCTGATTCTCTCATCGGAACTCCAGTACAGGCCATAGACCTTCCTCCAGAGGTGCGAAAAGGCAAGATTCGTCAACCAACATGGCGGCAGAAACTTTTAGAGACTTATCCAGAAATGCTACGCACATGGAACAATGCGCCGTTGCACCTCCTGTACAACCCATGCTACGGTCCAGTCCCCCGCCGCAGGTCGTGGAAGGCATTTAATATCAAGGTACAGAACAATGCGCAATGCAAGGAATGGCTGAACTACCCGTACATAGCGCCACCACAAGGACCACCATCGGTAGCATATATGATGGGGACCATTCGCCACTGGATGCCGCGCTTGAAGCCCATGCAAGATGTAGCAGCGCAAATGATGCTTAAAATCTTAGATATGATGCAAGTAGTGCTGAAGACCTTTAGAAATGCAGCCGCACCACAGGTACGTCTTCCGGGGTTTAGCAATGGAAATTACGACTTGGTGTATGACATGAGCACCACCCCCAGTATCCGTGTGGCTTACGCTTGGCATGCACGCATCAAGTACCTCCCCGCCTGCTACAAACAGACCTTCGAAGAAATGTTCAGATCAGGTTTCTGGGAGTACCACTCGGAGATTTTCGCACCAAAGCCGACACATCTGCTTCAACTGTTTGCTTGTGAACAAGCAATGTATTCAGAGTACTACACCACCCCGCAACCAGAAACCCCTGGTGCAATAAATTGGGAGGCATTGGAAGCCGATCTAGCAAGAGGCTTAAGGATAGGAGAACATGAACTGGCCACCAATGTCATCCAATATTACATCGACCACCCGCGCGAACAAAGGTCTGTCAGGGGCGACAGACGCTAGGAAGGGGGGAGTGTTGGCATACAAAGCAACAAAGGAGTCATGCACAATACGGCAACAAGGCCAGATCATTTTTTCCCATAGATTATGTACAACCCAAGTGATTTTAATCACTACACAAACATTGTAAATTCCGTTTTTGGTAGATTAGACTCCATTTTGTGCAAGCCGAGGAGTCCTCGAGCTTGAGGAGTATTAGAAGTACCATCGTACCAAATTTCATAATTTTTAGACTTCGTTTGAGCCCTCAAATAAGCCCTGGAACCTAATTTTTAACTAGGCCGGACACTAGGTCTGGACAGGGCCAAAAGCTAGTCAAAAACTATAAAAAGAGCTAGAGAGCTCATTTTTGGGGGTAGATTGTAATTGAAACGAACTTGTAAGAGTTTTTGAAAGTAATCTAAAGAACTCCATTGATTCTCTCTCTTTGTCTTGCCGTGTGTGCGCGTGTGTGTGTATGTGTGTGCATGCTTGTGTGCTTCTCACTCACGCACTTGTGCCGCCACTTGCGCGAGGTCTTCATACCATCCTCACGTCTTCCCGGATTGACATTGAAGGAGGTGCTACTCATCATTGAGCTACAGCATGTTGCTTCAAGGTGTATACTAGTACTAATTCTCCAACTCTAAGATCTTTGTCTTTTATGTGAACACCATAATATGCATTTTGCCTTCTCTTAACAGCATAGATACATACTACCACCTATAACCTAGTTTCATGCAATTTTCAATATGATCCAATTGTTTAGAAAAGTCATGTCCTGTCAATTTGTACTTTTTAGCTACTCAAAGAGTAGGGATTAAGAAATCATGCATTTTGTCCATAGACTAGGTTAAATGGTGTAGTTCCAATAGTTGTCTTCTCTCTTCATTTTCTAGTCATCTTAGAAGCACTCCATTAGAAGCTTTGAAATATAAATGTAGTTTTATGTTGATCTTCAGTAGTAATGGCTACTTGATTGTATCTTGAAAAACCTCAAGGAAATTGTATACTTTCTTGCCTGCTACTCTTTGCAAAAGATGATCATTAATGGGTAGAGGATAACTATCTCTGATAGTGGCAACATGAACCTTCTTCAAGTTAATACAAACCCTCAACTTTCCATTTTTCTTTGGTACTACCACTAAAGGAGAAACCCATTCTCTGTGTTCAATCTCACATATGAATCCATTTGCTAATAACTTGTCTATCTCATCTTTGATTTTGGCTTATTAGACATCATTGTATGTGTATGGTCTTTTTTATTAAGGCTTTGCTTCAAGAGTCATGGGAATCATATGATAGAAAATTGTAGGATCTACTCCTTTCAAATCCTTATAAATCTAAGCAAAAACGTCTATGTACTCTCGTAGAGCTCTACTAGTTCTTATTGGCTAAGCGTTGAGATTCTATGTGAACCCTCTCCTAATAAGAGGGTAATCTTATCTCTTTCTCGTTGGCCAAAAGGTCCCCCATTCTTGTATAAGAACATGGCATTTTAGTAACATAATTAAAAGCACATTTGTTTGTTCTTATCCATGTGCACATGTGAGAAGAACTCTCTTTTTCTTATATTTTCATGTATGAACGAGAGTTCTCTTTCTACTATAGGGGAGTCCACTTTTCTCTCTCCCTTATTGCTTCACTCCAGCTCACCCCTTGTCTTTATCTTTATTGATGTTGCACCATCGCCAAAAGATACAACATCTGGTATCAGATCTATTGATGACCATCACCTCTGTAGCCATGAGGAGGCCTATGATCTAGAGGTTGCTATTGAGAAGTGAGAGGTTCCATCAATTGAGGAGTTGTAGAGCACCTGATCATTGATAAGGTCTACCTCTATCAGTAGCTTGAAAGAGGGGGTGCAACCGAACTCATACCACCTGCCCAAGTACTCTTCAAGATTGAAGTCCCCATCTACTATGGGAGGAATTGCACAGATGATGCTTGTTTGAGCCCTCTTGTAGAAGGAACTCCACTATAATTGTTTCCCATCTACGAGACCATCACGAGAGACAAGACACCCCATAAGCAAGTCCACTTTTGCCATGGGTGGAGTGAAGAATTGCCTTGTAAACCTTTGAAAGTCCTCCATATCAAGAGGTGTAATCCCGCTAGGAAAATGTGGATAGTCAAATCCTGTGCTAAACCCCCTGAACCAATGAAACTAGAAAACCCCACCAATAAGAAGCCCATTGCACCACAAACAAGGATACAAGCCCAGCACAAATTTGCAAATGTACGTGAGCCTTTTATGAACTCTACTTGGATCAAACTCTGTAAATACCCTTGAGCAAAGATAGATGCATTTGGAGTTCACTTCACATCCATAGTATGCATCTTGGAAGTCAACTAAACTTCTAACTCCCACGCACATTGACTCGATGAAACTTGACTAACAACTAACTCACACACATGTCATGTTGGTATTGAAAGAGAAACAAGATTCCATCTCTTCTCTATTGCAATTCTAATGTGATCTTCTTCTTCTATCATATAAGCAATTATCAATTACCATCACACTCATGGCTGATACAATAGGCACTAGTTCATAGTCAAGGATGAATCAAGCAACGATCGATATGGAAAACTTTCCTAATGAAGTTTCATCAATCGCGTAGCCAGCAAAATTTTGGCACATTCGACAAATACCTATTCAAGACCCAACTACACGACTAAAAAAAAATTACCAAACATTCTCATTGGTTTAATAAGATGCCAATGCAATTAGGAGAGGCTACATATATTTGTGAATCAAAGTGCAAGTTTGATATGTTTGGGAAAGATTTTAGTTTTTCTCATGAGAGTTTGAGGAACTCCAAAACACCCCAAAACTCTAATTCATTTGGCAATGCACAGGGTTGGTAGATTATTTCGATGCACCTTTACCAAAACCCGATTTCAAAAGATGCTATTATCTTATATCCACCTTGCAGGCTAGTGGTGTAAGGGATTGAACAAGAACTTTTATCATTCCTTCCTTATTACGGAACAATGAACTAAAGAAATTTGAGCTCACTATGAATTTAGTCAGAGAAGCACTCAACATGTACAATACATACATACCTTTGGATAAAGAAACCTTAGTACCAGATAACATGAAGGAGAGGGAGATTGTCAAGCTCAAAGATATGGCTGCTTTGACACCTAATGTTTCCATACCCCTTCATCTCTGCATGCAATACTTCACATTTCTAGGTCAAGACTGATTCACTCAGCCGCATAAGAAAATTTGGTTCAATCTCTATTTGGCAAAGACAGACTCACTATTGGAGCAGGACAATCAACAATTGGTAATTATATGAAGCCTAGAAATAAAGATATGAAGAAGTTCGACTTCATGAAGAGAAGTGAAGGTTCAGGAAGAAAAATTCTCTAAACATATGTACATTAGTTTTGTAAATACTTCAAAATACTTGAAGTAGTGACGAATCAATACTCATATATATATATATATATATATATATATATATATATATATATATATATATATATATATATATATATATATATATATATATATATATATATATATATATATATATATATATATATATATATATATATATACTTGTAGATATTCGTATTATGAGAGAGATGAAATATAGATGAATAGATGATGAGTATTGGATGTGTCATCCATGAGATGTATGAAGAGTTGAATAGAAAGAATGTTCAGAGAATTGTGCATCGATCTTTTCTCTAGTTCTCCTTCTGCGTTTGATTTTATCAGAAATCCTTTTGTACACATCTAAGTCCATAGTTAATCTATCTATGGTTAAAGCTTGAGAGTCCAATTGCAAACAGGCTGAGAGAATTTTGTGTAGGAACATCTATATGTGAGAAAGTGTTGAGTGTCTTCTAAAACAAGTGCAATCCCGATGGTCAAAGAAATGGTCAGTTCTCAGTGCACAGTGTAAAGTTTTACACAAATGAGGAGTCAAAATCTAAGTTGGAAGGTAAGCTATCTATGGCTAGAAGCATTCGCTTAAATGGGTTCTATTTTGGGAGAAGCATGTGTTAGAAGTTGCAGGTGTCAAAGTCGACTCTACAAGAAGGCAGTTTCAGACATAGGTAGATTGTTTGAAACATTTCTCATACTCTACTTAAGCTTTTGAAGTGTTTTAACTTGGGGGAGGTGCGCAAACTCTAGGGGACATATTCTACAAAGTTTAATCAGAAACTTTACACAAATGATCAATCAATGAGTCAATAAGGTGAAGCAGACTTTTTTGTGAAATGACTTTCTTCACAGTTAGCTAAATTCTTGATAGTTTGGTACTTGTCTTCCAAAATTGGTTGGAGTTTAAAGTTATTCTTGATATAGAGGTGGTCTAACATCAAGGATAGCTTGTTCTTTTGGAGATTAATACTCTCCATCAGTGGTATGAGAGCAGGAAGTATCAAAATTGACGAAAGGAAGACCCCGACTGCTGTAGATATACAAATTTCACACCTTGAAGGTTCAAAAGGATAAAGTGTGGAAGAAAGACTGAAGGAAGACACATAAAGGCTATCAAAAGGATCAGAAGGAGCAACATTCGAAGCTAAGTTAAATTCATTCCTTATAAGGATTAAAGATTAGATAGTACAAGTGAAGAAAGAATGGGAGATAGTCTCCAAATTGAGAAGTTGGATAGAGAGAACTATCCAACTTGGTCTATGAGAATGGAAGCTCATCTTATGAGCAAAGATCTGATGGGATACATCACAGGACAGGAAGAAAAGCCAGAGTTTAAAGATCCTAGTGTTCCAACTAGGGAAGAGCTTGCAGATATAAAGATTTGGATGAAGAAGGATGCTCAAGAAAGGAGCATAATCTACATGGATGTAAATGATTATTTGCTTCCTCATATCAGAGGACTTGAAAGTGCAAGTGACATATGGAATGATTTGGAAGAGCATTTTCAGAATACAACCAAATCAAGGAAAGCTTCATTATGGGCAGAGTTTACTACATTTAAGAACAAGGCTTCACAATCAATATCTGATTATGTGACAAAGATGAAAGACATTGCTGATTCTTTAGGTGGAGTTGATGAAGATATTGAAGAAGATAAGTTGGTAAGAAAAATTCTCACAGGGCTAAGAGGAGATGAGAAGTGGAAGCCTTTTATTTTGTCTACAGAACTTTCATTAGATCATTTCAATCCTGATTTGAATCAATTGTTAGGACATATGCTAACTTTTGAGAATGATATCAAAGTAGATGTTGATAAGAGTGCAGGTCATGCAATGTATTCTAAAGACAAGAAGAAAGCTAGCAAAGGAAAGCAACAATCAGTTGAAGATGAAGGTACTCCAAGTCAAGCAAACTTCCTAAGAGGAAGAGGAAGTGGCAGAAGTAGAGGAAGAGGCAGAAATAACAAAGATAATGTCAGAGCTTGTTGGATATGTGGTAAGACCAATCATCTATCTCATGATTGTTGGCATAATAATCAAAGCAATGGTAATTTTAATCAGAATTTTAGTCAAAGAGGAAGAGGTGGCAGATATCAGAAAGGAAACTTTAGAAGCAGAGGTAGTAGGAATTCTTTTGGAAGAAGTGGAGGAAGAAACTTCCAAAATCAATCTTATAATAACACCTACTATAATTATGCATCAGATCAGAAAGAAGATTCAACTCTTATTATGAATGCAACATGTGAAGCCTCACATGAAGACATGAGAGTATTTTATATTGACTCAGTATGTAGCAATCATTTGAGTGGAAACATTGCTTTGATGACTGATCTAGATCATAAGGCAATCAATCATACAGTTCAAACAGGTGATAATACAAAGCACAAAGTAAAGTCAATTGGTTCAGTTAAAGCCAAAGATGGAAGTATTCTCTTGAGTAAGGTTCTGTATGTTCCTACAATTCCAAAGAACTTGATTAGTGTAGGACAAATTGTGGAAAAAGGATATGAGGTAAGGTTCACTAATGATGGAGTATGTTGAAGACCCTAGTCAAGGGTATAAACAAATTGTTACATGGAAGAAGGAAGGAAGGCTCTTCACATCAAAGATACAAGGTAATATTGGACATGCTATGTTTACATATGGAGAGCAAAAGGTGTCTGAATTGGATCTTTGGCATAAAAGACTTGGACACTTTAATGAAAGAGGTATCAAAGAAATGGCTAACAATGGTTTAGTGCTTGGATTGCCTAATGTCGTAGGTAAACACATGACATACAGATGTGAAGCATGTTAGTTAGGTAAGGCTCATAAGCAATCATATAATAAGCATGGTTTTATGTATTCAGAAAGACTTGAATTAGTACATACAGATGTGTGGGGTCCTTCAAAGGATTTCACTATAAATGGTTCAAGATATTATGTCATATATGTTGATGATGCTACTAGGTGGATCACTATCTATGTGATCAAAGACAAGTCAGAAGTGTTTAATACATTTAAACACTATCATGCATATGCAGAAAGAATTACAGGTAAAAAATTGAAGATGTTAAGGTCAGATGGAGGGGGAGAGTATTTCTCTAATGAGTTCAGTGATTATTTGTGGAATGCATGTATAAAGAGAGAGGTTACTTGCAGGTACTCTCCTCAACAAAATGGGGTAGCAGAAAGAAGAAACAGAACTCTTGTTGAGTTTGCAAGATCCATGATGAAGGAGAAAAATTTCCCTAATTATTTGTGGGTTGAGGCTGTAAACACAGCCACATATTTGGTCAATAGGTTACCATGTAAAGCTTTGCAGGGTATGACACCATATGAAGCTTGGTGGGGTAAGAGACCTACATTGGATCATTGTAAAATATTTAGATGCTTGGCATATGCATGTGCCATCACAATTGAGGCATAAATTGGAACCTAAAGTAGAGAAGTATGTATTCATTGGTTATGATGACAAGCAGATGGGTTATAGGTTGTGGAGTCCTTCCACAAAGCAATTTCTTGTGTCTAAGGATGTTACATTTGATGAGCAAGGTACTTGGTATGCAGGTACACTTAATGTTCATGTAGATGTTGAAGAAGTTGTGAATCAAAAGAAAGGTAAATCAAAGGTTCAGATATTTGATGAAGAGGAGAACAATAAAGTACAGGTTGAAGTTGAAGAAGTGCCAAGGTTTGATCCAGAATGTGATGAACGAGAAACTTCAAGAAGTGGAGAACCCAGAAGGTCATCTAGGCACAAATGGCAACCTACAAGGTATAGCTATGATACTTCATTCTTGACTACTAAAGATTATGCTTACATGTTAAAACCAGATGAAGATCCATCCTCATATGATGAAGCCAAAGGGAGGAAGAATTGGGAAAAAGTTATGCAGGAGGAATATGATGCATTGATGGAAAATGAGACTTGGGATTTGGTTCCTAAACCAAATAGTCAGAAGATCATTGGATGTAAATGGGTCTACAAAACAAAAAGGTTTGCAGATGGAAGTGTATCTAGGTACAAAGCCAGGCTTGTTGTAAAGGGATATGCACAGACATATGGTGTGGATTATGATGAAACTTATAGTCATGTTGCAAAGATGACAACCATAAGGCCTCTCATAGCAATTGTTGTTTGCAAAGGTTGGAAATTATCTCAATTAGATTTAAAGAATGCATTTTTGAATGGTTATATCTCAGATGAAGTCTACATGGAACAACCAGATGGTTTCAAAGATCAAGTGTATCTAAATTATGTGTGTAAGCTCAAGAGATCTTTGTATGGGTTGAAGCAAGCCCCAAGGGCATGGAATTATAGGCTTGTAAAGTTCTTAAAGGAACTTGGATTTCAAGCATCAAAGGCAGATAGTAGCTTGCTAGTAAAGCAAGTGAGGATGGATTTATTTATGTTTGTATTTATGTTGATGACATATACTTACAGAAACAAATGACAAAGGTATACACATGATTAAGAAGCAGATGGAGAAAGAATTCAAAATCAGTGATTTGGGAAATATGTCATTCTTTTTAGGAATGGAGATTTCATATACTCAACATGGAGTATATGTAACTCAAGAAAGGTATGTGAAAAATTTGCTAATCAAATTTAAAATGGAAGATTGCAGGATAGCACCAGCTCCAATGGAAGTGAATCATAGATTGAGTAGATATGGAGGAGAAGAATTCAAAGATATGAAGCTCTATCAGAGTTTGGTGGGTAGCTTGATTTATGCTACATTAACAAGACCTGACTTATCATATGCAGTTGGAGTTCTATCTCAATTCATGCATTGTCCTAGAAAGGAACATTGGATTGCAAGACAAAGAGTACTTAGGTACATCAAGGGCACACTTAAAGAAGGTCCGTATTATGGATTTACTTCAGATACAAGAGTCAAGATATACAGTGATGCAGATTGGGCAGGTAATTCTGATGATAGAAGATCAACACATGGATATTTGTGTTATGTGGGAGACAAGCTAATTTCTTGGTGCTCTAAGAAGCAACATACAGTTGCTTTGTCATCTACAGAAGCAGAATACAAAGGCATTGTAGAGGAAGTAATATGGTTAAAGACTCTTATGAAGAGTTTTGATATTGTTTAGAGTACTCCTATCATTTGTGGAGACAATATGAGTTCTTTACATTTGGCAGCAAATCCTGTATTCCATGCTAGAACTAAACATATTGAGATTCAGTATCATTTTTTGAGAGAGAAGGTTGTTGATAAAGAAATAGAAGTTATGCATACTCCTACAAAAGATCAACTTGCAGATATGATGACAAAAAGCTTGGATGGACCAAAGTTGCAGAGGTTTAAAGATATGGCAGGAATAAAGAAGATGGAGGTAATCACAATTGATGATTGAGGAGGAGTTGTTGGAGCAAGACAATCAACAATTGGTGATTATATGAAGCCTCCATAACTTGCTCTGATCCTTCGTGGAAAAGGAGGGTATTCATAGGAGGAGGCAGAACAGGTTGAACAGTCAGAAGGAGAAAAGAAAGATAATGAGGAAGATGAGTCCGAGGGATATCACCTTTAGCTAGTTGTCGAGAGGTCGCTTGACATTCACGATGAATGCACCCGAAGAAAAATAATGCCCAATTAATAAATTTGTGGGCAGCAACATCGATCATGGAGTAAGGTCGAGAGATCCCATACGTGCATTTCTGGAGGTTGAGAGCAGCCACCAAAATTGCAGGGCAGAGCACTCCGGTTCAGGTCGGCATAGAATATCAAACTCATTAGAAGACTCGCCAGGGAATAATTGCTCCATTGTTGTCATCGACAGTAGGGGAACATCCACACTGCCATCTTGAGGGAGATGGAATCCTTCAGCCATAGTTTTCAGGGTAACGATTACACGTGGGTTGAGGGAGGTGATTGCCCAACAAGTCTCTGTATGAGGGGGTTTTGACAATAGCGACAATAACTTGAGCAAAGAAATGGTGACATTCGACCGAATTCCAAGGCAATTTAGCAAACGCCAATAGCCCGCGTGCACGCAAAAACTCGCTCAAGTCGGGAGATAAGCCAGCACAGAAGGTGGTAATGTTGGTAAAGCTTCCATGGCGATTAACAGAAAGCGAATACATAATACGTCAGAGAGGACACAGAGCGCAAGTACACAATAGCGCAAAAGAGGACGAAGATCTTGATTAAGTAAAAACGCCGAATGGAAGTGCGTGTAGAAAACACAATCATCACCAGTGGTTGGGAACATGCATGCATAATGATGACATTCGAGCATTAACGAAATCCCAAATTTGTAGTGTGGTGGTTAATCATGGATATGTAATAAAAACGGGAAGTTTATGATCAGACGGTCAATCGAAATGCACGTAATGTAAATAGAGTCAGGAGACAAAACCAACATAAACCGGATGAATAATAAACAATAACATCAATGAATTAAGATGAAGTGGCCTTTGAACAATACGAACGAAGTTTTGACCCATTGATGGGTTTAGGAAGAAGAGTACCATTTAAAGTGGATAACCAAAAGGTAGCGGGTCCAACCTCATCGGCAATACGATAGGGGCCAAAGCATCGAAGCTTGAACTTGCCCATTGAACGATTAGACTTAGCATTATAGAAAAGAACTAATTGTCCTTTGGTAAAGAGGGGAGTCCGAAGAAATCGATCATGTATCTTAGCTTGCCTCAATTGCACTTCTTGTAGCATTAGAAAACTTTCAAGACGTTGTTTGTCCAAGGACCGCAACACATCCAACCGAAAAGGAAAGGACTCTTTCGATAATAGCTTATGGTCCAACGCCACCCATAAACTAGGTACCACCAACTCCATGGGTGCAATTGCCTCTAGACCATATGCCAATTTAAAAGGCATATTTCTTGTAGCAACTTTATGAGTAGTACGGTAAGCCCATAGGACCGAAGGAAGGAATTGATCCCAACGCTCCGGACATTCTAGCACAAGTTCCTTGAGCATGTTAAGAAGGGTTTTATTGGTACTTTTAGCGAATCCATTGGCACGAGGATAATATGGAGAGCTCAATTTATGGGCAATCTTCAATGTGTGGGTAAGCACTTGCATTATGGCATTAACAAAATGTGTACCTTGATCGGAAACAATCTCCAAGGGAAGACCGTAGCGAGGAAAAACATCACTCATCAAACATTTGACTATCAGCGACGCAGTTGCGGACTGTAAAGCCCAAGCTTTAGCCCATCGAGTAGCATATTCATTACATGTGAGTATATACCGATGATTACTAATTGTAGCAGGAGGTGTAATGGGACCAATGAAATCCAAGCCCCACTTTTGAAAGGGCTCAAGGGGAGAGACAGACTACAATGGGAAATGATGTCGTTGTAAAGGTTGTCCCGATCATTGGCAAGCATCACACTATTTGACATGAGCAATAATGTCATGCTGCATAATGGGCCACCGTAAGCCACTCTGCAGAATTTTCCGGTAAGTAAGATCTACCAAAAAATGAACACCGAAAGGAGCAGAATGAGCCATGTCAATAACCGAAGAAACTTCATGTGGAGGAATACATCGTAACAACGCACTAGATGGATCCATGTAATACAACTGTCCCACAATGATCCAAAATCATTGACTATACATAGCCAGTTTATGACGAGCAGAAGTGGAAGTATTAGTCGGGGAACATCCACTAGTTAGAAAAATCATAAGAGTATCACAGTACAACAGTGCCACAGGGAGCACTTGACAATCATCCTATACCGAATCAGTCACATAGATAGCGGGGGTAGTATCATCAATACCACCGATAAGTTCACCGAAATCAAGCCGAGACAGAAAATCAACAAGAGCATGTGCTGAGCCCGAACGATGTAAAACCTCATAATCAAATTCTTGGAGTAACAGCACCCACCTGGCTAATGTACCCCCTAAATGTTGCTGACCGACCAGATAAACCAGAGCTGCATGATCCACATGAAAGGTGAATGAGTGTCTGAGTAAATAGTGCCGGAATTTCTTCACCGAATAAACCAAACCCAGACATTCACGCTCAGTTACATAATAATTCCATTCAGTAGCGGCTAATTGTCGACTAGCATAATAATTAGGGTGGAACCACTTATCCTATTGTTGCATTAGCACGCTGCCGATTGCAATGCCAGATGCATCCACAAAAACATGGAACGGAAGCTCCCAATTTGGTGCTTGTAGAATAGGAGCCTGTGTTAAGAGTGTTTTCAAACGATCAAATGCAATTTGGCACTCCTCAGTCCATGCAAACTGTCAAGGATTGCTAATAATTAGCCAATTTAGTGGTATAGCTACATGCGCGAGCCACCCAAGATGTCATCCATGCCAAAGTATTTGTCCAAGGAATCACATAACTTCCTTTGGTGTCATAGGGGCAGGTGCATTCAACACTACTTTCACTTTATCAGGGTCCACTTGAATGCCTTGTTGTGAAATGACATGACCAAGCAATTTGCCACATGAAATTGAAAAGACCGACTTGTTGGGATTTAAGCACAAAAAAAACTCCCTACACTTAGAAAATATTTCCTGCATGCATTGTTGAAAGGTACTGGGAGCATTGCGGAGACCAAACCACATCACTGTACACACATATACACCCCAATTTGTAATAAATGCAGTCTTTGGGATGTCCATTTCAGCCATGCACACCTGATTATAGCCATTATAGCCATCCAAAAAGGAATACATTTCTTGTCCAGCAACATCATCTAGCATCGTATCCAAAAAGGGAAGTGGAAAGGGATGAGTCACTAACGTCGCATTTAACTTTCGGTAATCCACACAGATACGCAACTGCTTGTTTTTCTTTGGAACAATGTGTGAAGAGATGGATAGGTATGTGTTGAAGATGAAGAGGTGTTGCAAAATCTTTGCTCTACACCAGCCAAATGAACTCCAGGAGTAGATGGTGGGCCCTTTTAGCTTGCCAATGGATGTATTAGACACCCTATGTACCTTGGAAGATCACTCTCAAAAAGATAGATCAAAACAGATAAGTTGGAGTTAGCTCAGAGGTGAAAACTTGCTATTCTTGGTTGATACACCTGTCCAGTGTTTTACATAATTCTCTAAGCACAGCAGCAATTAGATTAATTCCTCTTGGGGAAGGCTAGGTAGCTTAAAGAGCTAACTTTAGAGAGTAATCTCATCAAAAATAACAAACCACACACTGAGAATGGCTTTTAACAAGTGATGACATCATCCCGATTTTCACGGGCTGCTACAGAAATAGACCAGTGAGTAGAAAAATTAACATAACTCAAGTTGTAAGAATCCAATGATCATGAAAATTTGTTGCTTATACTAGACAGTAAGCTGAATCCAACAAGCTTAAAATCACTGAATTTGGATGAGTAAACACTGAGAAATGACTCTTACAAGATGACTGAAAAAATCGGGTACCTGACAGAGAAGTGAAGATGAACATACCCTGTTGACTTCAAATGAACATAACTGAAGATTCCAACATCCAAATGAGATGAAAATTTGTGAGCATATAGTAGCCTTATAGAGCTAACTTTACCAAGTTAAATCACTGAAAATGATGAACCAAGTGAAGAGAAACAATCTCTGCAAGCTGACTGAGAAAAACTGAAGTAATGGCAGTGAGTAGTACACATCACAAGAACATGGAAAGATGACCTCAAATAATCATAAAAATGAAAGTATATTGCTTGTACAATACAATGACTTACTGATACATATGTGTGCCTTGTAATCACACCTTGATATGGCATAAAGCTCAGCTCTTGGAGGTCTTCACATAGGTCTCTCTAACCACGACTAAAACTGCCATCTATTTATAGTTGAGTTTGGGAGGCTAACTTCCCTCAATCACTCTCCAATCAATCAATGATTGATTTGATTCTCTACCTACCACAAATCACGAATTCGTGGCTCCTCTTTCCATTCTTGATCATGTGGGCTCAACCACTTAAGATTCTCTTACTTTTACATTAAGTAAACTCTTCAAAAGTTACAAGAGGTAGTTCACAAGTGAACTTTACATAGTCTTCATTTTGAAGCTTCTTTAATGACTTTGTGAGACTCAAGCCAATACTTAGGCTTGTCATAGACTTGCTCCAACACAATGACAATAGGCAAAATCCATTCCGCATGCTCAATGGGGACAATGAAGCCTACTTTCAACAAGCGATCCAATTCAGCTTTCACTTGAGCAGCATAGTTGGGATTCATTCGGTAACTGGGTTGTTTAATTGGCCATGCATCCGGTTTCACCATCACATGGTGTTGATAGATGCGAGGGTCCAACCCTTTCATATCGCGATAATCCCATGCAAATACATCTTGAAATTCTTTCAGCAACTATAGTAAATCGTTTTGAAAAGTTTTCGATAGCCCAACCTTAACCTTGACCGGTCGTGGAGTAGCCTCATCTCCCAAATTACAAGTGATTAGCTGATCTTCCAGTACATAAAACTATCGAGGCATGGAGATATCCTCAGGTGACTGGAATAATTGGTGTATATTCATGGAATTCAAGACTTGATCTGGAACTGGGTCCACTCCTTCAGTAAGTGGAACTATCGTAAAAGCGACCGGATTCCAATTATCTACAATCGCTTGTAAATCGATTGTACTTAGGGCTAGCAAATCGTGGTTAGCATTGAGGAAAGTTTCTTCATCATCATCTGAAAGTCCATCCAGCATGTGCACGGGTTCAGCCATGTAAGGCCGAGCATGAAGGTGGCAAGGCTTCATCTCGTCCAAGGGTACCACATATTTCCGATTATTGCTTTTGAAAATAAGTTCATGTGCAGACCAATCCTGTAACACTTTTCCTTGTTTCAGCCAGGGCCTCCCAAATAGTAAGTTGTAATCCAGACTTGATTCAAGTAATTCCAGAACAACAGAAGTCATTTTGAACACCACTCCCTGACGAATAATGGGTATATCATGCACCAAATCCACTGGATGTACCCTAGATTGATCAGCCATTCTAACAAAAAACTAAACAGGTTCAATCTGAGTCCACCCTAACCTTTTACAAAGTGCGACTGTAGTAATATTCACACTAGAGCCTCGGTCAATTAATACTTGAGTAATTTTGTGGTTTTTATATCATACCGTAATTAAAGGAACAGCATGGTCCACTGTAGAATCAATTTTTGGACTAATAGTTGTCGTAGCAGGTGTACACGAAGATCCTAGACTGAATTGGTATTGGAATTGTTGTCGTATGCATGGGACCAAGGCTAACAGTTGCCCCAACGGCATTGTAATAGATGCTTTTGATAAAATGTTCCACACAGAGTCAAGATTCGATGTACCTAGTATCGAGTTCAGTGGACTCTTCGGCGATACTTTGACCAGATTCCTATCTTCCAGTGGTATATTCAGTACTATTTGTAGGACCATGGGTACCGGATTGGGGAAAATAGTTGGTTCTTGAATGGCCCACGTACTAGGTTTGGTAAAAATTCTCTATTGTTCTCGAATGCCTGGCTCAAAAATCTCAGTAGCGGGTTGTAACTTCTTACCAGACCATGTTTGAATTGCTGCTGCTTAGGTATCCACTGCTGTAATATAGACCATATTTGCCATTGGATGTTGTCATTCTTTTCTTCGTTTATCATACTCGGATGCCTCTTTGCAATATCTGCAGATATCTCCAATCTTGCCACAAAAATGGCATCTTCATGGTGGAAGAGATATACCTTCACCCGATTGGCCTGAGTTCCACCGGGTCTATCCAAAATTGTTTGCTCACGGTCCCCTGTAGGTTTTGTAACTTTGGTAAGAAGTATTTCTCAAATACGGTGGTACATAGTGGGTATCCTATTGTCCCTGCTCCTGTATTATGGCATTTACGGTTGGTCTGGTCTGCACTTTGGCATTATATGGACACCTTTCGGTGGAATGACCCGTTGTATTACAAATAGCGCAGTACATTTGATTTAATGCACATGCGGAAGTATTGTGTCCCAGGTTCTTACATTTGGGGCAGTACACCTATTTCAATGGATCCTTGCTCATGGTCTTGGACACCTTTAACCAATCCAGATCTTCGATAAAATCGCCAACTTTATTCTCCAACTACAATGCCATGGCTATTATCGCATCCAAGGTCATACCGCCCACACATCGTATAATCATAACTTGCTTGAGCTGAGGGTTTAATCCATTAATGAACCACTGAGTAATCATGTCATCCGGTAGGTTAGCATGCACCGGTGGCAGTTGCGATAGATGAGTTTGGAATAAAATTGCATACTCTCGCACATTCTGATGTGGTTTCTGTCTATTGTTTTGCAAATAGTCAAGGATCTCAGCTTCATTTTTCTTTAACCAAAAATGTTGTAAAAAGGCATCCTTAACATCGTCATATTGATTGAAATGATTAATGTCATATTCGGTTAACCACCGGGCAACCTCATTAACCAAAGTAGATTGGAACACTATAGCCTTATATGCCGGATCTGCTCGATAGTTGACTACCGCATAATTGATTTAAAAAATATGCACATGAGCATCAGGATCATCTCCGCGAAATCCTCCAAGTTTCGTATACGTAACTCTAATAGGTATCGGTCGTGGGGGTATGATCTGTTGCTATTGTTGTTGTTGTTGCTGTTGTTGTTGGTGATGTTGTTGTTGCTATTGTTGCTGGTGATGTTGCTATTGTTGTTGCAAACCACTCATGTTGTTTAAATCAGGAGGAAGTATCACTGCAGAATGATTTGAACAAGTTGATCCTAATTGCTGATGTGTCTTCTCGCCACCTTGCAAGTTCTCCGGTGATCGGATATCGTTAAGTCGATCACACATGCCTACACTCAACTGCCATTCCTCGTAGTTGGCTTCTAATGTAAACTTTTCACCAGAACTTTCATCCAACAATACACTAGTTTCTCCGAAATCAAAACCCGAAGTAGAGCTGTCACCGAAATTCAACAAGCCGGCTCTGGAATTTTCCAAGCTACCACCAAAATTCAACAAACTACTACTGGAATTCTCCAAACTGTCACCAAAACCAGCGATTACTTCCCCAACCGTACTTTTCACGGATGGGGTTGGTTGCACTTCTGGTATACCTTGTAGTCCTTGTACAAGAAAATACTGAGGTGGCACTCCACTAGCCCATATCTCCCACTTTCCTTCCGACGATTGTCCATCACCACTACCACCAAGAGGTGTTTCCAACGTGCTAGGAACTTTCCAGGGATGTTGATCCCTTTTGTACTTCGGGTACGATTCTCCAAAATGTGTTACAGGCATATATCATGCTCACAGGCTGGCTACTCCAGAGGCCCTATATATATTTTCCCATTCACTTTATCACAGACGCACAGTCCGGCGATGCCTCTGTCGCTCTCTTCCAATTACCTCTTCTATTATCAAAAAAGTGTTACAACGATTGTGCGACATCCTTTTGATGCACATCTATTCCTAATTACATTTCTACTAAATAGAATGATATTCCTTTCTGGCGGCCTAACACTTTCTATAAGCAAACTTTTGAGGATATGTTTACCATAGGTTTCTAGGAGTATCATTCAAGTGCTCGTGCCTAAACCCACAGGCCTTGCAAATCGCCCTCCTCGGCTTTAGAAATGGTAACTATGATCTTGTGTATAATATGAGTACTACCCCCAACATTCGTGTGGCTTATGCTTGGCATGCCTGCATCCCATACCTCCTAGCTTGTTATAAGCAAAATTTTGAGGATATGTGTACTGTAGGTTTCTGGGAGTATCACTCAAAAGTATCAAATAAATGAAGAAGTGTTTGCTTCTTCATTTATTTGCTGCGAGCAAACCATGTATTCAGAATAGTATACCATATCACACCTAGAGATCCTAGATCTATCAATTGGGATGCATTACGATTCGATCTTGCAAAAGGAGTACAAATATGAGAACATGAACTGGCCACGAATATGCTCCAGTACTACATTGACCATCCTACCAAACAAAAGTCTGTCAAGGACAATGGACACAAAAGAGGAGGGAATGTTAGTCAACAAGGGCAAGGATCCAGCGAACAAAGACACGGATAAAGAGAAGAGCAACCAAGAACAAGTAAACAAGGGAAGCAATGATGATCTGGCACCTAGGCCAAAGGTTTTCTTTCTTTGAAACAACCATCCAACAGTGATTTTCATCACTCCACAACCTTGTAAATCTATTTTTTATTACTCCAACTCCATTCTGTTCAAGCCCAAGAGTCCACAAGCTTGAGGAGTATTATAAGTATCTACATACCAATTTTCATTATTTTTAGAATTTGTTTGAGCCATCAAATGAGTCCTAGAACCTAATTTTTAACTATGCCAGATACTAGGTCTAGACATGGCCAAAGCAAGTAAAAAACTATAAAAAGAGCTAGAAAGCTCATTTTTTAGGTTAGCTAGTTGGAGAAATGAACATAGTATTGAGCATTGTATACTTTCATGGAGCTTTCTAATAGACTAGTCCATTGTTCCACTCTTTTTTTACCTTGTATGCATGTGTGTATGTGTGTGCATGCTTGTGTGCTTCTTGCTCACTCACTTGTGCACTTCACTTGCCCATGGTCGTCATACCACCCTCATGTCTCCACAGATTGAAAATTATGAGGTGGATCTCCTGACCTTGGTGCTTTCCATTGTGCTAGAGTGACACATGCATGGGTGTATCCATTCAAAGAAAATTCTGAAGTGTTTATCTACTTTAAATAGTTCTTAGTTAAGGTTGAAAATCTATTAGCATTTAAAAATGGGAAACCTCCATTCTAATCAAGGGCTTGGTAGCTCATGCATATCTTGGTTGAGCAAGAAGCAACCTACTATGTCTAGTTCTAATTGTGAGGTTCGGTATAGGAAAGCTTTCATAGCGTTTGTTGAGTGGGTAGTGAAGTGTGTGAACACACTTTAGACTATTGGGCCACTTTTTTCCCCCATTAGGAGGTTTTTCGCCCCAACTTGTATATATGTCTATAACCCTAATGCTTCACTTATGTTTGTACCTTTACTTGATAATACATTCAGTATTGTGTTTTTATCCAAGCTTTTTCTTCTTCCTTGTGTTGTTTGTGTGCTTCTGTAGACCTCCAACTCCCACAACCATCATGAAGGATTCTATCACCATTCAAGATTCTTGTTAAAACAACATTTTGGCAAGGTGTAGACACGAACTCTTTTGGTCCCTATTTAGGTAGGATTGACCATCGTTGATTACTTTTCCATAGGTATTAGCCTTTCTTGGGGATTCAACACCATGCATGTGTTTCTTACCTTATCCAATAGCATCATCCTTCAAATTTTATGGCTCATCTCCAAAACATAGTGCCTCCTTGATCACTTTTGAATTTGATTAGCGATCTACTAAGAAAATCCAAATATATAGCAATACCTAATGCATTAACAAATGTGTACTGGAGGGAAGTGTAGCACTCCCCTTCAAACTAGATATTCTCAAATCTATCATAGAATGATTTTGCAAGTCTTCATAAACACACATGGTTTCTAATTCACTATCTAATTTTCTCAAAGAAATGGGACTAAGACATGACATGTGAGGCTTCACAGTGCTTCCCCTACTAGAAATATGACTCTAACACTATCCAGATTGACCTACCAATTGTATTGATGGTAAGTGCATGCATCATGATCGTGTGCTTTTTCTCTCTCTCTCTCTTTATGTATGAATAGAAGAGATCAACAAAAATCAAAGGATTTTTAGAGGAAAACTACGTTAATATATCATCAATGTCTTCCCCTCATGATTGTATGCACATTTTGTAAGGCCCCCATTATGAGAAGAAGCCAAGTGTGCATTACCCAATTGATGGGAATCCCAACTTGCATGTTGGATGAAGTTCATATTCGACCATGTAAGGTATTGTAAGGAAAGATAGTTACTAGGGTCCCCAATTGTGGGGTCTGGGTCCTAGGGGGCCAGCAGGCCCCTTGATTGGGGTCCAGGGGCAGCACCCCCGACGTGCTGGTAAAAGGAGTATTCTATGGAATATTCCTTGTTGGAGTCAGAAATCATTTTTATTTGTTAGGTCGGTTCAATCGGCCTAAGCCGTGTATGGCAATTATGCGGGCAGTGGCCGCCCATGCTCTACCACCCATGTATAGCCATCCATGGAAGGCCACCCATGATCCTATATATATCTGACTTCTACACTACCTGAGACATTGAATTGAGCCAGCATACCTCTACCTTGTATCTCCCTATCTAGGGTTGTCTAGATCACCATTTAAGCTCTACCTTGAGAGCGCACGGGTGGACAACGCCATCATCTTTGTACTTGCTATTAGTAGAAAATTATTGAGATTCTCCTGTATCTGTTATCTTCTCTGCTACTACTCCTGTGTTATATTGCGTAACTATTATCTTACATGGTATCAGAGCTGTAAGGTTCGAATAGCTTGAGAAGTATCACTATTTTAGCCTACTAGTAGACTAGAATATTAGTAGATTATTCGAGTGATTACATGCTGTCTTCATCGTCGAACACTGGTCTTGGTGCTTCAGCTAATGTTAATGCTGCACGTATTCGAATTTGCCCACCTACATTCACTGAAGGGAAGCTGGATGGAACCAAGTATACACTCTGGAAGTTCAAATTTTTTGCAATTTTTGACTCCTATGAATTACTTGACACTGTCATTGGACCGATGGAATTGGATCCAGAGCCTATACCAGTTGAAGATCCATCAAATTCAAGATTAATGATTTAGCCAGATCTAGATCTTCTACGAGCTTGGAAGAGGTGGAATGCTGATGCATTATGTGCAATTGTTACTAGTGTAAGTGATTATGTGCTTACTTTAGTTCAACATACTACTAAAGCACATGAGGCTTGGGGCATATTGGCTTGTCAATATGAGACCAAGAACCACACTAGGATACTGAATTTAGAAAATCAGTTGGCAAATGAAAAGCATTCTGATTCTGAAAAGGCTAAAGATTTTATCAAACGGATAAAACATCTTCAAGATCAATTGGTTGTAGTTGGTGTTGTTATAACACCAAAAGACCTGGCTCGAAGATGTGTACGTGTTATTCCAGCAAAGTATGATGGATTAGTAAGAGCCCTTAACACTCAGGTAAGACCAACTCCCCTTACATTTGAAGAGTTTTGTGCTATGCTTTTAGAAGAAGAGATGTGGCTGAAGAATCGCCAAAGTACAAGTGATGTTGCATTCTCAGCAAATGCAAAAGGTAAAGGCTCTTCTGATGGATCAAAGAAGAAGCCAAAGAAGAAAAAGTTCACAAGAATTTGCTTCTATAGTGAAAAGAAAGGCCATGCCATCAAGGATTGCAGAAAGAAGCAAGCTGATGAATGGAATGGGACTATAAAATCATTGTGGAAGAACAAAGAGTCTGCAAACAACATAGAGCTAGAACTATGGGTAGCTATTGAAGAGGTATGCTCATCTGCTCAAGCTCGTGTTGATGAACCATGGATTTTAGATAGTGGAGCTTCTCGTCATATGACCAATAAAAAGGATTGGTATAGTTTCCTAGTGCCTCTATGGGAATCCATCAATGTAGTGGTGGGAAATGACTCCAAGTGTCTAGCAGAAGGAACTGGAACCATCTCTTTTATCACTTCTCCAGGTGTTGAGAAAAAGTTATCCAATGTTCTCTATGTACCTACACTTAAAAGAAATTTGTTGTGAGTTTCTACAATAACATATTGTGGACTCGAAGTTCACTTGAATAAGAGTTGTGCAGAAATCATGGATTCATCAGGTAATGTAGTAGGTAAAGGCATAAGATGTGATAACCTATATGAGTTAAATGCCTTAATTGCTATAGAAGATAAAGATGTAAGCAAGTTATGGCACCAATGATTTTGGCATCGTAGATTTGCAGTTTTGAAGGAGATGCAAAGAATAGGATGGTTGCTCATTTGCCTGCATTTTTAGAGTTGCAGGAACCTTGTGAAGCTTGTATGATGGGCAAGAAACAATGAAAGGCATTTCCAAGAGAGACCAGCAATCAATCTCAAGCTCCTCTAGAGTTGGTACATGCTGATCTTTGCGGTAAAATGTCTACACCTACTTTAGGAGGATCTTTCTACTTTTTGTTGTTAGTCGATGATTATAGTAGAAAGATGTGGGTTTAGTTCATTCGAGAGAAGGCTGATGCTTTTGAAAAATTTAAAACATGGCATAAGAAAGTAGACATAATTGAGCCATTTCTCGCATCCTTTGGTTGTCAGCACAGTTTTTGTGTATTCCGGCCATGACCTTCTTTGAAATACAGGGCAGTAGCATGGGTTGTATTTGATGTACAAAGGCATGTTATTCCATTCATGTCGGTTGATGTATATTGCCCTGCTTGGCACTTGCTGGGATGTCGTCCGGTGCAAACTGTGTAGCGGAGGTTGGTTCTTTTGAGGTGTGGTGCTTGATTTCGGCATTGTAGTCCGCCATTAAGACACAGAAAGGAACATACAAATCGTCGGATGTGCCGATCCACCTATGATGGGAGAGGTTTTGAAAGTACTCCGATTTTATAACTACCTCTTCCAATTGTGACATTGACGCTATCTGAACTGCCACTCTATCATCATGGGTTGTGGCCACTTTCTCTAACCTTTGCATCCATTCAGGAGCCTCTATCTCAATGGTGTCCATGCCCTCTTCTGTTTGCTTGCCCCTTGGTACAGGCATGGGAACGTACGGATCTTCGAAGGTTTCCTCGATTTCAATTGGCACTAAGTCCTCAGGCTCGGGCTCTACAAGAGGAGAGGGTTGACGCTCGTATTGCATGACTTTACTGCGTAATTCTTCGAGTTCTGCTCTGAGTTTTGTGACTTCTTCAGATGTGTCGTCTGCGGCAGTGACTTTGCTTGGTGACTCCTGTTGAGTTGCCAGTTGCTTAAGTAGGTCATCTCTTTCTCGTTCCAATGCTGCATGGGCCTCCAGGAGGTTGGCATGGGTTTCTAACACAATTTGCATATTCTCTGAGGGAATGGCCTTGAATTTCTCTGGGTTGATTTCCTGCGGGGGACTCTCCATTGCTGCTTCCAAGTTTTCTTCATTCTGTTTCTGCAGCCGTTTATTCTCTTCAAGTGCTATAGACATGTGTTTTCGTAGGAGGGCCAGGTTGCGTCTAAGCTTGAGATTCTCCGTTATCTGGGAGTGTAGCAAATCATCCATATGTTGCCTTTCTTCTGCATCTGACTGGGGTGGATTGGCTACTAACTGTTCATGTTGTTCCTGTAAAGTGGCATACTGTTGTTGTAGTAGCCGCTTTTCCCTTTCGAGATCAATGAATCGTACTTGAAGTTCTTCATGGCTTTGAAAGAGTCGCGTATGTTGGTTATCAAGATGCTGGTAGTGCTATTGTAGTTGCGACATAGACTGATACATATTATTAAATACATTATTAATAGGGGTGGATGCGGGAAGGGTGTTGAATGCAGAAGGGAAGGGAAAGGGAAAGGGGAATGGAAGTGTGGATGCGGTGCTGGAAAATGGTGAAGTGGGAGGTGGGGGAATGGGAGATGGTGGGTGTATGGGGGGAGGGAGAGGTGCGGAGGTGGGTGATATGTCCATAAGATCAACAGTGGATGCAGTAGTGGGAGTGATTGTGAATATTGGAATTGTGGGTGCGGTGATAGTGGTGAAAGTGTACGGTGGTGTGTGCAATTGTGAATACGAACTGCCCGGAAGCGTGATTGGGGGAATGAGATTTTTTGTGGCTGCGGTTAGAATTACTGTTTCAGTGGCCGTATAGACAAAAGAGGTGGAGATAGGGTGTGTGGGTTGTGTGGGTTGACTGACGGTCTGTGCTTCGGTATGGGTAGTGGACTCGGAGGCGGTGACCGTAGTGGTTACACTGGTAGTGGGAGGTGAATGTGGTGGAGTTGGAGGTAGGGGTGGCAAAGGGGGTGACAGAGGTGCACTTGATATATGGGTTTCCTCAGTATCATGAACGGTGTGTGCGGTGCCCGTGGTTGTGGATGTGCCTTGTGGTTCTGATACTAATACATTCATCTGCTTTCCTGATCGAGGGGGGCGTCTGCCGTATCGTCGCTCCGTTCTTCGTGATTGTGCAAGGGCAGTATGAACCGTCTCAGGTACTCCTAAAGCATCAGATATCATGTCAAGAGTGGCGCGGTATTGCTCATCTATGCCTTCCTCCTCAAGGATTTGATTCATGAGGGCTTTGCCTGCTGCTAGGGATAGTCTATGTTGCTCTTGAACTCTGTTCATGGTTTCATAGAGCTTTTTCAATGCCTTCGTATAAGCTGGAGCACCTTCAAGTACCTGCAGAGCTTCTTGATCATATTCCTGCTCTTCTTCCTCGGATTGTCCATCATGTTCCTCCTCTTGTTCTTCTTCTTCTTCACCCTCCACATCGACGACATCTGGTTGTCTGGGATGGGGTTGGTCTGTAGCAGTTTGTTGTCCACTAGCTTGCTCTGCCTCGACTTCCGCATTAACAGCTTCGATTATTCTGGCTACCTCCTCATCAGTTAGGTCTTCTAATGTGAATCCGTGAGGAAACTCTAGGTCAGTTGGTACGGGTGGGAACACCAGATTCGGTCCGTCAGTGCTGTGTCTTGGTAATCTGATAGTGAAGGGTTGTACCCGCCTTGGAAGTCGTGGAGTTGTCTCTGGTGTCAATGTCGCACCGCGGGGTTGTGCACAGGGCATCTGAACTGTGCCTCTCATTTTCTTAGATGGCGGTCCTGCGGTTGATAGTCTACGTTGGAATTCCTGTACCCTGGTCCAATTTAATGCCCTCTGCACTGGCACATCATAAGCCAAACATCTATACACAATCCTGGTGAGAGCACAGCAACCATACAGTATAGACTTTTGTTTTTTATACCACCTTTGATGATCCAAGTGGATTTGGTCGATAATCCAGTGGGGCATATTGATTGTCAAATCGAAGGCGTCGGCCAAGTATAGACTAAACCAGATCTTTTTAGGTGGCATTGTGAACCTCTCTTGAGCAGGAAATGCAAAATGTTGCATGACCATTCGCAAGTGAATGGCAATTGTAGATGTCATTGACACCATGTCCTTTAATTTTGTCAGATTCCTGTTCCTTATATTGTCGGGGACCATTGTCTCTTTCTCTATAGGAATGTGCATACATTTCATGTCTAGAGCTTCCCTTACCAAATTGATAGTCAACCTGAAATGCTTCAGTTCATTGCCCCTTGTGAGAGATGGGAGGACAAAGGAGCTGTATCCCTTTTTGTCTTTGCTCGGAGTGAGGGTGCTAATCAAATAAGAGCACCTTAGAAAATCGGGCTTTGGCAATTGGAATTTGAAGTAATCGTAGAGTCCCGCCTTCTTCCATATAGGTTTTAGTCCTTCATTATTCTGCAGTCTCTCAAATTCCCTAGTGAAAAAGTGATATCTGCCCCAACGCCCATTGAATTCTATCTCGGCCTCCCACATATAAGTGCCTTCACCTAGGGGTCCTGCCACATCACTGAACCAATGTGAGTTTTTGCTGACCGACATTGTGTGCCCCTATGGAGGATTCTGAACCGGTATGGCGTGTAATGCCCTCAATGCCTACTGGTCGTTCCTTCAATTCCTCCTCAACGGGAAGGCTTTCAATGTCCACGACTTGGGGGCTGGTGCCTGCCTGGGAGCTAGTTCCTGCCGTATCTGCCATGTTACTTCTTGCCTCCTGATTCTGTGAGAATATAGAAACATGTGTTAACATTGTAAAGGACAAGATAGAACCGTTTTTGTCCCCATTACAACATTAACATGAGGTTAGGGAGAGATTAGGGGGTTATTAAGTGCTCGGTGCTTGTGTGTGTAGTTAGGGATTGGGTAGACCTAGGAGCTAGGTGGAATGATGTAGTGTGAGAGTGACGTAGTTAGTAGGTGGGCATGGATTTACAACTGGGGTCCGGGGGTTTATTACAAGTTTTAGGTTGCCAATTGCAATGGATGGGTTTTGTTTCTTGACTTTGTGGAGACTTTGAAGAGTTTGTTAGGAGTATCGGCTTGGAAATGAGGCTTTTTCGGGGCCCATTTATGAGTGATTCTACTTGTGCGCCTGGAAGAATATGTGTCCGTGCGTGATGTGTAAGACTGGGCATCAGATGTTCGAGTGAGTGAAACATGTTGTAGAGGGTGTGGCCTTGGTGTAGCTATTTGAGCCCGCAAGCAAGCCTTAGGCACCCAGATTTGTCGTGATTGTGGGCTGGCCTTCATCGACTTCTTGGGTATCCAAATAGACTTTACTTTCGCAGAAGAATTTATGAAAGACTTCTTATTAGTGTCGTGTTGTTGACTACTAATAAGAGGTTTTGGCCGTGGGGTTGGCCTAGTCGCAACAGGGTATTCGCCTTTCCTCATCCATACTTGTTTCAACGGCTGAAACAATCTGCTTTGCTCCTTTTTTTGGCTTCCAGTATAGGTAGTGCTCTGCTTCCTCTATATTTGATCTATCGTTGGTTGCTGCATCCTTCTGGCTTTTGGAAAAGAAGGGAGTACCATCTTATCCTTGACTTCGTTGTTGAAACAATCCTTTTTCTCCATCATACAGTTTTGGACAAGAATAGCATTGTCAACTTCATGTGTGCTCCTGGAAGGACCAGGAGTTTGTGCCTTACCTAATTCCTTGAGTGCCTCATTTTCCAATTCAACTGTAATTCGACTATGATTTACCCATACCTGAAGAAGTCCACTCCTTAGGTTTAGGTTGACTACATGATCATAGATCCAGTCCTGACCCAAGACAAGAGGCTCAGTGAGGTCCTCATCTTGACACACTAGTACTTTGACTGTCATTACTTCTTCTTGGATGTAGAGAGGAAGTTCCACCTCGCCCATGCAAGGGGTTTCCACACCTCCCAATCCTATGAGATATGCTTCTATAGGATTGACAGTTAATTTCAACTCTTGACAGTAAGACAATTTAACAGCACTAGTGGTTGCACCTGAGTCAATCAAGGCTCTTACAGTCATTGCACCCTTTCCTTGTCCTATATCTAAGGTTACAAAAGGACGTCGATCAATTATCCTATGGGAGCTGATATCTGAAACTTCACACATAGCCACGTGATATCCTTGATCTGCATATGCATCTGGCCTAGGTTGCTCTCTGCCTTGTCTCCTTAATTTCATTCTCCATATGCGCTCTAAAACTTCTGCTTGAGCTTCTTCTCGAATTCGCTTTTCTTCTTCTTTGCGTTTCTTAGCAGTGTTGAGTCGACTTAGCATTTCCTCTGTGAGAGGTTCCTGATATAACTTGACCCTGCATCCGCTTATGTAGCTTGGGAGAACATCGGCTTCTAATGTGGCTACTTGCACTGCTCCACTTGTTGAGATTCTATTAATGATCGTGGGTCCGTAGCCTCTCTTCTCTAGTTTCCTCGCATGTTGTTTCAAAGTGTAGACTAGTACTAGGTCGCCTGCCTTCAAACCTTTATCCTTAACGTGGGCATCAAAGTATGCCTTCTGTCGTTTCTTAGCTGCATATATCCCTACAGCCGCCCTCAGTCTTGTTTCTCCTAATCGTTCAAGGTCAAAATAGCGTGGTGTAGCTGTTTGTCCCAATCAGAGCGTTTATTGTTCACTAATTTCGTCAGTACATTGCATAGGATTTTATTGGTGCTCTCAGCCTGGCCATTAGCTTGAGGGTGATAGGGGGCAGACTTCTTATGTACTACCAAGAAGTCTTGGAGCAGATTTTCAATAACTTCATTCAAGAAGTGAGTGCCTCTATCACTTACCAGCTCTATAGGTAACCCATATCTGGTGAACACATTCTCAAATAAAAACTTAGCTGTTGTTTGAGCATCGTTCTTCGTTGTGGCTTTTACCTCTACCCACTTGGTTAGATAGTCTGTCGCAACAATGATGTATTCAGCATGTGAACCCTTGGCTGGGGGATTAATAAGACCTACAAAGTCTATTCCCCACTTAGAGAATGCACGTCCACCCATCATAGGTTTCAGTGGCATCTCATCTTTGTGTATAGGATACTGAGTTCTCTGACAAACATCACACCGTTTCACATAGGTATGTGCATCCATGTGAAGGGTCGGCCACTAGAAGCCCGCAAATAGTATTGCCTTGATCACCCGATCTGGTCCAAAGTGTCCTCCTGCTACACCTTGGTGAGCAGTTTCCAAGATCTTGAGATATTCACTTTCATGGACACATAGTCTCAGGTAACCATCTTTACCACGCTTGTATAGATTATCACCGATAAGTGAGTAATCCAGGGCTTCTTGTTCTAAAATCCTTTTCCCAGCCAGAGTCATGTCTGGAGGGAATGTTTTCGCCCTCAAGAAGGCTACTAATGTTTCACTCCAATCTGGCACTATGGACACTTGATAAAGAGTGGCATGTTCCACAGGTGGTTTAGTGTAGCAGATTGGGCACTCCTTGCACAACTTTTGAACATCAGCTTCCATAGTCGGCCAATGCACTCCGAGTCTCCTTAGTGTCTATAAGGTTCGTTGCTTTGAGTAGTGTTGCTCTAATGCACCTACATGTGCTAATTGCAACCATTTAGCGTACTCATCCTCTTCCATACAATAAGCCAAGATCCCTTGATCTGTGTGCTTGTACATACTTCCTGCCATGATGTGATACTTTTGGGCTTTCACTACCTCTCTATCTTGTGTGTTTATTATTGGGTGGTTAGGCCCGTATGTCAATACTGGCACTAATGGCTTAGCCCACTGTGGCACCACTTCCAAATTAAACAGGTAAGCATCAGGAAGGTCATCTGACACTCCTTGTGGGGCTTCGCCCGATGTGAGCCTAGAGAGATGATCTGCTCTCAAATGAGTCTTCCCTTTCCTTACCACAACCTCGAAATCATATTCCATTAGCAAGAGAAACCATCTTACTAATCTTCCTGTATTGCATGGCTTGTTTACGAGATATAGCAGTGCCTGATGGTCAGTAAAAAAATTTAAACTTATTTGCAAGCAAGTAATGTCTAAACTTTTTAACCGCATAGACCATGCCTAGTCCTTCTCTCTCAGTAGTGGTATAATTTCGTTCAGCTGCATTCAATTGTCTACTAGCATAGGCAATTGGAAGATCCATATTACCTTCACCAGTAGGTTGTGCCAGTACACACCCAATAGCATAATTGTATGCATCCACATGAACATGGAAAGGCTTATTCCAATCTGGTGTGGTTAAGATTGGTGCTGAACATAATCGCCGTTTAAGCTCATTGAAGGAATTCTCACATTCGTCAGTCCACTCAAAGTTAGTCAGAAGTCCATACAGAGGCTTTGCTATGATGGCATACATGTGTATAAACCGTCGGTAATAACCACAATGCCCCATGAAAGCTTGTACTTCCTTGACATTCTTTGGCCTAGGTAACTCGGCTATAGCTCTCACTTTCTCTTCATCAGTGGATATGCCATTCTTTGACACTATGTGTCTTAGAATCTTGCCTTGCCTGACCATAAAAACGCACTTTTCTGGGTTCAGGCAGACTTGATATTCTCTACATTTGTCAAAGATTCGTTTGAGTTCAGGAATATGGGTTTGTCTAATGTTGGAATGAGCACAAAGATCATCAACATAGACTTCTAAGTTCTTCCTCAGGAATTCTTTAAATACATGGCACATCAGTCTCTGGAAGGTAGCGGGTGCATTGGTAAGCCCAAATGGCATTACTCTAAAGGCAACCAATGAGGCCAAGACCACCACTAGGAGTATAGCCTGGATTGCCTCCAATTAAACCAGCAATTCTTATAATGCCTAGACCACCATAACCCATAAGAAGATTAAGACCAATTCAAGTGGCTAAGTGTATGAGAAATCATTATGACGGAATGGGAGAACCTTACGATCACATAGCTGGTTTAAACAAGTTCTATAGGTTGAGCAAGTGGATGATTTCTTT
Source organism: Ceratopteris richardii (assembly GCA_020310875.1). Lineage (NCBI taxonomy): Eukaryota > Viridiplantae > Streptophyta > Polypodiopsida > Polypodiales > Pteridaceae > Ceratopteris > Ceratopteris richardii. Next base: position 202,281,766 of record CM035409.1, on the reverse strand, counting down.
GTGCACTATGAGTCCTTCAGACTCACTCTCATAGGAATGGCCTTGACTTGGTTCCAGCCATTGGATCCCAATCAATTTGGAAATATTGAGCAATTTTTTCAGGAATTCATTGGAGAGTTCACGAAGAGAGGGATTAAACACAAATCTTCATCCTTAATCCATAGCTTCAAACAAAATCCAAATGAAACAGTGAAAATAGCTGCCCGGAGGTTCAATCAATATGTTGATAGATGTCCAGCAACAGAGAGACCCACTCAGCAAAAAATGATATCGCTATTCTTAGACGGGCTAATGAACGGGACTTTGAGAACTTTAGTCTATGTGAAGCAGCTGCAGATGTTGAGCGAGTGCCTTCAAGAGTGTATTGACCTAGAGGACAACCTAGCTGACAATCTCAAAAGTACACCAAGCCCTACAAAATCAGAAGATACTAGAAGTACAGTGACATCGAACTCTAGTAATGTAGAGGAGTTCGCGGAACTGGTAGCTAAGAAGTTAGGAGTTCATGGACAGAGGAACTACCAGCATCCATCAATGAGAATACCCATGTTGCGAAGGTGCAGCTTATGCGGTGGAGACCATCTAACTCACATGTGTGTAAGAGGAGGAATAGGCTTGCCTCAAGTTTATTCATACAATAGGCAACCACATCAAGGAACCGCCTTATATTGCCATATAGAGCAAAAATACACTAATCACTGAAAATTGTCCATTCAATAGGCAGTCACGACCTTTAACTGAACCTCAATATAGGCCATATGGACACCCTCCTAGAGAGCCAAGAAGGGAGATTCCCAAATACAATCCCTATCCAGGACCACAACGAGCACCTAGGCCATATGAGCAAGGGCAATATGTAAAACCTCAGCCAGTATTAGGATAGCAACCACCATTTCCATAGAATGTAGTGCCGGTTAAATATACTGAACTAGAGGAAAACGTGGAGAGAGCCATAGTACCAGCTACGCCCTTAGCCAGTACAGAACCAACGAATCAAGGATATGAGCAAACCCTAGGAGAATTCTATCCCTATGATGCCAGTTTGCTGGAATATGAACAAATTTATGACCCACAATACTATGGTTATGAGGGATATGACAACACCTATGGACAGGAGTTTGCAACCCTAATGTACACTGCACCCAAGGCACCAGCACCCCCATCAGTCGCCTATGCCAAAAGGACCTTGCTATAGATGTGGAAGAGACCACTTTATAAGAGAATGCACTCGGCCATACAACCCACCACCTCCCAGGACTTGGGAGGGGTATTGCAATGATTGTGGAAAGGAACATCTCTTTAGAGACTACCCAAAAAATCCCAATAAGACTCACGACACTACACCTATTAACATGATCGAAGTAATTGAATCTTCAAGAAGTGACAAGGAATACACAGTACCATTCAAATCCATCACACGAGCACAAGCTAAAGGACAAGAAAGAACACGAGTAGACTCAAAGCAAGAAAAGAGTAAAAACCTAGAACCTAGAGTACAAGTAGTGGAAGACTCAGAAGATCCACTTGAGAATATCCAAACAATGAAAAGCCAAAAGTGGAAGGATATAAGGGAAAAAATCAGAGAAAAATGGAGGAAAAACAGAAATGAGGAAGGACACAAGGGGTAGTAAGAAACCGAAGGAACCTCAAATTTGAGAAGGAATCCCTGTTACTCCACAGACAATAGAACCAAACAAACCAGGATCAATTTTAGTAGATCCAAGACCAGACGATCTAGATATGTGGTTAAAAGCTTACCAAGCTAGAATCACGAATGGACCAAACATAGAACATCATGAGAAACTCTACCCACAAGGGGAATTAGAAAAAGAGAAACTTGTGATATGTAGAAAACTCATAGAGGTAGCTCAGGCCACTCTAGAAAAGACTATCGCTATCCTCCTAGAAAGGAGAATATCAGAGAATCAATACAATGATTGTCTTAAAACAAAGGGCCTAAAACCAAAAGAGAAAGGAAATAAGGAAGATTTACCTCACCTTCAAGACAAATCAACCTCCATAATCCCTGAATTAGAGGTTGATTGGCCAAGAGAGTTGTGGAGTAGGATTCGAGAAGATCGATGGAAAAAGAATGGAAATGCAAAACCTCCATTTGTGGAACTAGATGTGGAAGACTATCAGCCAACGCCAAATTTGGAAGAAATATATGAAGAAGTCTCTATGCTAGACCGAAATAGAGAGGAAGCACACAACATTTCTACCCTGCCAAACTGCATGGGGGAATATGAGAAAGAATCCATAATCTTCCATGCTCCCACAGTACGAGGAAAAGAAAAGCAATCTTCAGACAAGACCTCACACAATCTAGCAGAACTCAAAAAGACCAAAGTACAATGTCAATTGACAGTGAAAGAATTACTTCGTGTCAAACCTCAAATATGGAAACAATTAGCAGGACAGCTGAAGTTAGAGCATGAGAAGAACAAAAAGGAAAGCAAGGAAATTGAAAATACTTCTACTGTACAAATTCCAGTGGATAAAGTTGGAGAATTTAATGAAGGAGATGAGGGCAACACATGTTTACCCATCACGTACAATGGATATATGACCAAGGCCATACTAGACATAGGAGCAGGAGTGGGCATTGCCACAAGGAGATTTGGGAGAAATGGGGGAAGCCAACCCTGTAACCAACGCGTATGAAGCTTCAGCTAGCAAATGGTCATGTAGAGAAACCCCTGGGAATATTGGAAAAGATTAAATTAACCACCCGTGGAGTCGAGTTTGAGCATGCATTAGCTATATGTAAATTTGGGAAGGCAAATAATTATGAAATGATATTAGGACGACCTTTCATGAGACAACTCAGGGTAGTACAAGAGTGGGGAAGAGACTCATTATACCTTCAACATTAAGGAACCACTACCAAGATAAATTTTCATACATTTGCATATAGGGATGTACCCCCACTACAATGGAACCCCATACACAAGGAAGAGGATGATTTGTCTATCCATATTACCAGTTCAAGTGACCAATCATGGATACACAAAGATGCCCAATTATGGATGTGTAAGGAAGCAAAGAGAGAGGATTAAAAATTTCAGTTATGGCCCATAGGACATCAAAATTATTGCCCCATTGAGGACCGAATTTATACGCCTCAAGTTTTTCCTAACGAAGCATTCGAACCGCATGCTTGGATGGAGATTTTAGCAACCTTGGATGTATGTGTAAATGAAGAAGCATTGAACATAAACGAATGTGTGGATGAAGAAGGCTATGATGTAAGCTTTTACATGGTAGTCCTTTAGGAGGTAGAAGCAGGGGAAGTATTAGAAAAGGAGTGGAAGGAAGAATACGAGATCAAAGTGTTACCAATAGAAGCAGCCCCGATAGGAAGTATAGGTCATTTAAGCCCAGTGGTAGAAGGATCGGAGCCAGTTAGTAGTGATTCCGATACCAGTTCAGTGACACATGATGAGATTCCGGTGGATTCCTGTGTGATTCCGGTATTTTCTAAAGAAGGTACAGTGACTTCTGGGTGTATAGAGACACACTACGCAGTTAGCCCGATGCTATCTAGTCAGAATTTGACCATTTTTGGTGATAAAGTTGTGGTACCGAGTGAGACCGCCTTCGGTGAAAAGATAACCTGGTGCGGTGAAAGTGTGATAAGCTCCGGTGGAAGTTCGTAACCATTTGGTGGAACTTTGAAATTTTTCGGTGATAGTGCGGTACTACCTGGCGGATCTGTATTATGTTCACCACTCTTTGGGGCAAGCTTACCTAATTTTGATACCAAAGTTGAGGACAGACTATTTGATTTGGAGATAAGTAAGAGATTCAATGCCATTTTCGAGCCGAAAGGTGAGCAGTCTGACAATACAGATTCTAAAGGACAAGAGACACCTCCTCAATAGACAGATAACAACAACACTACTTATAATAGCACTATGAGTGGGTCACAGTCTCAGCAGCAGACACCCCCACAGTCGCAACTGCAGTTTCAGCAGCAACAACAGCAGCAGCCGCAACCAATTATACCAGTTCGACCGGTCCCAACAGGAGTGACTTACACCAAGTTCGGTGGATTTCCGGGTGACGACCCTGATGCACATGTGTGCACCTTTGAGATCAGTTATGCAGTATTAAACCACCCACCCGACCCGGCGTACAAGGCCATTGTGTTTCAGGCCACGCTGATCAATGAAGCGGCGAGGTGGCTAACAGAGTATGATATTAATCATTTAGGTAATTATGATGAGGTAAAGAACGCATTCCTACAGAGGTTCCGGTTGAAGAAAAATACTGCCGAAATCTTAGACTATTTGCAAAACAATCGGTAGAAGCCGCATCAGACTATTCAGGAATACGCAACATTGTTTCGAACTCACTTAAGGTAGTTGCCTCCGGCACATGCTAATCTACCGGACGATGTTATAACCCAATGGTTCATTAATGGACTGAATCCATAGTTGAGACAAATCATGATCATTCGCTGTGTGGGCAGAATGACGTTGGATGTAGTAATTGTGATGGACCTGCAACTAGAGCATAAAGTTGTAGGATTTACAGAGGACTTGGAATGGCTGAAAGCCAGTAAGAACGCAGCGGATGATCCATCCAAACAGATGTATTGTACCAAGTGCAAAAATCCAGGGCACACCAGTGCTACATGTGCCCTTAACCAGATGTATTGTGCCATCTGGAACACAACAGGACACTCAACGAAAACGTACGCGTATAATGCCAAGGTGCAGGGTAGAGCAGCTGTAAACACCATCATACAAGAACCAGGTCAGCCAGCAACCCATTACGTGCTGCCACATATGTGAACCAATCAGTTGCAAGGATATAGGAATTACTGGGGTCAACGGAACACCAATTTCAATTCAAATCGATGGCAGGAGGGTACATCAGTGAAAGGTACTTCTCTTCCACCCCCTCAGTGTCATTTTTGCGGGGAGGTTGGCCACATTCGTAGATTCTACAAAGAAGCCGTCGAGTACGACAAAAGAAAGAAGGAGTGACAAAATCCAATGACCAACATGGTTTATATTTCACCAGTCGAGTCACAAGCAGCTGTAGTGCAGACAAGATCGGGTAAGCAGTTGCAACCAGCAACTGAAGTGTTCGAGCCTAGTATCTGTGAGCAGCAGCGAATGTTTGCAAGGGCTAGTCAATGGACAGCTAAGGAGCCGACTGTGTTTCCTGACCCCATTTTGGTAACACAGGTCCCTCTCCCACAAGCAAGATCGAATGAACAAAATTCTACCTCAACAACATTAGAATCATCATCAGAATCGATGAGAATTACGACCCAAACAGAACAAGTATGGGACATCCTATCTAAGGCTTCAATCACACTCCCTTTGGGACAGTTGCTTGCGTTAGTGCCAAGAGTAAGGTAGCAATTCCAACAGCAGGTTAACCCCGGGTCTTCCTGTACTCCGGGGACTGCCACCATACAACCGGAAATTGATTCTACGGTGGATCATTCAGTCCCATTGATCACCGTCTGGCATAAAAACTAGAAGATTACCCAAGTGTTAATTGATGGTGGGTCTGGTGTGAATATTGCAACAGCAGTGCTCTGCAAGAAATTGGGTTGGACCCAAATTGAACCCGTACAATTTTTTGTACAAATGGCAGACCATCCGGTGGGATTAGTACGTAATATTCTGATTACCTTGCAGGGCACCACATTTAAAATGACTTTTGTAGTCCTAGAAAACCAGAATCAAGCCTCGACTACAACTTACTTTTCGGTCGCCCATGGGTCAAGCAAGCCAAAGTTGTAGAGGATTGGTCAGCCCAAGAGTTAATTTTCAAAGACCATCACCGAAAATATGTAGTTAAATTGGATGCTATGCAACCCTGTGATCTTCATGCATGACCATACATAGCAGAGCCGGTCCATATGTTGGATGGATTATCTGATGATGAGGAAGAGGCGTTCTTGAAGACCAATAAGGATCTGATCTCATTAGGTATTGTTGATCTCCAGTCGGTAGCAGACAAGTGGAGTCCGACAGCTTGTACGATCGTACCAGTAATCGGAGATGCAAAAGCAGATGATAGCGTAGCTATGGATGAAGCAACCTTACATCAACTATTGCAGCCAGCTGATGATTTGGTAAAACCTCGATAATTTTATGTACCAGAAGATCAATTAGTAACATATAATTTGGGAGACACGTCAACCCGCGACCGATTAAGATTAAGGCAGGATTAGCAGAGACATTCCAAGATGATTTCGTACAATTCCTGGGTGAATTCTTCGATGTTTTTGCTTGGGATTATAGAGACATGAAAGGTCTTGACTCGCAGATTTATCAAGATCGGGTAGTGCTCAAATCGGAGGCGAGGCCAATCAAACAATCTAGTTACAGAATGAACCCCAATTATGCAGCACAGGTCAAAGCAGAACTTGATAGGTTATTGCAGGTGGGATTCATTGTGCCAATTGAGCATGCTGAGTGGATATCTCCAATAGTGATCGTCTCGAAGAAAAATAAACAGTTGCGTATTTGTGTTGATTATCGGAAACTGAATGCTTCCACTGTACCAGATCCGTTTCCTCTCCCTTTTCTCGATACAATGCTAGATCGGGTAGCCGGGCACGAAATGTATTCTTTTCTGGATGGGTACAGTGGATATAATCAAGTGAGGATGGCGGAACAGGACATACCAAAGACAGTTTTTATCACGAACTGGGGTGTCTATGCTTGCACCGTAATGTGGTTCAGTTTAAGGAATGCCCCGAGTACCTTCGAAAGATGCATGCAAGAAGTCTTTTCACCCTACTTAACTACCTTTATGCAAGTATATTTGGACGATTTTTCCTTATTTGGCAAGACTTTGGCGCACCTGTATCATTTACGGTGCTGCTTTGAAAAATGCCGAGTACCGATTATGCTTGAATCTGACCAAATCTATTTTTGCGGTCTCCTGTGGTAAACTGCTCGGCCATATTATCTCTAAACAAGGAATACAGGTCGATCCGGATAAAGTAGCAGCTGTGTTGGAGGCACCAGTCCCAACAACACCAAAAGAAGTTATGCGCTTTCTTGGTCAAATCCGGTGGCATGGCAGGCACTTACGATGGTTAGCTCACTTAACAACACCACTTAACAGGCTTATGACCAGCGCCCCACGACAGTATGATTGGACACAGGAGTGCCAAAATGCATTTGATCGTTTAAAGGTTTTATTGACGCAGGCCCCCATTTTGCAACCACCTGATTGGGAACGACCGTTCCATGTCTTCGTGGACGCGTCAGATATTGCGATTGGTAGTGTCCTAATGCAGCAAACTGACAAATGGTTTCATCCTATCTATTATGCAAGTCGTCGATTAGCGCCTGCCAAAAGAAACTACTCAATGACCGAAAGAGAGTGTCTCGGATTGGTGTATTCTGTTAAGAAGTGCCGACATTATTTGTTGGGCCGTAAATTTACTTTCCATATGGATCATGCTGCACTGGTGTACTTGGTTCGGCAACAGCATTTCGGTGGTAGATTGGCTCGCTGGGTTTTACTATTACAAGAGTTTGATTATGAAGTTATTCATCGACCCAGCATAGCACATGCCTTGGCAGATTTTCTATCTCGATTGGATTCCGGTGAGTCTCCGGTAGGGGTTGATGACACTACACTGGCAATTTACATTACCGAGCCAACTACTGAAGAATCTGCAGAACCTCTTGTTGCTCCTACATACTACGATACGTTGCTAACTTTCCTCACTGACGAGTGTCTCCCTCCTCGTACTCCCCCTGCTATGCGGCGAAAAATTGCGGTCTACAGTCGACGATTCTGGTTGATTGTTGGTCAACTGTATTACATGGATCATACTAGTGTTTTACTTCGATGTATCCCTCCACATGAAGCAGAATCGGTTATGGCTATGGCTCATTCAGTACCCTCTGGAGGACACTTTGCAGCTGATCTTACTCACCGAAAAATTTTGCAAAGTGGGCTATGGTGGCCTACAATGTACAGAGATGTGGTGAACTTTGTGCAGCAGTGTGATGAGTGTCAACGGTCAGGACAGCCTTTGTAGCGGCACTTCTTTCCTCTTCAACCTGTTTTTACCTCTGGAACCCTTTCAGAAGTGGGTTCTTGATTTTATTGGCCCAATAACACCACCAGCGACCCTCACCAACAATCGATATATATTGACTTGTACAGGTTATGCCACTAGGTGGGTGGAACCTTGGGCTTTACGGTCTGCCACAGCTGTTTCGGTGGCAAAGTGTTTAATGAAGGATGTCTTCCCGCGTTATGGATTACCTCTGGAGCTCGTGGCGGACCAAGGAACGCATTTTGCAAACAACTTAATGCAAGTACTGACTCAGACTTTTTAGGTTATGCATAAATTCAGCTCACCGTACTATCCAGGTGCTAATGGTTTGGCTGAGAGTACCAATAAGACTCTATTGAATATGCTCCACAAATTGCTTTTGGAATGTACGGAACGTTGGGACCAGTTACTACCTGCAGTTTTGTGGGCTTACTGGTCTACGTACAAGGTAGCTACTGGTATGACCCCGTTCAAGCTTGCTTATGGATTGGAAGCTATTGTGCCGATGGAAGTAGTAGTGTCGAGCCTACGAGTTGCCTTAGCTCAAAAATTGCTGCCGGAAGAATCTTTGCCCTTTTGATTGGATACGCTCAGATCATTGGATGAACAGCGCTGGGAAAGTTTCATGACCCTTCAAGAAGTTGAGCTTCGTCAAGCCCGTACTCATGATCGCTTTCTCAAAACCCCTATCTTTAAGATTTGATGGAGAGTGTTAATCTCCAAAAGAACAAGCTATCCTTGATGTTAGACCACCTCTATATAAAGAATAACTTTAAACTCCAACCAATTTTAGAAGACAATCACCAAACTATCAAGAAATTAGCTAACTGTGAAGAAAGTCATTTCACAGAAGAGTCTGCTGCACATTAATCACTCATTGATTAACCATTTGTGTAAAGTTTCTGATGAAACTTTGTAGTGTCGCCTAGAGTTTGTCGTGCCTCCTCCAAGTTAAAACACTTCAAAAGCTTCAGTAGATTATGAGAAATGTTTCAAACAATCTACCTATGTCTGAAATTGCCTTCCTGTAGAATCGATTTTGACACCTACAACTTGTAACACATAGTTCTCCCAAACTAGAACCCGTTTAAGCAAATTCTTTTAGCCATAGATGGCTTACCTTCCAACTTAGATTTTGACTCCTCATTTGTGTAAAACTTTACACTGTGCACTGAGAACTGATCATTTCTTTGACCATCGAATCTGCGCCTGTTTCAGAAGACACTCAGCACTTTCTCACACATAGATGTTCCTACTCAAAATTCTCTCAGCTTGTTTTGCAATTGGACTTTGAAATTTTAACCATAGATAGATTAACTATGGACTTAGATGTGTACAAAAGGATTTCTGATAAAATCAAGCACAGAAGGAGAACTAGAGGAAAGATCGACGCACAAATATCTGAACATTCTTTCTATTCAACTCTTCATACATCTCATGGATGATACATCCAATACACATCATCTATTCATCTATGCTTCATCTCCTCCTTCTCTTACCACCATCTAAATGTATCTATATATACATATGAGTATTGATTCGTCATTACTTCAAGTATATTGAAGTATTTACAAAGCTAATGTACATATGTTTTAAAGAACTTTACTATCTGAATCTTATCTTTACTCCATGAAGTTGGACTTCAATCTTTTCTTCATTTCTTCACTTCTAGACTTCATAATCATCAATTTTTGATTGTCTTGCACCAACAGCTTGTTGGGAAAGATGGATGGATGATCCAAGAGATTGAGTAGGTACTGCTTAAACCTGCTTTGTACCAGCCCTCTTTAGCTTCAGACTTGATTAGTAGACTCCCTTAGCTTTCCAATGACACCAAGAAATGGCATATGTCCTTTGGAAATGTAGTGTGTAATGATTGAATCAAAACAGATAACTTTGGAAGTCACAAAGTCAAGAAAACTTTCTATTTTGGTCTTGACACTTGATCAATGTTTTGCTCAGTGTGACCAGCACAGTAGCAATTGATAAACTTCCTTCTAGGGGTATTCAATTAGCTTAGTAAGCTAACATTTGCAAGTGCAATGATGTAAAATAATGAACTATGCTAAGAGAAATTAATTTAGCAAGATTTGCTATACCCCCGACTTTTTAGGACTGTAGCAGAGATAGACTAGTGAGCACCTCGACGATGATTTCTCTGAATTGGCTGAATGAAATCACTTCAACCTTTGTCAGCATGTAGATGACTTTGAGCTGAATCCAACAAGCTTTGAATCACTGAATTTGGTGGAGTATTGACTGAGATATGCCATTGACAAATTGACAGACTTTTGAGTAGACTAGCAGAGAACACAAAGATGAATGATGTAAATGTATCTATTGATTAACGATTGTGTACAATCCCATTGGCATGGATAGCATTGCCAAATGGTGTAGAGAGGTGTAGGCTATGGTATAGTCCCTACACACACTCAAGCTCAATAGAATGAGCCTCGGGAATGGAGTAATCTACCCGCGACTTTTTCACATCCAAATTTATAGGAAATGACTTGATTTGAATTCAAATTCAAATCTTTGGCTTCCTATGATCAAGCATCTAAACGTTTGGAGATATTCTCTCAATCAAGTGATGTACTTTTCCACAAATCACTTAGGTAGGTGATTACAAAAGATTCTAAGTCAAATTAGACTTTTACAATGAGGTAAAGTGGAAATAAACCACTAGCATATGTTCCTATGGTTCTTCATGCATGTGGAGTCTTCATGATGTCTTCCAAGCCAAATGTGTAGGCTTGTGATTTACACCAACAGCTCCCCCTGAAGCCAAACATTTTGGCTTAAGTCTTCATCTTCAATCTTCAAGTATATCCTGCAATCCAATCATAGATTTGAACCTGCAAAGTTTGGTCCCATCCAAAGCTTTAGTCGGCAAATCTACACATTGCATGTTGGTTGACACATAGGTCAGCTGAATGTCCTTGCTTAGCAACTTTGTTGATATATTTAGGTAGTGATATGTGTGAACACTCTAGGACCGTCGGGGCACTTTTTTCCCTCTTTAGGAGGTTTTTTTCCCCCGGCTTGTATATACGCCTATTGCCCTAATGGGCTACTTATCTTTGTACATTCTCTAGTAATACATTCAGTCTTGTGTGTTGTGCTCCAAGCTTCTTCTTCTTCCTTGTGTTGTTCGCGTGCTTCCGCAGACGTCTAACTCCAACAATTGGTATCAGAGCAGGTCGTTGCTTCTTCTACGGCGCCGTCGACACTCCTCCGTTTGCAGTCTCAGATTTGCACAAAATTTGGTGAGCATACTCAGGGTGTTTTCGAGATCAAAACTGCTTCGCTTTGTGGTGCCGAAATCGCGATCTGAGCTCGTTTCGGCCTCCGAACGCACTATCGCAGTGCTTGTGCAGGCTATTTCATCCTTTTGTGCCAAAGGTATATACCAGTTTCTGTTCGCCAGTTTAAGCGTCTCAAAGTCTACTACAGGTCTAGCAGAACTCGTCTGGGCAGTTCTGTTCAACTTTTTGAGATACAGTCAATTTTCTGCATCAAGGTATTTTAGTCACCGGCCATGGCTAAAAGCAGTGATGTATTCCGTATGTTGGCTGTTGAGGATAAGTTGGATGGTACCAACTACTCATTATGGGCTTATATGATGCGACATGTACTGGTTGCAAAAGGATTGTGGAACATTGTGCAGGGTGTTGAAAGACGTCCTATTACACCTGTAACGACAGGTACTGCAAATACAGGTGTTGGAGCTGATGAAGATGGTGTCGAAGATGATATTCCACAGATTCCTATTTGTGCTGCTGTTTCTGTTGCACCTACTGCAGAGCAGATTCGTTGGGATGGCAGAGATGCCCAGGCATATGCATTGATAGCTTTGTCTGTCAAACGTGCCATTATTCCTCACATTCGCTCTTGCAGAATAGCAAAGGATGCTTGGGATACACTTACCACTTTGTACCAGGCTAGGAATGAGGCTCGTGTTGCTTACCTCCAAAAACAGTTGGAGAGTGAGCACATGAATGAAGGTGATTCGATGGACAGTTTTCTTACAAAGATCAAAGACCTGAAGGAACAATTGATTTCTGCTGATGAGGTTATACCAGATAGCTCACTTGTGCAGACCGTTCTGAATGGCCTTCCTGATTCATATCAGAGTTTTGCCTCTACTCTTCGATTGATGATGAAAGGCAATCCGAATGCCTTGTCATTTGAGGAATTAGTCTCTGTTCTGTTGCAGGAAGATCAGTCCAGGCAGAACAGGTCCATTATGCGTGTTGCAGATCAAGCTTTCCTAGCTAGTCAGAAGGGCAAAGGAAAATGGAGCTCTTCTACTAGTAAGCAGAAATCTGCAAATGCTGCACAATCGAAGAACCAGGATAAAGATGAGAAGAAATCAGAAAAGCAGAAATTGTTCTACAAGTACTGTAAAGGAAATGATCATATTATAAAGAACTGTCCAAAACTGGCTGCTAAAGAGGCAAAGAAGAAAGAGGCTGGAATGGTTGTTGCAGAGGCCTCTACACCAAAAACAGAGTCTGCAAATCTTGTGCAAGAAGAAGAATGGGCGTTTACTACTGTCTGCAGTTTTGACCCATCTTCTCATGATCAGTGCATGTCTGCAGTAGACTCAGATGTTTGGTACTTTGACAGTGGGGCGACCAAACATATTACCTCGCAGCGCAGTTTCTTCTCTTCACTCGAGCCTGCCCCTACAGGGAATACTGTCACATGCGCCAATAACTCCTCTTATCCTGTTATGGGAGTTGGAAAGATCATTCTGACTACTGCTTATGGTAGTTCTTTCACTTTGTCAGATGCTTTATTTGTGCCAGGGATCAAAAAGAACCTGTTATCAGTTTCTGCATTAGCCAAGATTGGCTTGGTTGTGAAATTCGTTGATGACAGGTGTACAGTCCATGATCTCTCAAATGGCGATGTGATTATTGCTTCTGGCATTTTATGTCGTGGGCTGTATAAGCTCATAGACTATGAAAGATCTGTGAATGATTCGGCATGTGCAGTTCATGATTCTCAGGCTATGTCAGATGCAAAGCTTTGGCATGCACGCTGTTGGAAGGAGTGATTTTGAAGGAGCATTTTTGATGAAAAAATTAGTAAAAAGTCAAAAAAATTGTAAAATATTTATACAATGATTGTAAAAATAAGGAAGAGTCTTCCTTATGTGGTTGAGGACCTTCTGTAATTTTTGTAGAATTTTTAGAAACTCTTAGATAGCATTTTTTAGAAAATTAGAGAAAAAGACCTAATTTCAAGTGTGAAAAGGGACACTTGAAAATGTATATAAGTTAATTTTCTCTATTTTGGAGAGGTTGGTTAGCCATTTGCTCAAGCTATCAATAGAGAAGAAAGAGTTTCTGCAAAATCGTGTTTTCTCTTGTTGTGTGTATTTCTTTTGATGTGTGAGCTTGTCTCTTGTCTAAGCATGGAGATTTGTGAGTCTTATTTGTGTATTACTGAGTAAGTTGTATGAAGAGAGAGACCTATTGCTGTAAATGAGTGGAAAGGGCTGCAGGAAGTTTCAAAATTGTGAAAATCGTCTGTTGGTACAGAATCGCGATTGTCTCGTCTTGGTGATACAGGTGATATTTTTCAGTTTTGAGTTCATATTTGTATTCTGCTAATGAAATGGCATGGTTTTGACATAAAGAACATAGAAAATGATGGAGATTTGCCTTAGTTATGGTAATCTCAAGATTTTCTCTTCATCTTCAATTTCTCTCAGCAATCCAGCCATCAATCTCTTATTTCCTTGAATCTGTTATCTTGAAGGGGCTGTGGTCTTGTGGATATTCCTAGGATTGACAAAATAAAGATGATTTGTTGATTCTTTGTTACTTCATGATTGGAGAGGACAACTTGGAGTCCAAAACAAAACATTTTTTGGCGCCGTTGCCGGGGAACATTCCAAGAACTTCTTTGAAGTTGGACCTTTGCTGGATCTTCAGTTGATGATGGTAAACAAGGTAAAGCTCATCAATAAGGAAAAGTGCACATAAATAGGTAGATATCATTGTTTGTCTTTAGGGAAGAAGAAAGCAATGGATGTCTTGTAGAAGTGGAAGTGCTGAAATTTTTGTAGATTGATAGTTGCTCATCATTTTGGTAAAGTAAAAGTGCAGGTGTGTGGAGGATTTGAGCCAAGAAGCTGAAGATGGAGGTAACTTGAATCTATTCTTGCATTTCTAGATTTCTTTTTGCCCAAGTACTAGACACCATGGGTGATCTTGGGAAGATAACATGGTGATACTAAGGAAAGGACAGTTAAAGTAGCTAGATGTGGGAATGAGAGATTCAGTTGTTGACCAAGTCTGAGCATTAAATCTTGAGTTGTGCTGCATTTTGAAAAAAATCATATGATTGAGTTTATCTTTACAAAAATTTGATTGCCTTTCATAACACTTTTTCATTGGAGAACCTTTCTTTGGTACTTTAGTGATAGCTAAGGACATAGAAACTCATAACCAATCAAGAACCATAGGATCAGTTGATTTCCAAAACCAGAAACCCTAAGTAAAGTGTTCACCTTTATTTTTAGGGCAAAAATACCAAACAAATTCACAAAACTCATCAAAAACAATCAAACAAATTTCTTTTCTTGATAAGAAGTTGAAGTGAGGTGTTGTGGATAGGAGTGATTGTGAAAAACTGGAAAAGAAAGCAAAAAATGATCAAAAAACCAGAAAACTGAAAAACACGATTCTCTGCACAGAATCGCGACTTTCTGAAAAAAAATAATAATTGATTTTGAAATATCATTGTGAGAGAAGGTTTAATTAAAGTTGTTGAAGGGTTTTGAGGGTTTTGAAGGTAATCAAGAAGAAAAGGCTACTCAAAGTGGCATAAAATCAAAAATAGAGAAAAACACGATTTTCTGCACAAAGTCGCGATTTTCTGAGGGAGATTGTGATTTTGGTGCAAAAAATTCAGGAGTAAAGTCAATTCTAAAGAGAAGAAGAAATTGAAGCCAAACAAAGAGAAAGAAAGCTTAAAAAATAAAAAAATTATCAAAAAAACCAGAAAATTAGAAAACACGATTCTCTGAACAGAATCGCGATTTTCTGTAAAAAGTGTTGTTTTGAAATAACTTTTCAGGTGACTCATGAATTGAAGTGTGAAGAATATTGAGAGAAGGCAAGGATAAAGAATACTCAAAATTTGCACAAGAAAAGATCTACAGAAAAAACACGATTCTCTATACAAAATCGCGATTTTCTGTAAAGAAAATTTTTTGGAAAATATGGTATATTTGGGTACTTGACACAAGAAAGTGTAGAGGGAGTCATAAAGATTGAGTAAAGTGAAGTCAAATAAGTGAAAGAGTGTGAAAAACTGAAATTTGAACAAAATCGCGACTTTCTGAGTACAAAATCGTGATTTTTTGAGCACTATATAAACAGATAATTGAAGAAAAAACTCATTTGAGAGTGAGAGTGAGTGAGAGAGAGAGTGAGCAGAGCTGCCAGAATCGCGATTTCCAGCAAACAGTGAACTTTGGAACATTTGCACCCAAGGAAGAAAGGTAAGAATCCTAACTTCATATTTGAATACATATTTTTTGTTTTTGAGTGAAAAATAACACCAAAAAATAGAAAAATCAGAGGAGGACAGAATCGCGATTTTCTGAATTTTTGAGTTTTTACTAAGGAATCAGTAATTTTTGCTTTTGTTGCTTCATTGCATGTTAAAAATTTTATAAGACGATTCTATAGGTGAAAAAATATTGAAAAAATCAATAAGTTGAAATTTTGCCAAAAATTGAACAAAATCGCGATTCTGAGTTTTACTCAAAATCGCGATTTTGTGAAAAAGTGCCAACAAAATCGCGATTCCCAGAACGCGATTTTCATAAGAAAATCGTGTTTTTACAATCTGTGAGCAATCACGATTGTCTGGGAACAAAATCGTGGAAAAACACGATTCTGTGGACAAAATCGCAAAAAACACGATTTTGACACAAAATCGTGGAAAAACACGATTTTGACACCAAATCGTGGAAAAACACGATTTTGACACAAAATCGCAAGAAACACGATTCTGTGAACAAAATCGTAAAAAACGCGATTTTCATTCAAAATCGTGGAAAACACGATTTTGAACACAAAATCGTGAAAAACACGATTTTGAACACAAAATCGTGAAAAACACGATTTTCACACAAAATCGTGAAAAACACGATTTTCACTCAAAATCGTGAAAAACACGATTTTCTCTCAAAATCGTGGAAAACTCGATTTTGAACACAAAATCGTGAAAAACACGATTTTCACACAAAATCGTGAAAAACGCGATTTTCACTCAAAATCGTGAAAAACGCGATTTTGAACACAAAATCGTGGAAAACACGATTTTGAACACAAAATCGTGAAAAACACGATTTTCACACAAAATCGTGAAAAACGCGATTTTCACTCAAAATCGTGAAAAACGCGATTTTGAACACAAAATCGTGGAAAACACGATTTTGAACACAAAATCGTGAAAAACACGATTTTCACACAAAATCGTGAAAAACGCGATTTTCACTCAAAATCGTGAAAAACGCGATTTTGAACACAAAATCGTGGAAAACACGATTTTGAACACAAAATCGTGAAAAACACGATTTTCAATAGAAAATCGTGAAAAACTCACAAGTAGGTAGAAAATCGTGAAAAACACGATTTTCAACAGAAAATCGTGAAAAACTCACAAGTAAGTAGAAAATCGTGAAAAACACGATTTTCATCAGAAAATTGTAAAAAACTCACAGGTAGGCACAAAATCGTGAAAAAACCTAAATCCAACAGAAAATCGTGAAAAAGTCCAAATGTATCATAAAATTGTGAAAAACACGATTTTCAACAGAAAATCGTGAAAAAACACTACTGGCAGTAGAAAATCGTGAAAAACCCTAATTTCATTAGAAAGTGGTGAAAAAGCACAAAACATAGAAAGAAAATTAAAACACACACAATTTTGAACAGAAAATTGTGGAAAACCAATACATTGGTTAGGAAACTGTGACAAACACTCCTTTGAGCATTAGAAATTTGTCAAAAATAGTTGAATGATACTAAGATCTGGAAATAAAATAAATTCACTTTCTAAGCAAGACCTAACAGGAAAGGAAAAAGAGTCAGGAAGTGATAAAAGATCAGGAAGAAGTTTAAGCCAAGAAAATAACATGGAAAACCTAAATGAAACAAATGAGTCAATAGAAACTGGGGATTTTAGAAACATCCTTAAATACATGTATACAAATAGGTTTGGAACCTATGTATACCAAGATGGAATGCATAAATTCCTCATTAGACTGAGAAATTTAGAAATTCCCCTGAATATAACTCCAGTAGCCCAATTCAAAGATGGAAGATATGAAGACAGGCAAGGATGTGTATACATCTTCTCTCAAGACCCAGAAAATTCAAATGATCTAGGGCAATGTGCTGACAAAGGACCTTGGGAACATAACATGGGACAACCAGACATACCTAGACCAAATGAAAACTACACTAATAATGAGCAAAATTATGGGAGAAGGACACATGCTTCACCAAATCCATTTGATAGAGAACCAGAAGGAAACAATGACTTCCCACTCAGAAGAAGACCTCATTGGCAACCTCAGGGTAGGATGCTTAGACCATATCAAGTAGCCAAATGCATGAAAAACCAATATGAAGGGTATTCAGATCCTCATGCTCATGCTGCAGAGTTTAGACAACTGATTAGAGCAGAGGAAGTAGAAGATTACAAGGTACAATTTGAAGCATTTGGTCTAACCCTAACAGGGCCAGCCTTGTCATGGTTCATTCCTTTGAGAAAAGAAATGTACCTAGACATTGAATCTTTCTTAGAAGCTTTCATTGGTGAATTCTCTAAGACTGGAATCAAACATAGTACAGCCACATTGATACACAGCTTCAAACAACAAAAGGAGGAAAATGTTAGGGAAGCAGCCAGAAGGTTTAAGCAGTACATTGATAGATGCCCAAGAGAAGAAGTACCTTCCATGGCAAAACAAGTATCCTTATTCATTGAGGGATTGAGAAGTGCTCAATTAAGGACCCTAGTGTACTATAGGAGATGTCCTGATTTAGCAGCCTGTGTTAAGGAAGCAATAGATTTGGAGGACAACAGAGGTCAAGATTTGTTAGCATTTGATCAACCCAGATCTTATGAAGACAAAATTCCTCCAGCAGAAGAGTTGGCTCAGGCTATTGCTAAAGCCCTAGAGGTAAGCACTAAAACCAATCTGATAAACTCTAGGATGAACACAAACAAGAAATGTTATATTTGTGGAGAAAATCATCTGGCACAACAATGCCCTTATCAGAAACCACAACACTTACAAGATAGGAAGACACTCAAGTATTGTACACTAGAGAGAAAATGGACAAACCATACCAGGGAGGATTGCTTCTATAACAAACAACCTGTCAAGGAAAGAGACTATATGGCTCAAAGGGAATCAGGTTATACTGAGCAACCAAGACCAGTATTGGGACAACAACCTCCCATTCCAACCAATGTGGTACCAGTCAAATATACACCCATTGATGAAGGAAATTCAAGATTCAGATCACCTTATAAGGAAGAGTATCAATGGAGTGAGGGACATCAAGAAGAATGGGAAGATTATGAAATAAGGGAACCTGAGCTTAAAGCCCTAGATCTGGGAAATGGAAAAATTGAAATGGACACAGCAACATTCATGTACATTACTAACAACTACATGTCCAATCAAAAACCTCAATTCAAAGGGGGACCAAAGATAACATGTTATAGGTGTGGGGGAGAGCATTTCATTAGAGATTGTCCACAACCTCCAACATTCAGGATAGAGGGAGCATATTGTAAGGATTGTGGTAGAGAACATCTGATCAAGGACTGTCCAAAAAATCCCCAAAAACAACAGAACACACCTAATAACATACCTTTAAAAACAGTCAAAATTGTGGAACAAGAGGAATTGAGTGACAATGATCAAATTGAACTTAATGTTGTAACAAGGGCACAAGCCAAACAACAAGGAACAATTAAAGAACAAAATGAGGGTTTCACATCAAAAGGGAAGAAAAATAGACAAAGAGGGAAATGGGAAAAGAAAAGGAAAGTGGGCAAAAGTCTGGAAGAAGACAGTCAGGATCAAACAAATTCAAAACATACTTCTCATCAAAATACCCAGAATCCATCTGAATTAGGAAATTCTCAGAGCCTAGACACCCTAATCAAAGCCTATAAAGGAAGGATTCAAGAGGGACCAAGCCCTGCAGATCATGCAATGGCTTATCCCATACCAGATTTAGAGCATGAAAGGATGCTAAAATGCAAACAAATTATCCAGGAAACACAACTCAGGTTAGGGGAAGAAGACAGCTCTCGGAGAACATTTGATCAGCATGAGAAAACAAAAACCAAGGAAAATGATAAAGAGGGCAATCCACACATAACATTCCAAATGAGTTTAGGTGAACATTGTAGTATTACATGTCATACAACATGGGAAAATTTGTTGAAACAAAATCCTCACCTACAAAACCAGATGAACCAGGAAGAAACAATATCTGGAAACCTTCATTCACCAACACAAGAATTAGAGGAACTATGGTATATTCCTATTGACAAAATAGGAGGGTATTGTGAAGGAGAAGAAGGGAATTCAACCTTAAAATTACAATATGAAAAACATTCAGCAAAAGCCATTTTGGACAGTGGATCAGGAGTGGCTATAATGACTAAACAAACCTGGGAGAAATGGGGAAGAAAGGAATTATTACCTACTAAAATGAGATTACAACTTGCAGATGGACATATAGAAAAGCCCCTAGGAATTTGGGAAAAAGTGATTGTGGACATATGTGGCATAGAAATAGAGCATACCTTTGCTATAGTAGAATTTCCACAATCCACATCTTATGAAATTATCCTAGGAAGACCCTTCATGAGACAAATGCAAATTGTACAAGATTGGGGTAATGATTGTTTATATCTTCAGAACCAGGGAAGAATAACAAGAGTAAACTTAAGAAATGGCCACTATTGTGACATATCTCCTAGAGAATGGTATAAGATACATCAAAATCAACCAGAAAGTGAAGAATCAGAGAGGGAGGATCAGGAAGAAGGTGAATCAGCAGTTTGGAAGTGTAACATATTAAGAAACATCACAAATAGGAAAAGGAAGTTAAGGAGAGAAGATTGTGTGGAAGAAAGAGAAATACAAGATGAAAATTATGTGCCTCAACAATTCAAAGATGAAGAGTTTGAGCCTTATGGATGGAATCAAATCTTAGCTACAATGGATTTGGCCAGTGAGGAATATGTGGGAGTGGAATTCCAAAATGAGGAAGGATTTGATATCTTCCACATTGGCATACACATGATAGGAGTATCACAAAGAGAAGAGGATCAAAATCAAGAAATGATATTAACAGAAGGAAAATCACAATATTTGGAAACAGTAAAAGCTGAGGATGCAATCAAAGACAAAATCTCAGGCAAATACAAGGAACATAAACACAAAGAAACAGAAAGAGACCAGGAAAAGGAAAAGAAAGAGAAAGAGATAAACAGAGATCAATACTTTGATGTACCAGCAAACTTTAAAACTTATGAAGTAGAAGACAGACTACTTCTGAGAATGAAACCAAAAAGAGAGAAGAAAAAAGGGGAAGCATATGATAATGAAGAACAAACAAAGAAAATTGTAATTACACAGGAAGAAGGAGAAGAGAGACAAATAGTAATAGCTGATGACATGACATCACAAGAAGAAGAAGCATTAAGGAACCTAGCAAAGAACTATAGGGATGTATTTGCTTACAGTTATAAAGATTTGAAAGGAATTGATCCAAAAATTTGTGAGCATAAGATTCCTATGACACCTGATGCAAAACCAAGCAAACAGAGACATTATACATTTAATGACAAATACTCTGCCAAAATAAAGGAAGAAATTGACAAGCTGTTGGCTGCTAATTTCATTTATGAAATAGAATACACTGAATGGATATCACCTATAGTTGTGGTGCCAAAAAAGAATGGGAAACTTAGGGTATGCATTAACTTGAAGAAGGTAAATGCAGCAACTATAAGGGATAGTTATCCACTGCCAATAACAGATCATCTTCTTGAGAGAGTTGCAGGAAAGGAAGTCTATAGTTTTCTAGATGGCTTCTCTGGATACAATCAAGTACCAATAGCTTTAGAGGACCAACATAAGACTGCCTTTTCTACAGAATGGGGGGTTTATGCTTTTAGGGTTATGCCCTTTGGATTGACCAATGCCCCAGCAACTTTTCAAAGGTTGATGTGTCATATTTTCAAAGAATTCCTGAGAAATGTGATGGAAATCTATGTAGATGACTTATGCACTTTTTCTTTAAAAAGACAAGATCATTTACAAGATTTGGAAAGAATATTTAGGAAGTGCAGGACATATAGAGTATGCCTAAACCCAGAAAAGTGTGTATTCTATGTCAGACAAGGAAGAATGTTGGGTCACATAGTGTCAAAAAACGGAATCTCTACTGATGAGAAGAAAATAAAAGCCATAATAGAGCTTCCTAGACCAACAAATGTGAAGGAACTCCAAACTTTTATGGGACATTGTGGGTACTACAGAAAATTTGTATACAAATTTGCTGATATAGCCAAGCCCTTATATGCCCTCATCACAAAGTTTGAGTGGACTGAAGAATGTGACCAAGCATTTGAAACATTAAAAACTTGTTTGGTGACAGCACCAATCTTGAAAACACCTCAGTGGGATAAAATCTTTCATGTACATGTTGATGCTTCAAATTATGCTCTGGGATGTGTGTTGGCACAACCTATAGAAGGAAGCAAATTAGATTTCCCAGTAGCATATGCAAGTAGACAATTAAACATTGCAGAAAAAAACTACACAACTACTGAGAGAGAAGGGTTGGGAATGATCTTTGCTGTCAAAAAATACAGACATTATCTATTGGCCAACAAGTTTAAATTCTTTGTGGATCACCAAGCTCTACTCTATTTAGTAAATAAACCATGTCATACAGGAAGAATAGTAAGATGGTTTCTTTTACTAATGGAATTTGAGTTTGAGGTGGTGGTCAGACAAGGAAAAACACACTTGAGAGCAGATCATTTATCAAGAATTCAGTCAAAAGAACCTAGTTCACCTATAGATGATGATTTGCCAGATACATACTTATTCAAGGTGGAAAGTGTTCCTGAATGGTCGATGTCATTAATCCCTTTGCTAACCATGGGACCTTGTAGGTCATTAGCAAATAATACACATCTGGTGTTACAAAGCAGGAATTTCATGTTGTTAGCTGGACATTTGTATCACCTCAATCAGTTAGGTATACTGGAATATTGTACTCCAGAAGAAGAGCAACATGAATATGTAAGAAAAGCTCATTGCTGGAATCCATGTACTCATGCTTCTACAATTGTTACTCTTAGTAACCTTAATAGGATGGGAGTACATTGGCCAAATAAGATTCAAGATGTGGAGAGATATATTGATAATTGTCAAAAATGTCAAACATGGCAGAAAACAGAATTAATAACTCTATATTGGTTTCAGAAAAACCCTGAATGGAGTGAAAATATTGTTGAGAAGTTGAAGAGAAAGGAGAAAGGGGAACAAGTAATAGCTGGTGCTGATTCAAGAAATCTACAAGTAATCTCAGAAGAATATCAACTCATAGGAGAGCAATTATACAAGAGAGGAATGGATGGATATCTGAGAATCTGTGTTCCAGAAGAAAAGTATTTAGAGATGTTGGAAATGGCACACTCAGGAGTAGCTGGAGGACATTTCTCAAGTGATAGAACAGCCAAACTCATCTTATATTCTGGCTTTTGGTGGCCAACCCTATTTCCTGATGCTAGAACTTATGTGAAAAAATGTGATGTCTGTCAAAGGGTAAGCCAACCAAACAAAAGAGATAACATGCCATTAATTCCTTTAATTTCAGCCAGAACTTTTAGTAAATGGGGATTGGACTTTATTGGACCCATACATCCTCCAGCCAGACAATCTCATGCAGAATACATACTAGTAGCTACAGATTATTTGACAAAATGGGCTGAGGCCAAAGCTACTAAAAGAAATGATGCTCACACCACTGCTAGATTTTTGTATGAAAACATTATCACTAGGTTTGGACTACCAATTGAATTGGTAAGTGATAGGGGGACTCATTTTTTGAATCAGATCATAGAAAACATGACTAATTATTTCATGATTAGTCACAATAAGTCAGCCCCATATCACCCACAAGCCAATGGGTTAGCAGAAAGCACTAATAAAGTACTTTGCAATGTATTGTCCAAATTAGTCAACACAAACAGAAATGACTGGGATTATCAATTGAATCATGTTCTTTGGGCTTATAGAGTGGCATACAAAACAGCTTTAGGGACTGCACCATTCAATTTGGTGTATGGCCAGAATGCAGTTTTGCCCATGGAATTTCTTATTCCAACACTGAAGGTGGGTAGCCAATACAATTGGACAGGACATGAATTATCTGAGAGAGTCATAGACTTAGAAAAACTGGGAGCATCGAGACTCCAAGCAGTGATGAGTATATACACAAACAAGAAAAGACAAAAAGCTTATCATGATGTTCACATAAAAGACAAAGATCTACAAGAAGGAGACCTGGTCTTAGCTTACACAATCAAAGAACAACAGAAAAAGTTTCAGAAAAAAGGTCATGGGCCATATATCATACATCAGATAAGCAAAAGTGGAGCTATTCAGTTAGCCAATATTGATGGGGAAATCATGCCAAATTTCATAAGTGGATGTAGAGTAAAGAGGTATGAGTGCCCATTAACTACTGAGGAATGGAGAAGGTTGCAAAAGGCCCAAAATAGGAAAAAAGAAGAAGAAAGTATTAGACAGGAGGCTCAACTAGAAGCCAAGGAAAGAATTAGAAAATTGAAACAAGTGTGCGTATGCGAAAACACTCTAAAACAAAAAGAACATTTGCCTGTGATTATGATGAATTACCAGAATGAAAACATAAGGGTTTTGATAGACTCGGGAGCTCAAGTGAATCTAATTAGCTCAGCCTTGATCAATAAGTTTAATCTTAAGAGAGCTGAAAGCAGAATTCTGATCAAAACCCTGGGAGGGAAAAGCATTCAAAGCATATCTTCACTTTCTGTTAAAATTAAATTTAATAATGAATACATGGAGATAGATTGTGAAGAATGGCCAGACCATTTAATGACTGAAAAGCTGATTTTAGGACAACCATGGCTCAAACAAGGTAAAGTCATCTTAAATTTTGAAAAAATGAAGCTTAATTTGACCATCAAGGACAAAAAGTTTTTAATGTTCTTTCTGAGTAATGAAGAGCAGGTAGATCATATGGATGTTCATGACCCACATCTCGAAGGATTTGCTTTCTCAATGAAGGACAGGAACATTAGGACAATACAAAGTGATCAAGCTTCATACACTCAAGATCAGCAGAAGACTGAAGAGGTGAAGGTTGAGGAGGAGACAAAACAGAGAAAACTATTATTGCCAAAGTTGCAATATCAACAAAACAGAACAAAAAGAATATGGAAACAGGTCATGCACAATTATGGCTTACCAAAACAGGGAATAAAAACAAAATGGATATGGAAGCCAAAAAATGTCAAAAAATGTTCATCCACAGAGCATGGTTATTTCCATAACAGAAGGACAGATGGAATAAAACATTACTGGGTAAAAAAATCAGAATTAGGTCAATGGAAGAGAGATAATACACAATGGACCTATTCTTGGAATTTTGGAAAGGACAAAAAAATATTTCCTTCTTTCCCCTTAGAAGAAAATTAGGAGGGGAAGGAAAGAAGGTAAAAAAAAAAAAAAAAAAAAAAAAAAAAAAAAAAAAAACCCAGAAAAATATATTTTATTTTCTTGATTTTCTTTCTAAAAATAAAAGAACACAAAGCAAGATATAGGGAGGGAAAGAGTAATTTATTATGGAAAAAAGTTGTTTTGTTTTAGTGATTTTTAATTTTTTGTGATCATTTTTCTTTTTTACCATTACTTTTTCAAGTTTCTTCATTAATCATCTTTTCTAGCATCATCCTTTTAATTCAGGAATTGTTTTTTTTGAGTAAAGAAGTGACAATTGGAGAGAGCACAATAGATGTCTTGCTACACCTGTGTTGCTCACTTAAAATTGAGTCTTGAAAAAAAAAAAAGAAGCAAAAATTGCTGGGAACTTGTTTTTCTTATTTTTTATATGTCAGAACATTCCAGAATAATATAGTATTTTCTTATGAAATCTTGTGACTCATGTGGGTGGAGTATTTTCTTTTCTGTCATATATAAATACAGGATGGTGAATACAAAGGAGTTGGTAATTCACGACTTCAAAGCTGATTCAGTGACTTTGTCAAGAGGACATTGGTTCTTGGACAGTGAGAGCACAGTGGAGCAGGTGGACCTGGAATCAGATGAAGATACAGAAATTCCAGAAGCAGGAAAAGTAGTAAAAGAACTGAAGGAAATGCTGGGAGTAATAAGTCAGCACATCTTCACGGTAGCACTGGGAGGTTATAAATACACCATGTTGAGCCAGGAGTTTTATAGGTTCCAAAGAACTACTGTCATCTTGAAAAGATGGAAAGCTGTGGGATTGCATAAACTATTGGAGGAACCAATCTTCTTCATTGACTTTGAAAGGGTAGCACAGGTAATGAACAGTTTGGAAGAAGTTGGAACAAAGAATGATGCTTATTTCAGGTGCAAAGTGAAGAACAAAGATGATCAGGAGGTGCGTATTACCATTAAGGCAGAACATATTAGAGCTGCTTTACAATTTTTTCCAATGGGCACCAAACTGGATCAAAGCTTTGTAAAAAAGAATAAGGATACTTATACAGGATATGGGAAGTTCACGGATTTTAAAGGAAAAGAGAATGAAGAATATGCAATCAGAATGTTCTTGCAATATTTTTGTTTTCCCAAACTGCCTAGATACACCATGCCTCACAAATCAGTAACTCTGCTGATGTTCAACAATAAAGACAAAACCAAACCATTCGGAGTGATGGATGTCTCACCTTACATCCATGAACAGCTGAAGGAAGCAGCAAAGCACTGGGAGCAGAAGAAATTCATGAATGGAGCACAGTTTTTGACAAGAATTATTTATCATATCTTGGGTATGGAAGAACAATTGAAATTAGCTCCAGAAGCCCAGTACTTCAGAAATTTGATGTCAGGAATCAAAAGTCCCCCAAAGAAAGCACTTGGAAGAGAATCAGAAGGACAAACTCTTATGAGGGGAACAGGAATGAAGAGAAAAATAATATCTGAGGAAGTGATTCCAGTAAAGAAAAGAAGGTTGGACCCCAGAAAAGTAGAGTTAGAACAGACGGAAGAGACAAGAGAGGAACAGGTGGCAGCACAGAAAAAGGTGCAATCCTCCAGTGAACCTCATCCTCCGCAGACAAGCAAAGAACAACTTTACACTTATCTCACACAAGGAAACAGCAAAAGAGCCATATACGAGGCACAATATCAAAAAATGCTGGAAGATTTTTCATGTAAAGCTACTGATTGGATCCAAGAAGAAGTGGAGCACTATGAAGCATTGCATGAAGAAATGATGGCAGCAGAAACTGAGGAGATATTTGTGAAGAAGGAGGTAGAATTGCTGGCATACTTCAAGGAGTTGCAAGGACCTCCAGAGGCCAGAACTACAGTGATAGTAAAAAAGAAGATGCCAAGGAAACCTGTTCAAAAGAAGAAGATGATAAAGAAAGGGAAAGGAAAGATGGCAGATGAACCTGTGACAAAAGAAATGAGACAGGTAATTACCAAAGAAACACAAAAGCTAACCTCAGAGATGGAAGTGTCAAAGCCTATAGAACAAGAAGTGGGAGGATCTTCACGATTCTCATCTGATTCAGACAGCGACATTGAGAGTTTTTTGCTAAAAAGTTTAAATTTGTCAATACCCAACACTCCCAATATAGCTATACAGGCTGTGGAAAAAGTGAAAACACCTGAGGATTCAAGTAAGAAATCTCAAGAGAAGCAGACACAGGAAGAAAAAGTTCCACAGATGAGTGCTGAAGAAAAAAGGAGGCAGTTAAAAGGAAAGGCAAAGATGACAGAAGAGGAAGACCAGAAGAGAAATGAAGATAATTCTGGAATAATGAATGTTGACGAAAATTCAATAGGGACCAATCCATCACAGACACAGTTCAAATTAAATGCAAGATTGACTGCAAGTTTGGAGGAACTCGCAAAGAAAGTATTCGGCAGTGTACTTAGCTCAAACAATCAGCAGAAGGATGAATCCAAAGAACAGGAAAGCAAGGAGTTAGAATCAGAAAAGAATGCTCAAGAGATCTTTGGACAAGTAATAGAGGAAGGAATTGTTCAAAGCATAAAGGATGTGCTGCAGGATATAAAAAGCAGTGAGGAATTTACATCTAAGAATGATCAAGAACAGGAAGTGGAAGCAGATTTTATGGATATTGAGGAGCAAGATCAGGAATGCATAAAAGAGAAAAGTAATGACCAGGTTGCGGGTACAAAAGAAAGTGAATCAGTTGAAGTTCAGGAAAAGCAGGAACAGGAAGATCAACTCAGGAAAGTTCAACAAATTCTTGTTGAAAAGGACTCAAATAAAAGTCAGGAAACCCTAACACAAGAGAAGGAGATACTAATTAAGGGAGACCAGCTCTTCACAGAGAAGCAACAAGTAGTGGCAGAAAAGAAGCCATTAGAAGAGAAGAAAGTTTCAGATTTCTTAGAGCAAAAGAATGCAAATGACAGAGCACTAGTTTATGAAGAGGATGATAACAATCAGGATACAGAGAACTATGATCACAGTGATGAAGAACAAGATATGCAGGACATAGAAGATGAAACAGCAGCAGAAGAAGATGATGTGGAGAAAGAAGATAAGCAAATTGAAGTAAGACAGACAGAAATAGAAGTAGGGTTGGAAAGAATACCCAAAAATATACGATCAGCTTGTCAAATGATTATGAGCAACATTGAACAATTCAGACCATCTAGCAGGAATATGATCATATCAGGAATGGTGGCTGAATCAGAATTTGAAAAAGGCAGTTTAATTATCAAAGAACACAAGAAAGAAAAAGAGCAGATGACAGAGCAATTAAGGTTGATAAAGGAAAGGAATGAAGAATATCTCAATAGAATCATTGCTTTGGAAGAAGCTGAGGTTCAGAAGCAGAATAGGATACAATATTTGGAAGAAAAGAGTGTAAAATTATCAGAACAGAATGCCAAAATGGATATGGAATTAAAAACCATTGGAGGAAGATACAGAACTTTACAAACATCTTATCAAATTCTGACTAGAGCACATGAAGAGATTAATAAAGTGTTGTTAGAAGAAGGTCAACTACAAGGTGAAAGCAAATCTGTCCAATTGACAGAGGAAGAAAAGGAAGAGCTGCATAAAGAGATTCAAAGACTTCAAACAGAATTAAAAGAGGCCAAAGAAATGGAGAAACAGGCAAACACTCATGCTGCCACATCAATGAGAGGATATCATCAATTACATTTGGAGGTAGAGAAGGAAAGAAGTGAATGGCAAGCAAAGATGGAGGAAGAAAGAAATGAGTGGAGGAAGGAAAAGGAGTTATGGGAAGCTCAGCACAAAAGTCCAATGATGACTATAGAGGAACTACAGAAACAGTTGGAGAAATCAAAAGTTCCAGAAGAAATTCAAGATCAAGTACAGGCAGAAGATACAGACAACAGGGAATATGAAACAGGGGATTTTGACAAGGAACAAGAGAACAAGGAGTCAGCAGCCAAAGAAACAGAGGAAGAATCTTCTGAAGATTTTGTACAGAAGTTATTGACCAGTAGAGAAGCAAGAATGGTTTTATTAGACAAATGCATAATGAGTATGAAGATCAAATAGTTAAGTTTGCTCTAAATAAAGGCATTAATCCAGATCAGCATCATTGGGCTGCAGATGGATTGGGAATACCTTTCTGCATGATTTTGGAGAGTATAAAGAATTATCAATTAGCCAGAGTAGGGCTATCTCCGAATAAATACCTTGAATATGAAGAAGATATTAATGTCACGAAGGAGTTATTTGAAAGAGCAAATCCTAAATGGAGGAATAAGTGGTTGGATGCCAATAAGGAATGCAGGAAAATCTGGAAAGAGGTACCTTTGAATTTAAAGATAAATCCAGCCTATTGTCCAGTTGCCAGAAGAAGAGAATGGACTGTTTTTTGGGAAAGGAGGAAAACAGGACAGATTCCAGCAAAGTGGCTGAATTTTCCAAAAATAGCAGGTCCAAAGGCAGGTACTTGGCCTACGAAAAATTACATGGTGAATGCTGCTGAGTCAATTTTAACGACATATAAAGATGTTAATGATCCAGCCTGTATACTACTTGTCAGAATAATGAGATTGATTCTAGCTTGTATAGAGACCTACACTGATACAGATATCAGAATTTTGAACTACATAGGTTTTAATTCACCAACCGATGCCCTTTTGTTTGATTTGAGTGAGACACCAGACAGGATCTGCTTAATGGCCTACTACAGCAGAATTATATTTTTGGGTAGCCATTACTTACAGATTTTTGAGGATGCTTTCGATTATGGATTTTTTGAGAGGGAATCAGAGATTTTTGGAAACCTATCAGTTGTTACAAAAGCAAGACTTACTGCCTATGAAGTTGCCTACACAGAATATTTGAAGAAGGACATTATAGACAAGCCTGAAGCTGCAGTACAATGGAGGAAAGCTTTATTTGAAATGGTCAATAATTTGAATGTCACAGAAAGGAAGAGCCATGACTTGGTGTCACAAGTGTATCAAAGGAAGAAGAAATAAAGCTGAGCTCACATAAAGAAAATCTTTCGTCAGGAGCCGAAAGGTCTAGGAGGGGAAGGATGTTGGAAGGAGTGATTTTGAAGGAGCATTTTTGATGAAAAAATTAGTAAAAAGTCAAAAAAATTGTAAAATATTTATACAATGATTGTAAAAATAAGGAAGAGTCTTCCTTATGTGGTTGAGGACCTTCTGTAATTTTTGTAGAATTTTTAGAAACTCTTAGATAGCATTTTTTAGAAAATTAGAGAAAAAGACCTAATTTCAAGTGTGAAAAGGGACACTTGAAAATGTATATAAGTTAATTTTCTCTATTTTGGAGAGGTTGGTTAGCCATTTGCTCAAGCTATCAATAGAGAAGAAAGAGTTTCTGCAAAATCGTGTTTTCTCTTGTTGTGTGTATTTCTTTTGATGTGTGAGCTTGTCTCTTGTCTAAGCATGGAGATTTGTGAGTCTTATTTGTGTATTACTGAGTAAGTTGTATGAAGAGAGAGACCTATTGCTGTAAATGAGTGGAAAGGGCTGCAGGAAGTTTCAAAATTGTGAAAATCGTCTGTTGGTACAGAATCGCGATTGTCTCGTCTTGGTGATACAGGTGATATTTTTCAGTTTTGAGTTCATATTTGTATTCTGCTAATGAAATGGCATGGTTTTGACATAAAGAACATAGAAAATGATGGAGATTTGCCTTAGTTATGGTAATCTCAAGATTTTCTCTTCATCTTCAATTTCTCTCAGCAATCCAGCCATCAATCTCTTATTTCCTTGAATCTGTTATCTTGAAGGGGCTGTGGTCTTGTGGATATTCCTAGGATTGACAAAATAAAGATGATTTGTTGATTCTTTGTTACTTCATGATTGGAGAGGACAACTTGGAGTCCAAAACAAAACACACGCTTTGGTCATCTGAATTTTGCTAGTTTGTTACGCCTGCAGAAATCTGAAATGGTGTCCTCTTTGCCCAAACTTGAGGCACCTAGAAAACATGTTTGTGAAGGCTGTATTTTGGGCAAAATGCAGCGTTCTTCCTTTCCAAAAGATGGTTCAGTTCGGGCTATGCAGAAATTGCAGCTTGTACATAGTGATGTCTGTGGTCCTATGCAGACACCCTCTTTTGGAAATTACCTTTACTTCGTGACTTTCATTGATGATTTTTCCAGGCATGCATGGGTATATCCACTCAAAGCAAAGTCGGAAGTGTTCATGTGCTTCAAACAATTTTTGGTTTTGGCTGAAAATCTTTCAGCATGTAAAATGGGCACCCTCCGTTCTGATCGAGGGGGGGAATATATGTCTTTAGATTTTAATGCATTTCTGGTTGAACGTGGGATAAAACACCAGTGTACAGTGCCGTATACACCTCAACAGAATGGAGTTGCTGAACGAAAGAACAGGTCACTCATGGAGATGGCGAGGTGCATGGTCAAAAGTCAGGCTTTACCACATAGTTTCTGGGTTGAGGCTGTCATGTGTGCAACATATGTACTGAACAGGTGTCCCACCAAAGCATTGCAGTCTATCACTCCATATGAGGCTTGGCATGACCGCAAGCCATCTGTTGCTCATCTGCGTGTTTTTGGTTGTTTGGCATATGCATTAGTGCCTGAACAACATCGCAGAAAATTGGATGATAAGGCAGTAAAATGTATTTTTGTTGGGTACAGTTCTGAAAGTAAAGGCTATCGTCTGTATCATCCACAGACTAAACGCATTCTGGTTAGCCGTGATGTTGTCTTTGTGGAAGATGCTATTCAGCCATTGCTTTCATGTACTAAGGAGACATCTGTTAGCTCCAAAGACATGTATGATACTTTGATGCCTCTTTTTACAGGTGGACAGGCTAGTGCTGGTCCTAATGAGGCAACTTCTCAGCCTTTGCAGGTTTCATATGATGATGCAGATCATTCCATTTCTGATGCAGATTTACATGATGCACTTGTTGATGAGAGAGCTGATATTGAACAGGCAAAAACTATGCCAAAATGGCTGGTGCAGACTTTGCGTGACAGCAAATTAGATGCACCTTTGTCATATCGTACTCGTTCAGGCTCTCATAGTACCTCCTTTGCATCAGATTGCTATGCTATGGCTGCATCTAGTCTTTGTGATGAGAATGAGCCTATTTCTTTTGATGAAGCACAAAATTCAAAAAATTGGATGGCTGCTATGCAATCTGAATATGATGCTATAATGAAGAATGGTACATGGTCTTTATGTGACTTGCCTCCTCTGCATCAGATTGCTATGCTATGGCTGCATCTAGTCTCTGTGATGAGAATGAGCCTGTTTCTTTTGATGAAGCACAAAATTCAGAAAATTGGATGGCTGCTATGCAATCTGAATATGATGCTATAATGAAGAATGGTACATGGTCTTTATGTGACTTGCCTCCTCTGCATCAGATTGCTATGCTATGGCTGCATCTAGTCTTTGTGATGAGAATGAGCCTGTTTCTTTTGATGAAGCACAAAATTCAGAAAATTGGATGGCTGCTATGCAATCTGAATATGATGCTATAATGAAGAATGGTACATGGTCTTTATGTGACTTGCCTCCTGGCAAGAAGGCCATTGGCACTAAGTGGGTATACAAGCTGAAGCATAAACCTGATGGTACAGTTGACAGGTATAAGGCTAGGCTTGTTGCAAAGGGTTATGCACAGGAAAGAGGCATTGATTTTGATGAGACCTTTGCACCTACATGTCGTATGACTACTGTTCGGAGCATTTGTGCACTTGCAGCCCATCATGGTTGGAATGTACATCAGTTGGACATTAAAACAGCATTTCTGAATGGTGACTTGCATGAAGAAGTGTATTTTTTTCAGCCCCGTGGCTTTGTGCAGAAAGGGCATGAAAACCAGGTGTGCAGGTTAAAGAAGGCATTATATGGTTTAAAGCAAGCACCACGTGCTTGGTATGAGAAAATACATGCCTATCTGATTGCACATGGTTTTGAGAACAGTCCAACTGAAAGCACCTTATATGTTAAGCGTGCTAATGATGTGCTTTTGATCATTGTTGTCTATGTAGACGACATGCTACTCACTGGTCCTCTTGAGAAACATATTGCTGATTTCAAGGCTGATTTGCATGCCTCATTTGAGATGTCTGATTTGGGGCATTTGCATCACTATTTGGGCATTCAGTTTATGCAAGTTGATGGTGGAATGGCTTTGTGTCAAACGAAATATATTGACACATTATTGCAGCGTTTTGGCCTTGAAGACTGTAAGCCTATTGCCACTCCTATGGAGACAGGTTTACGATTGAGTCTTCATGATGTTGGAGATGCATTTGATGTTGTTCTCTATCAGGAGGCTGTTGGATGCTTGATTTACTTATGCATTACTCGGCCAGATATTCAGTTTGCTGTCTCACAGATGAGCAGGTTTATGCATTGCCCAGGAGTCACGCATTGGAAAGCGGTTAAGCGCATCTTTCGCTACTTGAGTGGTACTCGACTACTTGGGTTGTTTTATCCCAAGGGGGGATCACTACCGCCAGATTTGCATGCTTTTTCTGACTCAGATTGGGCTGGTTGCTATGACACTCGTGTGTCCACCAGTGGTTTTTGCTTCATGCTTGGTAGCTCATGTATATCTTGGTTGAGCAAGAAGCAGCCTACTGTGGCCACTTCCAGTTGTGAGGCTGAGTATAGGGTAGCTTTCACAACGACTGTTGAGTGTGTGTGGCTCAGACGCCTTATGGCTGATTTGGGTGTTGGCCAGTCTTCTGCCACCACCATCTTCACTGACAGTCAGAGCGCATTGGCAGTTGCGAGGAACCCTGTGTTCCATGCT
This sequence comes from Ceratopteris richardii, assembly GCA_020310875.1. Classification (NCBI taxonomy): domain Eukaryota; kingdom Viridiplantae; phylum Streptophyta; class Polypodiopsida; order Polypodiales; family Pteridaceae; genus Ceratopteris; species Ceratopteris richardii. The sequence continues at coordinate 202,248,076 of CM035409.1, read as the reverse complement.
CGCACTAAGCACATTGAGGTGCATTATCACTATGTCAGGGAGAGGTTCTCTGCTGGGGAGATCAGCTTGGCATATGTGCCCACGTAGGAGAACATTGCAGACCTTTTCACGAAGGCTCTGCCTAGGGAGAAGTTTGAAGCTTTCCGCAAAGCTTTGGGCTTACTTCCTTTTGTGGAGTGATTTCCACATAGCTCGGCACTTCCTTATACATGAGTGCCAGCTCCTTGTTCACCGCATCACTCCCAAGGGGGATTTGTTGATATATTTAGGTAGTGATGTGTGTGAACACTCTAGGACCGTCGGGGCACTTTTTTCCCTCTTTAGGAGGTTTTTTTCCCCCGGCTTGTATATACGCCTATTGCCCTAATGGGCTACTTATCTTTGTACATTCTCTAGTAATACATTCAGTCTTGTGTGTTGTGCTCCAAGCTTCTTCTTCTTCCTTGTGTTGTTCGCGTGCTTCCGTAGATGTCTAACTCCAACAAACTTCTCCCTCACATAATGGTAATGTACTTCTATGTGTTTTGTCCTAGCATGATAGATAGGATTAGCTGCAAGGTGAAGAGAACTTGTATTATCTCCAAAGATAATTGGAGGCCTAGTATATAAGCCCAATTCTGAATACAAAAGCTTAATCCAAATTGCTTCTTGAGTGGCATTAGCTAGCCCTCTATACTCTGCTTTTGTAGAAGACAATGCAACAGTTGGTTGCTTCTTTGCAGACCATGAAATTGGTTTGTCACCTGCAAAAGAAATGTATCCAGAAGTGCTTCTCCTATCATCCTTACATCCTGCCCAATCTGCATCTGAATAAAGTTTTATATCAATATCTGAAGTATCAATTCTAGTTAAGGTAGCATAGTTCAAGCTACCTAGCATCCTGCAAGTGAAATTTCTTCAACATGTCCTGCACATACTTCTTCTGAGTAATGTATATTCCTGAAAATTAGTGTAAACTAACTCAAGTCCCAAAAAATACTTCAATAGCCCAAGATCATTGATCTTGAACTCCTTCATCATTTGGCTTTTGATGCTTCTGATTCCATTGACATCATTACCTGTAATGATGATGTCATCAACATAGACACAGAGATAGATTATCTCTGAATTACTTCTCTTAATGAACAGAGAAGTGTCAGCCTTACTCATGACAAAACCTTGGTCTTGGAGGTATGTAGTTAGCCTGTAATTCCATGCCCTATGTGCCTGCTTCAATCCATATAAAGCCTTCTTTAATTTGCAAACATAAGTTACCTTCTTACGGTCTTCATAGCCAGGAGGTTGTGACATATAAACCTCTTCTGAAATCCATCCATTCAAGAAAGCATTCTTGACATCCAATTGGTACATGTTCCAATTCTTTGATGCAGCCACACTCACCAACACTCTGATTGTCGGCATCTTGGCCATAGAAGAAAATGTTTCTTCATAGTCAATGCCTTGGGTTTGTGCAAAACCCTTGGCTATTAATCTGGCCTTGTACCTGTTAATTGTGCCATCAGAATTTCTTTTCAATTTATAGATCCATCTGGATCCTATTACCTTCATGGAGTCCTTCTTGGGTACTAACTCCCATGTATCACTCTCCTTGAGTGCTTCAATCTCCTCATCCATAGCTTCCTTCCATTCTGATTTTGTGATTGCTTCTTCATGTGATCCTGGTTCTTCATTTAGCAAATCCTTTGCAAGATAAATTGAATGTTTAGTAACAAGAGATGTATCATACCCATATCTGATAAGTTTTTTGCTCTCTCTTTGAGACCTTCTGATTGATTGAGTTGAAGATTCTGGTATGTCCTCAAGCTTCTTCATCTTCATTTTGCCTTTGGACTTCCATGCCTTGAACTCTTCAAGGTTGATTGTATCTTCATCATCTAAACTTGACTCTCCATCTTGAGTAGGTTCCTCCTTTGTAAGTTTTGGAAATTCTTCTTCCAAATCATAGGGTAGTTTGACCTTCCTGCATTCATTCTCATACCAAGAATCATTCTCATCAAAGATCACATCTCTGCTTACCATAAATCCCTTATTGGTAGGGTTATAAAACCTGTAACCTTTTTTATTTAAATCATATCCAATGAAAATACATTTTTCAGCCTTTGGATCTAGCTTTCCTCTTACCTGTGAAGGAATGTGTACATATGCTACACATCCAAAAATTTTGCAGTGATCCAATGATGGTCTCTTACCATGCCATGCTTCATATGGTGTCATACCATCAAGTGACTTTGATGGTAACCTATTTATCAGATAGGTGGCAGTAGAGAGACTCTCTGCCCATAGGTAGTTAGGTAATTTCTTCTCATTAAGCATAGATCTAGGTGTCTCAACAATTAACCTATTTCTTCTTTCAGCTACCCCATTCTGTTTAGGAGAGTACTTTGTGGTTATTTCCCTTTTGATGACTCTGTCCTGCAAGAAGTCCTCAAATTCATTGGAGAAGTACTCACCTCCTCCATCTGACCTTAGCCTCTTCAAATTCCTTCCTGTCTGATTTTCAACTAATGCAAGATATTTCTTAAAACAATTAAATACCTCATCCTTGTGCTTCATAAAGTATAATACAGTCCATCTGCTATAGTCATCAATAAAAGACACATAGTACCTTGAACCTGAGACTGAGGGGTCTTTGCTAGGTCCCCATACATCTGTGTGTACAAGCTCTAGATAGTCTTCATGCATATATCCTTTCTTGGAGAAGGGTAACCTATGAGACTTACCAAATTGACAAGCACCACACTTGTAAATCATATGTTGCTTGGATACATTAGGTATCCCAAGCACACATTGGTCCCTGCACATTTGCTTCAAGATCCTTTCTCCTATGTGCCCTAATCTCTTGTGCCAAATCTCAAGCTCTGAAAGTGTTTGATCTTTTATAATTGTATAATGCAATGTTCTTTGTATCTTCCAACTCAAAAGTGAAAAGTCTACCTGATTTTTCTCCTTTAGCTATCCTTTTGAATCCATGTCTTGGGTCCTCCACAAATGCTCCATATTGATTGAATCTGACCTGCAACCCTTTCTCTACAATCTGACCAACACTCATTAAGTTCTTTGTAATGGTTGGTACATAGAGTACCCTGCTTAACAAATTTTGATTACCATCACAAGTCTTCACATTTCCAACTTTAACTACAGAATGCTTTGTATCATCACCTGTTTGGACTTGGTGTTTACCTTTTGGTTCCTCAAGATTAGTGCCACATTACCAACCACATGATTTGAACACCGTGAATCAATATAAAATAAGTGATCATCATTTGTACCTGACTTTGAAGTCATGTTCATGATCAAGAGAGATTCATCATGTTCCTCTGTGTAGTTGTTGTAGTCCTTTCTGTTTCTGAATCCTCCTTGGTAGTTGCCATTGTAATTGTTGTTGTAGTTGTTGTTATAATTGTTGTTGTGTCCTTGGTGATGGTTGAACCTTCCTCTAGACTGAGAGTATCCACCTCTTTGGTAGCCTCTTCCTCTCTGATTTTTGTAATTCCTGTAACACTCATCTGTGGTGTGGTTTGACAAACCACAAATGTTACATGGTGATGAGTTATAGGGTCTCCCCCTACCTTGCTTACCTCCTCTGCCCCTTCCTCTTGAAGATCTACCTCTCCCTGCATAGTTGGCTTGGGAGGTAGAGCCTTCATCTTCCACCTTCTTACTCTTGCCTTTATGCTTAGATTTCTTATCAGTGTATAGGGCAGAAGAGTTGTTACCTTTGGTATTATCTCCACTCTTGGTAAGCTTTGCTTCATGTGTGAATAGTTGATCCATGAGAGTTGTAAGATCTGGAGTGTGCATGTCCATGTAGAGATCCATTGCAGTGGTGAAGCTTTCCCACTTGTCATCAGCCTTGATTCCATTAATTACCTGCCTTACAATTTGTTCTTCTTCAATTTCTTCTCCTATGCTTGCTAACTGATCTGCAACATCTTTGATCTTGGTCACAAATTATGAAACAGCTTGCTTAGGTTGCTTCCTTAGTGTTGTGAATTCAATCCACAACTGATTTTTCCTAGCCCTTGTATTGGAGGAAAAATATGATGACAAGGTTTCCCAAGTCTCTTGGGAAGTCTTACAATTTCTGATATGAGGAAAAAGAAAGTTAGATATAGAGTTGAGTAAATAAGACCTTGCCAATGCATCCCTTGCACACCATGTGTTGAGTTTTTCTTGCTCCTCCTTGGTTGGCAAACCTCTTGCTTTGAATGAGGGCAATTCCTCATCTCCTGAGATGTATCCATAGAGACTCCTTCCTTGTAAGTAGGACTTCATCCTTAGAGACCAAGCTTGATAGTTGTTCCTGTCCAATATGTCAATAAATGAAGGAAAACCATCTCCCATTTTACCTTATTTGCTCTGATACCACTGTTGGGAAAGATGGATGGATGATCCAAGAGATTGAGTAGGTACTGCTAAAACCTGCTTTGTACCAGCCCTCTTTAGCTTCAGACTTGATTAGTAGACTCCCTTAGCTTTCCAATGACACCAAGAAATGGCCTATGTCCTTTGGAAATGTAGTGTGTAATGATTGAATCAAAACAGATAACTTTGGAAGTCACAAAGTCAAGAAAACTTTCTATTTTGGTCTTGACACCTGCTCAATGTTTTGCTCAGTGTGACCAGCACAGTAGCAATTGATAAAATTCCTTCTAGGGGTATTCAATTAGCTTAGTAAGCTAACATTTGCAAGTGGAATGATGTAAAATAATGAACTATGCTAAGAGAAATTAATTTAGCAAGATTTGGTATACCCCCGACTTTTTAGGACTGTAGCAGAGATAGACTAGTGATCACCTCGACGACGATTTCTCTGAATTGGCTGAATGAAAACACTTAAAACTTTGTCAGCATGTAGATGACTTTGAGCTGAATCCAACAAGCTTTGAATCACTGAATTTGGTGGAGTATTGACTGAGATATACCCTTGACAAGTTGACAGACTTTTGAGTAGAATAGCAGAGAACACAAAGATGAATGATGTAAATGTATCTATTGATTAACAATTGTGTACAATCCCATTGGCATGGATAGCATTGCCAAATGGTGTAGAGAGGTGTAGGCTATGGTATAGTCCCTACACACACTCAAGCTCAACAGAATGAGCCTCGGGAATGGAGTAATCTACCCGCGACTTTTTCACATCCAATTTTATGGGAAATGACTTAGGATTTGAATTCAAATTCAAATCTTTGGCTTCCTATGATCAAGCATCTAAAAGTTTGGAGATATTCTCTCAATCAAGGGATCTACGTTTCCCCGAATCACTTAGGCAGGTGATTACAAAAGATTCTAAGTCAAATTAGACTTTTACAATGAGGTAAAGTGGTAATAAACCACTAGCATATGTTCCTATGGTTCTTCATGCATGTGGAGTCTTCATGATGTCTTCCAAGCCAAATGTGTAGGCTTGTGATTTACACCAACACAGCTCCCCCTCAATCATCAATTGTGATTACCTGCATCTTCTTTATTCCTGCCATATCTTTAAACCTCTGCAACTTTGGTCCATCCAAGCTTTTTGTCATCATATCTGCAAGTTGATCTTTTGTAGGAGTATGCATAACTTCTATTTCTTTATCAACAACCCTCTCTCTCAGAAAATGATACTGAATCTCAATATTTTTAGTTCTAGCATGGAACACAGGATTTGCTGCCAAATATAAAGAACTCATATTGTCTCCACAAATGATAGGAGTACTTTGAACAATATCAAAACTCTTCATAAGAGTCTTTAACCATATTACTTCCTTTGCAGCTTCTACCATACCTTTGTATTCTGCTTCTATAGATGATAAAGCAATTGTATGTTGCTTCTTGGAGCACCATGAAATTAACTTATCTCCCTCATAACACAAGTATCCATGTGTTGATCTTCTATCATCAGAATTACCTACCCAATCTACATCACTATATATCTTGACTCTTGTATCTGAAGTAAATCCATAGTACAATCCTTCTTTAAGTGTGCCCTTGATGTACCTAAGTACTCTTTGTCCTGCAATCCAATGTTCCTTTCTAGGACAATGCATGAATTAAGATAGAACTCCAACTGCATATGATAAGTCAGGTCTTGTTAATGTAGCATAAATCAAGCTACCCACCAAACTCTGATAGAGCTTCATATCTTTGAATTCCTCTCCTCCATATTTAATCAATCTATGATTCACTTCCATTGGAGTTGGTGCTATCCTGCAATCTTCCATTTTAAATTTGGTTAACAAATTTTTCAGATACCTTTCTTGAGTTACATATACTCCATGCTGAGTATATGAAATCTCCATTCCCAAAAAGAATGACAAATTTCCCAAATCACTAATTTTGAATTCTTTCTCCATCTGCTTCTTAATCATGTGTATACCTTTGTCATCTGTTCCTGTAAGTATTATGTCATTAACATAAATACAAACATAAATAAATCCATCCTCACTTGCTTTGACCAACAAGCTACTATCTGCCTTTGAAGCTTGAAATCCAAGTTCCTTCAAGAACTTTACAAGCCTATAATTCCATGCCCTTGGGGCCTGCTTCAACCCATACAAAGCTCTCTTGAGCTTACACACATGATCTGGATACACTTGATCTTTGACACCATCTGGTTGTTCCATGTAGACTTCATCTGAAATAAAACCATTCAAAAATGCATTCTTCACATCTAATTGAGATAATTTCCAACCTTTGCAAGCAACAATTGCTATGAGAGTCCTTATGGTTGTCATTTTTTCAATAGGACTATAAGTTTCATCATAGTCCACACCATATGTCTGTGCATATTCCTTTACAACAAGCCTGGCTTTGTACCTAGATATACTTCCATCTGCAAACCTTTTTGTTTTGTAGACCCATTTACATCCAATGATCTTCTGACTGTTTGGTTTAGGAACCAAATCCCAAGTCTCATTTTCCATCAATGCATCATACTCCTCTTGCATAGCTTTTTCCCAATTCTTCTTTCCTTTGGCTTCATCATATGTGGATGGATCTTCATCTGCTTTTAACATGTAAGCATAATCTTTAGTAGTCAAGAATGAAGTATCATAGCTATACCTTGTAGGCTGCCATTTGTGCCTAGATGACCTTCTGACTTCTCCACTTCTTGAAGTTTCTGGTTCATCACATTCTAGATCAAACCTTGGCACTTCTTCAACTTCAACTTGTACTTCATTGTTCTCATCTTCATCAAATATCTGAACTTTTGATTTACCTTTCTTTTGATTCACAACTTCTTCAACATCTGCATGAATATTAAGTGTATCTACATACCAAGTACCTTTCTCATCAAATGTAATATCCTTAGACACAAGGAATTGCTTTGTGGATGGACTCCACAACCTATAACCCTTCTGCTTGTCATCATAACCAATGAATACATACTTCTCTGCTTTAGGTTCCAATTTATGCCTCAATTGTGATGGCACATATGCATATGCCAAACATCCAAATATTTTACAATGATCCAAGGTAGGTCTCTTACCCCACCAAGCTTCATATGGTGTCATACCCTGCAAGGCTTTACATGGTAACCTATTGACCAAATATGTGGTTGTGCTCACAGCCTCAGCCCACAAATAATTAGGGAAATTTTTCTCCTTTATCATTGACCTTGCAAACTCAACAAGAGTTCTGTTTCTTCTTTCTGCTACCCCATTTTGTTGAGGAGAGTACCTACAAGTAACCTCTCTCTTTATACCTGCATTCCACAAATAATCACTGAACTCATTAGAGAAATACTCTCCCCCTCCATCTGACCTTAGTCTCTTCAACTTTTGACTGGTAATTCTTTCTGCATATGCATGATAGTGTTTAAATGTATTAAACACTTCTGACTTGTCTTTGATCACATAGATTGTAACCCATCTGGTAGCATCATCAACATATATGACATAATATCTTGAACCATTTATACTAAAGTCCTTTGAAGGACCCCACACATCTGTATGTACCAATTCAAGTCTTTCTGAATCCATAAAACCATGCTTATTATATGATTGCTTATGAGCCTTACATAACTGACATGCTTCACATCTGTATGTCATGTGTTGACCTGCAACATTAGGCAATCCAAGCACTGAACCATTTTTAACCATTTCTTTGATACCTCTTTCATTAAAATGTCCAAGTCTTTTATGCCAAAGATCCAATTCAGACACTTTTTGCTCTCCATATGTAAACATAGCATGTCCAAGATTACCTTGTATCTTTAATGTGAAGAGCCTTCCTTCCTTCTTTCCTGTAACAATTTGTTTATACCCTGGACTAGGGTCTTCAACATAAACTCCATCATTAGTGAACCTTACCTCATATCCTTTTTCCACAATTTGTCCTAAACTGATCAAGTTCTTTGGAATTGTAGGAACATATAGAACCTTACTCAAGATAGTACTTCCATCTTTAGCTTTAACTGAACCAATTGACTTTACTTTGTGCTTTGTATTGTCACCTGTTTGAACTGTGTGATTGATTGCCTTATGATCTAAATCATTCATCAAAGCAATATTTCCACTCAGATGATTGCTACATCCTGAGTCAATATAAAATACTCTCATGTCTTCATGTGAGGCTTCACATGTTGCATTCATAATAAGAGTCAAATCTTCTTTCTCATCTGATGCATAATTGTAGTAGGTGTTATTATAGGATTGATTTTGGAAGTTTCTTCCTCCTCCTCTTCCAAAAGAATTCCTACCACCTCTACCTTTGAAGTTTCCTCTCTGATATCTGCCACCTCTTCCTCTTTGATTAAAGCTCTGATTAAAATTACCATTGCTTTGATTATTATGCCAACAATCATGAGATAGGTGATTGGTCTTACCACATATCCAACAAGCTCTGACATTATCTTTGTTATTTCTGCATCTTCCTCTACTTCTGCCACTTCATCTTCCTCTTAGGAAGTTTGCTTGACTTGGAGTACCTTCATCTTCAACTGATTGTTGCTTTCCTTTCCTAGCTTTCTTCTTGTCTTTAGAATACATTGCATGACCTGCACTCTTATCAACATCTCCTTTGATATCATTCTCAAAAGTTAGCATATGTCCTAACAATTGATTCAAATTAGGAGTGAAATGATCTAATGAAAGTTCTGTAGACAAAATAAAAGGCTTCCACTTCTCATCTCCTCTTAGTCCTGTGAGAATTTGTCTTACCAACTTATCTTCTTCAATATCTTCATCAACTGCACCTAAATAATCAGCAATGTCTTTCATCTTTGTCACATAATCAGATATTGATTGTGAAGCCTTCTTCTTGAAGGTAGTAAACTTTGCCCATAATGAAGCTTTCCTTGATTTGGTTGTATTCTGTAAATGCTCTTCCAAAGCATTCCAAATGTCACTTGCACTTTCAAGTCCTCTGATATGAGGAATCAAATAATCATTCACTGCCATGTAGATTATGCTCCTTGCTTGAGCATCCTTCTTCATCCAAACCTTTATATCTGCAAGCTCCTCCCTAGTTGGAACACTAGGATCTTTGAACTCTGGCTTTTCTTCCTCTCCTGTGATGTATCCCATCAGATCTTTGCTCATAAGATGAGCATCCATCCTCATAGACCAAGCTGGATAGTTCTCTCTATCCAACTTCTCAATTTGGAGACTATCTCCCATCCTTGCTTCACCTGTACTATCAAATCTTTAATCCTTTTAAGGAATGAATGTACCTTAGCTTTGAATGTTGCTTCTTCTGATCCTTTTGATAACTTTTATGTGTCTTCCTTCAGTCTTTCTTCCACACTTTATCCTTTTGAACCTTCATGATGTGAAATTTGTATATCTGTAGCAGTCGAGGTCTTCCTTTCCTCAATTTTGATACTTCCTGCTCTGATACCACTAATGGAGAGTGTTAATCTCCAAAAGAACAAGATATCCTTGATGTTAGACCACCTCTATATCAAGAATAACTTTAAACTCCCACCAATTTTGGAAGACAATCACCAAACTATCAAGAAATTAGCTAACTGTGAAGAAAGTCATTTCACAGAAGAGTCTGTTGCACATTAATCACTCATTGATTAACCATTTGTGTAAAGTTTCTGATGAAACTTTGTAGGGTGTGTCGTCTAGAGTTTGCGGACCTCCTCCAAGTTAAAACACTTCAAAATCTTCAGTAGATTATGATAAATGTTTCAAACTATCTACCTATGTCTGAAACTGCCTTCCTGTAGAATCGATTTTGACACCTGCAACTTCTAACACATAGTTCTCCCAAACTAGAACCCGTTTAAGCAAATGATTTTAGCCATAGATGGGTTACCTTTCAACTTAGATTTTGACTCCTGATTTGTGTAAAACTTTACACTGTGCACTGAGAACTGATCATTTCTTTGACCATCGAATCTGTGCTTGTTTTAGAAGATACTCAGCACTTTCTCACACATAGATGTTCCTACTCAAAATTCTCTTAGCATGTTTGCAGTTGGACTCTCAAACTTTAACCATAGATAGATTAACTATGGACTTAGATGTGTAGAAAAGGATTTCTGATAAAATCAAACACAGAAGGAGAACTAGAGGAAAGATCGACGTGCAAATCTTTGAATATTATTTCTATTCAACTCTTCATACATCTGATGGATGATACATCCAATACACATAATCTATTCATCTATGCTTCATCTCATCCTTCTCTTACGACCATCTACACGTATCTATATATACATATGAGTATTGATTCTTCATTACTTCAAGTATATTGAAGTATTTACAAAGCTAATGTACATATGTTTTAAAGAATTTTACTATCTGAATCTTCTCTTTACTCCATGAAGTTGGACTTCAATCTTTTCTTCATTTCTTCACTTCTAGACTTCATAATCACCAATTGTTGATGTTCCTGCACATACAAGATTGACCAACTCGTCTTATTCTATAATGCGAAGCAAACAGATCGGCCGGAAAATTTAAGTTATAGTGGTTCGGTCCATACCGAATTATTGAACAGGTGGGACCCGCTACTTTTCGATTGGCCACCTTAACCGGAGTTCCCCTTCCAAAGGTGATTAATGGATCTAATCTTCACCCCTATCAACAATCGGCCGATAACTGATGATGTGTATCTCGTCTTTTTTGCATGTCACTTATTTTCTTTTTATCCCCGTATTTCGGTTGACCACAGACCGTAAACTCCTCGTTTTGATATCTAAATATGATTAATTTCCACCCTGTGTTACTGTTTCTGCTCTTGCATGCATGCCGTAATTATGACGTATATCTTTCCAATACCGCACGATGATTAGGGTTTTCGATCGCCTAATGTTGCCTGTGTGTCTACTTAATCTTGTTTCTTTTACTGTTAATCGCTATTGTGTTTGTGTGCATGTGCGTTATTTGTTTTCTGTGTTCTTGTGATTACTCATGTGCGCCATGGAAGCTCTTGCGAATGTCGCCACCTTCCTGAAGTGAGTGAGTATTTGTGCACCCGTGGTCTTCTAGCCTTCGCTGAATTGCTTTGGCATTCAGCGGAGTGTCAACCATTCTATGCGTAGATCATTTCTGCCATCGCCTCTACACCTGCTACAGAGCAGTGTTGGCCCATAGCATGTTTACCATCACGAGTCGTTATTACTTTAGCTTCGTTTGCCGATGCCTTTCGACTTCCTCGGGAAGGATTGGAGAATGGTCCACTTCTTCCCGTAGCCACCATGAAAGAGTTGTTTCCCCGGCACTTATCTAATGAGTACGCCATTCTGTGTAGACCTGAACCGGAGCGTATAGCTCTACAATTTTTAGTCGCTATTTTGAACTTACAGAAATGCACCTATGGTATCTCTCGCCCCTTCTATTCGATGATAGACATTGCATCCCATGAAATTGTCAATTTCACATCCTTCTACTTCCGACGCATTCACCGTGAATGTGTCGCGGTTATCAAACAAGTCATTAAGGGTGACCTTCCACGTTCTCGTCTACCCCATATCCTCACTTTTCTCTTTCAATCAATCCAAGCTGCGCAACCCCCTCCAATCGCTCCCTTCTTGTTGCATGAAGAATCTACTCAAATGCTCGAGGATGAGGAAGATGATGATGCAGACCTATTGCAACTTTTTTGCCAAAAACGAAGATGTGTGAGCCCCTCTGGCAGTTAGGTGCAAGGATCAATTGTTGGCCATGAAGATGAAGTCTTCCACGACACTGCTACATCCATTCATGTAGATTCTTCCGTTCCTTCTTCTCCAATTAGGCAGCAAGAACAAGGTGCCCACATAGAAGACTCTGAAGAAGTTTCTTCTCGGGAGGATTCTCATCAGCAGAATCAAGAAGCTGTGAAGGCGATTGTAACCGAAATCCTCACCGAAGTAATTGCCAATGTGGAGGTCGTGCTTGATAAAGCGGAGGTGAAAAATCAGCATACAACCGGAATTGTGTTGGTGCTAAACCCTCTTATTCCCCTTCCTCCTCCAATGAACCCCGTTGAGCTTGCTGTGAATGAAGTTCCTACTGCTCCATCATCTTCTCCCGATTACTCTCCACCACCCTCCCCTCACCTATTATCAGCCACTTCCTGATCTTCCACCTTCGCCAGTTCTTTTCAGCGAGTTAGAATCTATGGGTCGTCTTCTGATTCAATTCTCACAGCAATTACCCCATCAGATGAAGATGGCAACAAAAAAGTATTCATTGGAGAAGTATTCTCCTCCACCATCTGACCTTAGCCTCTTCAAGCTTCTTCCTGTTTGGTTTTCAACAAGTGCAAGATACCTCTTGAAACAATTAAACACTTCATCTTTATGCTTCATAAAGTATAAGATGGTCCATCTGCTATAATCATCAATGAAGGACACATAATACCTTGAACCTGAAATGGAAGGGTCCTTGCTAGGTCCCCAAACATCTGTGTGTACCAAGTCTAGGTAGTCTTCATGCATGAAACCTTTCCTTGAATAGGGCAACCTGTGAGACTTACCAAACTGACATGCTCCACACTTATAAATCATGTGTTGCTTGGATACATTAGGTATCCCAAGCACACATTGATCCCTGCACATTTGCTTTAGTGTTCTTTCACCTATGTGACCTAACCTCTTGTGCCATATTTCTAATTCTGAAAGTGTTTGATCCTTGTAATTATACAAAGCAATGTTCTTGGTGTCTTCTAGCTCAAAAGTAAACAATCTACCTGATTTTTCCCCCTTGGCTATCCTTCTGAATCCATGTCTTGGGTCCTCCACATATGCTCCATGTTGTGTGAATCTGACCTGCAAACCTTTCTCCACAATCTGACCAACACTCATTAGATTCTTGGTGATGGTTGGTACATAGAGTACCCTGCTCAATAGATTCTGGTTACCATCACATGTCTTTACATTTCCAATCTTTACAACAGAGTGTTTAGTATCATCACCTGTTTGTACCTGATGTTTGCCCTTGGGTTCTTCCAAATCAGAAAGTAGTGCCACATTGCCAGCTACATGGTTAGAACATCCTGAGTCAATATAAAATAAATGATCATCATTTGTACCTGCCTTGGAGGTCATATTCATGATCAATAGGGAGTCATCTTGCTCCTTTGTGTAGTTGTTGTAATCCCTTCTATTTCTGAATCCACCTTGGTAGTTACCATTGTGGTTGTGGTTGTAATTGTTGTTGTATTGATTGTTTTATCCATTGTAGCCTTGGTGTTGGTTGAATCTGCCTCTCCCTTGAGAGTATCCACCTCTTGAGTAGCCTCTTCCTCTCTGATTCTTGTAGTTCTTGTAGCATTCATCTGTGGTATGATTGGACAGTCCACAAATGTTGCATGGTGATGAGTTGTAGGGTCTCCCCCTACCTGACTTACCTCCTCTGCCCCTGCCTCTTGATGATCTACCTCTCCCTGCATAATTAGCTTGGGAGGTAGAGCCTTCTTCATCCTGTTTCTTCCCTTTACCTTTATCCTTAACTTTTTTATCAGTATAGAGAGCAGAGGGGTTGTTACCTTTTGATTGATCTCCTGCCTTTGTAAACTTTGCTTCATGTGTGAATAGTTGGCCCATAAGTGTTGTGAGATCTGGGGTATGCATGTCCATATAGAGGTCCATTGCAGTGGTGAAACTTTCCCACTTATCATCTGCCTTGAGTCCATTTGTTACTTGCCTGACTATTTGCTCCTCTTCAATCTCCTCTCCAATGCTTGCTAATTGGTCTGCCACATCTTTAATCTTTGTCACATACTCTGAGATTGATTGCTTGGGCTGCTTCCTGAGGGTTGTGAATTCAATCCACAGTTGATTCTTCGTAGCCCTTGTGTTGGAAGAGAAGTATGTTGACAAGGTTTCCCAAGTCTCTTGGGAAGTCTTACAGTTCCTTACATGAGGTAAAAGAAAGTCAGATATAGAGTTTAGAAGGTAAGACCTTGCCAAAGCATCTTTTGCACACCATTGGTTGAGCCTCTCATGTTCATCCTTGGTGGGTAGTCCTCTAGTATTGAATGAGGGCGATTCCTCATCTCCTGATATGTATCCAAATAAGCTCCTTCCTTGTAGATAGGTCTTCATCCTCAGAGACCAAGCTTGGTAGTTGTTCCTGTCCAATTTGTCAATGAATGAAGGAAAACCATCTCCCATGTTTACCTTATTTGCTCTGATACCACTGTTGGGAGTGATAGTAGGATGCACTCAAGAGATTGAGTTGGTGCTGCTATACCTGCTTCACACCAGCCCTCCTTTGATTCCAGGTATGCTTAGTACACACCTTGAGCTTCCAAATGATACCAAGAAAGCATATATGTACTTTGCAAACGATGTGTGTAGTGACCAAATCAAAACAGATAACTTGGCACTTCAAAAATCAAGAAAAACTTTCTATTTCTGTAGTGACACCTGCTCAGTCTTTCACTCAGTGTGACCAGCACACTAACAATTGATCTAATTCCTTCTGGACATATTAAATTAGCTTAACAAGCTACCATTTGCAAGTGGAATGAGCAGAAATGATAAACTACTCACTGAGAAATCAATTTAGCAAAATTATATGTACCCCCGACTTTTTAGGAACTCTGCAGACACAGACCAGTGTGCACTTCGATCGAGATTTCTCCGAGATGGCTGATCCAATTGATTTGAAACTTTGTAGGTGTATAGTAGACTTGGAGCTGGTTCCAATGTGCTTTGAATCACTTGATTTGGCTCAGTAGATCCTTAGATATGCTCCTTTGAAGTTGACAGACTTGGAGAAGATAACACAGAGAAACAGATATGATGAATGTGTATACTTCTATTGATTAATGTGTTTGTACAATCTCATTAGCATGACAAGCATAGCTAAATGAGGTATTGTGGTGTAGGCTATGAAGTAGCACACACACACAATAAGTTACAATAATGAAATGCCTCGGGAAGTGAGTTGAAAATGAGTGACACACCCGCGACTTTTCCACTTGATCTTTTATAGAAGTTTTGAGATCATTTGAATTTGAAATTCAAATCTAGGCTCCCTAGAATCTCTCCTCTAAAGTTAGGGAGATATTCTCTCCATTAAGTCCTCTAAATTTCCACGACTAATCAAGTAGGTGTACTCATATATATGCCAAGTCATTTAAGACTTTTACAAAAGGGTAAAATGGTAAGAAACTTTAAGCATAAGTTCCTATGGGTCTTCCCTTATGTAGAGTCTTCAAGTCGATTGTCCTAGCCAAGTGTGATGGCTTGAATTGCACCAACAGCTCCCCCTCATGCCAAATAC
Organism: Ceratopteris richardii; assembly: GCA_020310875.1. Lineage (NCBI taxonomy): Eukaryota > Viridiplantae > Streptophyta > Polypodiopsida > Polypodiales > Pteridaceae > Ceratopteris > Ceratopteris richardii. Next base: position 202,232,420 of record CM035409.1, on the reverse strand, counting down.
TTTGGCTTAAGTCTTCATCTTCTTCATCTTTAGTCTTCAATCACATCCTGCAATCCAATTATGGATTTAAATCTGCATAGCTTGTTTCCATCCAATGCTTTAGTGAGCAAATCTGCACATTGCATATTAGTAGACACATATGTCAATTGAATGTCTTTACTAAGCAACTTCTCTCTCACATAGTGGTAATGAACCTCTATGTGTTTGATTCTGGCATGATATATTGGATTAGCTGCAAGGTGAAGAGAGCTAGTGTTATCTCCAAAGATGATTGGTGGCCTTGTATATAGGCCTAACTCTGTATATAAGGGCTTCAACCAGATAGCTTCTTGAGTGGCATTGGCAAGCCCTCTATACTCTGCTTCAATGGATGACAATGCCACTATAGGTTGTTTCTTGGCTGACCAAGAAATAGGCTTATCTCCTGCAAAACAAATGTAACCTGATGTGCTCCTCCTATCATCCTTGCATCCTGCCCAATCTGCATCTGAATATACTTTAATGTCAATATCTGATGTATAAGGAAAGTACAAACCATGGTTCTGAGTTCCTTTGAGATACTTCAATATTTTCTTTGCTGCCTCTAGGTGAGGTATCCTTGGTTTGTGCATGAATTGACTAAGCACACTAACTCCATATGCTATGTCAATTCTGGTCAAGGTAGCATAGTTCAAGCTACCTACCATACTTTGATATCCTGTGATGTCTTGGACTTCATCCCCTTCATGAGCACTTAACTTTAGGTTGACCTCCATTGGAGTAGTAGATACTTTAGCATCCTGCAAACCAAACTTCTTGACCATATCCTGTACATACTTCTTTTGAGTGATATATATACCTGAGTTGGTGTAGACTAACTCAAGACCTAAGAAGTACTTCAATAATCCAAGATCATTGATCTTGAATTCTTTCATCATCTGTCCTTTGATGTGTCTAATCCCATTGACATCATTGCCTGTAATGATGATGTCATCAACATAAACACATAAGTAGATTACTTCTGTACTACTTCTCTTTATGAATAGAGAAGTATCAGCTTTACTCATCACAAATCCTTGGTCTTGGAGGTAGGTTGTCAACCTGTAATTCCATGCTCTAGGTGCCTGCTTCAAACCATATAGAGCCTTCTTCAATTTACAAACATAGTTTACCTTCTTGGGATCTTCATAGCCAGGTGGTTGTGACATGTAGACTTCTTCAGATATCTATCCATTCAAGAAAGCATTCTTGACATCTAATTGGTACATGTTCCAATTTTTGGATGCAGCCACACTCACCAATATTCTGATAGTTGTCATCTTAGCCACAGGAGAAAATGTCTCCTCATAATCAATGCCTTGGGTTTGTGCAAAACCCTTTGCTACCAACCTAGCTTTGTACCTATTTATTGTTCCATCTGAATTCCTCTTTAGCTTGTAGATCCATCTGGATCCTATCACCTACATAGAGTCCTTCTTGGGTACCAAGTCCCAAGTATCACTCTCCTTGAGAGCTTCCATTTCTTCATCCATAGCTTCTTTCCATTCTGGTTTGGTAATTGCTTCTTCATAGGTACCTGGTTCTTCATTCAACAAGTCCTTTGCAAGATATACAGAATGTTTAGTTACAAGTGATGTGTCATACCCAAATCTGATTGGTCTTTTGCTTTCTCTCTGAGATCTTCTAATTGCTTGAGTTGAGGATTCTGGTATATCCTCTAGCTTCTTCATCTTCATCTTCCCTTTGGACTTCCAAGCCTTGAATTCCTCAAGGTTTATTGTATCATCATCATCTGAGCTTGAATCTTCTTCCTGAATTGGTTCTTCCTTGGTGAGCCTTGGGAAGTCTTCTTCCATATCATAGGGTAGACTAACCTTCCTGCATTCATTCTCATACCATGAGTCATTCTCATCAAAGACGACATCTCTGCTTACCTTGAAGCCTTTGTTTGTTGGGTTGTAGAATCTGTATCCCTTTGGTTCAAATCATAACCAATGAAGATACATTTTTCAGCTTTAGGGTCTAGCTTTCCCCTAACCTGTGAGGGGATATGCACATATGCTACACAACCAAAGATTTTGCAATGATCTAGAGATGGTCTCTTACCATGCCAAGCTTCATATGGTGTCATGCCATCAAGTGATTTGGATGGCAACCTGTTTATGAGATAGGTGGCAGTGGATACACCTTCTGCCCAAAGATAATTTGGCAACTTCTTTTCATTAAGCATAGACCTAGCTGTTTCTACTATGAGTCTATTCCTTCTTTCAGCTACCCCATTTTGTTCAGGTGAGTACCTTGTAGTAATCTCCCTTTTGATGCCTCTTTCCTGCAAGAAATCTTCAAACTCATTGGAGAAGTATTCTCCTCCACCATCTGACCTTAGCCTCTTCAAGCTTCTTCCTGTTTGGTTTTCAACAAGTGCAAGATACCTCTTGAAACAATTAAACACTTCATCTTTATGCTTCATAAAGTATAAGATGGTCCATCTGCTATAATCATCAATGAAGGACACATAATACCTTGAACCCGAAATGGAAGGATCCTTGCTAGGTCCCCAAACATCTGTGTGTACCAAGTCTAGGTAGTCTTCATGCATGAAACCTTTCCTTGAATAGGGCAACCTGTGAGACTTACCAAACTGACATGCTCCACACTTATAAATCATGTGTTGCTTGGATACATTAGGTATCCCAAGCTGTAGCTCAGTGATGAGTAGCACCTCCTTTAATGTCAATCCGGGAAGACGTGAGGATGGTATGAAGACCTCGAGCAAGTGGCGGCACAAGTGCGTGAGTGAGAAGCACACAAACATGCACACACATACACACACACGCGCACACACGGCAAGACAAAGAGAGAGAATCAATGGAGTGCTTTAGATTACTTTCACAAGCTCTTACAAGTTTGTTTCAATTACAATCTAACCTCAAAAATGAGCTCTCTAGCTCTTTTTATAGTTTTTGACTAGCTTTTGGCCCTGTCCAGACCTAGTGTCCGGCCTAGTTAAAAATTAGGTTCCAGGGCTTATTTGAGGGCTCAAACGAAGTCTAAAAATTATGAAATTTGGTACGATGGTACTTCTAATACTCCTCAAGCTCGAGGACTCCTCGGCTTGCACAAAATGGAGTCTAATCTACCAAAAACGGGATTTACAATGTTTGTGTAGTGATTAAAATCACTTGGGTTGTACATAATCTATGGGAAAAAATGATCTGGCCTTGTTGCCGTATTGTGCATGACTCCTTTATTGCTTTGTATGCCAACACTCCCCCCTTCCTAGCGTCTGTCGCCCCTGACAGACCTTTGTTCGCGCGGGTGGTCGATGTAATATTGGATGACATTGGTGGCCAGTTCATGTTCTCCTATCCTTAAGCCTCTTGCTAGATCGGCTTCCAATGCCTCCCAATTTATTGCACCGGGGGTTTCTGGTTGCGGGGTGGTGTAGTACTCTGAATACATTGCTTGTTCACAAGCAAACAGTTGAAGTAGATGTGTCGGCTTTGGTGCGAAAATCTCCGAGTGGTACTCCCAGAAACCTGATCTGAACATTTCTTCGAAGGTCTGTTTGTAGCAGGCGGGGAGGTACTTGATGCGTGCATGCCAAGCGTAAGCCACACGGATACTGGGGGTGGTGCTCATGTCATACACCAAGTCGTAATTTCCATTGCTAAACCCCGGAAGACGTACCTGTGGTGCGGCTGCATTTCTAAAGGTCTTCAGCACTACTTGCATCATATCTAAGATTTTAAGCATCATTTGCGCTGCTACATCTTGCATGGGCTTCAAGCGCGGCATCCAGTGGCGAATGGTCCCCATCATATATGCTACCAATGGTGGTCCTTGTGGTGGCGCGATGTACGGGTAGTTCAGCCATTCCTTGCATTGCGCATTGTTCTGTACCTTGATATTAAATGCCTTCCACGACCTGCGGCGGGGGACTGGACCGTAGCATGGGTTGTACAGGAGGTGCAACGGCGCGTTGTTCCATGTGCGTAGCATTTCTGGATAAGTCTCTAAAAGTTTCTGCCGCCATATTGGTTGACGAATCTTGCCTTTTCGCACCTCTGGAGGAAGGTCCTCAGGTTGAAATTGGGTCGCAAAAGTAGGAATCTGACCCGTGACTCTTTGTATTTCTGCATTATAATCAGCCAAGATAATATAATATGGCCTGTACTGGAGTTCCGATGAGAGGATCAGGCGTCTCGATGACAAGTTCTTGAAGTAATCTGATTGTAAAACAGTCTCCTCTATGACCCTCATAGCCTGATTTTGCACTACGGTGCGCTCTTCATGCGAGGTCCCTATTTCCTCCACTTGTCGTAACCATGGCGGCCGTGGTGCCTCAAACGTTTCCTGCGCTTCTTCTGTTTGTTGGCCTCCTGGGAATGGTTGCGGATCATATTCTTCATCAAACGTTTGTTCCACAGGAATTTGCACAACTTCTTCGTCCGTGGGAGCCTCCGGAGGGGAAGATGGCCTCTCATATTGTAGTAGGCGTGTCTGCAATTCAGTTACCTGTTGCTGGAGATCTTTTATGGCCTCTGCGTCGGAGGGAAGCGAAGCTGCAGAGTGGGTGGTTGGAGGGGCAGCTGTTGGGCCTTGTTGGTGTTCCTGCTTCAGTTGTCCTAGCTCCTCCGATAGCTTATCATGTGCTTCGAGTAGCATGGCATAATCTTCCAATATAATCTTGATATTATCGGGGGTCACTGCTTGAAACTTGGATGGGCTGATGGGTGCCCCCGGTGTGCTCTCAATAGCTGCCTCCAGGTTCTCTTGATTTTGTATTTGCAGACGTCTGTTCTCTTCCTGAGCAGCCGCAAGATGGCGTTTAAGTAGTGCCATATTTCGCTGAAGTTTTGAGTTGCGTTCCAGCTGTGTCCGTAGGTGACCTTCTACCACCTGCACTGCTTCCTGATCTACGTTCTGTAGCTGTACCTCCAATATATTGTGGGCTTCTTGGAGGGTGTGGAACTGTGTGTGGAGGCGAGTGTTCTCCTCTTCTAGTACCGCAAGGCGGAGCTGTAGTGTCGCTGAGTGCTCTTGCAGGCGTGCGTTTTGTTGCTGGAGCTGAATGTAATCTGTTCTTAAATTTGATATACAAGCCAACATGGTGTCCAATGCATTACCTATAGATGAGTGGGGGGTGTTTACTGTGGAAGATGCATGGGAAGGGAATTGGGGAAGGGAGACAGTGAATGATGTGTCTACGAAAGTTGTGTGTGTGGGTGAAATTGGTGGAGGGGGAATGGGAGGAGGTGAAACCGTGGGTGGAGGTGCCGTGGGTGGTGAAATGTCCATACCTTCAGGAGTGGGTGTTAGTGTGGGGCCTGCCATATACATTGGTATGGTAGGTGGTGTGTGTGTGGAAGTGGTGAATAGATGTGACGTGGGGTGGGGAGCTGAAAAGACAGGGAATGGTTGAGGGCCTGGTTGAAAAGCCCTAGCAAAGATGTCCTGGAGGGATTGTAGAAATGGAGAGAGGGATATCGGGGGTTGGGGTCGTAAATTTGAGGAGGGCTGAAAGGGTTGCGTGGTAGCAGGGAAGCCCATGAATGTGGATCTGGGGTCAGGATGACCGGTGGCTGAAGGCATTGGGGATGGTTGTCCTAGGGCAGGCTCGGGAATGGTTTCGGTGGGTGGTGTAGTGATGGGGTTTGCGTCAAAGACCGGGTTATCAGTGGTAGAGAATAGGGTGGCACTGGAGATCGGAGTACGGATGGTGAAGGTGGGGTCGGTGGGTTGAGCAGTCGATGTGGTTTCCACTGTTTCTCTTCTAGGAGGTGATGGTGGGGGAGTGGATGGTAGTGGTTCGGTGGACTCCTCATGGGTGGCGGGGTGCTGTTGACTAGCTGTTTGGGAGGTTGGTGTAGTAGTGGGCTCTTCTGCAACTGTAACGGGAATTTGGATATTTTTACCTGAGCGAGGTCGTGTCTGGAACCTTCGTGGGTCATATTGAACTGAAGGCCTCTGAATGGCAGTGCGCACAGCTTCTACAACTCCATATGTTTCTGCCATCAATAAGAGACCTTCCCTGTACTCTGAGTCAACTCCCGCTTCTTCCAACAACTGAGTCATAAGTACTCTGCTGCTCTGTTCAGTGAGTAACTGCTGCGATCGCACTCTTTCCATAATCTGATACAGCCTTCGGAGTTCTGCTGTATATGCTGGGGCTTCAGTGGTCTCTTCTTCATATGCTTCTTCTTCTTCCGGGTGTCCGTGTTGTTGGCTTTGCTGAGCGTCACTCCAATGGACATGTCTACCGTCTGTAGACTTTCTTCTTCTCCGTGAGGATGTGCCCTGCTCCTCTGCCTCTGAATAAAACTCCACATCAGAGAATTGTGTGCTTTGTAGGAATGCTTCGAAATCCTGGGGGTCCAGTCCTTCAGCCTCTCCAGTGGCAGCAAACTCGAATTCAGGTGTAACCGGAGGAGCTGATGGGGTGGGTTGTGTCGTAGTGTCAGATTCCGACCTGGGTATCCTAATGGTAAAAGGAGGTACAGTGCCCTCTCTTAATGGTGATGCCTCAGGAGTAGTCAGGACTTCCCTTGTCTGGACACACGGAATCACGCCCCTCATGCGCTTGGACTGATGTGTGGATGTCTTGAGCCTTTTAAACATTTGTAATTGTGCCCAAGTTAAGGCACGCTCAATGGGGACATCATATGCCAAGCATCGGTAAATGATGCGTGTGAGTGCACAGCATCCGTTCACCACTAATTTCCTAGAAGCCCGTTTGTTCGCTTCATACAACTGATCTATAATCCACACTGGTAGCTTAATAGGTAGCGCACCTGCTTCCGCCAAGTAGAGAGCAAACCAGATCTTCTTGTGTGGTTGCGTGAATCGGTCTTGACCGGGGAAGGCGAAATGTTGCATGCACATGCGGAGAGGGATGGACACATTTGGGGTGAGGGCTGCCATGTCTTTCAGCTTCACTACTTTCCTGTCCTTCATGTTGTTGGGAACGAGAGCATCCTTTTCTGAGGGTACATGCGTGCCATGCATCTTTAAAGCATCACTCACTAGCTCCACAGTAAGTTCAAACCTCTTCAACTCGTTGTTGCCCAGCAATGAGGGGAGAACAAATGATCCGGGTTGGTCCTTATCTTCATGAGCTTGTAATGTAGAGACCAGATAGTAACATCGGAGGAGGTCGGGTTTAGGTAGTGGGGCTTCAAAATATTCCGCCAACCCTGCTCGTTGCCATATGGTCTGTAGATCTTCGGTGTTCTGTAAAGTCTCGAACTCCTTGGAGAAAAATTGGAATCGCACCCATGATCTGTCATACTCGCATTTAGACTCCCAGATATACTTGGCCTCACCTAATGGACCGGGCATGCCATTGAACCAATGAGAATTCGCATGAACTCTTTCCGTGATTCCTGTAGGGGGATCTGGCACCGGGAGTTGCTGGAGGTGTTGCATCTCCACTGGTCGTTCAGTCGGGGGCACATCCACAAGTAGGCTATCCACATCAATCCCTGCAGTGAGTATCCCTACTTGTGAGCCCGAACCTGTCGCTTCTGCCATTTTTCTTCTTGCTTTCTGATTCTGTGAGAATATAGAATCATGTGTTAACATCGTAATGGACAAAATAAATCCGTTGTTGTCCTCGTTACAACATTAACATGAGGTAGATGGTGAGTTAGTGGTTAGTAAGTGCACGAAGACAGTGAGTGTAGTTAACGTTTGTGTATTCCTAGGAGACTAATGCCGTTAGTAAGTGGGGTGAATTTACAAATCGGGGTCGGGGGGTTTATTACAGATCTTAGACTGCCAAATGCAGTGGATGGGCTTTGCTTTCGGTTTCGTAGAGACTCCAGAGAGCTGTGTCGGTGTCGCTGTTTGGGAGTGGGGCCTTTTAAGGACCCACTTATAAGTGATTACATGCATGCTCATGGGTCTTGGTGTGTTCCTAAGTGTTGAGCACGAGGGAATACTGGTTGTACTCGTAGATGGGTTATGCTGCATAGGTTGTGGCCTTGGTGTAACTACTTGTGCCCTCAAGCAAGCCTTAGGCACCCAAATTTGTCTAGATTGTGGGCTTGCCTTCATCGACTTCTTGGGCACCCAAATAGATTTTACTTTAGCAGAAGAATTTCTGACAGACTTCTTATTAGCGTCATGTTGTTGGTTACTAATAAGAGGCTTTGCCCATGTAGTTGACGGTGGTGCACCCGGTCGTTCGCCTTTCCGCACCCACACCTGGTTTATTTTCTGGGACATTCTGCTGCGCAGGTACTTTTGATCTCGGACATAGGTAGTACTCGGCTTCTTCTGCTTGTGATCCTCCTTTGGTTGCTGCCTCCTTCTGGCCTTTGGAAAAGAAGGGAGTTCCGTTGCATCCCTGACTCCTTTTTTGCAAATATCATTCCTCTGCAACACAGGGTTTTGAACAAGAACAGCATGGTCATCTTCATGTGTACCCCTGGAAGGACCAGGAGTCTGTGCCTTTCCTAGTTCCTTGAGTGCTCCATCGTCTAATTCTACTGTGACTCGACTATGATTGAGCCAAACCTGGAGAAGTCCACTTCTTAGGTTTAGATTGACTGCTTGGTCATAGATCCAATCCTGACCCAAGACGAGAGGTTCAGTGAGATCCTCATCTTGACACACTAGTACTTTAACGGTCATTGCCTCATCGTGAATGTAGAGGGGAAGTTCCACCTCGCCCATGCAAGGGGTTTCCACTCCTCCCAATCCTATAAGATATGCTTCCACAGGATTGACAGTCAATTGTAATTCTTGGCAGTAAGACAATTTAACAGCACTAGTGGCTGCACCTGAGTCAATCAAGGCTCTTACGGTCCTTGCACTCTTTCCGTGTCCTATATCTAAGGTTACGAAAGGACGTCTATCAATTATCCTATGCGAGCTTGTTCCTGCGACTTCACACATGGCCATAGGAAATCCATGGTCTGCAGAGTCATTCGCTCCAGGCTGATCTCTACCTTGCCTTCGTAATTTCATCCTTCTGATGCGTTCTAAAGCTTCAGCTTGAGCCTCTTCTCGAACTCGCTTTTCTTCCTCTTTGCGTTTCTTAGCAGTGTTGAGTCGACTGAGCATTTCCTCCGTGAGGGGTTCCTGATACAACTTGACTCTGCAACCGCTAATATAATTTGGGAGAACATCACCCTCTAATGTGGCCAATTGTACTGCTCCGCTCGTGGAGATCCTATTGATGATCATAGGTCCGTAGCCTCTCTTTTCTAGCTTCCTCGCGTGTTGTTTTAGTGTATAGACTAAAACTAGATCTCCTGCTTTCAAGCCTTTATCCTTCACGTGGGCATCAAAGTATGCCTTCTGTCTCTTCTTGGCTGCGTATATCCCTGCAGCGGCTCTCAGTCTCGTTTCCCCTAATCGTTCAAGGTCAAAGATCCTAGAGGAGAGCTCATGACCTGTCCATTCGTGCTCTTGTGCTACTCTCAATGTAGGGATCAGGAAGTCCAAGGGTAACACAGCGTTTTGGCCAAATACCATCTGAAAGGGGGTGGCTTGGAGTACCGTTTTGTAGGCAACTCGGTATGCCCAAACAGCATGGTGTAGCTGTTTGTCCCAATCAGAGCGTTTAGTGTTCACTAATTTCGTCAGTACATTGCATAAAATCTTATTAGTGCTCTCAGCTTGTCCATTAGCTTGAGGGTGATAAGGGGCAGACTTCTTGTGTATTACCAAGAATTCTTGGAGTAGATTTTCAATCACTTCGTTCAAGAAATGAGTGCCTCTATCACTTACAAGCTCTATGGGTAGCCCATATCTCGTGAATACATTCTCAAACAAGAATTTGGCAGTTGTTTGAGCATCGTTCTTGGTTGTAGCTTTTACCTCAACCCACTTGGTGAGATAATCTGTTGCCACAATGATGTATTCCGCATGAGAACCCTTAGCTGGGGGATTAATAGGACCTACGAAGTCTATTCCCCACTTAGAGAATGCACGTCCACCCATCATAGGTTTCAGTGGCATCTCATCTTTGCGTATAGGATACTGAGTCCTTTGACAGACATCACACCGTTTCACATAGGTATGTGCATCCATGTGAAGGGTAGGCCACCAGAAGCCCGCAAATAGTATCGCCTTGATTACCCGATCTGGTCCAAAGTGTCCTCCTGCTACACCTTGGTGAGCAGTTTCCAAGATCTTCAGATATTCACTTTCGTGGACACATAGTCTCAGGTAACCATCTTTACCACGCTTATATAGATTATCACCAATGAGTGAGTAATCCAAGGCTTCTTGTTCTAAACTCCTTTTCCTAGCCAGAGTCATGTCTGGAGGGAATGTGTTTGTCCTCAGGAATGATACTAGTGGTTCGCTCCAATCTGGCACAATGGATACTTGATAAAGAGTGGCATGTTCCACTGGTGGTTTAGTGCAACAGATTGGGCATTCCTTGCACAACTTTTGGACATCCGCTTCCATAGTTGGCCAATGCACTCCGAATCTCTTTAGAGTCTGTAAAGTTCGTTGTTTTGAATGGTGTTGCTCTAATGCACCTACATGTGCTAATTGCAACCATTTAGCGTACTCATCCTCTTCTACGCAACAAGCCAAGATCCCTTGATCTGTGTGCTTGTACATGCTTCCTGCCATGATGTGGTATTTTTGGGCTTTTACAACCTCTCTGTTCCGTGTGTTTACCACAGGATGGTTAGGCCCGTATGTCAATACTGGTACCAATGGCTTAGCCCACTGTGGTACAACTTCCAAATTAAACAAGTAAGCATCAGGAAGGTCATCTGATACTCCTTGTGGGGCTTCTCCCGATGTGAGCCTAGAGAGATGATCGGCTCTCAAATGAGTCCTACCTTTCCTTACCACAACCTCAAAATCGTATTCCATTAGCAAGAGAAACCATCTTACTAATCTTCCTGTATTGCATGGCTTGTTTACGAGATATAACAATGCCTGATGATCAGTAAAAAATTTAAACTTATTTGCAAGAAAATAGTGTCTAAATTTCTTAACTGCGTATACCATGCCTAATCCTTCTCTCTCCGTAGTGGTGTAATTCCGTTCAGCCGCATTCAATTGTCTACTGGCATAGGCAATTGGAAGATCCATATTACCTTCACCAGTAGGTTGTGCAAGCACACATCCAATGGCGTAATTGGATGCATCCACATGAACATGGAATGGCTTATTCCAATCTGGTGTGGTCAAGATTGGTGCTGAACATAATCTTCGTTTAAGCTCTTGGAAGGAATTCTCACATTCATCCGTCCACTCAAAGTTTGTCAGAAGTCCGTACATGGGCTTTGCGATGACAGCATACATGTGGATGAAACGTCGGTAATACCCACAATGCCCCATGAAAGCTTGTACTTCCTTGACATTCTTTGGCCTAGGTAGCTCTGCTATGGCTCTCACTTTTTCTTCGTCGGTAGATATGTCATTCTTTGACACTATGTGTCCTAGAATCTTGCCTTGCCTGACCATAAAAACGCACTTTTCTGGGTTCAGGCAGACTTGGTATTCTCTACATTTGTCAAAGATTTGTCTGAGTTCAGGAATATGGGTTTGTCTAACAATAGAATGAGCACAGAGATCATCAACATAGACTTCTAAACTCTTCCTCAGGAACTCCTTAAACACATGGCACATCAGCCTCTGGAAGGTGGCTGGTGCATTGGTAAGCCCAAATGGCATTACTCTAAAAGCAAAAATGCCCCATTCTGTGGCAAAGGCTGTCTTATGCTGATCCTCTGGAGCTATGGCTACTTGATTGTAGCCCGAAAATCCATCAAGGAAGCTGTACACTTCCTTGCCTGCCACTCTTTCTAAGAGATGTTCTGTTATGGGAAGCGGATAGTTATCTCGAATTGTGGCTGCATTAACCTTTTTCAAGTTAATGCACACACGCAGCTTGCCATTCTTCTTGGGCACCACTACGATGGGGGACACCCATTCAGTGTGCTCAATTTCGTAGATAAATCCAGCTTCAACCAGTCTATCTATCTCTTCTTTGATCTTAGCAGCATAATTATCGTTATATGTATAAGGCTTTTGCTTCGAGGGTTTAGCATCTGAGGTCATGGGAATAGTGTGTGAGCATATGTCTGGGTCAACCCCTTTCAAATCCTTGTAACTCCAAGCGAATACATCTCTGTATTCTCTTAGCAAGGCAATCAATTCATGCTCTTCTTCTTCTGTCAGGTCATGGCCTATATACGTGCATCTCTCCTCTCCTTCTTCTATGGCCACTACTATTTTCTTGGTGGTTTCTTTGTTAGCATAGGCCTCTCCTGATTGTGCTTCTCGTTTAGGCATTCTTATCATGACTCTCCTGTCATCTATCTCATACTTCTTAAAATTTTCTGGGACCTCAAACAAAGATTCTTCCTCCTCTGGTGAGACTTCTTTCTTCTTTCGTTTCTTTCCTTCTTCCTTCGGGGTCATATGTGTTGCTAATCTTACATCATTTGTAACCTCTCCATGCCTCTGGGGTTGAAATTCTACTTCATGGAAGTATTCTTCATCTGATGCAAATGGTGGGTCCATAATGATTGACTCTAGATCGGAGTCACTTGCATCCTCAAATGCATCAGGGCTAGGTTCGCATTCTTCTAGAACTGCCTCTCCCATGATTGGCTCTATGGAGAAGACTGAAATATCATAGCCATCCTCATCACAGTGAGGTGTCCATTGTTCCTCGTTGATGGCTACGTCCATTGTTGCTAAGATTTCTGCCCAACCGTGAGGTTCAAATTCTTCGTCTGGAAAAACTACAGGTGCATAGGCTGGGTCTTGGATTGATCTATGGGTTTCCTTCGCACCTACCTCTCTGGCTTTCTCTCTCTTCTCTTCTTCTACTGCTACCTTGCACATCCATAAGTGGGTGTCTTCATGCATCCATGAGGATCCAGACCCTATGGAATGCACCGATTCTGTATCATCTTTGGCTCTATGGATGGGATTCCACTGGATAGGAGGGACATCTCTATGAGAATAATCCTTGAGATTGACTTTGGTTGTAACACCTAAGTGCTGCAGGTACAAAGAATTGGTCCCCCAATCCTGTACCACTTGCAACTGTCGCATGAATGGTCTTCCTAAAATCATCTCATAGGCATGATTTTTGCTGAAGTCACATATGGCAAAGGTATGTTCAAACTCGACACCACAAGTGGTGAGAGTTATTCCTTCTAGCAATCCTAGGGGTCTCTCTATGTGACCATCTGCCATTTGCAATTTCATTCTCGTTGGCCTGAGTGCTGGCTTGCCCCAACGCTTCCATAAGGAGGTAGTGGCAATTGCAACTCCTGCACCTGAGTCCAAAATTGCCTTCGTGGTGTAGTCCTGGTAGGTGATGGGAAGATAGGTGTTCCCTTCTTCACCTTCACACATATCCCCGATCTTATCCAAGGGAATTTCTGGCACTGTCCTATGGGATCCTATCTGGGAACGAGGTTTTGCTATCTCTGGTACTTGTTTGGCTACATGTTTCCATAATTCAGGTCTAACCTTGAGTAGCTCTTCTAACCTGAGATTACACTGCACATTAGTGTTCTTCACTACCTCTGTGTTCCTAGGAATGACTGAGTCGTCGTTCCTTACCATGACTGTGGGTGCTCTCATACATGTGGACTTTGCTTCCCATGGGCCTGTGAAGTGGGGTAGCTCTTGTATGGAATTAGACTCAAAGTCTAATCTCTCGTGAGACTGAACACTCTCATGCTCCCCGTAAATAGATGGGATGTCTTGTGGGAATTGGTCGTGTGCATCGTCCACAAGTTCAAAAGGAGGGGCGACCTCGCTTTCGTTATCCCATTTGTCTTCTTGAATCTCTCGTAGGAAGTCTGGTGCAAACCGATTCATAGAAGAAGAAGTGTCTGGCTCCGTAGAATTGGGCGCATAAGCAACCTGTGAAGGAGGGCTGATTCTATTGTTGACTCTCTCCTCGTTCTCGCAAATGGCTGGAGCACAAGCTTCTTGGGGAGGATTACTTATTCTATTACTTTTCCGAACAGGCTCACACATTCCCTGAGAAGGAATGTAGGCAACCTGTGGAGGTACTTGAGCTTTCGAGGGGGGCTCATCTGCCTTTTGGGGGGGAATATAAGCTTCTTGAGGAGGCCCACGGGCTTCCTGAAGAGGCTGGCTTACCCGTTCTCTTGCCCTTCCCTTTCTTTGAGGGGTAGATTCCTTTTCTGGCTGTGCTATTGGCCTCTCTATTCTTTCTACGGAGGGGAAGTTGTCCGGTTTAGGGGCATTGGCCACATACACTTCTGATTGGGACTGATTCCTGTTTTTGCTTGCTTTTTCTTGGTCTTGATTTTTTTCTTCCTTGTCAGATCTTGCAATTATCCTCTCTAACTTCTCTAGGAATCCATCCAAGTGTAATTGCGTTTTGGCTGAGCCTGAGTAATTGAAAAGGCGACTGGCTTCAAACATAGTCTGAGCCAATGCGACCATTTTCGCGCATAGTTTGGTTCTTTCTATCTCTAGGTCAGCTCTAGGATAGCACTTGTCATGATCCGTGACGTTTGGCCCTTCTTGGATTCTGGCCTGATATGCTTTAAGCATCATGTCTATGTCTTCGGGAGTGGGATCAGCTAATACCGATCCTGTTTGGGGTGGTGGGTGGGTTACGTGGGCTGTCTTAGAGGGTGGAGGGGTGGAGGGTGATGGGGATGGTAGCGGTGGTAACGTGTGAGAGTGCGGTTGAGATGTGATCTCTATGATTTTAGCCTTGGTTTCTCGTAGACTTTCCTCAAGTTCACTCATCTTCTTTGCCCATTGCCTTTTCATACGTTCGCGGCTATCTTTCCAAGCTCTTGTTCTCTTTTTATTTTGGCTCTCAGTATCGCTAGCATCTGGACTCTTTTCCTGGCCTACCCCTTGGTTTTGCTGCAAAGCTTGAGCTCGAGTGACTACCTGTACTGGTGCAGTGGAAGTGACACTTCCTGAGGAGTCTACCACTAACCCAACAACGTTGATAGGGGTGATTTTTGGCATGCTATTGGGGTTCTTAGGGCAATCTCGTAAGAGATGCTCTTTTCCGCAGTCTTGGCAAAAGCCTTGGATAGTCACGGACTGAGTTTGTGTAGGCGGAGGTAAGGGACAATCACGAATGAGGTGATCACCTTGGCATCTGTAGCACGGCCCTCTTGGGAATGGAGGTCTGACTTGCCTAGATTGAGGCCTAGGATTGGGGTTTGTATACATGATGTTCGTGTAATCTGATTCCCAACTAGGTTCGTTCGGCTCTTCACTATAGTAGGACTCACCATGTTCTGGAGACTGCATGTAGTAAGCCTGGGGGCTATCCACATGGGTAGAATCAAAGCTATGATCACTTGGGTCATTTTCAGAGATCAAGGATGTTACAGGGACTATAGCTCTATTCAGGTTTTCTTCTGTAACAGCATACTTTACCGGAATCACATTAGCTGGGGCTGGGGTTTGTTGTGCTAGCACAGGCTGAGGCCTTTGTTGGTTTTGATATTGAGGTTGGAAATTTTGTTGTGGCCTGCCATATGGTTGTGGAGGGTACTGGTTCTGGTATCTGCCTTGTTGGTAGGGCTGAGGGTAGGGTTGCCTAACCGCCTGCTTGTTGTATGGGCAGTCTTGTGCGGTGTGGTTGGTGTATCTCCGTTCTATGGTGCAGTACTGGCTACTAGGGTTTACTTGGGGTTGAGCCATAATGGGACAGACGTTCGCCATATGGTCACCACCGCATGTATAGCACCTTTTCACAGGAGCAAACCTTGGAATTTGTTTGCTAGTCACACCTAATTTCTGAGCTACTTTTTCGGCCAGTTCCTCAATTGATGTGGCTTGTGTGGAAGATTGACTAGATGCACTATCTGAATCTTTGTAAATTTTGGACAGCTCTAGCTCTTCTCCTAGGTTATCTTCAATGTCAATGCACATACGTACACACTCTTCTATAGTCCTAGGGTCTTTCAGATACACATAGGATCTCAATTTTGGACTCAACAATCCGTCAAGGAATAAGGCTACTTGTTTAGCAGATGTGGGTAGCTCCGAAATAGGGCACCTTTCAAGATATTGTCTAAATCTTCTTCCGGCAAGTCTCACAGTCTCTTGAGGGGTTTGTTTGAAGCTGTGAATCAGTGAGGAGGTGTTGTGCCTTATGCCACTCTTGGAGAACTCAATAATAAATGCTTCTAGGAGTTGGTCTATGCTCCTGAACTGGCGCTCATCCAATGGTTGAAACCATGTAAGTGCCGTATTCCTCAGGGTTAGACCGAAGGCATTGTACTGCGTGAATAGATCCTCAACTTGTTCGGCTCTCAAGACTTGCTTGAACTCCGCCACATGATCATAGGGATCTCCTGTGCCGTCAAAGTAATTCTTCATGGACTTAACTAGCTGGGTGGGTCTCAAAGTTCTTGTGTGCTCTCTAGGCCTCGGCAGAGGGAATCCATCTACATTTCTTTGGTTCCTGTGGGCTCTATGCATCTCAGGTTCTACCCTATTCGTCTCCGTTCTCGTTCTTTCTCTGCCCACTGGATTGGCAAAACTTACCTCTGGTCTATCTTTACTTCTGTCTCTTTGCATACCATGAGCCTGGGATGTTCCAGCCCCAGGGTGACCATAGGATACATTTGATCTTGGTTGAGGGAAAATAAATTCACCCTTCCAAGTGTAAGCATGCCTATCATTTTCTGTCACCACAAAGATCCGTTCTGAAGCATGATCTAAGTAGGTCACTCTGCCTGGGCTATCCGGATCCTTAAACTCATAGATCATGATATTTCCTATGTCTGTTGGCTGATTAGACTTATACCTCCAAAAGGCTTCATCAGTTTCTCGATTAAGGAGCAACTCTATGCTCTTGTTGTCTTGAGGGACCCATTCAGGCGTGATAAGCCTAGTGAGAACTGATTTACCTCGAGGGGTTCTAGGTTCCGCATCCATGTTCCCTTGTTCCAGGTCCCCTAAGTCCGCTTCTGAGATTACGTTCCCAAAGTCATCTGTCCTATCAGGGTGACTAGTGACTACATATATAGTTCCTTCTTTGTCCAGGTATGCACCATTTTCAAACTTGACAGCTGGGTGCTCTAGTCCAATGGATTGATCAGGGTTTTTAATCTGGACCACAGATCTTCCTAAGCCGTCCTCATAGATGCTAGCACCTAATCGGTTGGTCCTAAGGTACTCCAGCTGCGTTTTGTAAGGGCCTTCTACCCTGTACAGGTAAGGCACTCCTGAACTTCCCGTAGGTCTGTCCATGCCTTGAGACATTTCTGACTCACTGGTCTCAGAGCTAGGGTAGTATGAGTGGTGGCTCAACTGCTGGGCCCAAGACCTTGCAGTGTGATTGACACTAGCCTCTGAAGACCTAAGGCTTTGTCTTCCCCTTGCTAAATGTCGTCCTGATCTAAGGTTCATATGCCTAACTGATTAGCCCAATTTTTTTTCAGAGTACAACCTCGTTGCCGATTAATTGGTACCAGTCACTTGATTCTTTTTAGTTATTTTATCACGTTTGAGTTCTTGTCTGATATCACGTCGTCAGGAATGTTTGAATGTTGTTTCGCACTTGCAATTGATCGTTCCACGTTAGGTTCTTTTCCTTTATGTTATCGGCAGTGCAGAGATTAAATTTTTAACTTGAACTTGAGTTTTTAGGTAGTCTTCAACTTGATAACTGCCTATCGTCGCCCTGACTTACTCCTACCTCTAATCGCTCTTAGCCTAGGCTAGGAATTGACGAAGAGGAGTTGAGAATATTCCGACCTTTCTTGCCGAACCTTGCTCTTTAGTGCTCGAGAAGTTGATTCTCAAGCGTGTGCCACACCCTTGCTTGGATACTCTCAATTGCTTCTCAATAGGCCATCACACATTCGTCCTCAAAGCTCGATCCCCGGCAACGGCGCCAAAATTTGGTGTAGCTCAGTGATGAGTAGCACCTCCTTTAATGTCAATCCGGGAAGACGTGAGGATGGTATGAAGACCTCGAGCAAGTGGCGGCACAAGTGCGTGAGTGAGAAGCACACAAACATGCACACACATACACACACACGCGCACACACGGCAAGACAAAGAGAGAGAATCAATGGAGTGCTTTAGATTACTTTCACAAGCTCTTACAAGTTTGTTTCAATTACAATCTAACCTCAAAAATGAGCTCTCTAGCTCTTTTTATAGTTTTTGACTAGCTTTTGGCCCTGTCCAGACCTAGTGTCCGGCCTAGTTAAAAATTAGGTTCCAGGGCTTATTTGAGGGCTCAAACGAAGTCTAAAAATTATGAAATTTGGTACGATGGTACTTCTAATACTCCTCAAGCTCGAGGACTCCTCGGCTTGCACAAAATGGAGTCTAATCTACCAAAAACGGGATTTACAATGTTTGTGTAGTGATTAAAATCACTTGGGTTGTACATAATCTATGGGAAAAAATGATCTGGCCTTGTTGCCGTATTGTGCATGACTCCTTTATTGCTTTGTATGCCAACACAAGCACACATTGATCCCTGCACATTTGCTTTAGTGTTCTTTCACCTATGTGACCTAACCTCTTGTGCCATATTTCTAATTCTGAAAGTGTTTGATCCTTGTAATTATACAAAGCAATGTTCTTGGTGTCTTCTAGCTCAAAAGTAAACAATCTACCTGATTTTTCCCCCTTGGCTATCCTTCTGAATCCATGTCTTGGGTCCTCCACATATGCTCCATGTTGTGTGAATCTAACCTGCAAACCTTTCTCCACAATCTGACCAACACTCATTAGATTCTTGGTGATGGTTGGTACATAGAGTACCCTGCTCAATAGATTCTGGTTACCATCACATGTCTTTACATTTCCAATCTTTACAACAGAGTGTTTAGTATCATCACCTGTTTGTACCTGATGTTTGCCCTTGGGTTCTTCCAAATCAGAAAGTAGTGCCACATTGCCAGCTACATGGTTAGAACATCCTGAGTCAATATAAAATAAATGATCATCATTTGTACCTGCCTTGGAGGTCATATTCATGATCAATAGGGAGTCATCTTGCTCCTCTGTGTAGTTGTTGTAATCCCTTCTATTTCTGAATCCACCTTGGTAGTTACCATTGTGGTTGTGGTTGTAATTATTGTTGTATTGATTGTTGTATCCATTGTAGCCTTGGTGTTGGTTGAATCTGCCTCTCCCTTGAGAGTATCCACCTCTTGAGTAGCCTCTTCCTCTCTGATTCTTGTAGTTCTTGTAGCATTCATCTGTGGTATGATTGGACAGTCCACAAATGTTGCATGGTGATGAGTTGTAGGGTCTCCCCCTACTTGACTTACCTCCTCTGCCCCTGCCTCTTGATGATCTACCTCTCCCTGCATAATTAGCTTGGGAGGTAGAGCCTTCTTCATCCTGTTTCTTCGCTTTACCTTTATCCTTAACTTTTTTATCAGTATAGAGAGCAGAGGGGTTGTTACCTTTTGATTGATCTCCTGCCTTTGTAAACTTTGCTTCATGTGTGAATAGTTGGCCCATAAGTGTTGTGAGATCTGGGGTATGCATGTCCATATAGAGGTCCATTGCAGTGGTGAAACTTTCCCACTTATCATCTGCCTTGAGTCCATTTGTTACTTGCCTGACTATTTGCTCCTCTTCAATCTCCTCTCCAATGCTTGCTAATTGGTCTGCCACATCTTTAATCTTTGTCACATACTCTGAGACTGATTGCTTGCGCTACTTCCTGAGGGTTGTGAATTCAATCCACAGTTGATTCTTCCTAGCCCTTGTGTTGGAAGAAAAGTATGTTGACAAGGTTTCCCAAGTCTCTTGGGAAGTCTTACAGTTCCTTACATGAGGTAAAAGAAAGTCAGATATAGAGTTTAGAAGGTAAGACCTTGCCAAAGCATCTTTTGCACACCATTGGTTGAGCCTCTCATGTTCATCCTTGGTGGGTAGTCCTCTAGTTTTGAATGAGGGCAATTCCTCATCTCCTGATATGTATCCAAATAAGCTCCTTCCTTGTAGATAGGTCTTCATCCTCAGAGACCAAGCTTGGTAGTTGTTCCTGTCCAATTTGTCAATGAATGAAGGAAAACCATCTCCCATGTTTACCTTATTTGCTCTGATACCACTGTTGGGAGTGATAGTAGGATGCACTCAAGAGATTGAGTTGGTGCTGCTATACCTGCTTCACACCAGCCCTCCTTTGATTCCAGATATGCTTAGTACACACCTTGAGCTTCCAAATGATACCAAGAAAGCATATATGTACTTTGCAAACGATGTGTGTAGTGACCAAATCAAAACAGATAACTTGGCACTTCAAAAATCAAGAAAAACTTTCTATTTCTGTAGTGACACCTGCTCAGTCTTTCACTTAGTGTGACCAGCACACTAACAATTGATCTAATTCCTTCTGGACATATTAAATTAGCTTAACAAGCTACCATTTGCAAGTGGAATGAGCAGAAATGATAAACTACTCACTGAGAAATCAATTTAGCAAAATTATATGTACCCCCGACTTTTTAGGAACTCTGCAGACACAGACCAGTGTGCACTTCGATCGAGATTTCTCCGAGATGGCTGATCCAATTGATTTGAAACTTTGTAGGTGTATAGTAGACTTGGAGCTGGTTCCAATGTGCTTTGAATCACTTGATTTGGCTCAGTAGATCCTTAGATATGCTCCTTTGAAGTTGACAGACTTGGAGAAGATAACACAGAGAAACAGATATGATGAATGTGTATACTTCTATTGATTAATGTGTTTGTACAATCTCATTAGCATGACAAGCATAGCTAAATGAGGTATTGTGGTGTAGGCTATGAAGTAGCACACACACACAATAAGTTACAATAATGAAATGCCTCGGGAAGTGAGCTGAAAATGAGTGACACACTCGCGACTTTTCCACTTCATCTTTTATAGAAGTTTTGAGATCATTTGAATTTGAAATTCAAATCTAGGCTCCCTAGAATCTCTCCTCTAAAGTTAGGGAGATATTCTCTCCATTAAGTCCTCTAAATTTCCACGACTAATCAAGTAGGTGTACTCATATATATGCCAAGTCATTTAAGACTTTTACAAAAGGGTAAAATGGTAAGAAACTTTAAGCATAAGTTCCTATGGGTCTTCCCTTATGTAGAGTCTTCAAGTCAATTGTCCTAGCCAAGTGTGATGGCTTGAATTGCACCAACAGAATGTTCATCAATTGGACATTAAAACAACATTTGTGAATGGTGACTTGCATGAAGAAGCGTATGTTTTTCAGCCCCATGGCTTTATGTAGAAAGGGCATGAAAACCAGGTGTGCAGGATAAAGAAGGCATTATATGGTTTAAAGCAAGCAACACGTGTTTGGTATGAAAAGATACATGCCTATCTGAGTGCACATGGTTTTGAGAACAGTCCAACTGAAAGCACCTTATATGTCAAGCGTGCTAGTGAAGTACTTCTGATCATTGTGGTGTATGTTGATGACATGCTAGTCACTGGTCCTCATGAGATGCATATTGCTGATTTCAAGGCTGATTTACATGCCTCATTTGAGATGTCTGATTTGGGACATTTGCATCATTATTTGGGCATTCAGTTTATGCATGTTGATGATGGAATGGCTTTGTGTCAAACAAAATATATTAACACATTATTGCAGTGTTTTGGACATGAAGACTGTAAACCTATTGCCAGTCCTATGGAGACAGGTTTACAATTGAGTCTTCATGATGTTGGATATGCATTTGATGTTATTGTCTATCAGCAGGTTGTCGAATGCTTGATTTACTTATGCATTGATGGAGAGTGTTAATCTCCAAAAGAACATGCTACTCTTGTAATTAGAGCACCTCTATAACAAGAGTGACTCAAACCTTTGCCAAATTTAGAGGATCAATGATCAATTATAAAGATTTTGAAAAATCTTTGAAGGAGATGACTACACAAAAAGTCTGTTGCACATATCTCTCACATTAACTTATCAATTGTGTAAAGTTTTTTATGAAACTTTGCACAAGGTGTCGCCTATAGTTTGCGCACCTTCTCCAACTTGAATCACACGAAAAGATTTAGTAGATCTTGAGAAATGATCTTAACAAGTTATCTATGTCTAAAACTGCTCTTCTGAAAAGTCGATTCAGACACCTGTAACTTCTAACACTTGGTTCTCTCAATCTAGAACCCGTTTATACAAATGCTTTTAGCCATAGATAGCTTATCTTCTAGCTTAAACTTTGACTCCTTACTCATGCAAAACTTTAAGCTGTGCACTGAGAAATGATCAAATCATTGACCATCAAGATTGCACCTATTTCAGGAAACAGTGAACACTTCTTCACATATGAATGTTCCTACTCATAATTCTCATAGCCTGTTTACAATTAGGCTCTCCAACTTTAACCATAGACTCATTAACTATGGACTTAGATGTCTACAAAAGGATTCTTGAAATGATCAAGCACAGAAGGAGAATGCACAGAAACATCGGGCACAATTTTCTTTCATTCCTGAAGGAATTTTACAACTAAATGAGAGAGGTAATCTTCATACTTCTCAAGTGTCTAAAGAACATCTAATTCTCTTCAATTCTTGTATTCTACACTCTCTCATATTTGCCCCGACATTTCCTTTATATATATATAGGCAAATATTTACAAGTTCATGACTATACAAAAGTATAAGTGAACTATCTCTGTATTAATGTACATATGTGTACACCTCTTCATCTTCTGAATGTATTCTTCCTTCATGCTTCACATCTTGAACCTTTTTCTTCAGTCCTTGACTTCAATTCTTCATTAAGACATCAATTGTTGATTGCCCTACACCAACAGCTCCCCCTCAATCATCAATTGAGGTTTTCTCTATCTTCTTTATACCTGCCATGTCTTTGAATCTTTGTAGCTTTGGTCCATCCAAGCTTTTGGTTAGCATATCAGCTATCTGATCTTTTGTTGAAGTATGTATTACTTCAATCTCTTTATCCATCACCTTCTCTCTTAGAAAGTGATACTGAATCTCAATGTATTTGGTCCTGGCATGAAAAACAGGATTAGCAGCTAAATACAATGAACTCATGTTATCTCCATGAATGGTGGGTGTACTTTGTATGATGTCAAAACTCTTCATGAGAGTCTTAAGCCATATTACTTCCTTTGCAGCTTCAACCATCCCTTTGTACTCTGCTTCTGTAGATGATAAAGCAACTGTGTGTTGCTTCTTTGAACACCAAGAAATTAACTTATCTCCCACATAGCACAAATATCCATAAGTTGATCTCCTATCATCAGGATTACCTACCCAATCTGCATCACTATATATCTTGATGTTTGTATCTAATGTAAAACCATAATACAAACCCTGTTTGAGTGTACCCTTAATGTACCTCAACACTCTTTGTCATGCAATCCAATGTTCTTTCCTAGGGCAATGCATGAATTGAGACAAAACTCCAACTGCATATGACAAATTAGGCCTAGTTAATGTAGCATATATCAGACTACCAACCAAACTCTGATATAGTTTCATATCCTTGAACTCTTCACCTCCATATCTGCTCAATTTGTGATTCACCTCCATTGGAGTAGGTGCTACCCTGCAATCATTCATCTTAAACTTGATCAACAAGTTTCTCAAATACCTTTCTTGAGTCACATACA
The DNA here is from genome assembly GCA_020310875.1 of Ceratopteris richardii. Lineage (NCBI taxonomy): Eukaryota > Viridiplantae > Streptophyta > Polypodiopsida > Polypodiales > Pteridaceae > Ceratopteris > Ceratopteris richardii. The sequence goes on along the minus strand of CM035409.1, from coordinate 202,208,876 downwards.
CTCCATGTTGAGTGTATGAAATCTCCATGCCCAAGAAATATGACAAGTCTCCCAAATCACTGATCTTGAATTCTTTCTCCATTTGCTTCTTTAGGTTTTGAATGCCTTTCTCATCTGTACCTGTAAGAATTATATCATCAACATATATGCACATGTATATGAACCCATCATCACTTGCTTTGACAAGCAAGCTACTATCTGCTTTAGATACTTGAAATCCAAGTTCCTTTAAGAACTTCATAAGTCTATAATTCCATGCCCTTGGGGCCTAACCATTTAAAAAAGCATTCTTCACATCTAATTGACATAATTTCCAACCTTTACATGCAGCAATCGCTATGAGTGTCCTGATGGTTGTCATCTTTGCCACAGGACTATATGTTTCATCATAATCAATACCCTATGTCTGAGCAAACCCTTTCACAACTAGTCTAGCTTTATACCTAGACACACTTCCATCTGCAAATCTCTTTGTCTTGTAGACCCATTTGCATCCAATGATCTTCTGACTATTTGGTTAAGGAACTAAATCCCATGTCTGATTCTCCATCAATGCATCATATTCTTCCTACATAGCTTTCTCCCAATTTTCCTTACCTTTTGCCTCTTCATATGTAGAAGGGTCTTCATCTGGCTTTATCATATAAGCATAATCTTTGGTAGCCAAAAAAGAAGTGTCATAGCTATACCTTGTAGGTTGCCACTTGTGTCTTGATGACCTTCTAAGTTCTCCACTCCTTGAGGTTTCTGGTTCATCACACTCAGGATCAAATCTTGGCATTTCTTCAACTTCAACCTGTACTTCATTATTCTCCTCTTCATCAAATATTTGAACCTTTGATTTACCTTTCTTTTGATTCACAACTTCTTCATCACCTGCATTAATATTGATTGTACCTGCATACCAAGTACCTTGCTCATCAAATGTAACATCCTTTGATACAAGGAATTGTTTTGTAGATGGACTCCACAACCTATATCCCATCTGCTTATCATCATAACCAATGAATACATACTTTTCAGCTTTAGGATCCAATTTGTGTCTTAATTGGGATGGCACATATGCATATGCCAAACATCCAAATACTTTGCAATGATCTAGAGTAGGTCTCTTACCCCACCATGCCTCATATGGTGTCACACCCTGCAAAGCTTTACATGGTAACCTATTGACCAAATAAGTAGCTATGTTTACAGCCTCAACCCACAAGTAATTTGGGCAATTTTTCTCCTTCATCATGGATCTTGCAAACTCAACAAGAGTTCCATTTCTCCTTTCTGCTACACCATTTTGTTGAGAAGAGTACCTGCAAGTAATTTCTCTTTTTATGCCTGCATTCCACAAGTAATCACTGAACTCATTAGAGAAATACTCTCCCCCTCCATCTGACCTTAGTCTCTTCAATTTATGACCTGTAATTCTCTCTGCATACATATGATAATGTTTGAATGTATTGAATACCTTTGACTTATCTTTGATCACATAGATAGTGATCCATCTGGTAGCATCATCAACATAAATCACATAGTACCTTGAACCATTGACACTGAAATCTTTTGATGGTCCCCACACATCTGTGTGTACCAACTCAAGCTTCTCTGAATACATAAAACCATGCTTGGAATAAGATTGCTTATGAGCCTTACCTAATTGACATGCCTCACATGTGTATGTCATATGTTGACCTGCAACATTAGGCAATCCAAGCACTGAACAATTGTTAATCATATCTTTGATACCTCTTTCATTAAAATGTCCAAGCCTTTTGTGCCAAAGATCTAACTCAGAGATCTTATGTCCTCCATAGGTGAACAAGGCATGAACAACATTACCTTGGATCTTCAATGTGAAGAGAGATGGTGGATGCAATCCAAAGATGAGTAGGTGCTGCTACAACCAGCTTCACACCAGCCAACTGAGACTTCAGAGTTGATTAGTAGACCCTTTAAGCTTCCTAAATCCACCAAAATATCAGCCAAGTACTTTGGAACATGTATCCCAAAAGTTTAAGTCAAGACAGACTAGTTGCAAAATGACTAGCTCCCAAAACTTGCTATTTTTGGACATACACCTGCTGGAAAAAATGAACAGTGCTCTCAACCTGGTAGGGATTAGAAAAATTCCTTTTGGTCATAGCAAATAGACTTAGCAAGCTTCCCAATCCAAGTTAAAACACTTCAAATGATGGAATGAGCACTGAGAACAAGATTTATCAATTTCTGGAACATGCCCACCATTCTCGAGGCTCTGCAGAGATAGACCAGTGAGCAGTAAAATGCAAATATCTCCAAAACTATAAATCAAATGACCTTGAAAATTGATATGCAGAAACTAGACAATAAGAGCTATCCAACACACGTTTTAAATCACTGAAAAATGTGTGAAGAGATGGATAGGTATGTGCTTGAAGACGAAGAGGTGTTGCAAAATCCTTGATCTACACCAGCCAAATGAACTCCATGAGTATATGGTGGGCCCTTTTAGCTTGCCAATGGATGTATTAGACACCCTATGTACCTTGGAAGATCACTCTCAAAAAGATAGATCAAAACAGATAAGTTGGAGCTAGCTCAGAGGTGAAAACTTGCTATTCTTGGTTCATACACCTGTCTAGTGTTTTACATAATTCTCTGAGCACAGCAGCAATTAGCTCAATTCCTCTTGGGGAAGTCTAGGCAACTTAAAGAGCTAACTTGCAAGAGTAATCTCATAAAAAATAATGAACCACACACTGAGAATGAGTTTTAACAAGTGATGACATCATCCCGATTTTCATGGGCTGCTATAGAAATAGACCAGTGAGTAGACAAATCAACATAACTCCAAATTTAGGAATCCAATGATTATGAAAATTTGTATGGTTATACTAGACAGTAAGCTGAATCCAATAAGCTTTAAATCACTGAATTTGGATAAGTAACCACTAAGAAATGGCTCTGACAAGATGAGTGAAAAAGTCGGGTACCTGACAGAGAGGTGAAGATGAACGGACCCTGTTGACTTCAAATGAACATAACTGAAGATTGCAACATCTAAATGACATGAAAATTTATGAGCATATAGTAGAATTATAGAGCTAACTTTACCAAGTTAAATCACTGAACATGATGCACCAAGCTCAGAGAAAACATCTCTGCAAGCTGACTGAGAAAAACTGAGAGTAATGGCAGTGAGTAGTACACTTCACAAGAACATGGAAAGATGAACTCAAATAATCATGAAAATGAAAGTATATTGCTTGTACAATACAATGACTTACTGATACATATGTGTGCCTTGTAATCACACCTTGATATGGCATAAAGCTCAGCTCTTGGAGGTCTTCACATAGGTCTCTCTAACCACGACTAAAACTGCCATCTATTTATAGTTGAGTTTGGGAGGCTAACTTCCCTCAATCACTCAATCAATCAATGATTGATTTGATTCTCTACCTACCACAAATCACAAATTCGTGGCTCCTCTTTCCATTCTTGATCAAGTGGACTCAACCACTTAAGATTCTCTTACTTTTACATTAAGTAAACTCTTCCAAAGTTACAAGAGGTAGTTCACAAGTGAACTTTACATAGTCTTCTTTTTAAAGCTTTTTCTATGACTTTGTGGGACTCAAGCCAATACTTAGGCTTGTCATAGACTTGCTCCAACAGCTCCCCCTCAAGCCAAGTATGCTTGAGGTCTTCAATCTTCCAAGATTACCTGCAAACCAATCATAGCCTTGAATTTGCAAAGCTTTGTACCATCCAATGCTTTGGTTAGAATATCTGCACATTGTTGATGAGTGGACACATATGATATTTGAATCTCTTTGCTTAGAACCTTCTCTCGTACATAGTGATAATGAACTTCAATATGTTTAGTCCTTGCATGAAAAATAGGATTAGCAGCCAAATGAATAGAACTCATATTGTCACCAAAAATAGTTGGAGTTCCAAAGTCCAATCCAAGATCTTTGAATAATGTCTTCATGCACATAGCTTCTTGTGTAGCTATGGCAAGACCTCTATATTCAGCTTCAGTAGAAGAGAGAGCAAATGTGGGTTGCTTCTTGGATGACCATGAAATAAGCTTTGAACCTGCAAAGGTAAGATAACCTGAAGTGCTCCTTCTATCTTCCTTGGAGCCAGCCCAATCTGCATCAGAAAATAGCTTCAAACCTAAATCAGATACATAAGGATAATAAAGTCCTTCATTTATGGTTCCTTTGAGATACTTGAGAATCCTTTTGGCAGCATCCATATGTGGTTTTCTTGGTGTGTGCATAAATTGGCTTAGCACACTCACACTGTAACATATATCTACTCTTGTCAATGTGGCATAGTTGAGACTACCCACTAGACTTTGATATGATGTGATGTCCTCTATGAGTTCACCTTCATGTGAGCTCAATTTGTGATTGACCTCCATTGGAGTACCTGCAATCTTACAATCTTGCATCTTGAATTTTGCCAACATGTCCTTAATGTACTTTCTTTGAGTGAGAAACAAACCATGATCTTTGTAGACAACTTCCAAACCTAGGAAGTAGGTAAGTGAACCCAAATCACTTATCTTGAACTCTTCTCTCATATGATCTTTGATCTTCTTCATACCATCTGCATCATTTCCTGTCAATATAATATCATCTACATATACACATAGGTAGATGACCTCGGAATTACTCTTTTTAATAAAGAGTGAAGGATCTGCCTTGCTTGGTTGAAAGCCTTTGTCCTGCAAGAATGAAACAAGCCTGAAATTCCAAGCTCTTGGAGCTTGCTTGAGACCATACAATGCTTTGTTAAGTTTACACACATAATCAGGATAAACTTGATTCTCAAAACCAGGTGGTTGTGCCATATATACCTCTTCTATTATCCAACCATTCAAGAATGCATTCTTTACATCTAGTTGAAGTATCTTCCAATTCTTGGAAGAGGCAATACTAAGCAAAACCCTAATAGTGGGCATCTTTGCCACAGGAGAGAAAGTCTCCTCATAATCAATTCCCTGAGTTTGTGCAAAGCCTTTTGCCACAAGCCTTGCCTTATACCTGTTAATTGAACCATCAGAATTCTTCTTGAGTTTATAGACCCATCTTGAGCCTATTACCTTCATGGATGAAGTCTTGGGCACCAAATCCCAAGTGTTGTTTTCCTCAAGTGCTTCAATCTCTTCCTTCATTGCATGTTTCCATTCTGTTTTTGCTTTGGCCTCTTCAAATGATGATGGCTCCTCTTGGTTTATGTCCTGTGCTATGTAGATAGAATGTTTAGTTACTAATGAGGTGTCAAACCCATACCTTTCTGGTTTTTTCTTTTCCCTCATAGATCTTCTTAGGCCATGATGTGATGATTCTGCCTCATGTCCAAGTTCCTGCAATTTTGCTTTACCTTTAGACTTCCATGCTTTGATCTTTTCCATTTGAGATTCTTCATCATCCTCCGAGGTGTCTTGTTCTTCAATCTTTGATTGTTCTCTACCAAGCTTTGGAAAATCTTCTTCAAGATCATATGGTAAATTGATCTTCCTGCATGAATCTTCATACCATGAATTGTTCTCATCAAAAACTACATCTCTGCTTACCAAGAATCCTTTGTTGGTAGGGTTGTATAACCTGTAGCCCTTTTGATTGTTGTCATATCCAATAAATACACACCTTTCTGCCTTTAGATCCATCTTGCCTCTAACTTGTGAAGGAACATGAGCAAAAGCAATACATCCAAAAATTTTACAATGATCTAAGCTTGGTCTTCTTCCATTCCAAGCCTCATATGGAGTCATCCCATCAAGGGATTTTGAAGGCAACCTGTTAATCAAGTAAGTGGCTGTAGATACAGCCTCGGCCCATAAGTAATTAGGTAAATGCTTTTCATTTAACATAGACCTTGCAGCTTCAACAATTGTCCTATTCCTCCTTTCTGCCACTCCATTTTGCTCAGGAGTGTACCTTGTAGTTACCTCTCTTTTGATTCCTCTTTCTTGAAGAAAAGAATCAAAATCATGGGAGAAGTATTCTCCCCCTCCATCTGACCTTAGCCTTTTTAGTGATTTACCTGTTTGATTCTCCACAAGAGCCAAATATCTTTTGAAACATGAAAAAACTTCATCTTTGTGTTTCATAAAGAATAGGATAGTCCATCTACTGCAATCATCAATAAAGGAAACATAATACCTTGATCCAGATATTGAAGCTTCCTTGCTAGGTCCCCATACATCTGTATGAACCAACTCCAAGAGATCTCCATGCATATAACCTTTCTTCATGAATGGTAACCTGTGAGACTTTCCAAATTGACATGCACTGCACTTATAAATCATATGTTGTTTTGACAAATTAGGAAGTCCAAGTACACTTTGGTCCCTGCAGATTTGCTTTAATGACCTTTCACCAATATGTGCTAACCTTTTGTGCCATACTTCCAATTCTGTGAGTGTCTGACTACCATAATTAAAGAGAGCAATGTTTCTAGTGTCCTGTAATTCAAATGTGAACAATCTACCTGTCTTTTCACCTTTTGCAATTCTTCTGAATCCTTGACTTGGATCTTCAACAAATGCTCCTGCTTTTGTGAACCTGACTTGCAACCCTTTCTCTACTATCTGCCCAACACTTATCAAATTCTTTGTAATGGTAGGGACATAGAGTACCTTACTGAGTAGGTTGATGTTTCCATCAGGTGCTTTGACATTGCCTATTTTCTCCACAGGATGTTTTGTATCATCTCCTGTTTGTACCTCATGCTTATTCCTTGGATCTTCTAAATCTGATAGGAGTGCCACATTTCCTGCCACATGATTTGAACAACCTGAATCTATGTAGAAAACATGCTCATCAGATTTACCTTATGGCATAGCCATGTTCATGATCAATAATGAATCCTCTTTGTTTGAGTCTTCTGTGTAGTTATTGTAGTCTCTCCTTCCTTTGTAGCCTCCTTGATAGTTTGAATGATTGTAGTTGTTGTAGTTGCCATGGTAGTTATTGAACCTTCCTCTTGAGTAGCCATAACTTCCTCTATTGTATCCTCTGCCTCTTTGATTCCTGGAATTCCTAAAGCAATTTTCAGTTGTATGATTAGTTAATCCACAAATAGAACATGGGTTGGAGTCTTGGGATCTCCCCCTGCCTTGTCTACCTCCTCTTCCTCTACCTCTGCCATGTCTTCCTCTACCTGCATAGTTAGCTTGATATGTACCTGCTTCATCATCCACTTTCTTTGCCTTTCCTTTGTTATCTTTAGACTTGCTTTTATCCGTGTATAAAGCTGAAGATTGATTACCTTTAGAGCTTTCTCCATTTTTTATAAGCTTTGCCTCTTGAGTAAGTAGTTGTCCAATGAGTGTGTTGAAATCAGGTACATGCATGTCCATGTACAAATCCATAGCTGTGGTGAATGCTTCCCACTTATCATCTCCCTTCAAGCCATTGATGACCTGCCTTACAATTTGCTCTTCATCTATTACCTCTCCAATGCTTCCCAACTGATCCGCTATGTCCGTGAGCTTTGTGACAAAATCAGTCACATTTTGTTTGGGAGCCTTCTTGAGAGTTGTGAACTCCAGCTATAGTTGATGCTTCCTAGCTTTGGTACTTGAAGAAAAGAAAGCTTCAAGTGCATCCCACACTTCCTGAGATGTCTTACAACTTCTAATGTGAGGCAACAAAAAATCTGAGATAGAGTTGAGGAGATAAGACCTTGCAAGTGCATCCTTGGAGCACCATGTGCTCAATCTTTCTTGCTCTTCTTGTGTTGGTTGACTTTTGTTCCTGAAACTTGGCATAACTTCATCTCCAGCCACATAACCATATAAACTTCTACCTTGGAGATAAGCTTCCATTCTTAATGACCAAGCTGAGTAGTACCTCTGTCCAATTTGTCAATTGATGAAGGAAATCCATCTGCCATGTTGTCCAACCTTGCTCTGATACCACTGTGAAGAGATGGATAGGTATGTGCTTGAAGATGAAGAGGTGTTGCAAAATCCTTGATCTACACCAGCCAAATGAACTCCAGGAGTATATGGTGGGCCCTTTTAGCTTGCCAATGGATGTATTAGACACCCTATGTACCTTGAAAGATCACTCTCAAAAAGATAGATCAAAACAGATAAGTTGGAGCTAGCTCAGAGGTGAAAACTTGCTATTCTTGGTTCATACACCTGTCTAGTGTTTTACATAATTCTTTGAGCACAGCAACAATTAGCTCAATTCCTCTTGGGGAAGTCTAGGCAACTTAAAGAGCTAACTTTCAAGAGTAATCTCATAAACAATAATGAAACACACACTGAGAATGAGTTTTAACAAGTGATGACATCATCCCGATTTTCATGGGCTGCTACAGAAATAGACCAGTGAGCAGAAACATCAACATAACTCAAAATTTAGGAATCCAATGATTATGAAAATTTGTATGGTTATACTAGACATTAAGCTGCATCCAACAAGATTTAAATCACTGAATTTGGATAAGTAACCACTGAGCAATGGCTCTGACAAGATGAGTGAAAAAGTCGGGTACCTGACAGAGAGGTGAAGATGAACAGACCCTGTTGACTTCAAATGAACATAACTGAAGATTGCAACATCTAAATGACATGAAAATTTATGAGCATATAGTAGACTTATAGAGCTAACTTTACCAAGTTAAATCACTGAACATGATGCACCAAGCTCAGAGAAAACATCTCTGCAAGCTGACTGAGAAAAACTGAGAGTAATGGCAGTGAGTAGTACACTTCACAAGAACATGGAAAGATGAACTCAAATAATCATGAAAATGAAAGTATATTGCTTGTACAATACAATGACTTACTGATACATATGTGTGCCTTGTAATCACACCTTGATATGGCATAAAGCTCAGCTCTTGGAGGTCTTCACATAGGTCTCTCTAACCACGACTAAAACTGCCATCTATTTATAGTTGAGTTTGGGAGGCTAACTTCCCTCAATCACTCTCCAATCAATCAATGATTGATTTGATTCTCTACCTACCACAAATCACGAATTCGTGGCTCCTCTTTCCATTCTTGATCAAGTGGACTCAACCACTTAAGATTCTCTTACTTTTACATTAAGTAAACTCTTCAAAAGTTACAAGAGGTAGTTCACAAGTGAACTTTACATAGTCTTCTTTTTAAAGCTTTTACTATGACTTTGTGGGACTCAAGCCAATACTTAGGCTTGTCATAGACTTGCTCCAACAAAATGATCCGTACAACTCGAGATATGACCTTATGAAGGTACTGCTCTGAGTGAGTATAGCAGAGAACAAAACAGAGAAGTGAATGATGATAAATGTATAAATTCATATATGATTACAACCACATTGGCAATGAATCTTTGCACAATGGGAGTAGAATGATAGAGCTATGGAGTAAGCTCTTCAATCTCTACAAAATGACATGAAGTGGTCACGTACAAGGCTTGCTAATCGCCTCTTCCTTCTTGCTCCTTTTATAGCTATTCTTGGAGGGAGTTTTGAATTCGAATTCGAATGGCTCCACCTAAAAGTGATCCCCAAAGTTAGGAGAGATTCCCTCAGCTCTAAATTTCGTGGTTTTAGGTAGTTAGAGCCACGAATTTGCTTTTACATCATGGATGAGGTAAGCCATCCTTTTCCTTTTTTCTTTTTCCATTTACAAGAGATAAAATGCACTCTTTTACAAGAGGTGTTCACATGACTACTCATGTGACTTACAAATGAGGATAATATCAAGCATATCAAGCATGTAGGCTTGGGTAAAATGCACCAACATTCAATGTGAACAATCTTCCTTCTTTCTTCCCTGAAACAATCTGTTTATACCCATTGCTAGGGTCTTCCACAAACACTCCTTCATTAGTGCATCTAACTTCATAACCTTTTTCAACAATTTGTCCAACACTTATCAGATTCTTAGGAATTGTAGGAACATACAAGACCTTACTCAAGAGGGTGCTACCATCCTTGGCCTTCACTGATCCAATTGACTTCCATTGTGCTTTGTATTGTCACCTGTTTGAACTACATGACTAGTTACCTTATTTTCCAAATCAGTCATCAAAGCTATGTTGCAACTCAGGTGATTGCTACACCCTGAGTCAATGTAAAAAACTCTTTGGTCTTCATTTTGCCTCTCACAAGTTGCATTCATTATCAATGTTGAATCCTCCTTATCTGAAGCATAATTGTAGTAGGTATTGTTGTATTGTTGACTTTGGAATCCTCTACCTGCATTTCTTCCAGAGTAACCTCTACTACCTCTACCTCTGAAATTACCTCTTTGATTTCTACCACCTCTTCCTCTTGAATTAAAATTCTGATTATATTCACCATTACTCTGAGTATTATGCCAACAATCATTAGCTAAGTGATTTGTCTTACCACAAATCTAGCAAGCTTTGACTCCATCTTTATTACTCCTGCCTCTTCCTCTACCTTTGGCACCTCCTCTTCCTCTTAGGAAGTCAGCTTGGCTAGTTGTACCTTCATCCTCATTTGTTTGTTGCTTTCCTTTGATATTCTTCTTCATATCCTTTGAATACATTGCATGACCTGTACTCTTGTCACCTTCACCTTTGACATCCTGCTCAAAGGTTAACATATGTCCTAGTAACTCAGGAGTAAAATGATCAAGTGATAATTCAGTAGACAAAATGAATGGCTTCCATTTGTCATCACCTCTCAACCCTGTGAGGATTTGCCTTACCAATTTATCCTCCTCAATGTCTTCATCAACTTCTCCTAATGCATCTACAATGTCCTTCATCCTTGTTACATAGTCTGAGATGGATTGAGAGGCCTTCTTCTTGAAAGTGGTAAATTCTACCCACAAAGATGCCTTCCTTGACTTTGTGGTGTTTTGAAAATGCTCCTCCAAAGCATTCCATATATCACTTGCACTTTCAAGACCTCTAATGTGAGGTAGCAAGTAGTCATTGACTGCCATATAGATAATGCTCCTAGCTTGAGCATCTCTCTTCATCCAATTCTTCAAATCTGATAATTCTTCCCTAGTTGGAACACTAGGATCTCTAAATTGAGGCTTTTCTTCTTCACCTGTAATATAAGCTATCAAGTCTTTGCTCATAAGATGAGCTTCCATCCTCATTGACCATGCTGGATAGTTCTCTCTATCCAACTTCTCTATTTGAAGAGAATCTCCTATCCTTTCTTCACCTGTATATTGAATTCTTCAAACTTTATGAGTAATAGATGTACCTTTACTTCGAATAATGTTCCTTTTGTCTTCCTTGATGTCTTATGACCTCGTTATCAAGCTTTGTCCTCAAGCTTTCACCTTTTGAATCTTCAGATGTTGAATTCTTTGCACTTGCAGCAGTCGGGATCCTTCTTCCTTCAATTTTGATGCTTCCTGCTCTGATACCACTGATGGAGAGTGTTAATCTCCAAAAGAACAAGCTACTCTTGTAATTAGAGCACCTCTATAACAAGAGTAACTTAAACCTTCACCAAATTTAGAGGATCAATGATCAATTATAAAGATTTTGAAAAATCTGTGAAGGAGATGACTACACAGAAAGTCTGCTGCACATATGTCTCACATTAACTTATCAATCGTGTAAAGTTTTTTATCAAAATTTGCACAAGGTGTCGCCTACAATTTGTGCACCTTCTCCAAGTTGAATCACTCCAGAAGATTCAGTAGATCTTGAGAAATGATCCTAACAAGTTATCTATGTCTAAAACTGCTCTTCTCAAAAGTCGATTCAGACACTTGTAACTTCTAACACTTGGTTCTCGCAATCTAGAACCCATTTATACAAATGCTTTTAGCCATAGATGGTTTATCTTCTAACTTAAAGTTTGACTCCTTACTCGTGCAAAACTTTAACCTGTGCACTAAGAAATGATCAAATCATTGACCATCGAGATTGCACCTGTTTCGGGAAACAGTGAACACTTCTTCACATATGAATGTTCCTACTCATAATTCTCATAGGGTGTTTACAATTAGGCTCTCAAACTTTAACCATAGACTCATTAACTATGGACTTAGATGTCTACAAAAGGATTCTTGAAATGATCAAGCACATAAGGAGAATGCACAGAAACATCGGACGCAATTTTCTTTCAATCCTGAAGGAATTTTACAACTGGATGAGAGAGGCAATCTTCATACTTCTCAAGTGTCTAAAGAACATCTAATTCTCTTCAATTCTTGTATTCTACACTCTCTCATATTTGCCCCGATATTTGCTTTATATATATATAGGCAAATATTTACAAGTTCATGACTATACAAAAGTATAAGTGAACTATCTCTGTATTAATGTACATATGTGTACACCTCTTCATCTTCTGAATGTATTCTTCCTTCATGCTTCACATCTTGAACCTTTTTCTTCAATCCTTGACTTCAATTCTTCATTAAAACATCAATTGTTGATTGCCCTGCACCAACATGCATTACTTGTCCAGATATTCAGTTTGTTGTCTCACAGATGAGTAGGTTTATGCATTGCCCAGAAACCAAGCATTGGCTGGCAGTTAAGCACATCTTTCGCTACTGGAGTGGTACTATGCTACTTGGGTTGTTTTATCCCAAGGGAGGATCACTACTGCCAGATTTGCATTTTTTCTGACTCTGATTGTGCTGGTTGCTATGACACTAATGTGTCCACTAGTGGTGTTTGCTTCATGCTTGGTAGCTAATGTATATCTTGGTTGAGCAAGAAGCAGCCTACTGTGGCCACTTCCAGTTGTGAGGCTGAGTATAGGGCACGCTGATTTGGGTGATGGTCAATCTTCTGCCACCACCATCTTCACTGATAGTAGAGCTCATTGGCAGTTGCGAGGAACCCTATGTTCTATGCTCTCACTAAGCACATTGAGGTGCATTATCATTATGTCAGGGAGAGGTTCTCTGCTAGGGAGATCATCTTGGCATATGTGCCCACGCAAGAGAACATTGCAGACCTTTTCACAAAGGCTCTGCCTAGAGAGAAGTTTGAAGCTTTCCGCAAAACTTTGGGCTTGCTTCCTTTTGTGGAGTGATTTCCACATAGCTTGGCACTTCCTTATACATGAGTGCTAGCTCCTTGTTCATCGCGTCGCTCCTAGGGGGGATTTATTGATATATTTAGGTAGTGATGTGTGTAAACACACTAGGACTACCGCGACACTTTTTTCCCTCTTCAGGAGGTTTTTTTCCCCCCGCTTGTATATATGCATATTGCCCTAACAGGCTACTTATCTTTGTACATTCTACTGGTAATACATTCAATATTGTGTGTTGAGATCCAAGCCTCTTCTTATTCCTTGTGCTATTCATGTGCTTCCGCAGATGTGTAACTCCAACAGGATGTAACGTTCATCTTGATCTGGTCTACACAGTCACAATCTACAAGTCATCTTGGGTGATTACCACCATATTAGTCATTGGGCCTTGGTTCTCTTTCTTTTTTCTATATTGTATTCTTAGGCATCCCTACAATTACATATGATATGAACATACTCACCACAAAAAAGGCATCGAACGATTATGATTTTAGTATTCACACTATTCTTATTATTATTCTTATTATTATTATCTTATTCCATTGTTGGTACCCATGTTCATTAACCTCTTGAATTACAACATTTACAATTGTATGATTTTGCTACACCTTTGCATTATACATACAAGTAGTATGAGAGAGAGATCATTACTCTTACATATGACACAATATCTTTGATTAAACATGCAATTCTCCATTGTATGCCCTAAATTTCTACATTTTGTACAATAAATTTGTTTTAACGGGTCCTTTAACCTAGATTTATATGTTTTCTTTAAATCTAACCACTCGAGTGTTGAAACTAAACCATGCAAAAGGATCCATCCACGAGGAGGACCCAAAGTCATGGAATCAAGTTAGGAGCTCCACCAAATTCAATAAAATTCAAATCTCATAAATTACCCACCAAAAAATGCAACTACACTAATTGGTGGGTGGTTAGCTAGATTGTAGTAAAAGTAAAAGTTCTATATAAGAAGCATTTCATTTTGTTTATTGCATTATATGCATTCCGAGAGTTTCCAACTTAGTTTAGTGAACACTTAAACTCTAGCAAGCATCCCCCTTGCTTGCTTATCTCATTTCCTCATGACTTTGATCCTTTGTATCAAGAAGCATAGTTCGGCTTTCACAAATCTGTTTGTACCATATTGCAAAGCATTTTTTGCTCTCTCATTGTACTCATTTTCATTGATTTCAAGATTCATTTTTTCTCTCATATAGTTTCCCAAAGTGTGCCAAAGTTTCAAGTTCTTTTACTTAGTGAATTGTGAGAAACTACCAAGTTTGTGAAGCTATATCTATGCACATAGGTAGAGAGTGTTGCAAATGGATAGCCTGTCTTGCAATGGATAGTTCTCTCATCAGGACCATCCATTTGCCATGATTCAAAGCTTGTGGGTAGCTCTCAAGGTCTAGTCTAAGTCTAAAAAGTTTCGTTTTAAGTCTCTATAGAGGTATAGAGAAAATTCTATAATAGTGAGCATATATCAATCTTTGTGGGCCTAGTGAAGGGAAGCCATCTTCAATTGTTGCATTTTCGTGTTAGAATCAACCCCCATCATCCAAAGGGTTTGCAAAACCTCCCACTTTATTTTCCAATTGTAAGGCATTATCAATTACATCATCCAAGGTTATTCCTCCAAATTAGTCTATGATCATAATTTGGTGTTGTCTAAGTAGTAATCCATTGATGGAAAATGGGTAGTCACATCTTTTTGTAGGTGTTGTCCTCTAAAATTTGTCGTAAATGAGTTTTAAAAGTCGTGGCATAGTCTTGCACCATTTGCTATGGTTTCTATCTATTGTTATGCAAAAAGTCAAAAATTTATGCAGCAATCTTTCTTCCTAAGTTGTTGCAAGGAAACATCTTTTATTGCATGATATGTAGTGAAATGATTAAACTCGAACTCAGTAAGCCAACTAACCACTTCATTAACTAAAGTGGATTGAAAAGCTCGAGCCTTGTATGATGAGTTGGTTAAGAGTTTTCTTGACTCCTCAAGGATATTATATTAATTTTGAAGGTTCTCACATGGGCATCAAAGTCATCTCCTAGGAATCCCCCAAATTTAGTGTATGTTATTGTGAGAAATACTAGCACAACAGAATAGAGTAATATATAGATGGAGAAAAACATAGACAAAGAGATACACAAATAGAGATATAGAGAGCTCAAATTGCCAAGGCTAATGCAGCTACAAAGATGGTGCTATCCACCCATGCACTCTTGTTGACACTGAAGGTGGATCACAAAGCATGGAAGCACATCAAAGAAGTGGAAACACAAGAAGAAGGAGCATGTAGGGAGCTCCAAGAAGAACATGTCAAATTTTCAGAAGAAATCCCTATAAAAATAGTGATATTTATCACTAAAAACCATTGTAAATACCATTTTCCATTTTGGCAACTCCATTTTGTTCAAGTCGAGGAGTCCTCGAGCTTGAGGATATTAGAAGTACCATCCTACCAATTTTCATAATTTTTAGATTCCGTTTGAGCCCCCAAATAAGCCCTGGAACCTAATTTTTAATAAGGTCGAACACTAGGTCTCGATAGGGCCAAAACCACTAAAAAAACTATAAAATGGGCTGGAGAGCTCATTTTTGAGGCTAGCTTGTTGTAGATTTGAGGTTTGTAAGAGATTTCTTTTATAATCGAAGATCTTCCATTGTTCCACTCTTTGCTCTTACCTTGTGTGCGTGTGTGTGTGTATGTGTGTGCATGCTTGTGTGTTTTCACTCACTCACTTGTGCCATCACTTGCTCACGGTCTTCATACCGGTCCTCACATCTCCATGGATTGATATTTATGAGGTGAAGCTCCTCATGTTGGTACTTGCCATTGTGCTAGAGTGACACCAAATTTGGCACCGTTGCTGGGGAGAGAGCTTGGAGGACGAGCGTGTGATGGTAAGACGTAGAGTAGCGATGTTGGAAGGTAAAAAAATCACCATTTTCAGTTCAGTTTCTGTTTTTTTTTCTCCATCTTCATCTTCACCATCATCACCATCTTCTCCCACCTTCATCTTCTCTAATTTTTTCATTTTTTTGACCGTACATTCACTTCATTTTCACTTGCGGTTGTGAGAAAGAACCTTAGAGAGGGCACAGAATTGAAACACTGAAGAAATACACCTCAATAAACCCAAAAATTGAGTGAACTGTCTTAGATGTGACAAGACCTGCACCAAGTTTCATGAGTGTGGTATTGCGGGTTTGAAGATAGATTTTGCATCTAAAGGCACATAGCAGTGACAAGGAGGGCACAAGGTACTCATATTTGCAAAAATTTTTGAATTTGGACTCCAAAAAATCCAAGTGTCATGACCGGTTGAGTTCAAGTATCGCGATACTTGAATTCCCGTGTGTCGCGATATTTGGTAGATATCGTGTCGCCGATATCCAGGTGTTGCCGACATCTAAGTGTCGTGTGGCCAAGTGTCATGAATTGAAGTGTTGCGATATCCAAGTGTTGCGATATCTATGATACTCAAGCGTCACGATATTTGCAATATCCAAGTGTTTCGATACTCAAGTGTCGTGTGTCGTGACCACCGAAGTGTCGTGTGTCGTTTTCATCAAGTGTCGCAATATCCCTCAGGTGTCGAGTGTCGTGCTCAGGGCCAAGTGTCGCGATATCTGTGATACCCAAGTGTTGCGATATCTGTGATACCCAAGTGTTGCGATATTTGTGATACCCAAGTGTCATGATATTTATGATATCCAAGTGTCGCGATACTCAGGTGTCATGTGTCATGACCGCCGAAGTGTCGTGTGTCGTTTCCATCAAGTGTCGCGATATCTCTCAGGTGTCGAGTGTCGTGCTCAGGGCCAAGTGTCGCGATATTCCTCACGTGTCGAGTGTCGTGACCAACCAGGTGTCGTGTGTCGCCTACTCCAAGTGTCACGATACTTCCCTAGTATCGTGTATCATGGAATTCCTAGTGTTGTGTAGCATTTAGTTCAGATATTGTGTATCGTGGCAAGGCAAGTATAGTGTATCTTCTGCTTCCAAGTATCATCGATACTTACTAAGTGTCGTGTGTCGCCTATTTTGAAGTACTCCCTAAGAGGTCCTGTTTACCTGTTTTAACCCCCAAAACCATGAACTGGCATAACTTTCTCATACGAAATCCGATTGCTTTGATTTTGGGTTCGTTGGAAAGCTCGTGGAGAGGCACACACGTACCTCAAGTATTGCTTATTTACAGACACCAGAAGATCCCTATAAGACACAATTGGAATATATCAGGACCAACCAATTAGGTGCACACATCTATGAGGATGGCCTGAGACGATCAGTGGTCCAACTCAAAAATCCGGATCAACCCTTTGGACTTGAACACCTAGTGTTCAAGTTTGAATAGGGTTCATACATGGATAAGGAAGGAACCATGTATGCGGTAACCAACCTCCCAAATAGGATAGATGAGTTTGGAAATATCATTCTTGAGAATGAGATAGGAGACCTAGAGCAAGGGACCTAGGAGGAGAACCCAAGACTCCTAGAGGTAAGTCAGTCTTGACTAGAGTAATCACTCCAGATTGGATCCCTCAAGATAACAAAAGCATAGAACTATTCTTGAATAGAGAAACAGAGGAAGCCTTTTGGAGATTCAGGCCAGATCGATCCAGCCCAGTAGTCACCATCTATGAATTCGAGGATCCAGAGATACCAGGGAAAGTTGTCTATCTAGATCACATATCTGAGAAAATGTGCTTGGTAACAGAGCAAGATAGGCATGCATTGGCACTTGGCAAGGTGAATCAATTTTCCCTCCACCAAGATCTAGTGTTTCCCATGGTATCCAAGGAGTAGGATCATCCAAGGCTCATGAAACCCAGAGGGAAAGAACCAGAGAGAGACCTGAGGTAAGCTTTGCACACACGGTGGGTAGAGACCAATCGGGATTAGGAACTAAAAGACCTGAAAGGGAGAGACATATAGTACATAGGCATCAAAGAGATGAACATGATTTTCCATTGCGTAGACCACGAGAGCACTCAAGAACCCTTACATGTTAAGAGCTGAACAAGTTGAGGACTTGTTCACTCAGTTCAAGGCATTTGGTTTGACTCTCAAGGGTATTGCCTTAGCTTGGTTCCAACCCCTTAACAGTCACAACTATAGAGAGATAGGTCAACTGCTAGAGGAATTCATTGTAGAATTTTCCAAGAGTGGTATCAGGCATAACACATCATCCCTGATCCACAGCTTCAAGCAGACACCCCAAGAAACAATGCGACTTGCAAGAAGAAGGTTTAGATAGTACTTGGAAAGATGCCCTGTGCTAGAATTACCCACAATAGCCAAACAAGTGGCCTTGTTTTTAGATGGCTTACTGAGCACAAAGTTAAGGTCATATATGTACTTGAAAGAGCCTAGATCCATAGAAGAGTGTGTGCGCATGTGCATTGACATAGAGGACAACTTGGAAGAGGAGTTAGAATTATCCAAATTCTATAAGGACTCTAAGAGTTCTACTAATCATACCTCCAGAACCTCCATTGAGATAGATGAGATAGTTGAGCAGGTTGCCAAGAAGCTAGGAGTTCAAAATAGACAAACACCAAGGGTCACCTCATTGAAGTGATGTTACAATTGTGGAGGAGATCACATGGTTAATGTTTGCCCAATGATGGCTCAGTCCGAAAACTCTAATGCTCCATATTGCACTATTGAGAGAAAATACACAAACCACACGGCTCAAGATTGTCCATACAACAGGCAGGCTACCCAATGATGGCTCAACTCCAAGGAAACTCTAATGCTCCATATTGCACTATTGAGAGAAAATACACAAACCACATGGATCAAGATTTTCCATACAGCAAGCAGGCTGTCAGACAGAATTATCAGCAACCTTATCAACATGGTAGGTATCAGAATAAATACCAACAACCATATTATAGGCCGGAGCAGCAATATCAAGCACCATATAAGCCATAGCCAGTCCTAGGAAACCAACCACGAGCTCCTGCCAATGTGATCCCAGTTAAGTATGCAGTGGCAGAGGAGAACCTTAAGCGAGCATTGGTTCCACTAACCCCTTTGATCTCAAAAAATGACCCTCATGCTCATAGTTCAAACTACTCCCATGAAGGTAGTCCACATGGTTATTATACAGTGTCACCAGAGCATAGTGGGGCTTATTCCATCAATACAAGACACCACTTATGGACCAAAATTGGGAGCCAGAATACTCCAATGTCATGTATACAAATCCCAACCCCAGGCCCCAAGCGAGACAAGTAAGACCACAAGCCCCTAGAGGACCATGTTTTAGATGTTAAGGCAACCATTTCATTCGTGAATATCCCCACTCACCAACTCCGGGACAAGGACAAAACATCACAATACAAGGCTTTTGTCCTGAGTGTGGCAAAGAACATCTTCCAAGAGAGTGTCCTAGGAATCCCTCTAGTGCACTCAAGGTTACACCCATCAATGTGGTAGGCTTAGTGGCGGATTCAAGTTCAAGTAGCAGTAATGTGGCTCATGTACAAGCAATTACTAAGGCACGATCATTAAAACAAGATGAACCAGCTGAGCAATCAGAGCCAAGTGAATCAAGAGAGCCTAGTAAGAGGAAAACAAGAACACGAAAAGATACCAGGGAGAGAACCAATCGTAAGTGGAATAAAAACTTATCTGAACTAGAGGAAAGCCTGAAAGACACACAAACAAAAATAGAAGACATTGCATCTCAAAGCCCTTCGCAGGCCGAAGCTCCATCCACTGCACCTCATCCCACCCCATCACCCACTATAAATAAACCACAACTAGGGACTGTTCTTACAGATTCAACCCTAGAAGGCTTGGACATGATGTTCAAGGCCTACCAGGCTCGACTTCAAGAAGGGCCAACAGTTGCAAACCTAGACAAGAGTTACCCTAGAGCAGATTTAGAGATTGAACGGACGAAAATGTGCATGAAAATGGTAGAGCTAGCTCAAGCTATGCTTGAAACCACTCAACGTTCAATCAGACAAACTCTATCAAACCAGATTTGCATTTCTAGGGCTTACTAGAAAGATTAGAGCAGTTGGTAAACAAGCCCCAGGTTTCTTTACCTCCACAAGCTCAACCAATTATTGAAAAAGAAAGCTCTCCACCAATGAAAGCTTATGTTCCTGATTCCATAAATGAGGGAACACCTCTTTCAATTCAACAGTACTCTCAAGAGTTCTTGTGGGAAATACAAGAGGAGAAATGGGCCAAGGAGAAGGGTAATCCCCCTCCTATTCTTGAATTGACGATCTTCACGATCAATTTCCCTAAGACATTCCGTCTATCTATGGAGACCAAACAAAGCAACAAGAAGATGAAAGACTAGATTTTGAATCTAATTCTTTACAAGAGTTTCCACAATTCACAGGTCCATGGGAATTTGAATCTCTCCAGATTAGAGATCCCACAATATTGGTAAGAAACGAAGACTCAGTGGTTCCAAGGAACACTCATGTCGTGAAGAGCACTAAGGTTCAGTGTCATCTCATCGTAGTAGAGCTGCTCAAAGCAAAACCTGAGCTATGGAATCATGTGAAGGATCAGGTTCCAGAACTTGATTCCAATATGCCAAAAGCAGGCTCTAAGCAAAAGTTCTAGAGATACCTCTCGATAAAATAGGGGACATGAATGAAGGTGAAGAAGGTAATACATATCTTTCCATCACCTACCAAGGTTACACAACCAAAGCGATCGTAGATTCAGGTGTGGGTGTTGCTATTGCGACCACCTCCTTGTGGAAGCGATGGGGCAAACCCACATTAAGACCAACTAGAATGAAGCTTCAAATGGCCGACGGTCATTTTCCATTGTAATGGATAGTTGCTTTAATTCAGAAAAGCACTATCTAGAAGATGTAGGAGTATTTAACCAACAAGAAGAAGAACCTCTCACAAGCATTAAAACGGTAAATTCAAAGGATGGAAGTGAAGGTAGTAAAAAGAAAAAGACAAGAAAAGCAATGAAACAAGAAGAGGAGGAATGATTGTTTGAAGTACCAGAAAACTTCAAGAAATATGAAGTTGAGGATCGGAAAATTTTGGTATGAATGCCTAAGAGAGAGGCCATCATAGGAGAAGCATATGATAACAAAGAAAAGACCAAGCAAATTGTTGTAACCATTGAAGAGAACGAAGAGAGATGTACATAAATAGGAGATGACCTAAGTGCAAAAGAAGAAGTAGAGCTTGTAGCTCTATTAAGGGAATACAGGGACGTGTTTGCATGGCACTATAGAGATTTGAAGGGCGTAGATCCAAAAATTTGCTCTCATACGATCCCCATGACTGTTGATGCCAAACCCACCAAAAAAAGCCCTACACATATAATGACACTTATGTAGCTAAAATAAAAGAAGAAATCGACAGGTTGATTGAAGTTGGATTTATCTATGAGATTGAGCATACTGAATGGGTGTCCCCCATTGTAGTGGTGCCCAAAAAGAACGGAAAGTTGCGAGTGTGTATTAACCTTAAAAAAGTTAATGCCGCTACGATAAGAGATAGCTATCCGCTTCCAATCACCAAACATCTATTGGAGCATGTTGCAGGCAAGGAGGTTTATAGCTTCCTTGATGGATTTTCAGGCGACAACCAAATAGCCATTGCCCCAGAAGATCAACACAAAATAGCTTTTGCCACAGAGTGGGGAATCTTTGCATTCCGCATGATGCCATTTGGGCTCACCAATGCACCTGCAACATTCCAAAGGCTCATGTGTCATGTCTTCAAAGAGTTCTTCCAAAAGAGCTTAGAAGTATATGTGGATGATCTATGCACTCATTCCCAAGAAAGAAGATACCACATCCCGGAGCTCAGACAGATCTTCAACAAGTGCAGAGAATATCGAGTGTGTTTGAACCTAGAAAAGTGTGTGTTCATGGTACGACAAGGTAAAATATTAGGTCACATTGTTTCTAAGAATGGAATATCAAGAGACAAGGACAAAGTTAGAGCCATAGCTGAGTTGTCGAGGCCAAGGAACATTAAAGAGGTACAAGCCTTTATGGGCCATTGTGGATATTACCATAGGTTCATCCACATGTATGCGATCATAGCGAAACCTCTTTATGCCTTGCTGATAAATTTTGAGTGGAATGATGAATGTGAAAAATCCTTCAATGAGCTAAAAAGACATTTGTGCACAGCACAATATTGACCAATATAGGATGTGTACTAGCACAACCTATAGTTGAAGGAAATCTAGACTTGTCTATAGCATATGCTAGCAGACAGCTGAATGTAGCTGAGCGAAACTATACAACAACGGAAAGAGAAAGCTTAGGCATGGTATATGCTATGAAGAAGTTTAGACACTATCTATTGGCCAACAAGTTCAAGTTTTTCACTGATCATCAAGCTTTATTATACTTGGTCAATAAACCTTGCAATACAGGCTGCTTAGTAAGATGGTTCCTCTTACTAATGGAATACGACTTTGAAGTTTGTTGTCAGGAAAGGTAGGACCCACCTTAGGGCAGACCATCTTTCTTGCATCACTTCAGGAGAGCCACTGCAAGGAGTGTCTTATGAATTGCCCGATGCTTATCTGTTCAATTTAGAAGTTGTTCCTAAATGGGCAAATAAGTTGGCACCTTTCCTAACCTTCGGACCTGCAAATAAAAACGTAAAAACAAACAAAGAAGAAATTGTCACATCACAAAAATATCAAATACTGGCAGGAAGCATGTACAGATAAGATACAAATGGTGTATTAGCTTGTTGTGTCGAGGATGATGAACATAGTAGTTGGTTGCAACAAGCCCATGAAGGATTGCTAGGAAATCACTATTCTAAACAATGAACATTTCAAAATCTAAAACGTTTAGGAGTGTATTGGCCTAGTATGCACAAAGAAATACATGAATGGATTAGGAATTGTCCAGTGTGCAAAGAGAGATCCCCGGTGGAGCATGCTACCCTTTATCATGTGTCACTAATTCCAGATTGGAGTGCTCCATTGGTAGAATTTATGAGATCACGAACACTACTAAACGAGGCTAGTCTAGCAAGAAACGAAGCATGGAGCAAGAGGCTAAAGACTATGCCTTAGTAGGAGACAACCTATATCAAAGAGGAAAGATGGTTACCTAAGACTGTGTGTTCATGAATCGGACTATTTGAAAGTCTTAGAAAGTACACACAGCGGTGTGGCAGGTGGACACTTTGGGCCTGACCGAGTAATTAAGACCATTCTATTCTCAGTACTTTGGTGGCCCACTCTTCATATGGATGCACATACCTATGTGAAGAAATGCGACACATGCCAACGTGCACAATATCCAATACAAAAAGATGAGATGCCTTTGGGGCCAATGATGGGAGGACGTGCATTCTCAAAGTGGGGTATCGGCTTTGTAGGTCCTATTAACCCCCTGCTAGAAACTCCCATGCAGAGTACATTATTGTAGCCACAGATTACCTTACAAAGTGGGTAGAAGTAAAAGCTACGACAAAGAATGATGCTCAAACGACGGCTAAGTTTTTATTCAAGAATGTGTTCACTAGATATGGGTTACCAATAGAGTTAGTAAGTGATAGAGGTATACACTTCTTGAAAGAAGTCATTGAAAACCTTCTCCAAGAATTCTTGGTGATACATAAGAAGTCTACCCCCTATCATCCACAAGCTAACGGACAAGCTGAGAGCACGAATAAGATCCTATGTAACGTATTGACAAAACTCGTAAATAATAAACGCTCTGATTGGGACAAACAACTTCATCATGTTGTTTGGGCTTATCGAGCTGCCTACAAAACGGTACTCAATGCCACCCCATTCCAAACAAGCCCAAGCTTACAGACAGATGTCTTTGTTATTCAAAAGACCACCCGGACGAGAAGGTTGTCGGACAAAATGCAATGCTACTATTAGATTTTTTAATCCCAGCTTTAAGAGTAGCATAAGGGCATGAGTGGAATGGACATGAATTGTCCTCTAGGATCTTTGACCTAGAAGGCTTAGGTGAGACGAGGCTACGAGCGGCAGCAGGCATCTATGCTGCAAAGAAAAGACAAAAGGCATACTTTGATGCACACATCAAGGATAAAGGACTGAAAGAGGGAGAATTAGTGTTGGTTTATACACTAAAGAAACATGCCCATAAATTGGAGAAACGAGTATATGGACCCATGATCATTCATAGAATTTCCACTAGCGGTGCTATTCAATTGGCCACTCTAGAAGGGGACATCTTGACAAACTATATTAGTGGATGTCATGTCGAGTCAAGTTGTATCAAGAACCTCTTACAGAGGATATGTTAGTGAGACTCAATACTGCTAAGAAACGAAAAGAAGAAGAGTTGAGGGTCAAAGAAGAAGCACAGGCAGAGGCTAGAGAGCACATTAGGCGAAATAAGTTACAGTGACTAGGCCTAGATATCAACCCAAAAGCCCCAAAATATCAGATGGACATGTGCCAAAAATTGGGCATAATTACTTCTCGCATAACCGATCGATGTCCTGTAGAGGTAGGACAAGGAAAGAGTGTCAAGACGGTGAGAGCATTATTGACTCAGGTGCAGCAATTAGTGCAGTTAGACTTTCATACTGCCAAGACTTGCAATTGAACATCAAGCCCATAGAAGTGTATCTCATAGGTTTGGGAGGTGTGGAAACCCCTTGTTTGGGCGAGGTGGAACTTCCCATCTACCTTCAAGATGTTCCAATGAAAATCAAAATGCTAGTGTGTTAGGATGAGGACCTTAAAGAGCCACTTGTCTTGGGTCAAGATTAGATTTACGACCATGCAATCAACTTGAACCTAAGAAGTCAACTTCTTCAAGTTTGGGTACAGGAACAATGCATTACATACAAGGGGACTACAGCCTACAAGGGCTAGTAGTGAAAAAATGAAGAACTAGACAACTGGCTATGCTACATGTGGAAGATGGACCGCTCTTGTTGGTACATGATGGATGCTACCTCTCCAAGAACTACATGGAACAACCACTACAACAAAGGTCTGTCAGGGATGACAGACTCTAGAGGGGGGGGGGAGTGTTGACACTCAAGATGGAGCACAAAGCATGGAAGTGCATCAAAGAAGTGGACACACAAGAAGAAGGAGCATGTAGGGATCTCCAAGAAGCACATGTCAAATTTTTAGAAGAAATCCCTATAAAATTAGTGATATTTATCACTAAAAACCATTGTAAATACAATTTTCCATTTTGGCAACTCCATTTTGTTCAAGACGAGGAGTCCTCGAGCTTGAGGAGTATAAGAAGTACCATCCTACCAATTTTCATAATTTTTAGATTGTGTTTGAGACCCCAAATAAGCCCTGGAACCTAATTTTTAATTAGGCCGGACACTAGGTCTGGACAGGGCCAAAACCACTCAAAAAACTATAAAAAGGGCTGGAGAGCTCATTTTTTAGGCTAGCTTGTTGTAGATTTGATCTTTGTAAGAGATTTCTTTTGTAATCAAAGATCTTCCATTGTTCCACTCTTTGCTCTTACCTTGTGCGCGCGTGTGTGTATGTGTGTGCATGCTTGTGTGCTTTCACTCACGCACTTGTGCCATCACTTGCTCACAATCTTCATACCAGTCCTCACATCTCCATAGATTGACATTTATGAGGTGAAGCTTCTCACGTTGGTACTTGCCATTGTGCTAGAGTGACAACTCCTAATTTGGAGATTAGATGGTGATCTAGTCAAACTCTAGATGAAGGGCTTACTAGTGCATAATGCTATGTAGAGCTACACATGGACCATGCTTATATGGCTTTTATAAAGGGAATCGATATAGATAAACATGGTCGCGAGAGACAAAATAGTCGACAAAATATATAGTATGATAATATCTCCAAGGCAAGATGTCCTATCATCTCAACCCTACAGGTCAGGGGGAAAGGCCCCCTAGGCCCCACAAAAGGGGGCAAGCCCCCCCTCTGCACTCCCCCCATTAAGGTTATATGGGGAAGCTGTGCGGTGCCACAAGGCCTTTATTTTTAGCTTGAATGGCAACCTAATGGCCATAAGTTTATGCCCTACCTAACCTAATGGCTAGGCTCACAAAGATCATCTATTATAAAAAATGGGCACACTTGGAAGTTAGGGTTCCACAAATGTTTGAGCTCTCACAATGGCTTCTCTCATAATCGGGGCCTTACAAATTATAGCACCATGAATCATTTGTGGTCAATTGAGGGTGGACTATAGTATTTCTATCCCCCCCCCTCCCAATGTCCACCCTACTTTGAGCTACCTCCTTGGTCCAATGCCAAGCTTTTGAAAGTGTCAATGAAGTTTCTTTCTCCCAAGATCCTTGGTGAAGATGTCTGCTCCATTTTCTTCAGGTGGACAATAGCTTATCTCCCTAGGCAGAGCCTTCGTGAAAAGGTCTGCAATGTTCTCCTGCGTGGGCACATATGCCAAGCTGATCTCCCCAACAGAGAACCTCCCCCTGACATAGTGATAATGCACCTCAATGTGCTTAGTGCGAGCATGGAACACAAGGTTCCTCGCAACTGCCAATGCGCTCTGACTGTCAGTGAAGATGGTGGTGGCAGAAGTCTGATGTTGGGGGATTCTTAGACAAGAAGGAGTTTGAGGGTTTGTAGGAGAAAAGGAAAAGACCAGAAGAGGAAATACACCTTGGAAGCTTCTGCCGATTGATTACAGTAAGACAATTACAATGTTTGAAGCACAATACAAGCCAATACTTCTGTGCACAATCACACAGAGTGCTCAATTACAAAATACCAAATATCCCAAAGTCTTCTTGCCGCCGGCCTCCTCTGCACCAGACCTCCACCTGCTTCAATCTGCTTATCCTTGTGCACACCTTGCACCAAGCTTCCACTAAGGGGGAGGAATGAATACCTTGTGTCGGCACGCACACACTGCAAAGAGACCTTGAGATCCTTGGGGGACTAGCTTAGCACTCTCTGCACAATCCCTTAGTCACTCTCTATGCACTCCTTCAACTCCACTTCTCTGCGTCGCACACTGGTGACTCTTGCACTTCTCTTTCTTGCTTCACTTAGACTATGCTTCTCTTGCTTACTCTAAGATTGATCCAAGAATAGTCCTTGCCTTGATTTGAGTGTGTCGATCACGTACGCTCCTAACTGCAGTAGTATCTTGGTGCTCACTTTGATGTCCCAAGATTGTCTTCACAAGTGGCAACCAACAACTCACTGTTTTGTCCTGTAGTGACTTTAGACTAAAACCAAAAATTTTAATGGGGGGCCATACTTTCACCTACGCGTATGTTGTCACTTCACATACCTTCACATTTTCCTTTTAAGTCTTCACTTTTGCACATAAGAGGGGGTTCACCTGAACCTTTCAAAACACTTTAAAACACACTTTGAACCTTAGGGAAATTAGAGAAAATACCTCTGCAACCTGCAACCCACTTTCTCCAATTTACCCTTTGTGGACAATTAATTGTGCACTACCTGTGCACTTTGACACCTGCACTTTAGCACTTTGACCTTGACCTTGTTGACTTTGACCAGCATGACTTTTATGGGCTCAACAGTTGCCCACCACCTAATGTTCTCTCCATCCCGGAGAGCTATAGCCAAAACGCTGAGCATATAGGACACCATGATAAAGGAGCGGCAAAATCTTGAAGAGGACATCTGAGCAGCAACCAATTCCACCAGAACAAGCACCAGAAAAGAACCCGAAGTGGGATTTTGTTATGGAAAAGCAAAAGGGGGGCAATGGGAGGGTAGAAAGGAAGGGGAAGGGAGGGCTGAGGGTGCAAAGATGGATGGGGCAGGGAGGGTTAAGGATGTGGCTGGGCAGATTGGTAAAGGGAGGGATTGGGAGTAGGAATCAGGGGTCTGGAGGAGGCTAAAATGATCAAACTGGAGGGTTACAGAGGGTACATATGGGATATTATTAAACATAAGGTAAGACAAGGTGAGAATAGACCATGTGGACAATGTGGGGAAATAAAAACATGGGATAAATGTGCTCAAAACATGATGGTTTTGACCAAAACTCAGAGAAAATGTGGGAATTTGGAAAAATAAAGCCAAAAATTGAATCCGGAGGTGCCAAAAAACATGAAAATGACTCCATTTTTGTAAAAAACGGCCAACCGAGGCACAATCCAGAGCCAAAAGCTTTTAGCCAGAAAAAAAAAATAAAAACATAAAAAATTAAAATTAAAATATATATATACTAAAATGAAAAAAAATGGTCTTCTTTTTTTTCTCTTTTTTTTAATTTTGAACCCCCATACAGGAAAAAAATACTAAAAAAATAAAGAAAATAAATAATAAAATAAATAAAATAAAATAAATAAAAATAAAAAATAAAAATAATAAAAAAACAATAAAATAAACAAAATAAAATAAAAAAAATAAAATTGTGTGAGGGGTGTCAGAACGGGGGGGGGGGGGGGGGATGGTCGGTGGTGGTCGGTGGTGGTCGGTGGGGGGGGGGATGGTCGGTGGTGGTCGGTGGTGGTCGGTGGGGGGGGGGATGGTCGGTGGTGGTCGGTTGGGGAGGGGGGGGGGGCGGGGGGGGGGGGGGGGGATGGTCGGTGGTGGTCGGTGGGGGTGGGGGGCAAGGGGGGTGGGGGGGCAGTTTTTTTTTTTATCCGACCCGAAAATCTTGGGGGGGTTTTTTTTTAAAATAACCCAAAAATAGAGAAAATTGAAGGAAAAATCCAAAAAAATGCCAAAAAATTGCCAAAAAAATCTGAAAAAATTCTCATGAAATTTTCTACATGGCTAGGCCTAATTTCTATTGGGAAAGATGGATGGATGATCCAAGAGATTGAGTAGGTACTGCTAAAACCTGCTTTGTACCAGCCCTCTTTAGCTTCAGACTTGATTAGTA
The DNA here is from genome assembly GCA_020310875.1 of Ceratopteris richardii. Taxonomy (NCBI): domain Eukaryota; kingdom Viridiplantae; phylum Streptophyta; class Polypodiopsida; order Polypodiales; family Pteridaceae; genus Ceratopteris; species Ceratopteris richardii. The sequence goes on along the minus strand of CM035409.1, from coordinate 202,180,067 downwards.
GACTTCCTTAGCTTTCCAATGACACCAAGAAATGGCCTATGTCCTTTGGAAATGAACTCTGCAATGATTGAATCAAAACAGATAACTTTGGAAGTCACAAAGTCAAGAAAACCTTCTATTTTGGTCTTGACACCTGCTCAATGTTTTGCTCAGTGTGACCAGCACAGTAGCAATTGATAAAATTCCTTCTAGGGGTATTCAATTAGCTTAGTAAGCTACCATTTGCAAGTGGAATGATGTAAAATAATGAACTATGCTAAGAGAAATTAATTTAGCAAGATTTGGTATACCCCCGACTTTTTAGGACTGTAGCAGAGATAGACCAGTGAGCACCTCGACGAAGATTTCTCTGAATTGGCTGAATGAAATCACTTCAAACTTTGTCAACATGTAGATGACTTTGAGTTGAATCCAACAAGCTTTGAATCACTGAATTTGGTGAAGTATTGACTGAGATATGCCCTTGACAAGTTGACAGACTTTGGAGTAGACTAGTAGAGAATACAGAGATGAAAAACATAAATGTATCTATAAATTAACACTTGTGTACAATTCCATTGGTATGATTAGCATTGCCTAATGGTGTAGAGAGGTGTAGGCTATGGAGTAGTCCTCACACACACTCAATGACAGTAGAATGAAGCTCGGGAGTGAGATATTACCTCGTGACTTTTCATGTTCACCTTTTATGTGAAATGTGTAAGAATTTGAATTCAAATTCAAATTCTTGGCTCCCTCTAATCAAGCTTCTAAAAACTTGGAGATATTCTCTCAATAAAGTGAACTAACTTTTCCACGAATCATTTGGGTAGGTGATTACAAAAGATTCTAAGTCAAATTGACTTTTACAATGAGGTAAAGTGGTAAGTAATCACTAGCATATGTTCCTATGGTTCTTCATGCATGTAGAGTCTTCATGATATCTTCCAAGCCAAATGTGTAGGCTTGTGGTTTACACCAACAGCTCCCCCTCAAGCCAAACATTTTGGCTTAAGTCTTCATCCTCATTCTTCAAGTATATCCTGCAATCCAATCATAGATTTGAACCTGCAAAGTTTGGTCCCATCCAAAGCTTTAGTCAGCAAATCTACACATTGCATGTTGGTTGACACATAGTTCAACTGAATATCTTTGCTTAGCAACTTCTCTCTCACATAATGATAATGAACTTCTATGTGTTTTGTTCTGGCATGATAGATAGGATTAGCTGCAAGGTGAAGAGAACTTGTATTATCTCCAAAGATAATTGGAGGCCTAGTATATAAGCCCAATTCTGTGTACAAAAGCTTAATCCAAATTGCTTCTTGAGTCGCATTAGCTAGCCCTCTATATTCTGTCTCTGTAGAAGACAATGCAACAGTTGGTTGCTTCTTTGCAGACCATGAAATTGGTTTGTCACCTGCAAAAGAAATGTATCCTGAAGTGCTCCTCCTATCATCCTTGCATCCTGCCCAATCTGCATCTGAATAGACTTTTATATCAATATCTGAAGTATAAGGAAAATACAAACCATGGTTCTGTGTACCCTTGAGATACTTCAATATTCTCTTGGCAGCCTCTAAGTGAGGTATCCTTGGCTTGTGCATAAATTGACTTAGCACACTAACTCCATATGCAATGTCAATTCTAGTTAAGGTAGCATAGTTCAAGCTACCCACCATACTTTGATAACCTGTAATGTCTTGGACTTCATCTCCTTCATGGGCACTTAGCTTTAGATTCACCTCCATTGGAGTGCTAGCTGCTTTAGCATCCTGCAAGTGAAATTTCTTCAACATGTCCTGTACATACTTCTTCTAAGTAATGTATATCCCTGAATTAGTGTAGACTAATTCAAGTCCTAAAAAAATACTTCAATAATCCAAGATCATTGATCTTGAATTCCTTCATCATCTGGCTTTTGATGCTTCTGATTCCATTGACATCATTACCTGTAATGATGATATCATCAACATAGACACAGAGATAGATTTCCTCTGAATTACTTCTCTTAATGAACAGAGAAGTGTCAGCCTTACTCATGACAAAACCTTGGTCTTGGAGGTATGTAGTTAGCCTGTAATTCCATGCCCTCGGTGCCTGCTTCAATCCATATAAAGCCTTCTTTAATTTGCAAACATAAGTTACCTTCTTAGGGTCTTCATAGTCAGGAGGTTGTGACATATAAACTTCTTCTGAAATCCATCCATTCAAGAAAGCATTCTTGACATCCAATTGGTACATGTTCCAATTCTTTGATGCAGCCACACTAACCAACACTCTGATTGTTGGCATCTTGGCCACAGGAGAAAATGTCTCTTCATAGTCAATGCCTTGGGTTTGTGCAAAACCCTTGGCTACCAATCTGGCTTTGTACCTGTTAATTGTGCCAAGAGAATTTCTTTTCAATTTATAGATCCATCTGGATCCTATGACCTTCATGGAGTCCTTCTTGGGTACTAACTCCTATGTATCACTCTCCTTGAGTGATTCAATCTCCTCATCCATAGCTTCTTTCCACTCTGATTTGATGATTGCTTCTTCATATGAACCTGGTTCTTCATTTGACAAATCCTTTGCAAGATAAATTGAATGTTTAGTAACAAGAGATGTATCATACCCATATCTGATAGGTTTTTTGCTTTCTCTTTGAGACCTTCTATTTGATTGAGTTGAAGATTCTGGTATGTCCTCAAGCTTTTTCATCTTCATTTTGCCTTTGGACTTCCATGCCTTGAACTCTTCAAGGTTGATAGTGTCTTCATCATTTGAACTTGAGTCTACATCTTGAGTAGGTTCCTCCTTTGTAAGTTTTGGAAATTCTTCTTCCAAATCATAGGGTAGTTTGACCTTCCTGCATTCATTCTCATACCAAGAATCATTCTCATCAAAGATCACATCTCTGCTTACCATAAATCCCTTGTTGGTAGGGTTATAAAACCTGTAACCTTTTTTATTTAAATCATATCCAATGAAAATACATTTTTCAGCCTTTGGATCTAGTTCCTCTTACCTGTGAAGGAATGTGTACATATGCTACACATCCAAAAATTTTGCAGTGATCCAATGATGGTCTCTTACCATGCCATGCTTCATATGGTGTCATACCATCAAGTGACTTTGATGGTAACCTGTTTATGAGATAGGTGGTAGTAGAAACACTATTTGCCCATAGATAGTTAGGTAATTTCTTCTCATTAAGCATAGATCTAGCTGTCTCAACAATTAACCTATTTCTTCTTTCAGCTACCCCATTCTGTTCAGGAGAGTACCTTGTGGTTATTTCTCTTTTGATGCCTCTATCCTACAAGAAGTCCTCAAATTCATTGGAGAAGTACTCACCTCCTCCATCTGACCTTAGCCTCTTCGAATTCCTTCCTGTCTGATCTTCAACTAATGCAAGATATTTCTTAAAACAATTAAATACCTCATCCTTGTGCTTCATAAAGTATAATACAGTCCATCTGCTATAATCATCAATAAAAGACACATAGTACCTTGAACCTGAAACTGAGGGGTCTTTGCTAGGTCCCTATACATCTGTGTGTACAAGCTCTAGATAGTCTTCATGCATATATCCTTTCTTGGAGAAGGGTAACCTATGAGACTTACCAAATTGACAAGCACCACACTTGTAAATCATATGTTGCTTGGATACATTAGGTATCCCAAGCACACATTGGTCCCTGCACATTTGCTTCAAGGTCCTTTCTCCTATGTGCCCTAATCTCTTGTGCCAAATCTCAAGCTCTGAAAGTGTTTGATCTTTATAACTGTATAATGCAATGTTCTTTGTATCTTCCAACTCAAAAGTGAAAAGTCTACCTGATTTTTCTCCTTTAGCTATCCTTTTGAATCCATGTCTTGGGTCCTCCACAAATGCTCCATATTGATTGAATCTGACCTGCAAACCTTTCTCTACAATCTGACCAACACTCATTAAGTTCTTTGTAATGGTTGGTACATAGAGTACCCTGCTTAACAAATTCTGATTACCATCACAAGTCTTAACATTACCAACTTTAACCACTGAATGCTTTGTATCATCACCTGTTTGGACTTGATGTTTACCTTTTGGTTCCTCAAGATCAGAGAGTAGTGCAACATTACCAGCCACATGATTTGAACACCCTGAATCAATATAAAATAAGTGATCATCATTTGTACCTGTCTTTGAAGTCATGTTCATGATCAGAAGAGAGTCATCCTGCTCTTTTGTGTAGTTGTTGTAGTCCCTTCTAGTTTTGAATCCTCCTTGGTAGTTGCCATTGTAGTTGTTGTTGTGGCCTTGGTGATGGTTGAACCTTCCTCTAGATTGAGAGTATCCACCTCTTTGGTAGCCTCTTCCTCTCTGATTTTTGTGATTCCTGTAACACTCATCTGTGGTGTGATTTGATAAACCACAAATGTTACATGGTGATGAGTTATAGGATCTCCCCCTACCTTGCTTACCTCCTCTGCCCCTTCCTCTTGAAGATCTACCTCTCCCTGCATAGTTGGCTTGGGAGGTAGATCCTTCATCTTCCACCTTTTTACTCTTGCCTTTATCCTTGGACTTCTTATCAGTGTATAGGGCATAAGAGTTATTACCTTTGGATGTATCTCCACTCTTGGTAACCTTTGCTTCATGTGTAAATAGTTGTCCCATGAGAGTTGTAAGGTCTGGACTGTGCATGTCCATGTAGAGATCCATTGCAGTGGTGAAGCTTTCCCACTTGTCATCAGCCTTGATTCCATTGATTACCTGCCTTACAATTTGTTCTTCTTCAATCTCTTCTCCTATGCTTGCTAACTGATCTGCAACATCTTTGATCTTGGTCACAAATTCTGAAATGGCTTGTTTAAGTTGCTTTCTTAGTGTTGTGAATTCAATCCACAACTGATTTTTCCTAGCCCTTGTATTGGAGGAAAAATATGATGACAAGGTTTCCCAAGTCTCTTTGGAAGTCTTACAATTTCTGATATGAGGTAGAAGAAAGTCAGATATAGAGTTGAGTAAATAGGACCTTGCCAATGCATCCCTTGCACACCATGTGTTGAGTTTTTCTTGTTCCTCCTTGGTTGGCAAACCTCTTGCTTTGAATGAGGGCAATTCCTCATCTCCTGAGATGTATCCATAGAGATTCCTTCCTTGTAAGTAGGTCTTCATCCTTAAAGACCAAGCTTGATAGTTGTTCCTGTCCAATTTATCAATGAATGAAGGAAAACCATCTCCCATTTTACCTTATTTGCTCTGATACCACTGTTGGGAAAGATGGATGGATGATCCAAGAGATTGAGTAGGTACTACTAAAACCTGCTTTGTACCAGCCCTCTTTAGCTTCAGACTTGATTAGTAGACTTCCTTAGCTTTCCAATGACACCAAGAAATGGCCTATGTCCTTTGGAAATGAACTCTGCAATGATTGAATCAAAACAGATAACTTTGGAAGTCACAAAGTCAAGAAAACCTTCTATTTTGGTCTTGACACCTACTCAATGTTTTGCTCAGTGTGACCAGCACAGTAGCAATTGATAAAATTCCTTCTAGGGGTATTCAATTAGCTTAGTAAGCTACCATTTGCTAGTGGAATGATGTAAAATAATGAACTATGCTAAGAGAAATTAATTTAGCAAGATTTGGTATACCCCCGACTTTTTAGGACTGTAGCAGAGATAGACCAGTGAGCACCTCGACGACGATTTCTCTGAATTGGCTGAATGAAATCACTTCAAACTTTGTCAGCATGTAGATGACTTTGAGTTGAATCCAACAAACTTTGAATCACTGAATTTGGTGAAGTATTGACTGAGATATGCCCTTGACAAGTTGACAGACTTTGGAGTAGACTAGCAGAGAATACAGAGATGAAAAACATAAATGTATCTATAAATTAACACTTGTGTACAATTCCATTGGCATGACTAGCATTGCCTAATGGTGTAGAGAGGTGTAGGCTATGGAGTAGTCCTCACACACACTCAATGACAGTAGAATGAAGCTCGGGAGTGAGATATTACCTCGCGACTTTTCATGTTCACCTTTTATGTGAAATGTGTAAGAATTTGAATTCAAATTCAAATTCTTGGCTCCCTCTAATAAAGCTTCTAAAAACTTGGAGATATTCTCTCAATCAAGTGAACTACCTTTTCCACGAATCATTTGGGTAGGTGATTTCAAAAGATTCTAAGTCAAATTGACTTTTACAATGAGGTAAAGTGGTAAGTAATCACTAGCATATGTTCCTATGGTTCTTCATGCATGTAGAGTCTTCATGATATCTTCCAAGCCAAATGTGTAGGCTTGTGGTTTACACCAACAATTTCCTTCATCAAACCACAGAGAGCCTCCTTTTATGCCTCCTATTTGGCAAGAAAATGACAGCGGAAAGGGATAAAAAATGCTAGAAAAATTTCCAAAAGTACCCAAAATCTTTTACTTTTGCAGATGTTATGAAATGCCTTCTAGGTTTGCTAAAAACACAAGGAAAAGAATGAAAACTACTAAAATTGAGCAAAATGAGATGAGAAAGCTATGTACAACCTGTATAGATTTTGTAGTTCCAGGTGATCCATATTTCTTCAAGTGTGTTGATGATAGGCCTTGAGCCTTGATATGTTGACCAGTGGTAAGGCCTGTCCTTTCAACGTCTCTAACTCCACAGCACCCCAATTTAGCATTGTTTTGACTCTATAAGGTCCTTCCCAATGTGGAAGCCATTTTCCTCTCAGTTGTGTATGAAGATGAGGTCTATGGAGAAGAACTAACATGTCTGGCTCTATGTTGTTGTTCCACAGATGTCGATCATGTGCCTCCTTCCTCTTCATCTGAGTCTCTATCAATTGTTTTGTTGCTAGTAGATGAATCTCCTCCACTTTATGTAGTGCTCCGGGCCTTTGAGAGACATCACAATCTTTCTTGCCCTGCATGAATGCTATCTTAGGTGATCCATGTAAAAATTCAAAGGGCTCAATGGGCAATATGCCATAAACGAGTTGGAATGGAGAATATCCCGTGGCCTCTTTGTAGGCTAACCTGTATGCCCATAGGGTACCTTGATAAGCAATGCCCCAGGAAGTGGGCTGTAACATACACTCCTTTCTTAACATTGAGATTAAAACCTTATTTGTCGATTCAGCCTATCCATTGGCTCTTGGATAGTAAGCACAGGAGGTCCTATGTAGAATTCTATACCTGTTGAAAATTTCCTGCAGGACCTTATTGACAAAATGGGTACCCTGATCTGTACAAATTTCAAGTGGACATCCAAACCTGCAAATGATGCTACTATAAATGAAATCAGCAACAGTTTGGGCAGTGCAGTCGGGGGAGGCAATAGCTTCAGCCCACTTTGTCGCATAATCTGTAGCTATCAAGAGATATTTCTCTCTTTTTGGAATTGCGGGAGGGTAGATGGACCCTACAAAATCTAGCCCCCACTTCTCAAATGGTTGCCAGGAAGTGGAAATAATCAAGGGGTTATGCCTCTGCTTTGTTGGCTTAGGTCCACACCTCTGGCAAATGTCACATGCCTTTCCCCATTCATCTGCATCCTTAAATAGTGTAGGCCACCATAGACCAGCATCCAGTATCCTCTGACTCATAATATGCCCTGGAAGGTGCCCACCACCTGTTCCTTCATGTGCAGAGTGAAGGACTTCCCTCACTTCTTCTTCTTCTTCCAAACACTTCCTAAACCTGTCATCCTTGCCCTGTCTATATAATTTATCTTCAATGAAGGTATATGGTCTACTCTTGATTAGCAGTCTCTTCCTTTGCACAGCACTAGCCTTTTCTGGATACAACCCAATTTTAATGAAATTCTTGATATCATAATACCAACCTTGAGCTTGTACAGCAAACAGATGAGCATCTGGAAAATCATCATTGATTCCACTAGCTTGATCCATCATATTGATTCGTGATAGGTGATCCGCCATAACATTTTCTTTACCTGGTCTGTGGACTACAGAAAAATCAAACTCTTGGAACAACAATAACCACCTCCATATTCTGTTGGAGCAAGTCTATGACAAGCCTAAGTATTGGCTTGAGTTCCACAAAGTCATAGAAAAATCCTTAAAATGAAGACTATGTAAAGTTCACTTGTGAACTACCTCTTGTAACTTTTGAAGAGTTTACTTAATGTAAAAGTAAGAGAATCTTAAGTGGTTGAGTCCACTTGATCAAGAATGGAAAGAGGAGCCACGAATTCGTGATTTGTGGTAGGTAGAGAATCAAATCAATCATTGATTGATTGGAGAGTGATTGAGGGAAGTTAGCCTCCCAAACTCAACTATAAAAAGATGGCAGTTTTAGTCGTGGTTAGAGAGACCTATGTGAAGACCTCCAAGAGCTGAGCTTTATGCCATATCAAGGTGTGATTACAAGGCACACATATGTATCAGTAAGTCATTGTATTGTACAAGCAATATACTTTCATTTTCATGATTATTTGAGTTCATCTTTCCATGTTCTTGTGAAGTGTACTACTCACTGCCACTACTCTCGATTTTTCTCAGTCAGCTTGCAGAGATGTTTTCTCTAAGCGTGATGCATAATTTTCCATGATTTAACTTGGTAAAGTTAGCTCTATAAGTCTACTATATGCTCACAAATTTTCATGTCATTTGGATGTTGCAATCTTCAGTTATGTTCATTTGAAGTCAACAGGGTCTGTTCATCTTCACTTCTTTGTCAGGTACCCGACTTTTTCACTCATCTTGTCAGAGCCATTTCTCAGTGGTTACTTATTCAAATTCATTGATTTAAAGCTTTTTGGATTCAGCTTACTGTCTAGTATAACCATACAAATTTTCATAATCATTGGATTTCTACATTTTGAGTTATGTTGATTTTTCTGCTCACTGGTCTATTTCTGTAGCAGCCCGTGAAAATCGGGATGATGTCATCACTTGTTAAAACTCATTCTCAGTGTGTGGTTCATTATTTTTTATGAGATTACTCTTGAAAGTTAGCTCTTTAAGTTACCTAGACTTCCCCAAGAGGAATTAAGCTAATTGCTGCTGTGCTCAGAGAATTATGTAAAACACTGGACAGGTGTATGAACCAAGAATAGCAAGTTTTCACCTCTGAGCTAACTCCAACTTATCTGTTTTGATCTATCTTTTTGAGAGTGATCTTCCAAGGTACATATGGTGTCTAATACATCCATTGGCAAGCTAAAAGGGCCCACCATATACTCCTGGAGTTCATTTGGCTGGTGTAGATCAAGGATTTTGCAACACCTCTTCATCTTCAAGCACATACCTATCCATCTCTTCACAGTGGTATCAGAGCAAGGTTGGACAACATGGTAGATGGATTTCCTTCATCACTTGACAAATTGGACAGAGGTAACTACTCAGCTTGGTCATTAAGAATGGAAGCTTATCTCCAAGGTAGAAGTTTATATGGTTATGTAGCTGGAGATGAAGTTATGCCAAGTTTCAGGAACAAAAGTCAACCAACACAAGAAGAACAAGAAAGATTGAGCACATGGTGCTCCAAGGATGCACTTGCAAGGTCTTATCTCCTCAACTCTATCTCAGATTTTTTGTTGCCTCACATTAGAAGTTGTAAGACATCTCAGGAAGTGTGGGATGCACTTGAAGCTTTCTTTTCTTCAAGTACTAAAGCTAGGAAGCATCAACTATGGCTGGATTTCACAACTCTCAAGAAGGCTCCCAAACAAAATGTGACTGATTTTGTCACAAAGCTCAAGGACATAGCAGATCAGTTGGGAAGCATTGGAGAGGTAATAGATGAAGAGCAAATTGTAAGGCAGGTCATCAATGGCTTGAAGGCAGATGACAAGTGGGAAGCATTCACCACAGCTATGGATTTGTACATGGACATGCATGTACCTGATTTCAATACACTCATTGGAGAACTACTTACCCAAGAGGCAAAGCTTATCAAAAATGGAGAAAGCTCTAAAGGTAATCAATCTTCAGCTTTATACATTGATAAAAGCAAGTCCAAAGATAACAAAGGAAAGGCAAAGAAAGTGGATGATGAAGCAGGTACATATCAAGCTAACTATGCAGGTAGAGGAAGACATGGCAGAGGTAGAGGAAGAGGAGGTAGACAAGGCAGGGGGAGATCCCAAGACTCCAACTCATGTTCTATTTGTGGATTAACTAATCATACAATTGAAAATTGCTTTAGGAATTCCAGGAATCAAAGAGGCAGAGGATACAATAGAGGAAGTTATGGCTACTCAAGAGGAAGGTTCAACAACTACCATGGCAACTACAACAACTACAATCATTCAAACTATCAAGGAGGCTACAAAGGAAGGAGAGACTACAATAACTACACAGAAGACTCAAACAAAGAGGATTCATTATTGATCATGAACATGGCTATGCCACAAGGTAAATCTGATGAGCATGTTTTCTACATAGATTCAGGTTGTTCAAATCATGTGGCAGGAAATGTGGCACTCCTATCAGATTTAGAAGATCCAAGGAATAAGCATGAGGTAAAAACAGGAGATGATACAAAACATCCTGTGGAGAAAATAGGCAATGTCAAAGCACCTGATGGAAACATCAACCTACTCAGTAAGGTACTCTATGTCCCTACCATTACAAAGAATTTGATAAGTGTTGGGCAGATAGTAGAGAAAGGGTTGCAAGTCAGGTTCACAAAAGCAGGAGCATTTGTTGAAGATCCAAGTCAAGGATTCAGAAGAATTGCAAAAGGTGAAAAGACAGGTAGATTGTTCACATTTGAATTACAGGACACTAGAAACATTGCTCTCTTTAATTATGGTAGTCAGACACTCACAGAATTGGAAGTATGGCACAAAAGGTTAGCACATATTGGTGAAAGGTCATTAAAGCAAATCTGCAGGGACCAAAGTGTACTTGGACTTCCTAATTTGTCAAAACAACATATGATTTATAAGTGTAGTGCATGTCAATTTGGAAAGTCTCACAGGTTACCATTCATGAAGAAAGGTTATATGCATGGAGATCTCTTGGAGTTGGTTCATACAGATGTATGGGGACCTAGCAAGGAAGCTTCAATATCTGGATCAAGGTATTATGTTTCCTTTATTGATGATTGCAGCAGATGGACTATTATATTCTTTATGAAACACAAAGATGAAGTTTTTTCATGTTTCAAAAGATATTTGGCTCTTGTGGAGAATCAAAGAGGTAAATCACTAAAAAGGCTAAGGTCAGATGGAGGGGGAGAATACTTCTCCCATGAGTTTGATTCTTTTCTTCAAGAAAGAGGAATCAAAAGAGAGGTAACTACAAGGTACACTCCTGAGCAAAATGGAGTGGCAGAAAGGAGGAATAGGACAATTGTTGAAGCTGCAAGGTCTATGTTAAATGAAAAGCATTTACCTAATTACTTATGGGCTGAGGCTGTATCTACAGCCACTTACTTGATTAACAGGTTGCCTTCAAAATCCCTTGATGGGATGACTCCATATGAGGCTTGGAATGGAAGAAGACCAAGCTTAGATCATTGTAAAATTTTTGGATGTATTGCTTTTGCTCATGTTCCTTCACAGGTTAGAGGCAAGATGGATCCAAAGGCAGAAATGTGTGTATTTATTGGATATGACAACAATCATTAGGGCTACAGGTTATACAGCCCTACCAACAAAGGATTCTTGGTAAGCAGAGATGTAGTTTTTGATGAGAACAATTCATGGTATGAAGATTCATGCAGGAAGATCAATTTACCATATGATCTTGAAGAAGATTTTCCAAAGCTTGGTAGAGAACAATCAAAGATTGAAGAACAAGACACCTCAGAGGATGATGAAGAATCTCACATGGAAAAGATCAAAGCATGGAAGTCTAAAGGTAAAGCAAAATTGCAGGAACTTGGACATGAGGCAGAATCATCACATCATGGCCTAAGAAGATCTATGAGGGAAAAGAAAAAACCAGAAAGGTATGGGTTTGACACCTCATTAGTAACTAAACATTCTATCTACATAGCACAGGACATAAACCAAGAGGAGCCATCATCATTTGAAGAGGCCAAAGCAAAAACAGAATGGAAGCATGCAATGAAGGAAGAGATCGAAGCAGTTGAGGAAAACAACACTTGGGATTTGGTGCCCAAGACTTCATCCATGAAGGTAATAGGCTCAAGATGGGTCTATAAACTCAAGAAGAATTCTGATGGCTCCATTAACAGGTATAAGGCAAGGCTTGTGGCAAAAGGCTTTGCACAAACTCAGGGAATTGATTATGAGGAGACCTTCTCTCCTGTGGCAAAGATGCCTACTATTAGGGTTTTGCTTAGTATTGCCTCTTCCAAGAATTGGAAGATACTTCAACTAGATGTAAAGAATGCATTTTTGAATGGTTGGATAACAAAAGAGGTATATATGGCACAACCACCTGGTTTTGAGAATCAAGTTTATCCTGATTATGTGTGTAAACTTAACAAAGCATTGTATGGTCTCAAGCAAGCTCCAAGAGCTTGGAATTTCAGGCTTGTTTCATTCTTGCAGGACGAAGGCTTTCAACCAAGCAAGGCAGATCCTTCACTCTTTATTAAAAAGAGTAATTCCGAGGTCATTTACCTATGTGTATATGTAGATGATATTATATTGACAGGAAATGATGCAAATGGTATGAAGAAGATCAAAGATCAGATGAGAGAAGAGTTCAAGATAAGTGATTTGGGTTCACTTACCTACTTCCTAGGTTTGGAAGTTGTCTACAAAGATCATGGTTTGTTTCTCACTCAAAGAAAGTACATTAAGTAATCATTGAATTCATTTGAAAAATACTCTCCCCCTCCATCTGACCTTAGTCTCTTCAATTTTTGACCTGTAATTCTTTCTGCATATGCATGATAGTGTTTAAATGTATTAAACACTTCTAACTTTTCTTTAACCACATAAATTGTGATCCATCTGGTAGCATCATCAACATATATGACATAATATCTTGAACCATTTATACTAAAGTCCTTTGAAGGACCCCACACATCTGTATGCACCAACTCAAGTCTTTCTGAATACATAAACCCATGCTTGGAATAAGGTTGCTTATGAGCCTTACCTAATTGACATGCCTCACATCTGTATGTCATGTGTTGACGTGCAATGTTAGGCAATCCAAGCACTGAACCATTGTTAATCATTTCTTTAATACCTCTCTCATTGAAATGTCCAAGTCTTTTATGCCAAAGATCCAATTCAGATACCTTCTGCTCTCCATATGTGAACATAGCATGTCCAACATTTCCTTGTACCTTCAATATGAAAAGCCTCCCTTCCTTCTTTCCTGTAACAACCTGTTTATACCCTTGACTAGGGTCTTCAACATAGACTCCATCATTGGTGAACCTTACCTCATATCCTTTTTCCACAATTTGACCTACACTGATCAAATTCTTTGGAATTGTGGGAACATAAAGAACCTTACTCAGAAGAGTGCTCCCATCTTTAGCCTTGACTGAACCAATTGACTTTACCTTATGCTTTGTATTATCACCTGTCTGAACTGTATGGTTAATTGCATTATGATCTAGATCAGTCATCAAAGCAATATTCCCACTTAAATGATTACTACATCCTGAATCAATATAGAACACTCTCATGTCCTCATGTGAGGTTTCACATGTTGCATTCATGATGAGAGTCGAATCCTCCTTCTGATCTGATGCATAGTTGTAGTAGGTGTTATTATAGGATTGATTTTGGAAGCTTCTTCCTCCACCTCTTCCAAAAGAATTCCTACCACCTCTACCTCTGAAGTTTCCTCTTTGAAATCTACCACCTCTTCCTCTTTGATTAAAGTTCTGATAATTACCATTGTTCTGATTATTGTGCCAACAATCATGAGATAGATGATTGGTCTTACCACATATCCAACAAGCTCTTGCATTATCTTTGTTGTTTCTGCCTCTTCCTCTACTTCTGCCATTTCCTCTACCTCTTATGAAATTTGCTTGGTTTGAAGTACCTTCTTCTTCACCTGATTGTTGCTTTCCTTTGTTAGCTTTCTTCTTGTCTTTAGAGTACATTGCATGACCTGCACTCTTATCAACATCTCCTTTGATATCATTCTCAAAAGTTAGCATATGACCTAACAATTGATTCAAATCAGGAGTGAAATGATCTAATGAAAGTTCTGTAGACAAAATAAAAGGCTTCCACTTCTCATCTCCTCTTAGCCCTGTGAGAATTTGTCTTACCAATTTATCTTCTTCAATATCTTCATCCACTGCACCTAAAGAATCTGCAATGTCCTTCATCTTTGTCACATAATCAGAGATTGATTGTGAGGCCTTCTTCTTGAAAGTAGTAAATTCTGCCCATAGTGAGGCCTTCCTTGATTTGGTTGTGTTTTGGAAATGCTCTTCCAAAGCATTCCAAATGTCACATGCACTTTCAAGTCCTCTAATGTGAGGAAGCAAATAGTCATTGACTGCCATGTAGATTATGCTCCTTGCTTGAGCATCCTTCTTCATCCAATTCTTTAGATCTGACAATTCTTCCCTAGTTGGAACACTAGGATCTCTGAACTGAGGCTTCTCTTCTTCACCTGTAATGTATGCTATCAAATCTTTGCTCATCAGATGAGCTTCCATTCTCATAGACCAAGCTGGATAGTTCTCTCTATCCAACTTTTCAATTTGGAGACTATCTCCCATCCTTGCTTCACCTGTAGTCTCAAAGCTTTAGCCTTTACAAGAAATAAATGTACCTTAACTTTGAGTGTTGCTTCTTCTAAACCTTTTGATAATCTTTGCGTGTCTCCCTTCAATCTTTCTTCACACTTTATCCTTCTGAACCTTCGAGATGTAGAATTTGTATATCTGCAGCAGTCGGAGTCTTCCTTTCCTTAATTTTGACACAACCTGCTTTGATACCACTGATGGAGAGTGTTAATCTCCAAAAGAACAAGCTATCCTTGGTATTAGACCACCTCTAGACCAAGAATAACTTTAGACTCCACAGGATTTTGGAAATCCACTATCACATTACCAAGAAATTGATTAACTGTGAAGAAATCATTTCTCTGAAAAGTCTGCTACAGATTAATGCTTGATTGACTAATCATTTGTGTAAAGTTTTTTATAAAACTTTGTAGATTGCTTCGCCTTAAAGTTGCGCACTTTCTCCAATTTAAATCTCTGCAAATGATTCAGTATACTCTGAGAAATCACACAAACAATTTACCTATGTGTAAAACACCTTCTCTGCAGTAGCGACTTTGACACCTGCAACTTCTTAGCTATAGTTCTCCCAATGTCGAACCCGTTTGGTCAAATGCTTTTAGATGTAGATAGCTTATCTTTCAACTTATATTTTGAGCTATCACATGTGTAAAACTTTACACTATGTGCTGAGAATTGATCATTTCTTTGATCACGAAATCTGCGCCTGTTTCAGAAGACACTTAGAACATTTCACCTATGAATGTTCCTATGCAAAATTCTCTTAGCCTGATTACAATTGGACTCTCAAATTCTAGTCATAGATTGATTAACTATGGACTTAGATATGTTCAGAAGGATTTCTCAAAAGATTAACTACAGAAGTAGAAAACATCGAAACATCGGGCGCAAGATTTTCTTCGATTACTCAGAAAGATTACAACTACATTGAAGAGATAACTCAACTAACTTTCTTGTGTCCAATGACACTTTTCTACATCTGATTTCTCTCTTCCTATTCTCAATTCTATTTGCCCCGACT
Organism: Ceratopteris richardii; assembly: GCA_020310875.1. NCBI lineage: Eukaryota > Viridiplantae > Streptophyta > Polypodiopsida > Polypodiales > Pteridaceae > Ceratopteris > Ceratopteris richardii. The sequence goes on along the minus strand of CM035409.1, from coordinate 202,164,417 downwards.
TTTTCAAAACCATTTATAGGCAAACATGTACAAACTTATGACTAATCAAAAAACATAAGTAACCTATATCTGAACTAATGTACATATGTATACATAGCTTTGAATCTCTGAGTATGTCCTTCCTTCAAACTTCTGAATTTGTTCTCTTCTTGATTTCTTGACTTCATTTCTTCATTAAACCTTCAATTGATGATTGACATGCACCAACACTGTTCTTTCTTTCAGCAAATCCATTCTATTGAGGTGTATACAGCACTGTACACTCGTGTTTTATCCCACGTTCAGCCAGAAATGCATTAAAATCAGAAGACATATATCCCCCTCCCTCGATCAGAACGGAGGGTGCCCATTTTACATGCTGACAGATTTTCAGCTAAAACCAAAAACTGTTTGAAGCACATGAACACTTCGGACTTTGCCTTCAATGGATATACCCATGCATGCCTGGAAAAATCATCAATGAAAGTCACGAAGTAAAGGTAATTTCCAAAAGAGGGTGTCTGCATAGGACCACAGACATCACTATGTACAAGCTGCAATTTCTGCGTAGCCCGAACTGAACCATCTTTTGGAAAGGAGGAATGCTGCATTTTGCCCAAAATACAGCCTTCACATACATGTTTTCCTTGTGCCTCAAGCTTGGGCAAAGAAGACACCATATCAGATTTCTGCAGGCGTAGCAAACTAGCAAAATTCAGATGACCAAAGTGTGCATGCCAAAGCTTTGCATCTGACATAGCCTGAGAATCATGAACTGCACATGCCGAATCATTAACAGATCTTTCATAGTCTATGAGCTTATACATCCCACGACATAAAATGCCAGAAGCAATAATAACATCGCCATTTGACAGATCATGAACTGTACATCTGTCATCAACAAATTTCACAACCAAGCCAATCTTGGCTAATGCAGAAACTGATAACAGATTCTTCTTGATCCCTCACACAAATAAAGCATCTGAAAAAAGTGAAAGAACTACCATAAGCAGTAGTCAAAATGATCTTACCAACTCCCATGAAAGGATAAGAGGAGTTGTTGGCATATGTAATAGTATTTCTTGTAGGGGCAGGCTCGAGTGAAGAGAAGAAACTGCGCTCTGAGGTAATATGTTTGGTCGCCCCACTGTCAAAGTACCAAACATCTGAGTCTACTGCAGACATGCACTGCTCATGAGAAGATGGGTCAAAACTGCAAACAGTAGTAAACGCCCATTCTTCTTCCTGCACAAGCTTAGTAGACTCTGTTTTTGGTGTAGAGGCTTCTGCAACAACCATTCCAGCCTCTTTCTTCTTTGCCTCTTTTGCAGCCAGTTTTGGATAGTTCTTTATGATATGATCATTCCCTTTACAGTACTTACAAAACAATTTCTGCTTTTCTGATTTTTTCTCATCTTTGTCTTGGTTCTTCGAATGTGCAACATTTGCAGATTTCTGCTTACTAGTAGAAGAGCTCCATTTTCCTTTGCCCTTATGACTAGCTAGGAAAGCTTGATCTGCAACATGCATAATGGACCTGTTCTGCCTAGACTAATCTTCCTGCAACATAACAGAGACTAACTCCTCAAATGATAAGGCATTTGGATTGCCTTTCATCATCAATCGAAGAGTAGAAGCGAAACTCTGATATGAATCAAGAAGACCATTCAGAACAGTCTTCACAAGTGAGCTATCTGGTATAACCTTATCAACAGAAATCAACTGTTCCTTCAAGTCTTTGATCTTTGTCAAAAAACTGTCCATAGAATCACCTTCATTCATGTGCTCACTCTCCAACTGTTTTCGGAAGTAAGCAACAAGAGCCTCATTCCTAGCCTGGTACAATGTGGTAAGTGTATCCCAAGCATCCTTTGCTATTCTGCAAGAGCGAATATGAGGAATAATGGCATGTTTGACAAACAAAGCTATCAATGCATGTGCCTGGGCATCTCTGCCATCCCAACGAATCTGCTCTGCAGTAGATGCAACAGAAACAACAACACGAACAGGAATCTGCAGAATATCATCTTCGACACCATCTCCATCAGCTTCAACACCTGTATTTGCAGTACCTGTAGTCGCAAGTGTAACAGGACGTCTTTCAACACCCTGCACAATGTTCCACAGTCCTTTTGCAACCAATACATGTCGCATCATATAAGCCCATAATGGGTAGTTGGTACCATCCAACTTATCTTCAACAACGAACATACGGAATACATCACTGCTTTCAGCCATGGCTGGTGACTAAAATACCTTGATGCAGAAAATTGACTGTATCTCGAAAAGTTGAACGTAACTGCCCAGACGAGTTCTGCTAGACTTGTAGCAGACTTCGAGACGCTTATACTGGCAAACAGAAATTGGTATATACCTTTGGCACAAAAAGACGAAATAGCCTACATAAGCACTGCAATAGTGCATTCGGAGGCCGAAACAAGCTCAGATCGCGATTTCGGCACCAGAGAGTGAAGCCGTTTTGATCTCTGAAACACCCTGAGTATGCTCACCAAATTTCGTGCGAATCTGAGACTGCAACTGGAGGGGTGTAGACGACGCCCTAGATGAAGCGGTGACCTGCTCTGATACCAATTGTTGGAGTTAGATGTCTACGAAGGCACGCGAACAGCACAAGGAAGAAGAAGAAGCTTGGAACACAACACACAAGACTGAATGTATTACTTGAGAATGTACAAAGATAAGTAGCCCATTAGGGTAATAGGCGTATATACAAGCCAGGGGAAAAAAACCTCCTAAAGAGGAAAAAAGTGCCCCGGTGGTCCTAGAGTGTTCACACACATCTCTACCTAAATATATCAACAATATCTCCTGCTCAATCTAAATCCCAATATCCAAGGAGAGAAGATCCTTCTTCATAGAGAATCCCATAATCAATGGTCCCTTTCATGTGCTTGAGCATCCTATGCTTGCCTTCCAATGAGTTTGGCAAGGCTTATTAGAGAATGTGCTTACTTCTCCAACAACATAGGAGATAGCTGGTATGCTATTGCACAAGTAGATGAGACTTCCAACGATATCCACTGAAGGTAAAGTATCTTCAATAGATAATTTTGTGTTGACCTCCATAGGTGTAGAAATCTTCTTTCAATCCTCCATGTCTAATGCCTTCTTAATTTGTCTTGCATATACACACACACATACACACACACACCCACATATATATATATATATATATATATATATATATATATATATATATATATATATATATATATATATATATATATATACACGCACACACACAACCTGAAACCGGTGCAAATGACATATTTTTTTATCCTTTGCTTTCATATGACAAGGAAAATTGGAGCGCCAGCTTTCATTTGACAGGGTAAATAAAATTTATGGTGTTTTGACAGTAAAAATCTCAATGCCGGACAAAAAATTTTAGGTCGTCCGAGTCCTTTCCCTCCTCCCATTATCTTTCTTTCAGAATGTTTCAAAAAAGAAAAAAAAGCATGTTTCAAAAAAGAAAAAAAAGCTTGGCTTGACACTTTCCATCGGGAGTGTTCGTAATTGCATCCGGTCGTCAGAGAAGCAGCAGGGCAGAAACTTCCTTGTTTCACCAACAATTCGTCTCATTGCATCGTACATGGCGGATTCTATTGCTACTCGTCAAACCAAAAGCATGGCAGAAACTTCTGAGGATATTCGGGGCTTGACCGAGCTGTCATTTCATGCTCAATTCTACAATTACGCAGAAGCAACGAGGGGAGAGGCCATCGCACTGAAACAGGCAAGAAATTTCATCGCGTATCTGTGAATTCGGTCAGTCTTCACTTGCTGCATATAAGCCGGCTTTGTGTGCGACATGGAAGGCATTTCAAGCTGGCATTTTGGGCGGGTTCGCATGAAAGGCGTGCGCAAGGTGATACTTCAACCATTTCACGTATTCTCAAATGCTGTTTCTATGCCAAACACAGGAGGTTCTGCATATCGGAAGATGGGTGTGTATATTCATCGTACGTGTGATGCTTATTTACAACAAGTTGTGTATCTGAGAAGATGTGAGATAGTTATGCGATAGTGATGTTCTCATGGTCCTGTAATATCTCACGCGACTCTAACTGCGGGGAAATGTTATTGATGATTTCAGACCTACACAACTGTTGAATCAGATGATCAGATAATACTCTTCCAGCACCAAGAGGTAAGTAGCACAGGAGAATTGGAGCTCACACCTGTTTCCATCTGACAGCTTAAGTTATGGACCGTGGTTGTCATGATGGTGAAATTTTTCTGACAGATCAGGATACAGATTTGCTCTTCTAGAACGGCAGTCTATCACCTTCATTGTTAGTTAGTCATTCAGGAAATGAGCACCACCTTAGAAATTTGATCCTACAGTAGGATTATAATAGAAGAGAGCACATAGCAGCTTCAACATGGATATCATCAAAGATGTCCCCCCTGTGCGAAGTGGCTTCCCTCCAATCCTTCAAATCTGAAAGCTCAAAATCTTGCATTGAACAATGTACGTGACCAAGGCTGTGGTTATGATCTTTTTGACATTTGGAGCCACGGTCATTGGCCTGGCGAGAAGATGAGAAGCTCTTCAAATGTTACATCCATTCAACTATCTATCTCACCATCTATCTATCTGCCTAATGGGCACATGTAGAGAGCACAGCATTTTGAGCACTTTTCATGGCAGGCTTATCTTCGAGGACGTCACTTGTTTCATGGATAACGAGATGAAAGAGAGACTTGGAATGAACTCTCAAATCAATGAGACCCTCCAAGACTCGAAGGTGCACATCATTTTTCTCAGCCCAATCGGTGTTTGCACGAGGTCGTCGAAGTGTTGGATATACAAAACTCTGCTGGCATATTTGATGCATACTGCGAAAATGCCACCAATCTTTTTATGATGCAAAATTCTTTGTGATTTTCCACCAGAAAAAATGTTCAGCAGATGATTTGTCCCAAGTGAGGATGTTGAAGTCTTGCCAGACAGTTCACTTGTGCATACTGTTCTGAATGGTCTTCCAGATTCATATCAGAGTTTTGCTTCTACTAAGAAAGCCTGACGGGAAGATGATAAGCTCTTCAAATGTTACATCCATCTATGTATCTATCTCACTACCTATCCATCTGTCATATGGGCAAATGTACAGAGCACAGCATTGTGAGCACTTTTCATGGCAGGCTAATCTTGAAGGACATCACCTGTTTCATTGATTACGAGATGATTGCGGGACTCGGAATGAACTCTCCAATCAATGAGATGACCATCCAAAACTCAAAGGTGCACATCATTTTTCTCAGCCCAATCGGTGTTTGCAAGAGGCCGTCGAGGCCATGGATATACAAAACTCTGTTGGCATATCTGATGCTTACTGTGAAAGGGTACTAATCTTTTTATGATGCAAAATTCTTCGTGGTTTTCCACCAGAAAAAATGTTCAGGAGATGATTTATCCCAAGTAAGGAGTCTCATACATCCTGAAAAAATGTCACCGGATTTTTTACGACGCAAATTTTTATGTGTTTACCCACCAGAAAAGAGATGCAGCATGCGATTTGTCCAAAGTGGAAAGAAGCAGTCTATGTGGATTTTACGAGTTTGCCGCTCAAAAAGGTGAAAGCCAATGGCTTGACTACATCGGAGAGTAATAGGGGAACTCTTTTAGTATATCATTGGAGGCAATATCGCCAAAAGCGTTTTAGTGATCACTCGCAAGAAACATTCTGTCTGTGTGGACACAAGTCATCTTTAGCATCTTCTGAAAGGATTTCATCAATCGCTACTTTAGTAGAAGTTTCACATATGCTGCCATCGGATTATTCCAAGATTTCTGATGTGTATTACAGGCCACACCAAAGTATTTCAGCTTCAAAGTCAGCTTTGAAGATCGAACAGTCCAGTGGTTAATCTTTTGACGAGAATTGTTCTCATTTCTCATCTCTTTCAGAAACATGAAAATATATTTTACATAAATTTTGCAGTAAAGTCCGTTATATGAGTCGTTGATGACGTGATGATTATCATGAAGAATAAACTTGCAGCTTGGATAGTGGGGTTTAAAGTCAAGGTCTATTGAGTAATTGAAACAAGAAGATGATGGAGTTCACAGATTTCCATATTGTTGTATGCAACATACTAATGAGATTATGCCTAGGAGCGACACTGCATTGCAATGTTTTGGGTGCTGGTAAAACAACAATTGCTGACTAATATAATTAATCAAAAGAATAAATTATTATTATTTTTGCTTTCCAATAAAAAGTTTTTTCCAAAATTGTGAAGTTCGTTTCCTACTTGAACACAACAGCAAATGAAACTACAAGCGATTCATACGTGGTAGCCTTACAGAAAAATATTATTGATATCGATGTTGAAGAAATATAAGGGTTAGCAATTCAGAGTAGGCCATGCGAAAGTGCTTGATAATATCAACTAACATAAAAGGGTATCAATGGATTGAAATGCTCGCATGATGTGAACACTACCTGTGATCTAGCTGTCAGTATGTTCCGCTCTACACCTTGAGACCAGAAGGTGTATCAATAATCAATTATGATAAGAATCTAGAATCTGCATGGTCAAAAGAAACCTGAACTTACCTAAGAGAATCTACGAAAGTTAGTTTCATATCATGCTTTTAGGAAACCAAAACCACTAGTGCATCCTGAAAAAGTTTTGTAAAGTGTGATTGATGTATGTCAGAGGTTCTCATGTTCATCATTATAATGACAATTGCTAGTGGATGAAAACTTAACTTCCATCAATAAAATAAGATGGATATCAATGCCCAATTGCCTTGATGGAAAAAATGAACCTTGCATGAGCCTTGTAAAAATATCTAATTTTTAGGGATTAAGCTTAATTATGATCGTGATTGAGGGTGTTCAGGTATCAAGCTCAACATGTGATGATCCAGGATGACACATATCACTTTTTCATTTCTTTGACATGCATAGTGGTCACACCCATATATGTCAAGGATACTTCATTGAGCTTTACTAGATTTATCTACCGAAGAAGAAGAAGATCATCATTCTTCCTTTCCTCAATCTCTGTGTGTGCTCCTCTTTGAGTGTGAGAGTGTGCGAGTGAGCTCTCTTCCTTATCTCCTTCCTCCTGTCATGGTATTAGAGCCAGGGTGGCTGTAGAGAGCTCCTGGAGAAGGCCGACAATGAAGAGTACGCAATATCACTTGTAATAGAAGAAGAAGAAGAAGAAGAAGAAGAAGAAGAAGAAGAAGAAGAAGAAGAAGAAGAAGAAGAAGAAGAAGAAGAAGAAGAAGAAGAAGAAGAAGAAGAAGAAGAAGAAGAAGATCATTCTTCCTTGCCTCAATCTGTGTGTGTGCTCCTCTTTGAGTGTCAGAGTGTGTGAGTGAGCTCACTTCCTTATCTCCTTCCTCGTGACATGGTATCAGAGCCAGGGTGGCTGTAGAGAGCTCATGGAGAAGGCTGACAATGAAGAGTATGCAAGAAGGCATGGAGTAACTGCGATTCACAAGCGACCTCAGATTGCTACGAAAATTGGCGTGAAGGTAGAAGGCTTCAAAATGTTTTTGTGAGTTACCCCTTCAAGGTCACTCATTTTTCTCAAATTTCTGTTTTGGAGCCATCTTGACCTCAGTTTTGATCCCGCAAGGTAGGACCCACAAAAAATCTAGGTCAATTTCAGAACTGTAACTTGCATCCAGTTAGGCAACACTCAAAACATTCCAAACCCAGAATTTCAAGAGATTCAGTTTACTATTGATAAATGAAAACTATATTTTTCTGAGATCAAAGTGTCACCTCGTAGTACAACAGTGTTCAAGCAGAAGGATTGCTTGTAGTGTTTTTGGAGTGTTGTGAATTGCTACAAACATGGAAAATGTGCATGGAATGAGTCAACTTATGAGCAATAAGCTTGATAAGAACAACTTCCATGCTTGGGGATTCAGAATGATGAATTTCTTGATGGGAAAAGGCTATTGGAAGTACATCAAAGGAGAAAACGAAAATGCTCCATAGTTACGAGAGATGAATCGGACTGGGAAACAATTAAGAGCATATGAAGAATGGAATCAAAGAGCATGAAAGATAATGTATTGGATATTTGCTAGCATACAAGATAGCATGATTGGGCACATATAGGATGCAAAGAATCTAAAAGAGGTTTGGAACAGTTTGTTCACATTGTATGAGACCAATACAAAGGCACAAAAATTGCAACTCAAGAACGACCTGCATACACTAGAGAAAAAAGGCATGTCGGTAAGTGAGTACACCCTGAAAGTCAAAAGCATGTGTGAGTCACTTGCATTGATTGCTATGAATGTAGATGATGATGACAAGGTGGAAGTGTGCCTTCGTGGTTTAGGAGCTGCATATAGGCAGTTCATAACTTCTATTCAGACCATGGAAAATATTCTCAATTTTGCTGATTTGGTGTCCATGTTGATTATTGAAGAAAAGAATCTTGATGAGGATTCAAAATCCCAAGGGAAACCTAATTTTGAGTATGTATTCTACTCTGGTAGAGGAAGAGGTAGAGGCTTCGGAAGTGGACAAGGACACAATAACCAAGACCAACATCAACAATAGAATCATGCAGGAGGGAGAGGACAATTTCAAGGTAGGGGAAGCCAAAGAGTCTGCATAAATTTCCAAAGAAATGATTCAAGAAATGATAGTAAAGGATGCTAGAATTGTGGTAAATCTGCACGCTTTGAACGTGATTGCAGGTTGAAGAATCAGAATAACAAAAGGAAGCAAAACAACTATGCATCCACAAGTGCAAATGATTCAGAGAAGCTCTTCATGGTCCAACATCACATGATGAATACGATGTTTGTTGATGTTTCAAAATCAAATGATAATGTCTAGTATGTTGATTCATGTGTTTCAAATCACATGACCAGCCATTCGGAATGGTTTAGTAGTTTGCAAAAATTACCAGTTCTTGGATATATTGAAACACGTGATGACACATCACATCTTATTGAGCATACAAGAGACATAGCACTGTCTATGGAGGATGGGAAGGTAAAACATCTTGTTGATGTTCTACATGTTCCATATATAACAAAGAATATGGTTTTTGTTGGACAAATGGTTGACCAGGGATTACAAGTCACGTTTAATGTTAATGGGTTATATGTAGAAGAGTACAAACAAGATGGAAGATTGATTGCCAAAGGACACAAAGTGGGTAGGATGTTTACCCTAAATGTGAAAATTTCTGAAATGAATGTAGCTATGTTTGCAAAAGGTGCAGGAGTTATTGCTGATATAGAGATCTGGCACAAACGAATTGGACATGCAAATTTGCAGAGGCTGAAATTGATGCAGTCAAAGGAGATTGTCAATGGACTACCAAATTTCAAGGTTGTAGAGGTAAAAGGTATGTGCAACATGTCAATTTAGTAAATAATCAAGAATATTATTTTCGCATGAAAAGCATGTTAGTGAGTATGTGCTAGAAATAGTACATACATATGTTTGAGGTCTTGCAAAGACCACATCTATGGGTGGTTGTAGGATGTTACTTTCAATATTGATGACCATACATGGAAAGTATGGGTATATTTCATGAAAGAGGAGAGTGAAGTGTTCACTCCCAGAATTTTAAGGCTATGGTGGAAAAGAAGTTAGGTAAGTATGTTCAGACATTAAGATCTGATGGAGAAGGTGAGTATGAAGAGATGGATTGGTAGGTTCCAGAGATGAGCTGGTGTTTCACAAAACCTACTCTACACCTACCAAGGTAACTCCAGGGATGCTTAATATACTGCTTTAGCTTCACATTAATGCATTTGGAACCTCCAAGTGCTTTGGAACATCATTCGCAAAAGTTTGCACCAAAATAGATGACCTGCATATGCAAGGAATGTGAAGAAACCTTCTATTTTGGGAATGGAGATGCTCAATGGTTTGCTTAGATCTCACAAGCTAGTATGAATTGACTAGAGAGCTTTTGCACACATCTACTTAGAACATATAGCTAACTAAAGTAGGTTATTTCATGAATTTAGAGGTACCATACACTGAGAAATGAATCTAGCAAGTCAGGGGGCTCATCCCGACATTTCAGGAACTAGAATGTGTGTAGTCATAGTCACCTTTCTCACTTCATATCTCGAGATTAGCTGAACCAAAGTTAATGAAACTTGATATGTAGATAACAAAAACTTCAATATATCTATATCAAGTTAAAGTGTAGCAAATGATTGAGTACATATAGAGAAATCATTTACGCAAAATCACTAAGAAGATGAAGATACTATAGAGAATAGTAGACAATGAACATATGATACAAGGGAAGTTTAATGGACTATGCATACATGATGTGAGATCAATGTATGCTCAATAGTGTAGCTCAATAACTCTCAGAATGACTCACATGACACATGACTAAATCACCTCTATTTATGCTCATTATTTGAGTTTGAATTTTGAATTTCCGTCACCTAAAAGTGTTCCTACACTTTAGGTAAGTAATTGATTTGATTTCTTCACCAAACAAGTCATGAATTGACTCTCCTAAATCCATGATTTTCCATCTTCTATTAACATTTACATTTGTCCCTGATAATTATGCCAAAATGACAAGCATGTGTTCACATGTAGTTCCTCATGTGAGATGATGAAGAAGAAAGTGTAATCCTAAATATTCATCTAAGCATTTAGTCTTGCTAAATGCACCAACAACTTCCCCTCAAGCTTAAGATGCTTGAGTCTTTAGTCCTTCATGATTTCTTGCAAAGCAATCATTGACTTGAACCTGTTTAATTTGCTTTCATCCAATGCTTTTGTCATCATATATGCACATTGTTGATTTGTAGATACATATGAGAGTTGTATCTCCTTACTCATGATCTTTTCCTTGACATAATGGTAGTGAACTTCAATATGTTTGGTCCTAGCATCATAGATAGGGTTAGCAATAGGATGTAATGAAGTGATGTTGTCTCCAAATATGTGTGGAGTAGAAGTATTCAACCCTCAATCTGAATATAAAGTCTTAATCCACATAGATTCTTTGTTGGTGCACATGCCAAGCCTTCACACTTGGCTAGGCATTGGAAGCATTATGTGCAATTGCTTGAAGATCCATAAGAACCATTGCTTATGGTTTTCACCATTAACTCTTATAAAAGTCACTTGACTTAGAAGAGTCTTTTAAATGCCACTAAACTCGTGGAGTTAGGTGAACTTTATGGTACTAGTTTTTGGTGCATTTTACCCAAGCCTACATGCTTGATATGCTTGATATTATGACCATATGTAAGTCACATGTGTAGTCATGTGAAGACCTCTTGTAAAAGAGTTCATTTTTATCTCTTGTAATTGAAAAAAGGAAAAAGAAAAGGATGGCTTACCTCATGCATGATGTAAAAGCAAAGTCGTGGCTCTAACTACCTAAAACCACAAATTTTTGAGCTGAGGGAATATCTCCTAACTTTGACGATCACTTTTAAGTGGAGCCATTTAAATTCGAATTCAAAAATCCCTCCAAGAGTAGCTATAAAAAGAGCAAGAAGGAAGAGGCGATAAGCAAGCCTTGTACATGACCACTTCATGTCATTTTGTAGAGATTGAAGAGCTTACTCCATAGCTCTATCATTCTACTCCCATTGTGCAAATATTCATTGCCAATGTGGTTATAATCATATGTGAATCTATACATTTATCATTATCTACTTCTCTGTTTTGTTCTCTGCTATACTCACTTAGAGCAGTAACTTCAAAAGGTCATATCTCGAGTTCTACTCAACGGTTTTCAGTGTTTTAACGTGCGTTGGATAGCTCTTACTGTCTTCTTTCTGTATATAAATTTTCAAGGTCATTGGATTAATAGTTTTGGATATATTTGCATTTTACTGCTCACTGTTCTATCTCTGCAGAGCCCCAAGAATGGTGGGCATGTTCCAGAAATTGATAAATCTTCTTCTCAGTGCTCAGTCCATCATTTGAAGTGTTTTAACTTGGATTGGGAAGCTTGCTAAGGCTATTTGCTATGCCCAAAAGGAATTTATCTAATTCCTACCACGTTGAGAGCACTGTTCAGTTTTTCCAGCAGGTGTATGTCCAAAAATAGCAAGTTTTGGGAGCTAGTCATTTCGCAACTAGTCTGTCTTGACTTAAACTTTTGGGATACATGTTCCAAAGTACTTGGCTGATATTTTGGTGGATTTAGGAAGCTCAAAGGGTCTACTAATCAACTCTGAAGTCTCAATTGGCTGGTGTGAAGCTGGTTGTAGCAGCACCTACTCATCTTTGGATTGCATCCACCATCTCTCCTCACAGTGGTATCAGAGCATAGTCAAGCAACATGGGAGATGTATTTCCATCAACAATTGAAAAATTGGATCGAAACAACTACCCGGCATGGTCTCTAAGGATGGAGGCTTACCTTCAAGGGAGGAATCTATATGGATTCATATCCGGAGATGAAGCAATGCCAACCATGAGGAACAAAGGGCAACCATCACATGAAGAAGTGGGAGGACTTTCAAATTGGTGTTTGAAGGATGCACTTGCAAGGTCCTATATTCTAAACTCAATCTCTGATTTTCTTTTACCTCATGTCAAGGGATGCAAGACATCAAGAGAGACCTGGAATGCACTTGCTTCTTTCTTCTCTTCCAACACTCGAGCAAGGAAGAACCAATTGTGGATGGAGTTCACAACAATGAAGAAAAGCCCGAAGCAAAATGTGACTGATTATGTCACAAAGATGAAGGAGATTTCCGACCAACTTGGAAGCATTGGATAGGTAATTGAAGAGGAGCAAATCATTAGACAAATCATAAATGGAATCAAAGCAGACGACAAGTGGGAGTCATTCACCACAGCCATGGATTTATACATGGATATGCATGTACCCAACCTCAACACACTCATGGGCCAACTCTTCACTCATGAAGCAAAGATTAGCAAAGGTGGTGAGTCCTCAAGAGGTAATCAAACTTCTGCCTTATATTCTGATAAAGCTAAGGTCAAGGACAAGTCAAAGAATAGGAAGAATGAAGATGAAGGTAGCTCTTTCCAAGCAAACTTTGCAGGTAGAGGAAGAGGCAGAAGTGGAAAGCAAGGCAGGGGGAGATTCCAATCATCTCAACCTTGCAACATATGTGGCTTATCTAACCATACTACTGAAGAATGTTTCAGGAATCCAAGGAACTGAAGAGGAAGAGGATTCAATAGAGGTGGCTATGGATCAAATATAGGCAGATACAATGGAGGCTACAACAACAACAACTACTACAACAACAATTACAACAAAAACAACTATCAAAGTGGCCATAGAGGAAGAAGAGACTACAATAACTATGCAGAGGACCAAAGTCAAGAAGATTCATTATTGATTATGAATCTATCAGTGAAGAATGGTAAGGATGATGATCACATATTTTACATTGATTCGGGATGCTCAAACCATGTAGCAAGAAATGTGGCCTTACTTTCTGATTTGGAAGATCCTCATAACAAGCATGAAGTGCAGACAGGAGATGACACAAAGCACTCAGTGGAGAAGATAGGTAATGTGAAGACATCAGATGGGAGTATGAACCTCTTAAGCAAAGTCTTGTATGTCCCTACAATTACCAAAAATTTAATAAGTGTTGGACAGATTGTTGAAAAAGGATTGCAGGTTAGATTCAACTGGTTTGGAGCATATGTTGAAGACCCAAGGCAAGGCTTTCGAAGGATTGCCAAAGGAGAAAAGATAGGAAGGCTTTTCACTTTTGAAGTGGAAGATACAAAGAACATAGCTTTGTTTAGCTATGGATCTCAAACTCTAACAGAGTTGGAGATATGGCACAAAAGGCTTGCTCACATTGGTGAGAGGACACTCAAACAAATTTGCAAGGACCAAAGTGTACTTGGTTTGCCTAATATCACAAGGCAACACATGATTTATAAGTGTGAAGCTTGTCAACTCGACAAGGCTCATAGACAACCTTTCAATAAAAAAGGATATATGTATCAAAATCCTTTGGATCTAGTGCACACGGATGTGTGGGGTCCAAGTAAGGAGCCATCTATATCAGGCTCAAAATATTATGTGTCTTTCATAGATGATTGTAGCAGGTGGACCATTCTGTTTTTCATGAAGCACAAGGATGAAGTGTTTCATTGCTTTAAGAAGTATATTGCTCTTGTTGAAAGCCAAACAGGTAGGACTTTGAAAAGACTCAAATCAGATGGTGGAGGAGAATACTTCTCTTCTGAATTTGATGCCTTCTTGCATGAAAGAGGCATTAAAAGGGAAGTCACTACAAGGTATAGACCCGAACTCAATGGTGTAGCAGAGAGGAGGAACAGAGCTGTTGGCAGCAGTCAGGGAACCGAAGGAGCCACAAGACGAAGAGAGTCAGAGCGAAGGGACAGCACAAGCAGACATGGCAGTCAAAGAAGATCTGGCAAGTAGGCCATCTAAATTTTTCAGACATCAAGGAGTTGAGCACACAAGAAGACAGAGCAAGTAGGGAGCTCAAAGGTATGTATGACAAATCAATAGAGGAAATCCCTACACAAATAATGATTTTCATCACTAAAAACCATTGTAAATATCATTTCGTATTTTTGTAGCTCCATTTTGTGCAAGCCAAGGAGTCCTTGAGCTTGAGGAGCTTTAGAAGAATCTACCTGCCAATTTTCATATTTTTTAGATCTCGTTTGAGCCCTCTAATAAGACTGGAACCTAATTTTTAACTAGGCCGGACACTAGGTCTGAACAGGGCCAAAGCTAGTCAAAAACTATAAAAGGAGCTAGAGAGCTCATTTTTGAAGGTTGGATTGTAATTGAAAGGAACCTGTAAGAGCTTTCTGAAAGTAATCTAAGAACTCCATTGCTTCTCACTCTTTGTCTTGCCGTGTGTGCGCGTGTGTGTGTATGTGTGTGCATGCTTGTGTGCTTCTCACTCACGCACTTGTCGCGATTGACAGGTCCGTCGCGAAGGCTCGGTCAGTCGTGGTCAAACAGTCGTTGACTGTGTCAGTCGCGATTGATTGGTCCGTCGTGGCTGTCCGTCGCGATTGATAGGTCGATCGCGATTGATGGCTCGATCGCGATTGACACGTGTCACGCGTAGCTTCTGTCCTGTCGTGGTCAATCGGTCGTTGACTCTGTCGGTCGCGATTGACAGAGCCGTCGTGGGCTGTCCGTCGCGATTGATAGGTCGATCGCGATTGACAGGTCTGTCCGTCGTGGTTTGTCGATCGCGATTGACAGAGCGATCGCGATTGACAGAAATCTTAGGAATTTCAAAAAACTAAACACATTTTTGGGAAGCTCTAGGCCTGTAGGTCATGGATATGCACTTTGTTTAGCAAATAGAGCAATTTTTCTGTCGGTCGCGATTGACAGAGCCCGGCGACACAGAGACAAGACCGTACAGTTCCGTACCTGTGCAGAGTGCTGGGGATGGTGATACAGCAAGAACCTGCAGAATGCTCAAAAAACATGCAAAAAACAACGCACGAGTCAACGACCCTTTGAACACGATTGACTAAATTTTCGACCACGTGTCAATCGCGACTGACCAGTCAATCGCGACTGACTGCCACGACGGACTTGTCAATCGCGATCGACACGTCGATCGCGACTGACCTGTCAATCGCGATAGACAGACTTTGCGAACACGTTAGAAGGGCAGGCAAAAATAATGGTCTAAATTTTGGCCAAGTGTGGGACAAACACTAGGGTGTAGTATTGCATTACGAGGGCATGACCCAAGTAACTCGAGAATTCCTGTTTGCCTGTTAACCTAGTTTAATCCTGTTTTAGCCCCAAAACCCTGAACTGGCATAACTTTCTCATACGAAATCCGTTTGCCGTGATTTTTGTTTTGTTGGAAAGCTCGCAGGGAGTACAACAAAAACATCGACTGGTTACGGTTAAAATAAGATCAGGAATATTAGATAGGGTATTTTGAAGTTGACCATACCCAGGGGGAACAAAATTCAGGGATCTGTAGAGTTGTGTCCAAAAAGTCATAGTGCAAATTGGTGAAGTGTTACATGAATGAAAGTGATTGGTTCTGTCTTTTGAATTTAAGTCTTGAGCTAATGGTGGGCCTTTTACAGGTTCTTTGAGAGCAGCGAAGGGTACGCAAAGCAAGAGTAAGTGCAGGCTTGGGAACATGCGTCCTGGGCACACCAGGGCAACAACACAAGGAAAGGAACTCAAGGTTGGAAAACCCGCAACACCCTTTGTCAATTCTTAGTTTAGGCTAAGTGCGGGTAGTGTTAGAAGTAATTCCAGGCAACGATAGGCACGAGATAAATCAAAGACTATCTAAGAAATCAAGTTCAAGTCAAGAGATAACCTGTGTGTGTGAACGACAACCATAAAGGAAAAGAACCTAACGTGAAACGACCAAACTAAAGTGCGAAATTAAACTCAAGTATTCCTAACGACGTGATATCAGACAAGAGTATAAACACGATAATCAACTTAAAAAGGGGATTAAGTAATTGATACAAAGGACTCAAAAACGTGGTTGTACCTGGGAAAAATTGGGTTAATCAGTTAGGCATATGAACCTTAGATCAGGACGACATCTAGTAAGGGATAGACAAAGCCTTAGGTCTTCAGAGGCTAGTGTCAACCACACTGCTAGGTCGTGGGCCCAACAGTTGAGCCACCACTCATACTACCCAAGTTCTGAGACTAGTGAATCCGAGATGTCTCAAGGTATGGAGAGACCTACAGGAAGTTCAGGAGTGCCATACTTGCATAGGGTAGAAGGCCCTTACAAAACACAGTTGGAATACCTTAGGACCAACCGATTAGGTGCCAGCATCTATGAGGACGGCCTAGGAAGATCTTTGGTACAGATTAAGAATCCTGATCAATCCATTGGACTAGAGCACCCAGCTGTCAAGTTTGAAAACGGAGCATACTTGGACAAAGAAGGAACCATATACGTAGTCACCAGTCACCCAGATAGGACGGACGAATTTGGAAATGTGATCCCAGAAGCGGACTTAGGTGACCTAGAGCAAGGAAACATGGGTACAGAACCTAGAACCCCTCGAGGCAAATCGGTTCTCACTAGGATTATCACACCAGAGTGGATTCCCCAGGATAATAAGAGCATAGATTTGCTCCTCAATCGAGAAACTGACGAAGCCTTTTGGAGGTATAAATCTGATCAGCCAACTGACATAGGAACAATCATGATCTATGAGTTTAAGGATCCTGATAGCCCAGGCAGAGTGACCTACTTAGATCACGCTTCGGAGAGGATCTTTGTGGTTACGGAAAATGATAGGCATGCTTACACTTGGAAGGGTGAATTCGTTTTCCCCCAACCAAGATCGAACGTGTCCTTTGGTCACCGAGGAGCTGGAACCCCCCACGCTCACGGAACTCAAAGAGACATACATAGAGATAGGCCAGAAGTAAGCTTTGCCACCCCAGGGGGCAGAGAAAGAACGAGAATGGAAACGAATAGAGTAGAACCTGAGATGCTTAGAGCTCACAGGAATCAAAGAAATGCGGATGAATTCCCTCTACCACGACCTAGAGAGCACACAAGGACTTTGAGACCAACTCAGCTAGTTAAGTCCATGAAGAACTACTTCGATGGCACTGGAGATCCATACGATCATGTGGCTGAGTTTAGACAAGTCCTGAGAGCTGAACAAGTGGAGGATCTATTCACATAGTAACAATGCCTTTGGTCTAACCCTTAGGAACACTGCCCTGACATGGTTTCAGCCACTAAACGAGAGACAGTTCAGGAGCATAGACCAACTCCTAGAGGCCTTCATTATTGAATTCTCTAAGAGTGGCATAAGACATAATACCTCCTCGCTGATTCACAGCTTCAGGCAAACCCCTCAAGAGACCGTGAGACTTGCAGGAAGGAGATTTAGGCAATATCTTGAAAGATGCCCTGTCCCTGAGCTACCCACACCAGCTAAGCAAGTGGCTCTATTCTTGGACGGACTGCTAAGTACCAAATTGAGATCATATGTGTACTTGAAGGACCCTAGGACCATAGAAGAGTGTGTACGCATGTGTATTGACATTGAGGACAACCTAGGGGAGGAGTTAGAGCTTGCCAAGATATACAAAGATTCAGATAGTGCCTCTAGCCTCTCTTCCATGCAATCCCCATCGATTGAGGAACTTGCAGAGAAAGTTGCTCAAAAACTAGGTGTCTCTAGCAAACAAATTTTGAGATTTGCCCCGATGAAAAGATGTTATAATTGTGGAGGCGACCATATGGCAAATGTATGTCCTATTATGGCTCAACCCCAAGTAAATTCTAGTGGCCAGTACTGCACCATAGAACGGAGGTACACCAATCACACCGCGCAAGATTGCCCATACAACAAGCAGGCGGTTAGGCAACCCTACCCTCAGCAGGGAAGATACCAGAACCCGTACCCTCCACAGCCATATGGCAGGCCACAACAACCTTATCAGCAACCATACCTAAACCAACAAAGGCCTCAGCCTGTGTTAGCACAACAACCCCCTGCCCCAGCTAATGTGATCCCAGTAAAATATGCAGCAGCAGAAGAAAACCGGAATAGAGCTATAGTCCCTATAACACCATTGCTTTCTGAAAGTGACCCTAGTGACCATAGCTTTGATTCTACACATGTCGATAGTCCCCAGGCTTACTACATGCAATCTCCTGAACATGGTGAGTCCTACTACAGTGAGGAACCGAGTGAACCTAGTTGGGAGTCAGATTACACAAACGTCATGTATGCAAACCCCAACCCTATGCCTCAACCTAGGTAGGTAAGACCCCCATTCCCTAGAGGACCATGCTACAGATGTCAGGGAGATCACCTCATTCGTGATTGTCCCTTACCTCCACTTACACAACCCCAGTCAGTAACTATTCAGGGCTTTTGCCAAGAATGTG
The DNA here is from genome assembly GCA_020310875.1 of Ceratopteris richardii. NCBI lineage: Eukaryota > Viridiplantae > Streptophyta > Polypodiopsida > Polypodiales > Pteridaceae > Ceratopteris > Ceratopteris richardii. The sequence continues at coordinate 202,145,579 of CM035409.1, read as the reverse complement.
GAAAGGAGCATCTCTTACGAGATTGCCCTAAGAATCCTAATAATATGCCAAAAATCACTCCTATCAACGTTGTTGGGTTGGTGGTAGACTCCACAGGAAGTGTGACACCCACCGCACCGGTACAGGTAGTGACTAGAGCTCAGGCATTGCAGCAGAACCAAGGGGTAAACCAGGATAAGAACCCAGAGGCTAGTGAAACCGAGAGCATGACAAAGAAAAGGACTAGAGCGTGGAAAGATAGTCGAGAAAGAATGAAAAGACAATGGGCTAAAAAGATGAGTGAACTTGAGGAAAGCATAAGAGAAACCAAAGCTAGGATAACTGAACTCACATCTCAAACTCCCTCTCACACTACCCCATGTTGAAGCTCAAAGTCAAGGACAAAGCATGGAAGCACATCAAAAGGTGGACACACGAGGAAAGGGAGCAAGTAGGGAGCTCCAAGAAGTGTATGTCAAATTTTCAGAAGAATCCCCTACAAAAATAGTGATTTTCATCACTAGAAACCATTGTAAATACCATTATCTATTTTTAGTAACTCCATTTTGTTCAAGCCGAGGAGTCCTCGAGCTTGAGGAGTATTAGAAGTACCATCGTACCAATTTTCATAATTTTTAGACTTCGTTTGAGCCCTCAAATAAGCCCTGGAACCTAATTTTTAACTAGGCCGGACACTAGGTCTGGACAGGGCCAAAACTAGTCAAAAAACTATAAAAAGAGCTAGAGAGCTCATTTTTGAGGTTAGCTTGTGAGAGAATAGAACTTTTGTAAGAGAACTCTTTTGCAATCTAAGCTTTCCATTGTTCCTCTCTTTGATCTTACTTTGTGCGCGTGTGTGTGTATGTGTGTGCATGTTTGTGTGCTTTCACTCACGCACTTGTGCTTTCACTTGCTCGTGGTCTTCATACCGGTCCTCACGTCTCCGCGGATTGACAAGTAAAGGAGGTGGTGCTTACGCTTGAGCTACACCAAATTTTGGCGCCGTTGCCGGGGAGAGTGCTTCGAGGACGAGCGTTGTGATGGTAAGATCGTAGATTTGCGACGTTGGAAGGTAAAAATACTGTCATTTCAGTTCATTTTCTGTTTTTTCCTCTTCATCTTCATCATCATCATCATCTCCACCTTCTTCCACCTTCTTCTTCATAGAAAATTCTAGTTTTTTTGTGCATTTTCACCATCTTCATAACATTTTTCATGCGTTATTGTGTGGGAAGGAGTTAGGAGAAGCAAGGGAGAGCAAGCGCTGTGTTTTTTTCATGATTTTCTGCTCATACGGAGCTCGCCATAGCCGGCGCTCAGAAATTTGAATTTCCCGCCAAAAAACGCGATTCTGTGATGAAAATCGCGATTCTGTGAAAATTCAAAATTTTTTGAAAAATCACGATTTTCAGTTTTCCCGCCTAAAAGTTGGTTGAAAAGAATCGCGATTCTGTGTTTTTTCTCAAAAAAAAAAAAAAAAAAAAAAAAAAAAAACACGATTCTCTGCTCAAAATCGCGATTCTCACCAATCACGATTTTCAGCAAAAAAACACGATTTTGTGAAAAACACGACTTTCTGCTCAAAATCGCGATTCTCACAAATCACGATTTTCAGCCAAAAATACGATTTTGAGAAAAACACGATTCTGTGGAAAAACACGATTCTCTGGGACAAAATCGCGATTTTCAAGTCAAAAACACGATTTGGAGAAAACACGAATTTTTGCTCAAAATCGCGATTCTCAAAAAACACGATTCTCTGCTCAAAATCGCGATTCTCACCAATCACGATTTTCAGCAAAAAACACGATTTTGTGAAAAACACGACTTTCTGCTCAAAATCGCGATTCTCACAAATCACGATTTTCAACCAAAAATACGATTTTGAGAAAAACACGATTCTGTGGAAAAACACGATTCTCTGGGTCAAAATCGCGATTTTCAAAAACACGATTTTGTGATCAACATCGCGATTTTCAGAAACACGATTTTGTGATCAACATCGCGATTTTCAGAAACACGATTTTGTGATCAACATCGCGATTTTCAAAAACACGATTTTGTGATCAACATCGCGATTTTCATGCCAAAAACACGATTCTGTGCTCAAAATCGCGATTTTCAAATCACGATTTTCTGCTCAAAATCGCGATTTTCAAAACACGATTTTGTGAAAAACACGATTTTGTGAACACGATTCTGAAGGTACAAAATCGCGATTTTTTCAAAAGGTCCTGTTTGCCTGTTTTGACCCCCAGGAGCCTGATTTGACATAACTTTCTCATCCAAAGTCCATTTTTTGAGCTCTATAGCTTGTTGGAAAGCTCGTTTCAAATCCTACATGATCTCAACTGTTTTTTTCAAGAATAATGCGTTGATTTTGAGATAGGATAATTTGAAGTTGACCCTCAGGTGGGACTAGGAAACCAAGGGGGCTCTAAAGAATTTTGAACCATACCAAAGGGAAAATTTGGACTCTTGACTAAAGCTTATGAACCTGAGATCTGGTAGACACTTAGGCAAGGATAAACAAAGCATTAGATCTTCTGAGGCTAGTGTCAACCATACATCCAAGTCTTGGACACAACAACTAAGTGGTGATCTTTTACTAAGTTCAGACACAAGTGATTCAGAAATGTCTTTTAGCATGGGAAAACCTGCAGGTGGCTCAGGGACTGCCCATCTACAAACACCGGAAGGTCCCTATAAGACACAGTTGGAATATATTCGGACCAACCAATTAGGTGCTCGCATCTATGAGGATGGTCTGAGGCGATCAGTGGTCCAACTCAAAAATCCAGATCAATCCTTTGGACTTGAACACCCGGTGGTCAAGTTCGAAGAGGGTTCATACATTGATAAGGAAGGAACCATGTACGTGGTTACCAACCAACCAGATAGGACCGATGAGTTTGGAAATATCATTCATGAGAATGAGATAGGAGACCTAGAACAAGGAAATATAGGACAAGGACCCCAGACTCCTAGAGGCAAGTCAGTTTTGACCCGAGTGATCACTCCAGACTGGATCCCTCAAGACAACAAAAGCATAGAACTATTTTTGAATAGAGAAACAGAGGAAGCCTTTTGGAGATTCAAGCCAGAACAACCTAGCCAATTGGGCATAGTCATCATCTACGAGTTCAAGGATCCAGAGATACCAGGCAAAGTTGTCTACCTAGATAACACGTCAGAGAAAATTTTCTTGGTAACAGAACATGATAGACATGCATATACTTGGAAGAATGAATTGATTTTCCCTCCACCAAGATCCAATGTTTCCCACGGCCTCCAAGGAGTAGGGTCATCCCAAGCTCAGGAAGCCCAGAGAGAAAGAACTAGAGAGAGACCGGAGGTAAGTTTTGCACACACAGTGGGCAGGAATAGGTCAGGATTTGAAAATGAAAGACCTGAAAGAGAGAGATATCAAGCACATAGGCAACAAAGAAATGAACATGAATTTCCATTGCCTAGAACCCGAGAGCACCCAAGAACCCTCAGACCCACTCAAGTGATCAAGGCAATGAAGAATTATTTTGACGGGTCAGGAGATCCTTATGATCATGTGGCTGAGTTCAAACAAGTGTTAAGAGCTGAACAGGTTGAGGATTTGTTCACCCAGTACGAGGCATTTGGTCTGACTCTTAAGGGCATTGCCTTAGCTTGGTTTCAACCATTGAGTAGTCGCAACTATCGCAATATAGGTCAACTGCTAGACGAATTCATTGTAGAATTTTCCAAAAGTGGTATCAGGCATAACACTTCATCTTTGATCCACAGCTTCAAGCAGACACCCCAAGAAACAGTGCGACTAGCAGGTAGAAGGTTTAGACAGTACCTAGAAAGATGCCCTGCTCCAGAGCTACCCACACCAGCCAAACAAGTGGCTTTGTTTTTAGATGGCTTACTGAGCACAAAGTTAAGATCCTATGTATACTTGAAAGAGCCTAGATCCATAGAAGAGTGCGTGCGGACATGCATTGACATAGAAGATAACCTGGGTGAGGAATTAGGATTATCCAAACTCTATAAGGATTCAGATAGTTCTACTAGTCATGCTTCAAAAATCTCCACGGAAATAGAGGAGATAGCTGAGCAAGTTGCCAAGAAGCTGGGAGTCCAAAATAAACAAACACAGAGAGTCACTCTAGTGAATCGGTGTTATACTTGCGGAGGCGACCACATGGCTAATGTATGCCCATTGCACAACCAGAACGTGAGAGAAAGGAATGCTCCATATTGCACTATTGAGAGAAAATATACGAACCACACGGCTCAAGATTGTCCCTACAATAGGCAGGCTGTTAGACAGAATTATCAGCAACCTTACCCACAAGGTAGGTATCAGAACCAATACCAACAGCCATATTATAGACCACAACAGCAATATCAAGCAACATATAGGCCACAACCTATCTTGGGAAACCAACCACCAGCTCCTGCCAACATGATTCCAGTCAAATATGCTGTGGGAGAGGAAAATCCAAATAGAGCATTGGTGCCACTAACCCCATTGATACCAGATAATGACTCTCATGCCCATAGTTCAGACTACTCCCATGAAGGTAGTCCACATGCTTATTACACAGAGTCACCTGAACATAGTGAGATTTACTCGTATCAATATGAGGCACCACCTATGGAGCAAAATTGGGAGCCAGAATACTCCAATGTCATGTACACAAATCCTAACCCTAGGCCCCAGTTGAGACAAATGAGACCACAAGCCCCTAGAGGATCTTGTTTTAGATGTCAAGGTGATCATTTCATTCGTGACTGTCCCCACCCACCATCTCCGAGTCAAGGACAGGCTATCACAATACAGGCTTTTTGTCCTGATTGTGGCAAAGACCATCTCCCCAGAGATTGTCCAAGAAACCCCTCCAGTGCACCCAAGATTACACCCATTAATGTGGTAGGATTAGTGGCAGATTCAAGTTCAAGTAGTAGCAATGTGGCTCCCATACAAGCTGTCACTAGAGCACAAGCCTTACAACAGGATAAACCAACAGAACAATCAGAGTCGAGTGAATCAGGAGAGCCTAGTAAGAGGAAAACAAGAACATGGAAGGATACCAGAGAGAAGGCCAATCGCAAGTGGAATAAAAAGTTATCGGAACTAGAAGAAAGCTTAAAAGAAGCGAAAACGAAAATAGAAGACATTGCATCTCAAAGCCCCTCGCATGCCGAAACTCCATCCACTCCACCTCATCCCACCCCACCACCCATGGTAAATAGACCGCAACCAGGGTCTGTTCTTGCAGATCCAACCCCAGAAGGCTTGGACATGATGTTCAAGGCCTACCAGGCTCGACTTCAAGAAGGGCCTACAACGGCAAACCTAGACAAGAGTTACCCTAGAGCAGATTTAGAGATTGAACGGATGAAAATGTGCATGAAAATGGTAGAACAAGCTCAAGCCATACTTGAGACTAGTCAAAAGTTCAATCAGACAAACTCTATCAAATCAGATTTGCATTTCCAGGGCTTACTAGAAAGATTAGAGCAGTTGGTAAACAAACCACAAGTTTCTTTACCTCCACAGGCTCAACCAGTTATTGAAAGAGGAAGCTCACCACCAAGGGGAGCTTATGTTCCTAATTCCACGGATGCTGGAATACCTCCTTCTATTCAACAGTACTCTCAAGAGTTCTTGCGGGAAATACAAGAGGAGAAATGGGCCAAGGAGAAGGGTAATTCCCCTCCTATTCCTGAGATTGATGATCTTCATGATCAATTTCCCCAAGACATTCCATCTATTTACGAAGATGAAGCAGAACAAGAAGACGAAAGATTAGATTTTGAATCTAATACCTTAGAAGAACTGCCTCAATTTCCAGGCCCATGGGAATCTGAATCACTCCAGATTAGAGCTCCCACAATACTAGTAAGAAATGAAGACTTAGTGGTTCCAAGGAACACGGATGTCGTGAAGAACACTAAGGTTCAGTGTCATCTCACTGTAGAAGAGTTGCTCAAAGCAAAACCTGAGTTATGGAATCATGTGAAGGATCAGGTCCCAGAACTTGAGTCCAATATGCCAAAAGCAGGCTCTAAGCAAAGGGTACCAGAGATACCTCTAGACAAAATAGGGGACATGTGTGAGGGTGAAGAAGGTAATACTTATCTTCCAATCACCTACCAAGGTTACACAACCAAAGCAATCATAGATTCAGGTGCTGGTGTTGCTATTGCGACCACCTCCTTGTGGAAGCAATGGGGCAAGCCCACATTAAGACCAACTAGAATGAAGCTTCAAATGGCTGATGGTCATTTTGAAAGACCTCTAGGATTGCTAGAAGGGATCACTCTAACCACTTGTGGTGTAGAGTTTGAGCACACATTTGCTATATGTGACTTTGAGAAAAATAATGTCTATGAGATGATCCTAGGAAGACCCTTCCTACGACAATTGCAAATAGTACAGGATTGGGGAACCAACTCCTTGTACTTACAGCACTTAGGGGTCACTACCAAGGTCAATTTGAAGGATTACTCCTTCAGAGATGTACCACCCCTACAGTGGAATTCTATCCACAAAGTGAAAGAAGATTCCATCTCTGTGCATTCTGAAAGTTCACCTGATCCATCATGGCTGCATGAAGATACTCATTTGTGGATGTGCAAGGTCACAAAGGAAGAGGAAAAACGTTTAAAGGCAAGAGAGGAAGGAACTTCGCTAGGAGAGAGACCAGTTAGCGACCCAGCCTACACACCGATGATCTTTCCAGATGAGGAGTTTGAGCCTCATGGCTGGCCAGAAATCTTAGCCACCATGGACATTGCTGTCAATGAGGAACAGTGGACACCTCATTGTGATGAGGAGGGTTATGATATCTCAGTGTTCATGTGTCAACCCTTGCTAGAAGAATGTGACCCTAGTGATGTCATAGAAGAAGAAGAGAATGACGATGATCTGGAGTCTATTGTGATGGATAGTTGCTTTAACTCAGAGCAGCACTATCTAGAAGATATAGGAGTGTTCACCCAGAAAGAAGAAGAACCTCTCACAAGTATTAAAACAGTAAACTCAAAGGATGGAAGTGAGAGTAGTCAAAAGAAAAAGAAAAGAAAAGCAGTGAAACAAGAAAAGGAGGAATCATTGTTTGAAGTACCAGAAAACTTCAAGAAATATGAAGTTGACGACCGCAAAATTTTGGTACGAATGCCTAAGAGAGAGGCCATCATAGGAGAATCATATGATAATAAAGAAAAGACCAAGAAGATTGTAGTGACCATTGAAGAGAACGAAGAGAGATGCACATATATAGGAGATGACCTAAGTGCAAGAGAAGAAATGGAGCTTGTAGCTCTATTAAGGGAATATAGGGATGTGTTTGCGTGGCACTATAGAGACTTGAAAGGGGTAGATCCAAGAATTTGCTCTCATACTATCCCCATGACTGCTGATGCCAAGCCCACCAAACAGAAGCCCTACACATATAATGATACCTATGCAGCCAAAATAAAAGAAGAAATTGATAGGTTGATTGAAGCTGGATTCATCTATGAGATTGAGCATACTGAATGGGTGTCCCCCATTGTTGTGGTGCCCAAGAAGAACGGAAAGTTGCGAGTGTGCATTAACCTGAAAAAAGTTAATGCCGCTACAATCAGAGATAGCTATCCGCTTCCAATCACCGAACATTTATTGGAGCGTGTTGCAGGCAAGGAAGTTTATAGCTTTCTTGATGGATTTTCAGGTTACAACCAAGTAGCCATTGCCCCAGAAGATCAACACAAGACGGCTTTTGCCACCGAATGGGGAATCTTTGCATTTCGTGTGATGCCATTTGGGCTCACCAATGCACCTGCAACATTCCAAAGGCTCATGTGTCATGTCTTCAAAGAGTTCTTACGAAAGAGCTTAGAAGTGTATGTGGATGATTTATGTGCTCATTCCCAAGAAAGAAGATTTCACATCCCTGAGCTCAGACAGATCTTCAACAAGTGTAGAGAATATCGAGTGTGTCTGAACCCAGAAAAGTGTGTGTTCATGGTGCGTCAAGGTAAAATCCTCGGTCATATTGTTTCTAAGAATGGAATCTCAACGGATGAAGATAAGGTACGAGCCATAGCGGAGCTGCCAAGGCCAAGGAATGTTAAAGAGGTACAAGCCTTTATGGGCCATTGTGGATATTACCGTAGGTTTATCCACATGTACGCGATCATAGCTAGACCCCTTTATGCCTTGTTGTCTAATTTTGAGTGGAACGACGAATGCGAGAATTCTTTCAATGAACTGAAGAAACGTTTGTGCACAGCACCAATATTGACCACTCCTGATTGGAATAAGCCATTCCATGTCCATGTGGATGCATCCAATCATGCCATAGGATGTGTGCTAGCACAACCCACAGGTGAAGGGAATTTAGATTTGCCCATAGCATATGCTAGGAGACAACTGAACCCAGCCGAAAGAAATTATACCACAACCGAGCGAGAAGGGTTAGGCATGGTATATGCTGTAAAGAAGTTTAGACACTATTTATTGGCCAACAAGTTCAAGTTTTTCACTGATCATCAAGCTTTGTTATATTTGGTCAATAAACCTTGCAATACTGGACGCTTAGTAAGATGGTTCCTCTTACTAATGGAGTATGACTTTGAAGTTGTTGTCAGGAAAGGTAGAACCCACCTTCGGGCAGATCACCTTTCTCGCATTACTTCAGGAGAGTCACCACAAGGAGTGTCTGATGAACTACCTGATGCTTATCTGTTCAATTTGGAAGTTGTTCCTAAATGGGCAAATAAGTTGGTACCAATCCTAACCTTCGGCCCTGCAAATAAGAATGTGAAAACATCACAAGAAGAAATTGTAAAATCACAAAAATATCACATATTGGCAGGAAGCATGTACAAACAAGATACTGAGGGTGTATTAGCTTGTTGTGTCGAGGATGATGAACATAGTAGTTGGTTGCAGCAAGCTCATGAGGGATTGCTAGGAAATCACTATTCTAAACAACGAACATTGCAGAATTTGAAACGTTTAGGAGTGTATTGGCCTAGCATGGACAAAGAAATACATGAGTGGATCAAGAATTGTCCAATGTGCAGAGAGAGACCACCAGTGGAGCATGCGACCCTTTATCAAGTATCATTAATTCCAGATTGGAGTGCTCCATTGGTAGAGTTTATGAGATCGGGAAGATTACCCAAAGAGGCCAGTCTAGCAAGAAGACGAAATATGGAGCAAGAGGCTCAAGGCTATGCCTTAGTAGGAGAGAACCTATACCGAAGAGGTAAAGATGGTTACTTAAGACTGTGTGTTCATGAATCATACTATTTAAGGGTCTTAGAGACTGCACACAGTGGTGTTGCAGGTGGACATTTTGGTCCTGACCGAGTGATTAAGACCATTCTATTCTCAGGACTTTGGTGGCCCACTCTTCATATGGATGCACATACCTATGTGAAGAAATGTGACACATGCCAACGTGCACAATATCCAGTGAGAAAAGACGAGATGCCCTTGAGGCCAATGATGGGAGGACGTGCATTTTCGAAGTGGGGCATAGACTTCATAGGTCCTATTAACCCCCCAGCTAGAAACTCCCATGCAGAGTACATCATTGTAGCCACAGATTACCTTACAAAGTGGGTAGAAGTCAAAGCCACAACAAAGAATGATGCTCAGACTACGGCTAAGTTCTTATTCGAGAATGTGTTCACGAGATATGGACTACCAATAGAGTTGGTGAGCGATAGAGGCACACACTTCTTGAATGAAGTCATTGAAAATCTTCTCCAAGAATTCTTGGTGATACATAAGAAATCCGCCCCCTATCATCCACAAGCCAACGGACAAGCCGAGAGTACCAATAAGATCCTCTGTAACGTATTGACAAAACTGGTGAATAATAAACGCTCTGATTGGGACAAACAACTTCATCATGCTGTTTGGGCTTATCGAGTTGCCTACAAAACGGTACTCAACGCCACCCCATTTCAGATGGTCTTCGGACAGAACGCTGTGCTACCATTAGATTTCTTAATCCCTGCCTTAAAAGTAGCACAAGAGTATGAGTGGAATGGGCATGAATTGTCCTCTAGGATCTTTGATCTCGAACGCTTGGGTGAAACGAGGCTACGAGCGGCAGCAGGCATCTACGCTGCAAAGAAGAGGCAAAAGGCATACTTTGATGCACACATCAAGGATAAGGGATTGAAAGAGGGAGATCTAGTGTTGGTATACACACTAAAACAACATGCCCGTAAGTTGGAAAAAAGAGGATATGGACCCATGATCATTAATAGAATTTCCACTAGTGGTGCAGTTCAGTTGGCCACTCTAGAAGGAGATATCTTGCCAAACTATATTAGTGGCTGCAGAGTCAAGCTATATCAAGAACCTCTCACTGAGGATATGCTAATGAGACTCAACACTGCTAAGAAGCGAAAAGAAGAAGAGTTAAGAGTGAGAGACGAAGCACAGGTAGAGGCCAGAGAGCGTATTAGGCGAAATAAGTTAAGGCGATTAGGCCTAGATGTCAACTCAAAAGCCCCAAAATATCACATGGATATGTGTCAAAAGTCAGGCATTGCGACTTCTCAGGTCATTGACCGAAGACCCTTTGTGACCATAGAGATAGGACAAGGGAAGGGTGCAAGGACGGTGAAAGCATTGATTGACTCAGGTGCAGCAAGTAGTGCAGTTAGACTTTCCTACTGCCAAGACTTGGGGTTGAACATCAATCCCATAGAAGCTTATCTCATAGGATTGGGAGGTGTGGAAACCCCTTGTTTGGGCGAGGTGGAACTTCCCATCTACCTTCAAGATGTTCCAATGAAAGTCAAAGCGCTAGTATGTCAAGATGAGAACCTTACAGAACCACTTGTCTTGGGTCAAGATTGGATCTATGACCATGCAGTTAACTTAAACCTAAGAAGTCAAATTCTTCAACTTTGGGTACATGAACAATGCATTACATTAGAATTAGAGAACTGCATGCTCCTAGATCATGGCACCACACACTCTCTTAGTTCTTCCAAGACTAATCATATGAAAGAAGATGTTGTATGTGTCAAAAGCTCTATGATGCAGAAGGAGTCAATCGTGGAAGACCAGGTTCGAAGGCGGGTGAATCTTTCTTCTTCTCCAAAGACTCAAGTAGCCACAGTAGTGAGCCCACCACACAAGCAAACACAACTGTTCACGACAACTGCTACATCAAATAGAAAGACACCATTCGATAAAAAAGCGGTTCCGGGCATGAAGCAGATCTGGGTACGCAAAGGAGAGCAACCACCCGCCTTACCCCCACAAATCCCATCCATGCACACTAACCAGGCCAGAAGATGAAGGAAGCAGCTCAGACAAGCTCCATCACAAGATATCCAACAAGTTTGGGTGCCTAAGAAGTTAGCTGCAGCTCAACAAGGGCAATTACAGATGTGGGTACCTAAGAAGATCCTACACCCACAACAACCTTTGTTCTCCCACATGCAAAAGGTTTCAACAAAGAAGCCAAAAAGAGAAAAGGGTAAGAACCACGTACAGAGACCAAAGGAAGATCAAATCAGCTCTTCAACATTAGTAGGAAGACATGCAAAAAGGATATGGGTTTGGAAGCCAAAAGTGCAAGTAGCCTCCACCGAACCAAAGCATCAACCACACTGGATACCACAGTTCAGAAAGCATCCAAAGAGAAAGACGCCTGAAGTGACCTCTACAGTGCCAAATGATGTTCTAAAATGGACTCCAATAAGGAGGATTACATCAGTTCGAGACTCAATGGATACCTCCACCAAGGTCGGCATCAACCTCCACAAATAACATCGAAAGCCTCGATCGAGCAACAACCATGTGCTCCTTGCACAACCTTGTCTTTTGCACCATTTAGGTCATGCATTTCCAAAGTATGCATTAATATAGGGCCACATTACACGGCCGTGCATAGACACACTTGAGAATCCCATGCACAAGAGCACAGTGACATATGTCGAACATTTCTATTGATACTAACTTTTGTGTTCTTGTTTTGTGATATCCTTTTTCTCAAAAAAAAAAAAAAAAAAAAAAAAAAAGAAGTGGGAGAGAGCTTGTTCCCAGGTTTGGCTTATGAAACATGAATGAGTCATGCTTAGTTGAAGGTGGAACTGTTGATTACTAGGCATTTATCAATTTGGATCGCAGTGTGTCTCGGCCAGCAGTGAGATTATTGCTGCCTTATCTGGTAGAGGACAAGCATTTGGCATGAACATGGCATCTACAACTATGATTTTCTCTTACCATGGTAGGAATGAAGAGCTTGAAGGTCCGCAACTTGAGTGATGCTTAACTACTTCATGTACCAGAGCATCCAAGGAGATATCTGCAAAAGGTAGTTCTGGAGGAGAAGACTCCTGCATATGGTGAGCTAAAGAGCATATGTGAAACTCAGCTTGGTGTAGTTACCCGATGTTGCTTGCCAAGGAATATAAAGCAATTCAATTCTCAGTATTTCCTGAACCAGTATGGAACAATAGCACTGGTGAATGGTCTATGTCAATCAGCATGGTAATCTCTTAGAAACCGGCACATGTCCAATATTCCTCTGAGTGTCAATATAGGGAAGTGAACGTGCATGAGCCCAAGCTCAGAAATGCACATTGTTAGTGACAAATGTTGCTTTGAAAAGAGGAGAGGGGATCCACCACTCAAAATATCTCATCAGTGGACAATCAACATGGACATTCATCAACAAGGTTCCATCCCAAAGGCCGAGTGTACAACACGAAGAGGCAAACATCCATCAACCTTCGCCATGGTAAGTATCTTTACTCTGGAAACACCATAACCATGATAGTTTAGGAAACCTCTTCGTCAGCATACCCTTGAGCACTTAGCTCAAGACCCGCAATTTTTGCACCATACTTCTTCCAATGCATTTTCCAAGTAAGCATGCGTAGGGCTACATTACAAGGCCGTGCACAAGGCACATACTTTTTTCAACCCAGGCACGAACACACTTACCCATCATTCATTATGGGTTATGAGTAGTTGGCATGAATGCTCTCAACATCATCTTTAAAAGAGCTAGCAGACATCATGGGAACAACATCCATATCTCGGAAGCAAATTGAAGCCAGTAGTTGCTCCAAATCACTCTTGACAACCTCTTCTGAGCAACTTGCAGTTTTGAAAGCTCACAACGACACATTCTTGCTGGAATCCAAGGAACCAGCTCATACAACGGATGGACACCACCTCTCAAAGCACTACACAGAACAACCCTTCCAACAAGGGTCTGTCAGGGACGACAGACTCGAGAGGGGGGGAGTGTTGAAGCTCAAAGTCAAGGACAAAGCATGGAAGCACATCAAAAGGTGGACACACGAGGAAAGGGAGCAAGTAGGGAGCTCCAAGAAGTGTATGTCAAATTTTCAGAAGAATCCCCTACAAAAATAGTGATTTTCATCACTAGAAACCATTGTAAATACCATTATCTATTTTTAGTAACTCCATTTTGTTCAAGCCGAGGAGTCCTCGAGCTTGAGGAGTATTAGAAGTACCATCGTACCAATTTTCATAATTTTTAGACTTCGTTTGAGCCCTCAAATAAGCCCTGGAACCTAATTTTTAACTAGGCCGGACACTAGGTCTGGACAGGGCCAAAACTAGTCAAAAAACTATAAAAAGAGCTAGAGAGCTCATTTTTGAGGTTAGCTTGTGAGAGAATAGAACTTTTGTAAGAGAACTCTTTTGCAATCTAAGCTTTCCATTGTTCCTCTCTTTGATCTTACTTTGTGCGCGTGTGTGTGTATGTGTGTGCATGTTTGTGTGCTTTCACTCACGCACTTGTGCCTTCACTTGCTCGTGGTCTTCATACCGGTCCTCACGTCTCCGCGGATTGACAAGTAAAGGAGGTGGTGCTTACGCTTGAGCTACACCCCACCACCACCATTCCCATCGCCATCCGACCCGCCACCTTCCAACCCACCTCATACGATTCCACCACCCCCTAGAGTAGGATCAGTATTAGCTGATCCCACTCCTGAAGATATAGACATGATGCTTAAAGCATATCAGGCCAGAATCCAAGAAGGGCCAAATGTCACGGATCATGACAAGTGTTACCCTAGAGCTGACCTAGAGGTAGAAAGAACCAAGCTTTGCGCGAAAATGGTCGCATTGGCTCAGACTATGTTTGAAGCCAGTCGCCTTTTCAATTACTTGGGCTCAGCCAAGACGCAATTACACTTGGATGGACTTCTAGAGAAGTTAGAGGGCATAATTGCAAGATCTGCCAAGGAAGAAAAAAATCAAGAAAGAGATAAAGCAAGCAAAAACATGACCCATTCCCCATCAAAAGCTTATGAGCCCAATTCCACTGAACCAGACAACCCCCCCTCCCTAGAAAGAATAGAGAATCTAATGGCACAATCACAAAAGGAACTCGTCCCTCAACACCATGATAAGGCTAGTGAAAGAGCAGGTCTTCCTACCCGGAAAGCCTATGTGCCTGAGGCCTACGTGCCTAACTCTACGGAGCCAGACACCTCTTCTTCTATGAATCGGTTCACACCAGAATTCCTACGCGAGATTCAAGAAGACAAATGGGCTAAAGAAAGTGAAGTCCCTCCTCCCATTGAACTTGTGGATGATGCACATGAACAATTCCCACAAGACATCCCATCCATTTATGGGGAGCAGGAGAGCACCCAATCTCAAGAAAGATTAGACTTCGAGTCTAATTCTTTACAAGAACTACCCCATTTCACAGGCCCATGGGAAGCAAAGTCCACCTGTATGAGAGCACCTACAGTCATGGTAAGAAACGAAGATTCAGTCATACCTAGGAACACAGAGGTAGTGAAGAACACCAAAGTGCAGTGCAATCTCACTTTGGAAGAGCTGCTTAAGGTTAGACCAGAAGTGTGGAAACATGTAGCCAATCAAGTGCCCGAGATAGCAAAACCTCGTTCCCAGGTAGGATCACATAGGATAGTCCCAGAGATACCCTTGGATAAGATAGGAGATATGTGTGAAGGTGAAGAAGGGAACACCTATCTTCCCATTACCTACCAGGAGTACAACACCAAGGCAATTTTGGACTCAGGTGCAGGAGTTGCAATTGCCACCACTTCCCTATGGAAGCGTTTGGGCAAGCCAGCACTCAGGCCAATGAGAATGAAATTGCAGATGGCCGATGGTCATATTGAGAGACCCTTAGGATTGCTCGAAGGAATAACTCTCACCACCTATGGTGTCGAGTTTGAGCACACATTTGCTATATGTGACTTCAGCAAAAAACATGCCTATGAAATGATCTTGGGACGACCTTTTATGCGACAGTTGCAAGTGGTACAGGATTGGGGAACTAACTCCTTGTACCTACAACACTTAGGTGTTACGACCAAAGTCAATCTCAAGGATTACTCTCATAGAGATGTCCCTCCCATCCAATGGAACCCCATCCATAGAGCCAAAGATGATACGGAATTGGTGCATTCCCTAGGATCAGGATCCTCATGGATGCATGAAGACACTCATTTATGGATGTGTAAGGTAGCAGTAGAAGAAGAGAAGAGAGAAAAAGCCAGGGAGATAGGTGCAAAAGAAACCCATAGATCAATCCAAGACCCAGCCTATGCACCTGTAGTCTTTCCGGACAAAGAATTTGAACCCCACGGCTGGGCAGAAATCCTAGCAACAATGGATGTAGCCATCAATGAAGAACAATGGACACCTCACTGTGATGAGGATGGCTATGACATTTCAGTCTTCTCCATAGAGCCAATCATGGGAGAGGCAGTTCTAGAAGAATGCGAACCTAGCCCTGATGCATTTGAGGATGCAAGTGACTCCAATCTAGAGTCAATCATTATGGACCCACCTTTTGCATCAGATGAAGAATACTTCCATGAAGTTGAATTTCAACCCCAGAGGCATGGAGAGCTTACAAATGATGTAAGGCTAGCCACACATGTGACCCCAAAGGAAGAAGGGAAGAAAATAAAGAAGAGAGCAGTCACACCAGAAGAGGAAGAATCTTTGTTTGAGGTCCCGGAAAATTTTAAGAAGTATGAGATAGACGACAGGAGAATTATGATAAGAATGCCTAAACGAGAGGCACAATCAGGAGAGGCCTATGATAACAAAGAAACCACCAAGAAAATAGTAGTGGCCCTAGAAGAAGGAGAGGAGAGATGCACCTACATAGGCCATGACCTAACAAAGGAAGAAGAGCATGCGTTAATAGCCTTGCTAAGAGAATACAGAGATGTATTCGCTTGGAGTTACAAGGATTTGAAAGGTGTGGACCCTGACATATGCTCACACACTATCCCCATGACCTCAGATGCCAAACCCTCTAAGCAAAAGCCATATACATATAATGATAATTATGCTGCCAAGATCAAAGAAGAGATAGATAGGTTGGTTGAAGTTGGATTTATCTATGAAATTGAGCACACTGAGTGGGTATCCCCCATCGTAGTGGTGCCCAAAAAGAATGGAAAATTACGTGTATGCATTAACTTAAAGAAGGTCAATGCAGCCACAATCCGAGATAACTATCCGCTTCCCATCACAGAACATCTCTTAGAAAGAGTGACAGGCAAGGAAGTGTACAGCTTCCTTGATGGATTTTCGGGCTACAATCAAGTAGCCATAGCTCCAGAAGATCAGCATAAAACAGCTTTTGCCACAGAGTGGGGTATATTTGCCTTTCGTGTAATGCCATTTGGGCTTACCAATGCACCAGCTACCTTCCAGAGGCTGATGTGCCATGTATTTAAAGAGTTCCTGAGGAAGAACTTAGAAGTCTATGTGGATGATCTTTGTGCTCATTCCAACATTAGGCAAACCCATATTCCTGAACTCAGACAAATCTTTGACAAATGTAGAGAATATCAAGTCTGCCTGAACCCAAAAAAATGCGTTTCCATGGTCAGGCAAGGTAAGATTTTAGGACACATAGTGTCAAAGAATGGCATATCCACCGATGAAGAGAAAGTAAGAGCCATAGCCGAGTTACCTATGCCAATTAATGTCAAGGAAGTACAAGCTTTCATGGGACATTGTGGTTACTACCGACGGTTCATTCATAAGTACGCTGTCATTGCAAAGCCCATGTATGGACTTCTGACAAACTTTGAGTGGACTGAGGAATGTGAGAATTCCTTCAAGGAGCTTAAACGAAGATTATGTTCAGCACCAATCTTGACCACACCAGATTGGAATAAGCCATTCCATGTTCACGTGGATGCATCCAATTATGCTATTAGGTGTGTGCTTGCTCAACCTACTGGTGAAGGTAGTATGGATCTTCCAATTGCCTATGCCAGTAGACAATTGAATGCAGCTGAACGAAATTATACCACTACAGAGAGGGAAGGCTTAGGCATGGTATATGCAGTCAAGAAATTTAGACACTATTTGCTTGCAAATAAGTTTAAATTTTTTACTGATCACCAAGCATTGTTATATCTCGTGAACAAGCCATGCAATACAGGAAGATTAGTAAGATGGTTTCTCTTACTAATGGAATATGATTTCGAGGTTGTGGTAAGGAAAGGGAGGACTCATTTGAGAGCAGATCACCTTTCTAGGCTCACATCTAGAGAAGCCCCACAAGGAGCATCAGATGACCTTCCTGATGCTTACTTGTTTAACTTGGGAGTGGTACCGCAATGGGCTAAGCCATTAGTGCCAGTATTGACATACGGACCTAACCATCCAGTAATAAACACGAAGGATAGAGAGGTAGTAAAAGCCCAAAAATATCACATCATGGCAGGAAGTATGTATAAGCACACAGATCAAGAAATCTTGGCTTGTTGTGTGGAAGAGGATGAGTACACTAAATGGTTGCAATTAGCACATGTAGGTGCATTAGAGCAACACTACTCAAAACAACGAACCCTACAGACACTAAGGAGACTCGGAGTGCATTGGCCAACCATGGAAGCTGATGTCCAAAAGTTGTGCAAGGAATGCCCAATCTGTTGCACTAAACCACCTGTGGAACATGCCACTCTTTATCAAGTGTCCATAGTGCCAGATTGGAGTGAACCACTAGTATCCTTCCTAAGGACGAAAACATTCCCTCTAGACATGACTCTGGCTAGGAAAAGGAGTTTAGAACAAGAAGCCCAGGATTACTCACTTATTGGAGATAATCTATACAAACGTGGTAAAGATGGCTACCTGAGACTGTGTGTCCATGAGAGTGAATATCTTAAGATCTTGGAAACTGCTCACCAAGGTGTAGCAGGAGGACACTTTGGACCAGATCGGGTGATCAAGGCAATACTATTTGCGGGCTTCTGGTGGCCGACCCTTCACATGGATGCACATACCTATCTGAAACGGTGTGATGTTTGCCAAAGAACTCAGTATCCTATACGTAAAGATGAGATGCCACTGAAACCCATGATGGGTGGACGTGCATTCTCTAAGTGGGGAATAGACTTCGTAGGTCCTATTAATCCCCCAGCTAAGGGTTCTCATGCAGAATATATCATTGTTGCAACAGACTATCTAACTAAGTGGGTAGAGGTAAAAGCCACAACGAAGAACGATGCTCAAACAACAGCTAAGTTTTTATTTGAGAATGTGTTCACTAGATACGGGCTACCTATAGAGCTAGTTAGTGATAGAGGCACTCACTTCTTGAATGAAGTGATTGAAAATCTGCTCCAAGAATTCTTGGTAATACATAAGAAGTCTGCCCCCTATCACCCTCAAGCAAATGGCCAGGCCGAGAGCACCAACAAGATCTTATGCAATGTATTGACGAAATTAGTGAACAATAAACGCTCTAATTGGGACAAACAGCTACACCATGCTGTTTGGGCATACCGAGTCGCCTACAAAACGGTACTCCAAGCCACCCCCTTTCAGATGGTATTTGGCCAAAACGCCGTGCTACCTTTGGACTTCTTAATACCTACATTGAAAGTAGCACAAGAGCACGAATGGACGGGTCATGAACTCTCCTCTAGACTTTTTGACCTTGAACGATTAGGAGAAACAAGACTGAGAGCAGCTGCAGGGATATATGCAGCAAAGAAACGACAGAAGGCATACTTTGATGCCCACGTTAAGGATAAAGGTTTAAAGGCAGGCGACTTAGTTTTAGTCTACACATTGAAGCAACATGCGAGGAAACTGGAGAAGAGAGGCTATGGACCCATGATCATTAACAGAATCTCAACAAGCGGAGCAGTGCAACTAGCCACATTAGAAGGCGATGTTCTCCCAAGTTATATCAGCGGATGCAGAGTTAAGTTGTATCAGGAACCTCTCACAGAGGAAATGCTAAGTCGACTCAATACTGCTAAGAAACGCAAAGAGGAAGAAAAGCGAATTCGAGAAGAAGCTCAAGCAGAAGCCCTAGAGCGCATACGGAGAATGAAATTAAGAAGACAAGGTAGAGAGCACCCTAGGCAAGATGCATATGCAGATCAAGGATATGGCGTGGCTATGTGTGAAGTTTCAGGTGTTAGCTCACATAGGATAACTGATCGACGTCCGTTCATAACCCTAGATATAGGACAAGGAAAGAGTGCAAGGACGGTAAGAGCCTTGATTGACTCAGGTGCAGCCACTAGTGCTGTTAAATTGTCTTACTGTCAAGAGTTGCAATTAACTGTCAATCCTGTGGAAGCATATCTCATAGGATTGGGAGGCGTGGAAACCCCTTGCATGGGCGAGGTAGAACTTCCCCTCTATATTCATGATGAGGCAATGACAGTTAAAGTACTAGTATGTCAAGATGAGGACCTCACTGAACCCCTTGTCTTGGGTCAAGACTGGATCTATGACCAAGCAGTCAACTTAAACCTAAGAAGTGGACTTCTTCAGGTATGGGTGAATCAAACTAGAATTACAATTGAGTTAAATAATGGAGCACTCAAGGAACTAGGAAAGGCACAGACTCCTGGTCCCTCCAGGGGTACACATGAAGTTGACCATGCTGTTCTTGTCCAAGTCTATGTGATACAGAAGAACGAAGATCTCAAAGAAGGAGTCAGAACCACAATGGAACTCCCTTCTTTTCCAAAGGCCAGAAGGAGGCAGCAACTAAGGGAAGATCAATCACTAAAGACTCTCCAGGCGAGAGACCAAAAGAACGCGCGAAGCAGAACAACTCAGCCGATGAAACAAATGTGGGTGCGGAAAGACGAGCTGCCGACCGTAACTAAGTCGCAACAACGGTCTCAACTTCCTATTAGTAATCAACGACTTGATGCTAATAAGAGGACTCCTAAAACCTCTGTTGAGAAAGTGAAATCCATTTGGGTACCCAAGAAGTCGATGAAGGTTGACCCACAATCAAGACAAATTTGGGTGCCTAAGGCTTGCTTGCGGGCTCAACTAACCCCACACAATTCACATCATACACGACAGGGTTCACTCGCTCAAGCAGCCGCCACCCACTCTTGTCTGATACACTCGAACACGCTGCCACCTAGAAGCACGCACAGACTCACTCGTAAATGGGTCCCAATGACACAACAACTCCCAGCAGAATTACTCATGCAACCCTCCCGAATCTCCACAAAACCAAGACCAAAAGCCATCCATGGTGTTTGACAACCTAAGACTTGTAATAAACCCCCCGACCCCAATCTGTGAATTCATCTCCACTTACTAACTGCACTAGTCAGACTGTGCATCTTTCCATCTAGCTCCTAGGACTATCCAGGCATTAACTACACACACTGTCATCGTGCACTCACTGACCACTGACTCATCATCTACCTCATATTAATGTTGTAACGAGGCAACGGCGGGTTTATTTTATCCATTACAATGTTAACACATGGTTCTATATTCTCACAGAACCAACAAGCAAGCAGGGCCATGGCAGAAGCCGGAGGTGCCAGTTCTCACGCCGGATCCAGCGCACAAATTGTGGATATAGAAACACTCCTCCTCGAACCACATCTCACCGAAAGACCGCAAGAACTTCAAGCTGTGCATGTACTCCCAGTTCAGGATCCTCCCCAGGGGCACACCTCTCAAGTGGGTAAACACGCTCATTGGTTCAGTGATGTTGCAGGACCATTGGGTGATGGAACCTATTTTTGGGAAGCTGAATTGGAGTTTAATGGTAAATGGGGACGCTACCATTTTTTCACGTGCGAATTTGAGAGCTATCAGAATGCCGAAGTAATGCGTGCAGTATGGACCAAAGCTGGCCTGGACAGTTATTTCAGGGCCCACTTACCGAAGCCAGATTTCTTATGTTGTTCTTATCTTATCAGTACCATCACTCCTAGCAGGGCCAAGGGAGGCGACAACACTTTTGTGTTACCCTCACTGTTGCCGGGCCACGAACTTAAAAGATTCAAACTGACCCTCAATCTGGTACGAGAAGCATTGGGCATGTATGGTATGCACATTCCTACTGAAAAGGAAACAATGGTTTCAGGCAGAATGAAACATAAAGATCTCAATAAGCTAAAGGATATGGTAGCAATGACACCGACCATCGCTCTTCACCTACGGACCGTCATGCAGCATTTTGCTTTTCCAGCCCAGGAAAGATTCACCATGCCACCAAAGAAGATATGGTTTAGCTTGTATTTGGCAGAGACAGAAAACCTCCCTATCAACGTACCACATTGGATCATAGATCAGATCCACCTAGCCCATCAACGGTGGAACAAGAAGCAGAAAAATGTGCTCCACGGGTGTTGTGCTCTGACCAAAATAATCTATCGATGTCTAGCCTATGACGTGCCTATTCAGCGGGCACTCGTATGGTCCCGGGCCCAGGAGTTCCAGAGAAGGCTATCAGCGGCAGGTCCCCCATCAAAGAAGATGAGAGGGGGAGTCCAATTACCCTACGCTCAACCAAGGGGAGCCACCACTACACCAGAAATTACCCCTCCCCATACACGACACATTAGACCATTCACCATTCGGCTACCAAGACCAAGTACAGAGGGACCCAATCTGGTGTTTCCACCCGTCCCATCGGACTTGGAATTTCCACAGGGCTTTACTCTCAATGATCTCACTGATGAAGAAGTGGCTAGGCTAATCTACGACTCTAATCTCGAAACGGAAACAGAGCGAGCTCAGGAACCACAAACCCATACAACAACATCAGCCCCCACCCGACCGCAAGTGGTAGAAGTCGACGTAGATGAACAAGAGACCGAACAAGAGGAAGAAGCCTACGAAGAACAAGAGTATGATGAACTTTCAGAGTTAGCAAGTGCCCCTGCGTATTCGGCACAAATAAAAAGACTATATCGAACCATGCAGCTACTTCAAGAACAGCATAAAATATCACTTGAAGCAGGCAAGAAACTCATGAACCAATTGCTGGCAGAGGAAGGTGTGGATGATATGTTCATCGAGTCCATCAACCTACATGCAGATGCAGTAGGATTGGATGAGGCCATTCATGAGGCAATGGCCTACATTCACCGATTTGAGAAAAGAGTTCCCGCCCATCCCATGAGGTCCGGGAAACAAATTCATATCAACGTATCAGCACCAGGAGATACAACGCAAGCAGACGAACATCAGGAAGCACCACTGTCACCACCCTCCCCACCTCTCACTACACAACTCGCTCCACCACATGACACTATCACCACCACGTCCACTACCACCACAATCGTCATGGGAATTCCACTCTCTCCGGGAATCCAATTCGGGGGCGTCACTGTTGACCTAAGCTTCAACTTAGGGACTCGCAGAGAAAGAGACTATACCTCAATCCCCTCACAAGTGCATATAGTGGGGATACACGCTTTTAATTATCAATCCAAAGAGTATGCAAACCTAGCCGAGTGTATGAAGACATGCAATCACGTAATGGTCAATGCAATTGAACTACTCAAGAATGAAAATGAGGTAAATGTTTATCCTAACAAGCTTCAACTGTAGGTCAAGATGAAACGATACTTGGTGCAGCAGCCATCAGTATTTTGGACTTTTCTCCTAGCTCAGAGCTCCAAACATAGCGAATAGCATATGCATTTCGAAGCTCTCCAGAAGACGCATCCAATGGCAGTGGTTTCACTCAATTCCGACGCTCCTACTTCAAGTTATGACAGAAATACTGAATTGCGAAATTACTTTCCTGCGCTTCAGCACTTCCTACACCTCGCACACACTTCTCCTACAGCAAAGAAACACTCTCAAGGATAGACAACACTCACAAGCACTCTTTCCAAGCACTACCCATGCATACAAGCTCACGAAGAAGAAGATGAAGAGGGAAGAAGACACAAATTCGAATTTCTGTGCTCTCTCTTCTCACAATGGCAAAAAGTCCTTTACAAAGAGTCACATTTGACTTATATACTAGTGCCCTAAAAATGGTCCTTTCACACAAGTGACCGGCACTTTATTCACTAAGAGCTAATTTCCTACTATTTTACATGGGTAAGCTTCTATTCTTCTGTGGGAATGCATCTAGAGGGCTCCTCTAGTGCCTTTACAAGGGGAAATATATTACAAGAATGAATATGTTACAAAAATATATGGCCCAAATCGGAAAAATTTTGGGGCCCGTCTTTTTTCTCTGCTTTGTGCGCTCTTTAGCTCTGCAACACTCTCCCCCTCTTCGCCTCTGTCGTCCCTTGACAGACTTTGCTTCACGCACGCGCCCAGTGGTCAGTGTTGATTGAATCTTGATCTTGCATTACGTTTTAGAGGCGCTCTGGTTTGTCCTGGTTGCACACATTGGACCTGGTTGATTTGGTTTGCCACGCACGCCATTAATGCACATATGCGGATGTAGCTCGTAAGCCTTGATCTGAAACCTCTGCAACTCAAGAGGTTGAAGCATCCACATAAGTGATACATGTTGGCCCTGATTCCTTCTTCCGGCTGCGTGCTTTTCCTTGGTGTGTGCGCCCCTGCGGGGCTTCCTGCAGAGATGCATCTTCTGATTTGTCTTTTAGTGAAGCTGTTTCTTTCGTTGCTTTCTTTTTTTCCTCTTCTTACTCGTCTCGCCCTCGACACTGCCCCCCTCCTGAACTCTGTTGTCCCCGACAGGCTTTGATAAGCGCCGGGCATATGTTCTGTATACTTGTTGCTCTGTATCATTTAGCAGATTGGCTTCACGTATCATGATCTGTTTCCATTGTTCAGCTTTTACTCCATCATTGGGCGGTTGTCGGTGATCTGCGAAGAAGCTTAATTCGTATGCCACAAGTCTGGCATTCAGATTAGATGACATCTTCAAAAATATCTCTGAATCTATTTCAAAAAATCCTGTAAAAAATGCTTCTTCAAATGTTTGCATATACGGACTTGGCAAAAACATTAGTCTGGAATAGTATGCCATTATTGTGGGGCGGCTCGGCATTACTGATAGATCGAAAATAAGTATATCGGTGCCTTGATTAATGCCGATGAAGTTCAAAAATGTATATGCCGCATGTTTGAAGACCTTCAAAATTGTAAGTAGCATACTAAGTATTTTATTTGTCATCTTAACTGCTAAGTCTGGTACTGTCGCATAGTTTTGGAGCCAAAATTCTATTGTTTTGATCATATAATCCTCTGTTGGCAAATAGTTATGTGGCGGGCTAGGTAACATAGGATAATTTAGCCACTGTTTATTAATAGTGCCGCTGCGTTGTAAATCCAAAAATTCTGTTGTATCCCTTCGGCGTGGTATTGGACAAAACGAAGGGTTTACCTGTAATAAATAAGGTGCGGCTTGCCAGTGCACCCGTAGTGTGGGATGTTTCTCCAAAAATTTTCTCCTCCACACCGGTTGTGCAGCTTCGAACTCTGCTTGAGTGTACATGAATGTGTCATTCTTGAAATTGAGCTGCTCGTCTGGACTTTTGTGTGTAACCTTCTTTATATATTGCCTTGCTTTCTCTTTCAACAATCCATATGGAATGTTGAAAGGCTTTATGATCTTTTCCAAGTCTTTACCTTTGATTTTTGCTTCCTTCATGACCTTGATGACTTCATTCTCAAAATTTTCCGTCAATCGGGACACCACTAGTGCCCGTTCCTTCTGACTTATTTCTGCAGTGTATGGCATCGGATGATCATCATGCATATCCGCCATCTGCTCATGTATTGGAGAATGATAGATCGGTTGAGATAGAGGGCTTACCTCTACCTCGTCAGTAGGATGTTCTGTCTCAGGCACTACTGATGTCCCGATCGGTTCTGTGTCTTTCTTCTTATTCTTTAGCTCCTCAATGCATTCGTCTTTTTCCTTTATCTGTTGTATGGCCTCCCCGAGTTTTTCTTTGGTGGCTAGGAGCTCCTTACATATGTCAGCTACGTGATCCATATTTTCACTGTAGCTCTGTACCAGTTTTGCCTGTGCTGTACTCAGCTGCTTTTTGAGCTCACCTATTTCTTGATTGTGCCGCCGTTCTGATTCTTCTTGTACCTCTTTAGCTTGTCGTAGCAACTTGGCATACTCTGCCATCTGTTCTTTTAATTCCTGTTCTTTAGTGTCTGAGGGGCCCTGTTGTATCAGTGGTTGATCATATAATAAAGACTTCATTAATTCTTTATTCCTATCGCGCAGGCTGTCGTTCTCTTCTAGATAGAGCTTGAGTTGTTGCTCTAATAGCACGCTCCGCATCTTCATTTTCTCTTTTTCAGCCTCGCTTGCTTTGTGTAATTTTTGCAACTCTTCTAGCTGTGTAAGCAGCTTCTGATTTTGGGCGATGGATGCGTCATATTGTGTCTTGATTGCTAGCACTTCAGTGTTTTTGTTTGCCACTTCTTTTTGTGCTGCAATTAACTGTGCCGAAAGCTGTTCACTCATGAGTTGAAACTGATTTTTTTCTCTTCTTGCTTGATCATATTCAGCATCTATATCCATCATTTGCTGCTGAGTGTCCATGGCCGTCTGGATCATTTGCTTTACCACAGGCTTCAGTTGAGTCACATCCACATTGAGCCATGTTTTAGGTATTGTTGGTTCTTCTCCGGTAGTCACGTCTTTGCCTTGAGCAATGTGTAATGTTGTATCATGGGGCTGCCTGATCTGAAGCTGGATCCTTGGCTCAGCCCCCATGTCTTCGTCATGTCCTTGAGGTGTGTCATCAGGCACCTCGATTATGGTTTGTTCTTTTTGTTGGAGCTCTCCCGTTTCCTGATTCACTGGGGTTTGTTCTTCTTCTTTAATAGATGCTTTGACTTGTGTAACCCCAGTAGTCGTATCTTCCTTGATGCTTATTTTTGTAGTGTCATTCAACTGAATGACGTGCTCCTGTTCCTTAGCATCATCTACCTTCTTTTCTTTTCCCTTTTGGTTGTCCGGTGTCACTTCCATTTGATTAATTTCTGGTCCTTCTTCTTCATAAGTTTCTGTCCTGATATCAGTATCTAGCGTGTCTTTCTCAGGACTGGATTCCGTATTCGTACTTGAGTCGTCAATGCCCAATTCTTTGTATCTTCCAGGTTGTCTTGGAGTCTTTTCTTTACTCTGTTTTGATTTTACTTGACTCGCTTGTCGATAATGATGTCCTTGGACATTTAGATTCACCTGCCCTTGCATATACTGGTGTGTTTGCTCGAGGGCAGCAGACAGATCTCTCTTAGTGATCGGCATTTGAGCCGTCGTGATCTTGGGCAAGAGATGCGTTCTCTTAGACTGAGGTGTTGCTTGAGCTTCCTCTTCTCGTAAGCGTTTCGTACCCCTCATGGGTTTCTGTGTGCTGGTTCCAGCCTCTTCAACCACAACTACTGCTTTCTTCTTCTTAGGGACCGAAGCGGATTTTGCATACTTTGCTAGCCCTTCGGATGTCGGCATCTCCCGTAAGCAGTGTTTCATGTCTAAAGCTTCATATATCAATAAAGTCAAGGCTGAACCACCGTTCAGGAACTTCTTTTGCCCCCATTTCTTCTGAGCTTCAAACAATCGTTCTTGTACGTAACCTGTGAGATTCACTTTGTTTCCTATCTGTCTCATGGCATGCGATAGGAGTTGTACTACAATCTTTTGTGGTGCAGTGTATCTGTTCATGCCAGGAAAACAAAAGTGTTGATGTACCAAACGCACCGCGTCTTCAATATCTATTCTGTTAATCTCCAGGAATGATCTTTTCTTGGGGTCATGGCATTCCTCTTTAACATTAGTAATTCCTTCTTGATTCCATCCAAAGGCCTTATTGATCAATTCATGAGTGAATTGAATTGTCTTCCATGTGCCTACCTTGTCCAAAACCTTTGCTTCTGGAACCGAAATCTTTGTAGCAGCCGGCTGCATAGTATTCATTACCTGCGTACATCTTTGGAAGTCTGGTACACATATAGGTAGCTTTAAAAATGCTTCAATTCCAGCTTGAGTCCATACTTCCTCGATATGTGGTAACCCTTGTATTATGGTCTTGAAATCTTGTGACATGATAGGGAAATAGTGATCCCTGTCCATAATCTTGATGGTTGCCATAAAGAGAAGTTCCGAGATAGGTTGGTCATCTCGAAACCAATGTCCTCTGACCTTGGTTATTGACCCCAATGGAAGAAGTAGTTCCTCTTCCTGCTGTGTAGCTTCTGAGTCAGAAGATGTCATCTGCACTCAATATAGAGGATGAATTAGTGTCCATATGTTTCAGAAATCCTTCTCCATATGTTGATTAATAATTCGATGAAGCTCCGAGTGCATGGTGTCGTCCCTTTCCCGTGGGTGTGAGAAAGGTAATACCTGAATTTTTCCTGCATTTTTATATTTTTTGCTGAAAAGAAAACATAAAAGTTAGTCCATAGCCGAAGCGGTTAGTGAATTTTTTGGAGTAATATTTTATGTATGTACAAGTGCTCTCCTATTTCCAAAGGGGAAATGTGCGTGACTATCCGAAAGTAGAAGAAAGACGTGCCGAATGCTTGGCCTTGTAGTATGGCCCTATCATGCATACTTTGGCTCTCGACAATTCCTCATGTGTGCAATGGGAAGTAGTTGCTTGATGTATGCAGCTTGTCTTGTCTTTCGGCATCCAAACTTGCTTCACTTGGATGGAATGTACTGTATTTTCCACCTTGTTGATGAATGTGGTTCTTCTTCGGTAGTATGTCTGCTGATTCTGTTTTGGGAATCTGAGGTTGGTTTGTATTGCATCTGTAGATTCCTTCTTCCTCCAATATGTCCTCTTTCTCGTCTGAGGTGTCTGTTGACCATGTTGAGTATGATAGCCCTTCTGAGGATGTTCCTTGTTTGGGATGGTCGTCTTTTGGGTACGTGACTTTGGGATCCATATTTTTGTTCGATCAGGTTGTGCAGCTATCAATTTTTTTGGGATCCATATGCTATTGAGTCGTGGTTGACTGAAGTGTGCGAAACTCTTTGTCTTCTTCTTTGATTGGATATGCTGGTGTCGAAGACTTTTCTGTTGCTGAAGATATGCCTTCTTTTGGTCCTTCCTTATCCAAGCTAGTGTAGAATGTGGAATAGGGTACACTTCCACAGGTGTAGACTTCAATTCTTGCAGAGGAATATTCTCTCTTGTGCCTCGTGGCTTTTTGGGCTCGATTTCATGTTTCTGTGCACTCTTGTGACTCTCTATACTCAAAGATGGAGTGCACACAGTACTCACGGTATTTTCACATGAAGTACTTGACGATGGGGTTTCTATAGTGCTAGTGAACATACACTCATGACTTTGTTCATTGGGATGAACTTCTGGTTCTATATTAGCGGCTTTGGGTGGTCGTTCGTCGAGCAAACTAAATACTTCACGAGGTCCTATTCTGGCAGAGATGTATCCTAAAGCCAATTGAATGGTTACCTCATATTCATAGATCCAATCTTGACCTAACACCACATCTTCAAGCAGATCCTGGTCCTGACACACTAAGAGTCTCTGCTCCATTGTGTTGTTCCCCATATGTAAAGGTAAAGTTATCTCACCTATGCATTGAGTAACTTTTCCTCCTATTCCAATTAGCTGTGCCTTCGATGGCCGTAACTCCTCTTTAAGTCTCCGAGACAAAGAAGATCTAATGCAACTTATGGCTGCTCCTGTGTCGATGAGAGCATCCACTAAGTGGTACTCTTTTCGTCTTGCTCCCAGATTCAAGTAAGGCTGTCTTCGTTGTTGTCCGGAGTTCTCAGTGGCTCTAAAGTTAGCCATTGGGATGAGTTCTTCTCCTACTCGATATCTCTCGTCTCTTTCTCTCATCCACTCTTTCCGTTTTCTGATACGTTCTAGGGCTTCCTGCCTCGCTTCTTCTCGTATGCGATCTTCTTCCTTTTTCCTACTCTGAGCTCCTAATAGTCGTGCTAGCATTTGATCCGTCAAAGGCTCCATGAATCTTTTCACTCTACATCCACTAATGTAGTTGGGAAGAATGTCTCCGTCTAGTGTGGCAAGATTGACTGCACCACTAGTAGAGATTCGATTTATAATCAGGGGTCCATATCCGCGTTTTTGGAGCTTCTTTGCATGTTGTTTGAGGGTGTACACTAGGACTAAGTCGCCTTCTTTTAGTCCCTTGTCTTTTATATGTGCATCATAATAAGCCTTTTGTCTCCGCTTGGCGGCATAAATGCCCGCTACCGCCTGCAATCTAGTCTCGTGCAGCTTTTCAATTTGATCTAATTGCTGAGATAATTCATGACCGTTCCACTCATACTGCTGGGCCACTTTCAGTGTAGGTACTAAGAAGTCAATTGGCAAAATTGCATTCTGCCCATACACTAGGTTGAAAGGTGTAGTTCCAATGGCCGTTTTATATGCCACACGGAAGGCCCAAATTGCGTGATGCAATTGTTTGTCCCAATCTGACCTTCCATTATTGACAATCTTTGTCAATACAGTACATAGTACCTTGTTGGAACTTTCAGCTTGTCCATTAGCTTGAGGGTGGTATGGGGCTGATTTTTTATGAATCACAAGAAAATCATTCATTAGTGACTCGATGACCTCGTTTAAGAAATGTGTTCCTCGATCACTCACTATCTCAATTGGTAGTCCAAAGCGTGTGAAAATGTGCTCAAAGAGAAATTTTGCTGTGGTTTGAGCATCATTTTTTCGAGTGGCTTTTGCTTCTACCCACTTTGTTAAGTAGTCGGTGGCTACTATGATGTACTCCGCATGTGATCCTTTCGCAGGTGGATTGATAGGTCCTATGAAATCAATACCCCACTTGGTAAATGCTCTCGCACAAACCATCGGTCTTAAAGGCATGTCATCTCTTCTAATGGGATATTTTGCTCTCTGACAAGTTTCGCAACTTCTCACATATGTTTCCGCATCCATATGTAGAGTTGGCCACCACAAGCCTGCAAAGAGAATCATCTTGACCGTTCTGTCTGCTGAGAAATGTCCTCCCGCAGCTCCTGCATGTGCCATTTCTAAGACAGAGAGATATTCATTTTCATGAATGCACAATCTTAGCTGGTTATCCTTCCCGCGTTTAAAGAGTTGTTTTCCTAAGATGACGTAGTCCTTGCTCTGTTCTTCAAGAGCACGTTTCCTTGCTAAGGTAGCTCCATCAGGGTACTCTCGAGTTCTCAAGAACTTTACTAGAGGCATGCTCCACCTTGGTGCTATTATAGAATAGCATAACGTAGAGTTCTCATCTGGGATTTGTTCTTGACAAGTTTGACATGTTGACACATAATGATGTGCATCTCGTTGCATGGTTGGCCAATATATGCCCAATCTCTTGAGTGTTTGCCACGTTCCAATTGCGTTCAAGTGAGTGTTCCATTGATTTATGTGTGCTTTCTGAAGCCACATTTTTTGTTCATCTTCTTCCACGCATCTCATCAGTAGTCCGCTTGAATCCTGGTGGTATAAACTTCCAGCAATAATGTGAAGGTTTTTAGTCCTCCAAAGATCTTGCTTTCGGTTTGGCGTGATCCCATCTTTAGGTCCATGTGTAAGTATAGGGATCAACTTTTCGGCCCATTGAGGACATACTTCCAGGTTAAAAAGATAGGTGTCTGGCAAATCATCAGGAACTCCGCTAGGTGGCTCTCCGTGTTTTAACCTAGAAAGGTGGTCTGCTCTCACATGTGTGTTTCCTTTTTTGAATATTACCTCAAAGTCAAACTCCATTAGTAACAAGAACCATCGTACCAACCTTCCCGTGCTACAAGGTTTATTGACTAAATACAACAAAGCTTGATGGTCTATGAAGAATTTGAATTTGTTGGCTAAGAGGTAATGTCTAAACTTCTTTACTGCATAAACCATTCCTAAGCCCTCTCTTTCTGTAGTCGTGTAATTTCTTTCGGCTTGGTTTAATTGTCTACTCGCATAAGCGATTGGATGGTCAAGCTTTCCTTCATCAGCCGGTTGAGCTAGGATACATCCAATTGCATAGTTCGAAGCATCAACATGAATATGAAAAGGCTTGCTCCAGTTGGGTGATTTTAGAATTGGGGCTGTACTCAGCCTCTTTTTAAGCTCGTTGAAGGCCTTCTCACACTCGTCTGTCCAAGTGAACTGAGTCAATAGACCGTATAAGGGCTTAGCTATTATGGCATACATGTGAATAAACCTACGGTAATATCCACAATGTCCCATAAAGGCTTGTACTTCCTTTACATTTTTGGGTCTTGGTAAGTCCAATATGACTTTAATCTTATCCTCATCCGTAGATATCCCATTTCTTGAGACTATGTGTCCTAGTATTTTTCCTTGTCTTACCATGAAGACACATTTTTCTGGGTTTAAGCAAACTCTATACTGCCTACATTTGTTGAATATCTTCCTTAGTTCCGGTATGTGATCGGGTCTTTGATTGGAATATGTGCAAAGGTCATCTACGTACACTTCCATGCTTTTTTTCAAAAATTCCTTGAAAACGTGACACATTAATCGTTGGAAGGTAGCCGGTGCATTAGTGAGTCCAAAGGGCATCACTCTGAATGCATACACACCCCATTCAGTGGCAAATGCTGTCTTGTGTTGGTCCTCAGTCGCAATAGCCACCTGATTGTATCCGGAGAAACCATCTAGGAAGCTATAGACCTCTTTACCAGCTACCCTCTCCAATAGATGATCCGTAATCGGTAATGGGTAGCTATCACGTATAGTGGCTGCATTCACCTTCTTCAGATTTATGCACACTCTCAATTTTCCATTTTTCTTAGGCACTACTACTAGTGGCGATACCCATTCTGTGTGTTCTATCTCGTATATGAATCCAGCATCCAACAACTTATCTATTTCTTCTTTTATCTTGGCTGAATACACATCATTATAAGTATAAGGTCTCTGTTTAGAAGGTTTGGCTTCGGATGTCATGGGAATTCTATGCGCACATATAGATGGATCTACTCCTTTTAAGTCCTTATAAGTCCAAGCAAAGACATCCCGGTATTCTCTTATGAGTCGAATCAACTCTTGCTCCTCTTCCGCTGAGACATCCTGTCCTATGAAAGTACATCGTTCCTCTCCTCCTTCCATGGTTACCAATATTTTTTTGGTTTGTTCTTTATTATCATATGCTATTCCAGGTTGTGCCTCTCTTTTAGGCATTTGAATAGCGATCTTCCTCTCTTCCACTTCGTATTTTCTGAAATGAGCTGGTACCTCAAATTGGTCTTGAAGCTTGTTATCTTCATCTTCCAACTCCCTTTCAACTTCTAATTCTTCCTTTTGTGTGAGATCCTTATGTTGTTCATTGGCAGTGATATCTATGTTGTTGGTACAAATCCCTAGATTCAGGGGTTCTGGTTCCATTTCAATGCTCTCGTAGTCCTCCTCCCAGTCTTTCTCAATTACTTCTCCTTCTTCTGCCTCCTGAAGGACTACCATATACAGACTAACGTCATAACCCTCCTCGTCAATACATTCGTTCATGGTTACCACTTCTTCATTTACACAGACATCGAGGGTAGCTAAGATTTCCATCCAACCGTGAGGTTCGAATTCTTCGTCTGGAAATACTTGTGGCATATAAGTCGGATCTTGTACCGGTCTCACTTACCTTGTTTCTGCTGCCAACTTTTTCTTCTCTCTTCTTCCTTTTTTGCAGCTTGGCATATCCATAGATGAGTGTCCTCGTTCATCCAGGATTGGTCACTAGAACCTGCACTATGAATCGATTGGTCGTCTTCCTCTTTATGGATTTGATTCCATTGCAGAGGTGGTACATCTTGATATGTGTACGTATGTAGGTTGATCCTAGTGGTGACCCCTGCGTGTTGTAGGTACACTGCATCCTTTCCCCAATCTTGTACGACCTTTAGCTGTCTCATGAATGGCCTTCCCAATATCATTTCATAATTGCTTGGCCTTTCAAAGTGACATATTGCTAAAGTATGTTCGAATTCTACTCCGCACGTAGTGAAGACTACTCGTTCCAACAATCCTAAGGGTCTTTCCGTATGTCCATCTGCCATTTGAATTTTCATACGTGTTGGTCTCAATGCTGGTTTTCCCCATTTCTCCCAAATTTCTTTGGTAGCAATGCCAACACCAGCTCCTGAATCTAATATGGCTTTGGTAGTGTAGCCCCTATAGGTGATTGGAAGACAGGTATTTCCTTCATCTCCTTCACTAAAGTCTCCTACTTTATCCACTGGAATTCTCACCGTTTTCACTTCGTCATCTACCTCCTTCTTTTCCTCCTTGACTTCCCATTGATCGATCAATTTCTCTTTTAGATGTGGTTTTACTTTTAACAGTTCCTCAAACGTTAAGGTACATGGGATTTTCACCTCTCTAAGGCGTTGTATGATCTCTGATGTTTGAACTGATGGATTCGTTTCTCGTCTCGTTATTGATGGAATGCGATACAATTCTGAGTTGTGCTCGTATTCCCCGGTGTAATTGGGTAGTTCCTTTACATCGTCTTTCACTTCTTTGTCACTTGCATCCATTGGAAAAATTTCTTTTGAGTTAAGTTCAGGTATTGAACCTTCCATTTCGTTTTCTGCTTCTAATTCTTCAAAGGGAGGTTCCATTCCTTCCACCTTTTTCCACTTGTCCTCTTGAACTCGCGCCCATAAATCCTTAGTCCAATCTCCTTCTGTTTCAGGGACTATGGATCCTTCCTTTCTCTCAATACCAATTTCATCATCCAGAGGTCTATTTACGTTAGGCTTTTCCTGATTGTTTAGACACTCTTGGAATTTGTCTTCGCAAATTCGGTTGTTCGGTAAAGGTGATGCGGGTTTTTCTAATGTTTGTTGAGCGACTTCTATTAATTTTTTGCAGATTTCCAGTCTTTCTTTCTCTAAGTTGCCTCTCGGATACTCTTTCTCATGTTGTTCTATGGTAGGTCCTGCTTTTATTCTTGCCTTGTATGCCTGAATCCACATGGCTAATTCTTCAGGCATTGGGTCTGCTAATACCGATCCTACCTCCTTCCTTTTATCCTCTTTTTTATTGTCTTCTTCCACTTGTGCTTCTTCTGTTGATTTCTGTTTATTCTTTTCATTTTCCTTCTTTTGTAACAACTTTTTTTCTTTTATCCTGTCTCTCCTTTGCTTCCATCTTTGGGATCTTTTACTGGCGATGCTTTTTTCTGGTTCTTCGGAGTCTTCTACTCTGTGAGGGATGGGTGTATTTCCCTCCTTGTCACTTTGATTATTTTCTTCGGTTTTATCAGGGTTTTCTCTAGCCTTTGCTCTTGTTATGGCTTTTAAAGGTATAGTGTACTCTTTGTCGCTCCCTGAAGATTCAATCACTTCTATCACATTAATCTGTACGTTAGATGTGACTTTGTTTGGGTTCTTAGGACAATCTCTGAAAAGATGTTCCTTTCCACAATCGCTACAGTAACCTTCCCAAATTCGTTGTGGTGGTGGTGGGTTTGGCAATGTACATTCTCTAATATAGTGGTCACCTCCACACCTGTAGCATGGTCCTCTAGGTACAGATGGTCTATTCATTGGTCGAGGTGGCATGGTTGCTCTAGGAGCTGTGTACATTAATGGTACATAATCTTGCTCGTAGTTATATGAACTCTCTGACGTCTCCATGCCATAAACATATGGGTCATATTGTTGCCCATATTCCATTATTGAGCTCTCATAACCAGGGTATGTTCCTTGACTAGATTCGTAAAATGAGTCATATGGTTCACTGCTAGTCAGAGGTGTGGCTGGCACTATAGCCCTTTCTAGGTTTTCCTCTGGTTGCGCTATCTTAACTGGGACAACGTTCTGAGGGTGGGGCGGTTGTTGTCCTAACACTGGTTGAGGCTGCGTATATCCCTGGTATGCGTATGGTCGTGGTGTTGGTGCCTGCGGCTGATATGAGGGATATCTAAAGGCTTCTCCTCCCTGCTGGTTCTGAGGATATCCATATGGTCTCACATAAGGCTGTGTGGGTCTGGTTTGCCTATTGTAAGGGCAGTTCTCTGTGCTATGATTTGTGTATCTCTGCTCTATACTGCAATATTGTAGTGATCCGGGGACAGAGGGTCTATGAGGGGCATAGGCAGGTGGTGGGACTACTCCCCTCGTACACAAGTGAGAAGGATGATCTCCTCCGCACTGCATACATCTTCTAAGCATAGGCATTCTCATAGGGTTGGTGGGATAATTCCTCTGTCCTTGAACATTCAGTTTTTTGGCTAACAAGTCGGCAATTTCCTCTATGTTGTTTTTAGGGTTTGATGTGCTGCTTGTTGACTCTTCGCTTTTCACACTACCTTGGGGCATTTTCAAGTCTTCTGCAAGGTTATCTTCTAGGTCTATACATTCCTTCATGCACTCTTGCAAAGTTTGAACTCTCTTCACGTACACTAATGACCTCAAGGTTCCGTTCAGTAATCCTTCTAAGAACAATGATACCATCTTGTTTTGTGTAGGTCTCTCTTCCACGGGACATCTATCCACATACTGCTTGAATCTCCTGGCAGCCAATCTGACTGACTCAGTCGGGACCTGTTTGAAGCTGTGGATTAATGATGAAGAATTGTTTTTAATTCCAGATTTGGTAAATTCTTCAATCATTTCTTGATAAACCTGATCCATGTTCTGAAAGGTACTTGGATCCAGTGGCTGAAACCAGGCCAAAGCTGTGTCTGACAAGGTAAGGCCAAACGACTCATATTGAATCATGAAGTCATCTACCTGCTCGGCTCTGACTACTTGTTTAAATTCTGCTATGTGGTTATAGGGTTCACTCGAGCCGTCATAATGATTTCTCATGCACTTGGCCACTTGGATCGGCCTTAGTCTCCTTCCTGCTTCAGGTTGTCTAGGCAGTACAGGGTAGTTGGGTCTTCCTATTGGTATACCTGGTCCTCGTACTACCTGTGGTCTGACTGGAGCATGAACTCCATGTCTTGGGTCAATGGCTGGTTGTGGCCGGTAGTTAGGATTAGTGGCAGGCATTGTAAATTGTACATGTGGTCTGACTGGGATCTGGGTGTGATGCGTTTGTTGTGTTTGTCCCGATTGTTGAATTGAATCACTTTGAGAAGTTCCATGTGGATTCCGTGAAGTAGTGGCTTGGTCCCTAGGGGGGAACACTGGGATGTTCTGATATTTCAGCTCAGCTCTCTCTAATTCTGTGACTAGCCAATACCTTCTGTGATTTTTGTCCAAATATGTGATGATGGTGGAGAATTCGGGATCTTGTAACTCATAGATGGTAACTGGATTAGGAGCAGCTTCCCAAATAGAGGAATGGGCTCTGAGCAAGTGCTCCATCCCGTTGATCAAATACACATCTATTAGAGTGTCATCCTGGGGAACTAAGTCTCCTCTCCAAAGTTTAGTGATTGTTGATCTCCCTCTAGGAGTAGTGACTTGTTCTTCAGTTCCATATCCATTCAAGCTCGAAGTATTATTTTCCTCACCACGCTCATTAATGATTTCAGGGTGTTCTGTGACCACGTATTGAGTGTCTTGTTTGTCCATGTACAGTCCTCTTATGTACTTAACTGCTGGTCTTGGCACTATGTAGGCCTCTGAAGCCTTCCTCAGTCTGGCCACTGATCTGTTTAGACCATCCAAATAGATAGGGATCTCATTGTGGTTGGTGTTCACATACTCTAAGGAAGTTCTGTATTCGCCCTCAATGATGGACATCTGGCCAATCATGGGCACAGAGTTTTGCATATCCTCGGAAGCCATGGGGATTTCCTCTTCTGACTCACTAGAGGTCTCAGAATAGTGTGAACGGTTACTTGGTTCGGCTGCACTCCCTACGGAAGAGATTACGCTTCTTCGGCTTCCTAGGGTTCTTCCTGACCTCAGGTTCATCCACTTAAGAGCTCTGATCGATTCTTGTCCACCTCTAGCCTCTAGAGTCCTAAGTTATGGCTTAGAAGTCTAGGGAAAACTTAGGCTGGAAAGTGACTGAAAGAAAGTTTCAAGTCACGATACTTGACTCTCACGATCTCTGAGAAAACGATCGCTGGCAGACGATACTTGGATGAAACGATCGCTGACAGACGATCTTTCCCGAAACGATCTTTAACTTGGAACGATACACGACTTCTTAGTGAAACGATCTACGACCTTTGACCAAAACGATCGCTGGCAAACGATACTTGGATGAAACGATCGCTGACAGACGACACTTGGATCTAAACGATATTTGATCAAAACGATCGCTGGAAAACGATCTTTGACCAAACGATCTCTCGCAAAGCGATCTTTGACTGATACACGACCGACGATATCTGATAAAAACGATCGGCGATACTTGATCTGAAACGATACGCGATCTCCCCCTAAACGACACACGATACTCGAAATGGAACGATCGACGATCTTCACAGAAAACGATCGGCGATACTTGGGCTGAAACGATACCGATCTGTAACAAGTGTCGCAATCTCTACCAAACGATCGACGACCGACGACACCCGTGACAAACGATACACGACCTTGGACAAGTGTCGCGATCTCTGGATAACGATACTTGGCAAACGATACACGATCGACGACCTCTGATCAAAACGATCTCTAACAAAACGATCTACGATCTCTATTTGAAACGATCTACGATCTCTATCTAAAACGATCTACGATCTCTCACGAAACGATCGACGACCGCTGGGAAATATCGCGATAACAACCGCAGGAGTAAAACGATACTCGACCACAGGAGCAAAGCGATACTTGACCCTTTTTCAAATTTTTGTAATGTTTTTTGAGATTTGATGTTTCCCCCTTTCTCACCTAGCTCTTCTCTCTTACCCTCACCCACTGTATCAATCAACAAATGACTTTTAACCCCCTGAGAGTCCAAACGATACTCAGCGCAGGTCGTTTCTTTCCTTTCCTAGGTTGAAATACTGAAAATTTTTGATCAAATGGGTAATTTTGTTTACCTTAGTAGCACCTATGATCTCTTGGTCCAACTCTTTTGCACTGAACTCCTCCCTATTGCTTGTTTTCCTCGCCACGATCGCTGCAACTCACACGACACTCGACACTGCTCTCCACGATACTTGTTCAACAAGTAATTTGAGAAATGAAATTTTTGGCTTTTATACTTGGCAGTTCCTAGCTTATAAAAAAGGAAAATTTTTGAACTTCACTAAAGCCTACTCTACTCTCCACTCACTCCTACTCTACTTCTTCTACTCACTTCCCTAATCTATCAACTCACTACACACACTCCAAGAATGAGAAGTAGCAAATGCGGCTGAAATTGACTTACCAAAGAAGAGAAGATTTCCACTCCTCCAAGTTCTTCAAAGCAAAAAGCTACTTACCATCACACGAATGCCTCGGTTTGATTCGTCACTCCCCGGCAACGGTGCCAAAAAGTGTGTTGACCTAAGCTTCAACTTAGGGACTCGCAGAGAAAGAGACTATACCTCAATCCCCTCACAAGTGCATATAGTGGGGATACACGCTTTTAATTATCAATCCAAAGAGTATGCAAACCTAGCCGAGTGTATGAAGACATGCAATCACGTAATGGTCAATGCAATTGAACTACTCAAGAATGAAAATGAGGTAAATGTTTATCCTAACAAGCTTCAACTGTAGGTCAAGATGAAACGATACTTGGTGCAGCAGCCGTCAGTATTTTGGACTTTTCTCCTAGCTCAGAGCTCCAAACATAGCGAATAGCATATGCGTTTCGAAGCTCTCCAGAAGACGCATCCAATGGCAGTGGTTTCACTCAATTCCGACGCTCCTACTTCAAGTTATGACAGAAATACTGAATTGCGAAATTACTTTCCTACGCTTCAGCACTTCCTACACCTCGCACACACTTCTCCTACAGCAAAGAAACACTCTCAAGGATAGACAACACTCACAAGCACTCTTTCCAAGCACTACCCATGCATACAAGCTCACGAAGAAGAAGATGAAGAGGGAAGAAGACACAAATTCGAATTTCTGTGCTCTCTCTTCTCACAATGGCAAAAAGTCCTTTACAAAGAGTCACATTTGACTTATATACTAGTGCCCTAAAAATGGTCCTTTCACACAAGTGACCGGCACTTTATTCACTAAGAGCTAATTTCCTACTATTTTACATGGGTAAGCTTCTATTCTTCTGTGGGAATGCATCTAGAGGGCTCCTCTAGTGCCTTTACAAGGGGAAATATATTACAAGAATGAATATGTTACAAAAATATATGGCCCAAATCGGAAAAATTTTGGGGCCCGTCTTTTTTCTCTGCTTTGTGCGCTCTTTAGCTCTGCAACAGTCACCATGCCCACTTTCACCACTCTCTTCACTAACGTCACTTCCACCCCACCCACGATCCCCATCTACACGGTCACTCAAACATTTGCCACTATGGAAACATCTCCTGCCACTGCACCGCTCCCTCCCCCCATGCAACCTCCGTCTCCCATACCCCCTCCACCCACATCTCCACTTGCAGCCACATCATTCACAACTCCCTTTCCCGCCCCCAGTCCCCCTGCATCTTCACCTCTCCCTGCATCATTTAATGTAAATAGTATATTTCTAGCATTAAATCAATGTGTATATCAGCTTCAGAATGAGTACAGAGCTCTTGACGACCGGCATCAACAACTGACAACAAATCACCAGAACTTACAAAGGCAACTTACAAGTCTTGAAGAGGAAAATGCAGATGTGAATCAACATTATACAACGCTTGAGCAGGCTCACCAAACACTACTGGAGGCACCCCAACCATCGAAAGAATCAGGTGTCAAACAACTAGAAGCCTTGCTCGAAGTATAATAGGCCGATAACCTACGAGTCAAACGTAACTTGGCCCTACTCAGGAAACATATGGCCACAGCACTTGAAGAGAACAAGAGACTGCAAAAACAAAATGAAGAGAATCTGGAAGCGGCAATGGAAGGCTCTCCCCACGAAATTGAACCAGAGCAGTTTAAAGCCGTACCTTCAGAGACAATGAAGACCATCTTAGAAAGCTATGCAGATCTATTAGATGCTCATGATGAGTTGGAAAGGGAACGTGATGAGCTGCGTGGCCAGCTCAAGGAACAGGAGGCTCCAACCAAAGTAATAGAGTCGGCCTCGACTTCAGAAGAAGTGAAGGCATTGACAGAGCAGGTGGTTGAGCTCCAGAAAAAGTTACTAGAGTATGAAAGGCAACCCTCTCCAGTTATTGAACCTGAGCCAGAAGACTTGGTTCCCATTGAGGTAGATGATTCGTACGAGGAACCATATGTTCCTATGCCAATGCCAGGAGGGCAACGAACCTCAGAGGGACTAGACACCTTGGAAGTGGAAGCACCCGAGTGGCTTCAGACACTGGAAAAGACAGCGAACACCCACGAAGAACGGGTGGCCATTCAGATCCAATCACTAGCAAACCTAGAAGAAACTGTCATAAAGTCAGAATATTTCAGAAGCATGTCTCATCATAGATGGATCGGCACCAATAATGACCAATATGTGCCATACTGCATACTTTTGGCCGATTACAACGCCGAGATTCAACGACAATGCGGCAAGCCTCCCACATTTGCTACACAATTTGGTCCAGACGATATACCGGAAAGTGCTAAGCGTGGGTCCATCCATCAACCCACCTGGAGGATCAGGCTTTTGGAAACATATCCTGAAATGGTCCGAACCTGGAATAATATGCCGTTGTTTATTAAATATAATCCTTGTTACGTTCCAGTTCTTCGAAGACGCACCTGGCCTGAATTCACTATTGCCGTCAGAGACATCAAAGCCTGCGCAAAATGGTTAAATTACGTTTATCTAGCACCTCCACGAGGACCCCCCACGGTGAACTACATGATTTCTACAATCCGTCACTGGAGCATTCGGCTACGCAATAATCCCGATGTGATGGCCCAGATGTGTATGAAAATATTTGAATTAATGCTCATCACTTTCAGGACGTTTAAGAATATTAAGGACCCCCACTTCTCAGGAGCAGGCTTCGTGATAGGAAACCAGGATCTGGTGTACGATATGAGTACCACCCCCTCAATTGAAGTAATATATGCTTGGCACGCCAGAATCAAGTACCTCCCAGCTTGCTTTAAACAGACATTTGAGGAGATGTTCATCACAGGATTCTGGGAATATCACTCCAAAATCTTTATACCTAGACCATCACATCTCCTCCAATTATTTGCTGTGGAGAGAACTATTCACTCAGAACAATTGAGGGTGCCTCATCCAGATGTTCCCGAACCTGTGAATTGGGATGATTTGCTCACAGATCTAGCACGCGGCTTACGACTCGAAGAACACCACCTAGCCTCCGATGTCGTCCAATATTATGTTCAAAAACCCTCTAGACAAGGGTCTGTCAGGGGCGACAGACGCGAGAGTGGGGGGGGTGTTGGCAGCAGTCAGGGAACCGAAGGAGCCACAAGACGAAGAGAGTCAGAGCGAAGGGACAACACAAGCAGACATGGCAGTCAAAGAAGATCTGGCAAGTAGGCCATCTAAATTTTTCAGACATCAAGGAGTTGAGCACACAAGAAGACAGAGCAAGTAGGGAGCTCAAAGGTATGTATGACAAATCAATAGAGGAAATCCCTACACAAATAGTGATTTTCATCACTAAAAACCATTGTAAATATCATTTCGTATTTTTGTAGCTCCATTTTGTGCAAGCCAAGGAGTCCTTGAGCTTGAGGAGCTTTAGAAGAATCTACCTGCCAATTTTCATATTTTTTAGATCTCGTTTGAGCCCTCTAATAAGCCCTGGAACCTAATTTTTAACTAGGCCGGACACTAGGTCTGAACAGGGCCAAAGCTAGTCAAAAACTATAAAAGGAGCTAGAGAGCTCATTTTTGAAGGTTGGATTGTAATTGAAAGGAACCTGTAAGAGCTTTCTGAAAGTAATCTAAGAACTCCATTGCTTCTCACTCTTTGTCGTGCCGTGTGTGCGCGTGTGTGTGTATGTGTGTGCATGCTTGTGTGCTTCTCACTCACGCACTTGTGCCTCCACTTGCTCGAGGTCTTCATACCATCCTCATGTCTTCCCGGATTGACATTAAAGGAGGTGCTACTCATCACTGAGCTACAAGAGCTATTGTCGAAGCTGCAAGGTCCATGCTCAACGAAAAGGGATTGCCAAACTACCTATGGGCAGAGGCTGTGTCTATAGCCACATATCTCATAAATAGACTTCCATCTAAGTCACTAGATGGAACCACTCCATATGAAGTGTGGAATGGAAGAAGACCTAGTCTGGAGCATTGTAAAATCTTTGGATGCGTAGCCTATGCTCACATTCCTTCTCAAGTAAGAGGGAAATTGGATCCCAAGGCAGAGAAGTGTGTATTCATTGGTTATGATCAAAACCAAAAAGGATATAGATTGTACAATCCAACCAATAAAGGATTTTCTGTGAGTAGAGATGTAATTTTTGATGAAAACAAATCATGGTTTGATGATGACAGGAAAGTGAAGCCACCTTATGACTTGAATGAAGATTTTCCATCACTTTCAACCAAAGGAGCCAAAGCAGAAAGTGATTCGGAGATTGACCTAGAAGACTTGGAAAGACTAAAGCTATGGAAGAACAAAGGTAAAGCAAAGATGCAGGATGCTACATATGGACCCGAGAGCTCACATCAACCACTTAGAAGGTCTTCAAGGGAGAAGAAGAAACCAGAGAGGTTTGGTTATGATACTTCTTTGGTCACCAAGCACTCAATCTACATTGCAAAGGATTCAACCAATGAAGAACCTACCACATTTGAAGAAGCACAAAGCAAGAAAGCTTGGAGAGATGCAATGGATGAAGAAATGGAAGCCTTGAAGGAGAATGACACTTGGGAGCTTGTACCTAACAAGCCATCTATGAAGGTAATTGGATCTCGATGGATATACAAAATCAAGAGGAATCCAGATGGAAGTATAAATAGACACAAAGCAAGGTTAGTTGCTAAAGGGTTTGCTCAAACCCATGGTATTAACTATGAGGAGACTTTCTCTCCTGTTGCAAAAATGCCTACAATTAGGGTTCTCATTAGTCTTGCTGCATCTAGAAATTGGAAGCTCTATCAACTTGAGATAAAGAATGCCTTCTTGAATGGATGGATTTCTAAGGAAGTGTATATGGCACAACCTCCTGGATATGAGGATGCACATCATCCTAACTATGTATGAAAACTAAAGAAAGCTTTGTATGGATTGAAGCAAGCTCAAAGAGCTTGGAATTTCATATTGGTGACTTATTTTCAGGACCAAGGATTCAAAGCTAGCAAGGCGGATACCTCTTTGTCCATAAAGAGGAATGGATCTGAAGTGATCTATTTATATGTGTATGTTGATGATATTATTATCACAGGAATGATCTTGAAGGAATCAAACAGGTAAAGAGTCAAATGAAGGAGGAGTTCAAAATAAGTGACCTCGGACCACTCACTTATTTTCTTGGATTGGAGTTGATCTACACAGATTTAGGTATATACATCACACAAAGGAAGTATGTCCATGACATGCTCGTCAAGTTCAAGATGGAAAATACCAAGTGTGCAGGTACACCTATGGAGCAAAATCATAAGCTTAGTGCTTATGAAGGAGAGCCAATTGAAGACATCACAAGCTATCAAAGCTTGGTTGGAAGTTTGAATTATGCAACTCTCACAAGGGTGGATATATGCTATAGTGTTAGCATATTGAGTCAATTTATGCATAAGCCGAGAAGACCATGTTGGG
The DNA here is from genome assembly GCA_020310875.1 of Ceratopteris richardii. Taxonomy (NCBI): domain Eukaryota; kingdom Viridiplantae; phylum Streptophyta; class Polypodiopsida; order Polypodiales; family Pteridaceae; genus Ceratopteris; species Ceratopteris richardii. The sequence goes on along the minus strand of CM035409.1, from coordinate 202,101,694 downwards.
AAAGATGGATGGATGCTCCAAGAGACTGAGTAGGTACTGCTACACCTACTTTGTACCAGCCCTCTTTTGCTTCAGACTTGATAAGTAGACCTTCTTAACTTTCCAATAACACCAAAAAATGGCCTATGTACTTTGGAAGTGATGTGTGTAATGATTGAACCAAAACAGATAACTTTGAAGTTCACAAACTCAAGAAAACTTTCTATTTATGTCTTGATACCTGCTGAATGTTTTGCTCAGTGTGACCAGCACAATAGAAATTGATAAAATTCCTTCTAGGTGTATTTAATTAGCTTAGTAGGCTACCATTTGCAAGTGGAATGATGTAAAAAGATAAACTATGCTAAGAGAAATCAATTTAGCAAGTTTAGCTATACCCCCGACTTTTTAGGACTGTAGCAGAAAATGACCAGAGTTCACCTCAACGCAGATTTCTCTGAAATGGCTGAATAGAATCAATTCAAATTTCGACACCATGTAGATGACTTTGAGCTGAATCCAATAAGCTTTGAATCACTTGATTTGGTGAAGAATTGACCGAGATATGCCCTTGACAAGTTGACAGACTTTTGAGTAGACTAACAGAGAACTCAGAGATAAATGATGTAAATGTATCTATTAATGAACACTTGTATACAATCCCATTGGCATGAAATTGCCTAATGGTTTAGAGAGGTGTGCGCTAGAATGTAGACCTCACACACACTCAGAATCAGTAGAATTGAGGCTCGAGAATGATCTCTCTTACCCACGACTTTTCATGTACACTTTTATATGTAATGAGCAAAGATTTGAATTCAAATTCAAATTTTGGCTCCCTATGATCAAGATCCTAAATGCTTGGAGATATTCCTTCGATCAAACGAACTACTTTTTTCATGACTCACTTTGGTAGGTGATTACAAAAGACTCTAAGTCAATTTGACTTTTACAATGAGGTAAAGTGGTAATTAACCACTAGCATACGTTCCTATGCTTCTTCATGTATGTGTAACCTTCAATGCATCCTTTGAGCCAAATGTGTAGGCTTGCAATTTACACCAACAGCTCCCCCTCAAGCCAAACATTTTGGCTTAAGTCTTCATCTTCATTCTTCAAGTATATCGTGCAATCCAATCATGGATTTGAACCTGCAAAGTTTTGTTCCATCCAAAGCTTTAGTCAACAAATCTGCACATTGCATGTTTGTTGATACATACGTAAGTTGAATGTCCTTGCTTATCAATTTCTCTCTCACATAATGGTAATGGACCTCTATGTGTTTGGTCCTAGCATGATAGATAGGATTAGCTACAAGGTGAAGAGAACTTGTATTATCTCCAAAGATAATTGATGACCTAGTAAACAAACCCAATTCTGTATACAAAAGCTTAATCCAAATTGCTTCTTGTGTGGCATTAGCCAGTCCTCTATACTCTGCCTCTGTGGAAGACAAAGCAACAGTAGGTTGCTTCTTTCAAGACCATGAAATTGGTTTGTCACCTGCAAAGGAAATATATCCAGAAGTGCTCCTCCTATCATCCTTGCATCCTGCCCAATCTGCATCTGAATAAATTTTGATATCAATATCTGAAGTGTAAGGAAAATACAAACCATGATTCTGTGTATCCTTGAGATACTTCAAGATTCTCTTGGCAACATCTAAGTGAGGTATCCTTGGCTTGTGCATAAATTGACTTAGCACACTTACACCATATGCAATATCAATTCTTGTAAGAGTAGCATAGTTCAAGCTACCCACCGTACTTTGATAACCTGTAATGTCTTTGACTTCATCACCTTCATGGGCACTTAGCTTTAGGTTTACCTCCATTGGAGTGCTTGCTACTTTAGCATCCTGCAAGTGAAACTTCTTCAACATATCCTGAACATATTTCTTCTGAGTAATGTATATCCCTAAATTAGTGTAAACTAATTCAAGCCCTAGAAAATACTTCAATAAACCAAGATCATTGATCTTGAATTCATTCATCATCTGACTTTTGATATACATGATTCCATTGACATCATTACCTATAATGATGATGTCATCAACATAAACACAGAGATATATTGCCTCTGAATTACTTCTCTTAATGAACAGAGAAGTGTCAGCCTTGCTCATGACAAAACCTTGGTCTTGGAGGTATGTAGTTAACCTGTAATTCCATGCCCTAGGTGCCTGCTTCAATCCATATAAAGTCTTTTTTAATTTTCAAACATAAGTTACCTTCTTAGGGTCCTCATAGCCAGGAGGTTGTGACATATAAACTTCTTCTGAAATCCATCCATTCAAGAAAGCATTCTTGACATCCAATTGGTACATGTTTCAATTCTTTGATGCAGCCACACTTACCAACACTCTGATTGTTGGCATCTTGGCCATAGGAGAAAATGTTTCTTCATAGTCAATGCCTTGGGTTTGTGCAAAACCCTTGGCTACCAATCTGACTTTGTACCTATTAATTGTTCCATCAGAATTTCTTTTCAACTTATAGATCCATCTGGATCCTATTACCTTCATAGAATCCTTCTTGGGTACTAACTCCCATGTGTCACTCTCCTTGAGTGCTTCAATTTCCTCATCCATACCTTCTTTCCATTCTGATTTGGTTATTGCTTCTTCATATGAACCTGGTTCTTCATTTGACAAATCTTTGGCAAGATAAACTGAATGTTTAATAACAAGAGACGTATCATACCCATATCTGATAGGTTTCTTGCTTTCTCTTTGAGATCTTCTGATCGATTGAGTTGATGATTCAGGTACGTCTTCAAACTTCTTCATCTTCATTTTGCCCTTGGACTTCCATGCCTTGAATTCTTCAAGGTTGATAGTGTCTTCATCATCTGAACTTGAGGCTTCATTCTGAATAGGTTCCTCCTTTGCAAGTTTTGGAAATTCCTCTTCCAAATCATAGGGTAGTTTAACCTTCCTGCATTCATTCTCATACCAAGAATCATTTTCATCAAAGATCACATCTATGCTTACCATAAATCCCTTATTGGTAGGATTATAAAACATGTAACCTTTTTTATTTAAATCATACCCAATGAAAATGCATTTTTCAGCCTTTGGGTCTAGCTTACCTCTTATCTGAGAAGGAATGTGCACATATGCTACACATCCAAATATTTTGCAGTGATCTAATGATGGTCTCTTACCATGCCATGCTTCATAGGGTGTCATACCATCAAGTGACCTAGATGGTAACCTGTTTATGAGGTAAGTGACAGTAGAAACACTCTCTGCCCATAGATAGTTAGGTAACTTCTTCTCATTAAGCATAGATCTAGCTGTCTCAACAATTAACCTATTTCTTCTCTCACCTACCCCATTCTGTTCAGGAGAATACCTTGTGGTTATCTCTCTTTTGATGCCTCTGTCCTCCAAGAAGTCTTCAAATTCATTGGAGAAGTACTCACCTCCTCCATCTGACCTTAGCCTCTTCAAATTCCTTCCTGTCTGGTTTTCAACTACTGCAAGATATTTCTTAAAACAATTAAATACCTCATCCTTGTGCTTCATAAAGTATAATACAGTCCATCTGCTATAATCATCAATGAAAGACACATAGTACCTTGATCTTGAGACTGAGGGGTCTTTGCTAGGTCCCCAAACATCTATGTGTACAAGCTCTAGGTAGTCTTCATGCATATATCCTTTCTTGGAGAAGGGTAACCTATGAGACTTACAAAATTGACAAGCACCATACTTGTAAATCATATGTTGCTTGGATACATTAGGTATCCCAAGCACACATTGGTCCCTGCACATTTGCTTCAAGGTTCTTTCTCCTATGTGCCCTAATCTTTTGTGCCAAATCTCAAGCTTTGAAAGTGTTTGATCTTTATAACTCTATAGTGCAATATTCTTTGTATCTTCCAACTCAAAAGTGAAAAGTCTACCTGGTTTTTCTCCTTTAGCAATCCTCTTGAACCCATGTCTTGGATCCTCCACATATGCTCCATATTGATTGAATCTGACCTGCAAACCTTTCTCCACAATCTGACCAACACTCATCAAATTTTTGGTAATGGTTGGTACATAGAGTACCCTGCTCAACAAATTCTGATTACCATCACAAGTCTTAACATTTCCAACTTTAACTACAGAATGCTTTGTATCATCACCTGTTTGGACTTGATGTTTACCTTTTGGTTCCTCAAGATCAGAGAGTAGTGCCACATTGCCAACCACATGATTTGAGCACCCTGAGTCAATGTAGAATAGGTGGTCATCATTTGTACCTGACTTTGAAGTCATGTTCATGATCAGAAGAGAGTCATCCTGCTCCTCCATGTAGTTGTTGTAGTCCTTTCTGTTTTTGAATCCTCCTTGGTAGTTGCCATTCTAATTGTTGTTGTGGCCTTGGTGATGGTTGAACCTTCCTCTTGACTGTGAGTATCCACCTCTTTGGTAGCCTCTTCCTCTCTGATTTTTGTAATTCCTGAAACACTCATTTGTAGTATGATTTGATAAACCACAAATGTTGCATGGTGATGAGTTATAGGGTCTCCCCCTACCTTGCTTACCTCCTCTGCCCCTTCCTCTTGAAGATCTACCTCTTCCTGCATAGTTGGCTTGGGAGGTAGAACCTTCATCTTCCATTTTTTTGCTCTTGCCTTTATCCTTAGACTTCTTATCAGTGTATAGGGTAGAAAAGTTATTTCCTTTGGATGTATCTCCATTTTTGGTGAGCTTTTCTTCATGTGTAAATAGTTGTCCCATGAGAGTTGTAAGATTTGGAGTGTGCATGTCCATGTAGAGATCCATTGCAGTGGTGAAGCTTTCCCATTTGTCATCAGCCTTGATTCCATTGATCACTTGCCTTACAATTTGTTCTTCTTCAATCTCTTCTCCTATGCTTGCTAACTGATCTGCAACATCTTTGATCTTGGTCACAAATTCTGAAACAGCTTGCTTAGGTTGCTTCCTTAGTGTTGTGAATTCAATCCACAACTGATTTTTCCTAGCCCTTGTATTGGAGGAAAAGTATGATGACAAGGTTTCCCAAGTTTCTTGGGATGTCTTACAATTTTTGATATGTGGCAAAAGAAAGTCAGAGATAGAGTTGAGTAAATAAGACCTTGCCAATGCATCCTTAGCACACCATGTGTTGAGTTTTTCTTGTTCTTCCTTGGTTGGCAATCCTCTTTCTTTGAATGAGGGCAATTCATCATCTCCTGAGATATATCCATAGAGAATCCTTCCTTGTAAGTAGGTCTTCATCCTTAGAGACCAATCTTGGTAGTTGTTCCTGTCCAATTTATCAATAAATGAAGGAAAACCATCTCCCATTTTACCTCTATTGCTTTGATACCACTGTTGGGAAAGATGGATGGATGCTCCAAGAGACTGAGTAGGTACTGCTACACCTGCTTTGTACCAGCCCTCTTTTGCTTCAGACTTGATAAGTAGACCTTCTTAGCTTTCCAATAACACCAAAAAATGGCCTATGTACTTTGGAAGTGATGTGTGTAATGATTGAACCAAAACAGATAACTTTGAAGTTCACAAACTCATGAAAACTTTCTATTTATGTCTTGACACCTGCTCAATGTTTTGCTCAGTGTGACCAGCACAGTAGAAATTGATAAAATTCCTTCTAGGGGTATTTAATTAGCTTAGTAAGCTACCATTTGCAAGTGGAATGATGTAAAAAGATAAACTATGCTAAGAGAAATCAATTTAGCAAGTTTAGCTATACCCTCGACTTTTTAGGACTGTAGCAGAAAATGATCAGAGTTCACCTCGACACAGATTTCTCTGAAATGGCTGAATAGAATCACTTCAAATTTTGATACCATGTAGATGACTTTGAGCTGAATCCAAAAAGCTTTGAAGCACTGGATTTGGTGAAGAATTGACCGAGATATGCCCTTGACACGTTGATAGACTTTTGAGTAGACTAACAGAGAACTCAGAGATAAATGATGTAAATGTATCTATTAATGAACACTTGTATACAATCCCATTGGCATGAACAACATTGCCTGATGGTGTAGAGATGTGTGGGCTAGAATGTAGACCTCACACACACTCAGAATCAGTAGAACTGAGGCTCGGGAATGGTCTCTCTTACCCGCGACTTTTCATGTCCACTTTTATATGTAATGAGCAAAGATTTGAATTCAAATTCAAATTTTGGCCCCCTATGATCAAGCTCCTAAATGCTTGGAGATATTCCTTCAATCAAATGAACTACTTTTTTCATGACTCACTTTGGTAGGTGATTACAAAAGATTCTAAGTCAATTTGACTTTTACAATGAGGTAAAGTGGTAATTAACCACTAGCATATGTTCCTATGCTTCTTCATGTATGTGTAACCTTCAATGCATCCTTTGAGCCAAATGTGTAGGCTTGCAATTCACACCAACAGACCACATATGGAAGCAGCCAAGAGAGTCCTCAAGTACCTAAAGGGCACCATGAATGAAGGTTTGTTTTATTCATTTACTTCAGATATGTAGCTAAAGGTCTACCTAGATGCAGATTGGGCCGGAGAGATGATAGAAGAAGCACATCCGGGTATATATCATTTGCAGGTTCAAAAATCATTTCTTGGTCATCCAAGAAGCAACCAATCATCACATTATCTTCTACCAAAGCCGAATATAGAGGTTTGGCTAATGCAACTCAAGAAATCATGTGGTTAAAGTCTTTGTACACAGATCTTGGACTTCAGTCTTCAGCACCTCACATTTTTGGTGACAACACAAGCTCACTACATCTAGCAGCTAATCTGGTATACCATGCTAGAACCAAGCATATTGAAGTCCACTACCATTATGTAAGGGAGAAGCTAATGAGCAAGGATATTCAACTATCCTATGTCTCTACAGATATGCAATGTGCAGACATGTTGACTAAAGCTCTTGATGGTACAAAGTTAAGTAGATTCAAGTTGATGATTGGCTTACAGGAAATCAAGGACAATTGAAGACTTATTTGGAGGCCAAGCATGTTAGGCTTGAGGGGGAGCTGTTGGTGCATTTTACCCAAGCCTACATGCTTGATATGCTTGATATTATGATCATTTGTAAGTCACATGTCTACTCATGTGAACAACTCTTGTAAAAGAGTTCATTTTTATCTCTTGTAATTGAAAAAAGGAAAAAGAAAAGGATGGCTTACCTCATGCATGATGTAAAAGCTAAGTCGTGGCTCTAACTACCTAAAACCACGAATTTTTGAGCTGAGTTAATATCTCCTAACTTTGGGGATCACTTTTAGGTGGAGCCATTTGAATTCGAATTCAAAACTCCCTCCAAGAGTAGCTATAAAAAGAGCAAGAAGGAAGAGGCGATAAGCAAGCCTTGTACGTGACCGCTTCATGTCATTTTGTAGAGATTGAAGAGCTTACTCCATAGCTCTATCATTCTACTCCCATTGTGCAAATATTCATTGCCAATGTGGTTGTAATCATATGTGAATCTATACATTTATCATTATCTACTTCTCTGTTTTGTTCTCTGCTATACTCACTCAGAGCAGTAACTTCAGAAGGTCATATCTCGAGTTCTGCTCAATAGTTTTCAGTGTTTTAACATGCGTTGGACAGCTCTTACTGTCCTTTCTCTGCATATAAATTTTCAAGGTCATTAAATTAATAGTTTTGGAGATATCAGCATTTTACGACTCACTAGTCTATCTCTGCAGAGCCCCGAGAATGGTGGGCATGTTCCAGAAATTGATAAATCTTCTTCTCAGTGCTCAGTCCATCATTTGAAGTGTTTTAACTTGGATTGGGAAGCTTGCTAGGTCTATTTGCTATGCCCAAAAGGAATTTATCTAATTCCTACCAGGCTGAGAGCACTGTTCAGTTTTTCCAGCAGGTGTATGTCCAAAAATAGCAAGTTTTGGGAGCTAGTCATTTCGCAACTAGTCTGTCTTGACTTAAACTTTTGGGATACATGTTCCAAAGTACTTGGATGAAATTTTGGTGGATTTAGGAAGTTCAAAGGGTCTACTAATCAACTTTGAAGTCTCAATTGGCTGGTGTGAAGCTGGTTGTAGCAGCACCTACTCATCTTTGGATTGCATCCACCGTCTCTCCTCACACCAGTTTCCTTGAGGGAATATCTCCTTGTTTAGGGGAAGAAATTTTAGGTGGAAGTGCATTTGAATTTCAAAATTCAAATTTGAAGAGAGTCACTATAAAAGTCACTTGAAATCTCACGGCCATAGTGCTCCCATTACTGATGTTAGTGTTGATCATTTGATGTAATTGAGAGGATCACACTATAGCCTAGTCCTATCACCATCATTGGGCATCATATTCATGCCAATGATTATGTACAACATTGTTACATAATACATTACATTGATGATTACATCTACATTCATCTTTGTCATTGTCACTTAGAATAGTAAACTTGTCATGCTCATATCTCGGTGATCTCTCCACCATTTTTAATTTTCTATAGCTCATTGGAACAATCTCAAAGTCTATTACAAGCTATAAAAGTTTGAAGAAGTTTCATTAAGCCAATTGGGAGAAAATTGTCTCGAAGTGGTCACTAGTCATTCTCTATAGAGTTCCTAAAAAGTCGGGGGTAAGCTTCTACTTGCTAAAGTGATTGCTTATAGTATAGTCTATCATTTTAAGTGATTCCACTTGGAATCATTAGCTTTCTAAGCTAATTAGATACCCTCAGAAGTAATTTTTCTAATTGCTACTGACTGTGCATACTGAACAAAACTTCCAGCAGGTATCAAGACTAAAATAGCACCTTTTTGGTCATAAGCTAGTTGCAAACTTATATGTTCTAACCAAATTGTTTGAAGCATCATCTCCAAAGTACATAGGCACTTATTTAGTGTCATTGGTAAACTAAAAGGGCATACAACTCAAATCTGAAGTAAAATAGGGCTGGTACAAAGCAGGGATTAGTAGTAGCAACTCATTTCTTGAGGTGTCCATCCATCTCTCCCAACTGTGGTATCAGAGCAACTTGAGGTAAAATGGGAGATGGTTTTCCTCCTTTTATTGATAAATTGGATAGTAACAACTACCAAGCATGGTCCTTGAGGATGAAGACATACTTATAAGGAAGGAGTCTCTATGGATACATATCAAGAGATGAGGAGATGCCCATTTTTAGAAGCAAAGGACAACCTACAAGAGAGGAGCTTGAAAGACTCAACTCATGGTGTGCCAAAGATGCATTAGCAAGGTCATACTTACTTAACTCTATTTTTTAATTCCTTCTTCCACACATTAGGAACTGTAAGACATCCCAAGAGACTTGGGATACATTGTCTTCATACTTTTCTTCCAACACAAGAGTTAGGAAGAACCAATTGTGGATTGAGTTTACCACTCAAAGAAAGCAACCCAAGCAAAGTATTTCAGAATATGTGACCAAAGTCAAGGATGTGGTTGACCAATTGGCAAGCATAGGAGAACAGATTGAAGAGGAGCAAATTGTGAGACAAGTAGTCAATGGTATTAAGGCAGATGACTAATGGGAAAGCTTCACAACTGCCATGGACTTGTACATGGACATGTAGATTCCAGATCTTGCCACAGTCATGGGGCAACTCTTTACCCATGAAGCCAAGCTCAACAAAAATGGAGATTCATCAAGAGGTAATAACTCTTCTGCCCTATACAAAGATAAAGGCAAGTCGAAAGAGAAAGGGAATAGCAAAAAGAGTGAAGATGAAGGTACTAGTTCTCAAGCTAACTATGCAGGAAGAGGTAGGAATGCAAGAGGTAGGGGCAGAGGAGGTAAGCAAGGTAGGGTGAGACCCTTCAACTCTTTCCATGTAATATTTGTGGTTTATCAAATCACACCACATATGAGTGTTATAGGAACTTCAAGAATTAGAGAGGTAGAGGTTTCCAAAGAGGTGCCTACACACAATCAAGAAGAAGGTTCAACCATCATCAAGGTTACAACAACAAGTACAACAACAATTACAATAACAACTACCAAGGAGGCTACAAATCAAGGAAAGACTACAACAATTACATAGAGGATCAAGAGGATTCCCTTCTGATTATGAACATGACTTCAAAGCAAGGTATGAATCATGTGGCATGCAATGTAGCTCTTCTCTTTGATCTAGAGGAACCCAAGGGAAAGCACCAAGTGCAAACAGGTGATGACACCAAGCATTTAGTGGTCAAGGTAGGAAATGTTAAAACCTCTGATGGGAATAGAACTTTGTTGAGCAAGGTTCTATATGTACCCACAATTACCAAGAACTTAATGAGTATTGGACAGATTATGGAAAAATGTTTGCAGGTTAGGTTCAACAAATATGGAGCATTTGTAGAGGACCCCAACATGGATTCAAGAGAATTGCCAAAGGAGAAAAGACAAGTAGATTATTTACATTTGAACTTGAAGATACAAGGAATATTGCACTTTATAATTACAAAGATCAAACATTGTCAGAGCTTGAGATTTGGCATAAAAGATTAGGGCATATTGGCGAGAGAACCTTAAAGCAAATATGTAGAGATCAATGTGTGCTTGGGATACCTAATATATACAAGCAACACATGATCTATAAATGTGGTGCATGTCAGTTTGGAAAATCTCACAGGTTACCCTTCTCAAAGAAGGGCTACATGCATGAGGGTTACTTGGAGCTTATCCACACAGATGTGTGGAGACCAAGTAAGGACCCTTCAATTTCTGGATCAAGGTATTATGTATCTTTCATTGCTGATTTCATTAGGTGGATATATTTTATGAAGCACAAAGATGAAGTGTTGAGTTTCTTTAAGAAGTATCTTGCACTTGTGGAAAACCAAATAGGAAGAAGCCTAAAAAGACTAAGGTTAGATTGAGGAGGCGAGTACTTCTCAAATGAATTTGACGCATTCTTGCAGGATAGAGGAATCAAAAGAGAAATTACAACAAGGTATACCCCTGGGCAAAATGGGGTGGCAGAGAGAAGAAATAGGTTAATTGTTGAAACAGCTAGCTCAATGCTTAATGAGAAAAAGTTACCAAATTATTTGTGGGCATATAGTGTATCTACTACCACTTATCTTGTTAATAGGTTACCATACAAATCATTTCATGGGATGACCCCATATGAAGCATGGCATGGTAGAAGGCCATCACTTGATCATTGTAGGATCTTTGGATGTGTTGCATATGTGCATATCCCATCTCAAATCAGACATAAGGTAGACCCTAAGGCAGAGAAGTGCATCTTCATAGGGTACGGTTTAAATCAAAAAGGTTACAGATTCTATAATCCATCCAACAAAGGTTTTATGGTTAGTAGAGATGTTGTGTTTGATGAGAATGATTCTTGGTTTGAAAGTGAATGCAGGAAAGTAAAGTTGCCTTATGACTTGGAAGAGGAGTTTCCAAGTCTCGCCAAGGAAGAGCCAAATCAGATTGAAGACATCAGATCTGATGATGAAGACATCATCAATCTAGAAGAATTCAAAGCATGGAAATCAGAAGGCAAGGTCAAGATGAAGAAGTTGGAGGACCTACCTAAATCATCCAACCAAGCAATTAGAAGATCACAAAGGGAGAGCAAGAAGCCAATCAGATATGGGTATGAAACTTCTTTAGTTACGAAGCATTCCGTTTATCTTGCTAAAGATTTACCACTTGAAGAGCTTTCATTATATGAAGAGGCAAAGACCAAGGCAGAATGGAAGGAAGCTATGGATGAAGAAATTGAAGCACTCAAAGAGAATGATACTTGGGAGCTAGTGCCAAAGAAGGAGTCTATGAAGGTAATTGGTTCTAGATGGATTTTCAAAATCAAGAAAAATGATGGATCAATAAACATGTATAAAGCTAGAATTGTGGTTAAGGGTTTTGAACAAACCCAAGGAGTTGATTATGAAGAGACTTTCTCACCTGTGGCCAAAATGCCAACCATCAGGGTATTGGTAAGTGTGGCTACATCAAGGAATTGGAATATGTACCAATTGGATGTAAAAAATGCTTTTCTTAATGGCTGGATTTCAGAGGAGGTCTACATGGCTCAACCTTCTGGTTATAAAGACTCAAGCAAGGTAAATTATATGTGCAAACTAAACAAAGATCTTTATGGATTGAAGTAGGCACCTAGGGCATGGAATCATAGGTTGACTACCTATCTCCAAGATCAAGGATTCAACATGAGCAATGCAGATACTTTTGTGTTTGTCAAGAGAAGCAATTCAGAGGTGATATACCTATGTGTGTATGTTGATGATATCATACTTACAGGTAGTAATGCCAATGGCATCAAACAGATTAAGAACCAAATGATGCAAGAGTTCAAAATCAGTGATCTAGGGTCACTAAAGTATTTTCTTGGACTTGAGTTAGTCTATACCAATTCTGGAATTTAAATTACTCAAAGAAAGTATGTGCAGGACATGTTGAAGAAGTTTCACTTGGAGGATGCCAAGATAGCTAGCACTCCTATGGAGGTAAACCAAAAACTAAGTGCTCATGAAGGTGATGTGCTTGAAAATATTGCAGGATCCCAAAGTATAGCTGGAAGCCTAAACTACACTACATTGACAAGGATTGATATTGCTTATGGAGTAAGTGTCTTAAGTCAATTTATGCACAAACCTAGAGCACCTCACTTGGAAGCTGCCAAAAGGATTTTGAAGTATCTCAAGGGTACTCAAAATCAAGCTTTATACGTTCCATATACTTCAGATTTGGACATCAAGATATACTCAGATTTAGATTGGGTAGGTTGTAAGGATGATACGTGATAAGCCCATTTCATGGTCTTCCAAGAAGCAACCCACTGTTGCTTTATCTTCAACAGATGTTGGATACAGAGGATTAGCCAATGCTACTCAAGAAGCCATATGTATCAGATTGCTATATGCAGATTCGGGACTACATTCTAGCTGACCAATGCTTTTTGGTGACAATACTAGTTCTTTACATTTTGCAGCAAATCCTATCTATCATCCTAGGACCAAGCATATAGAGGTTCAGTATCATTATGTGAGAGAGAAGCTATTGAGCAAGGAAATGCAATTGGCATATGCATCCACTAATATGCAATGTGCAGATTTATTGACAAAGGCACTTGATGGTACTAAACTTTGCATGTTTAAAGCTATGATTGGATTGAAGGACATTCAAGAGGATTGATGAAGAAGACCAAGCCAAGATGTTTGGCTTGAGGGGGATCTGTTGGTGCAAATGCCAAGCCTTCACACTTGGCTAGGCATTGGAAGCATTATGTGCAATTGCTTGAAGATCCATAAGAACCATTGCTTATGGTTTTCACCATTAACTCTTGTAAAAGTCACTTGACTTAGAAGAATCTTGTAAGCGCCACTAAACTCATGGAGTTAGGAGAAATTTATGGTATGAATTTCCTTGAGGGAATATCTCCTTGTTTAGAGGAAGAATTTTTAGGTGGAAGTGCATTTGAATCAAATTCAAATTTGAAGAGAGTCACTATAAAAGTCACTTGAAATCTCGTGGTCATAGTGCTCCCATTACTGAGCTTAGTGTTGATCATTTGATGTAATTGAGAGGATCACACTATAGCCTAGTCCTATCACCATCATTGGGCATCATATTCATGCCAATGATCATGTACAACATTGTTACATAATACATTACATTGATGATTACATCTACATTCATCTTTGTCATTGTCACTCAGAACAGTAAACTTGTCTTACTCATGTCTCAGTGATCTCTCCGCCATTTTTAATGTTCTATAGCTCACTGAAACAAGCTCAAAGTCTATTACAAGCTATCAACGTTTGAAGAAGTTTCATTCAGCCAATTGGGAGAAATGTGTCTCAAAGTGGTCACTGGTCATTCTCTACAGAGTTCCTAAAAAGTCGGGGGTAAGCATCTACTTGCTAAAGTGATTGCTTAGAGTATAGTCTATCATTCTAAGTGATTCTACTTGGAATCATTAGATCTATAAGATAATTAGATACCCTCAGAAGGAATTTTTCTAATTGCTACTCTATTGTGAGCACTAAGCAAAACTTCCAACAGGTATCAAGACCAAAATAGAAACTTTTTGGTCATAAGCTAGTTGCAAACTTATCTATTCTGATTAAGTTGTTTGAAGCATCATCTCCAAAGTACATAGGCACTTATTTAGTGTCATTGGAAAGCTAAAAGGGCCTACAATGCAACTCTGAAGTAAAATAGGGCTGGTACAAAGCAAGGATTGGTAGTACCAACTCATTTGTTGAGGTGTCCATCCATCTCTCCCAACATTCTTGAGCAGCATTTGCAAGTCCTCTGTATTTAGCTTCAATTGATGAAAGTGAAATTATAGGTTGCTTCTTGGATGACCATGAGATCAATTTGGTACCTGCAAATGTAAGATAGCCTGAGGTGCTTCTCCTATCATCTTTTGATCCTACCCAATCTACATCAAAAAATAATTTGACATCTATATCAGAGGTATGAGGGTAGTGTAAGCCTTCATTGATTATGCCCTTCAAATACTTTATGATTCTTTTGGATACTTCCATGTGAGGCTTCCTTGGTGCATGCATAAATTGACTTAGCACACTAAATACATAGCATATATCTACTCTAGTTAGAGTAGCATAGTTCAAGCTTCCAACAAAGCTTTGGTAACTAGTCACATCTTCAATTAACTCACCTTCATGAGCACTTAGCTTCTGATTTACCTCCATCGATGTACCTGAAACCTTTGTGTTTTCCATCTTGAACTTGGCAATCATATCTCTAATGTAGTTTCTCTAAGTTAGGAACATACCTTTTTCTGTATACACCACTTCCAAACCTAAGAAGTAAGTGAGTGCCCCAAGATAACTGATCTTGAATTCTTCCTTCATTTGAGCTTTGATCTTCTTGATTCCATCTGCATCACTTCCTGTGATGAATCATGATTATGTCATCCACATATACAAAAATGTATATGACCTCCGAGTGGTTCCTCTTTATGAAGAGGGAAGGATATGCCTTGCTCACCATGAGTCCTTTATCCTATAAATAGGTGACTAACCTATGATTCTAAGCTCTAGGAGCTTAGTTTAAGCCATACAAGGCTTTCTTAAACCTACATACATATTCTAGATATGATTGATCTTCAAAGTAAGGAGGTTGAGCCATGTATACCTCCTCTGTAATACAACCATTTAGAAAATCATTTTTAACATCCATTTGATAGATATTCCAATTCTTAGAAGATGCTACACTCATGAGTACTCTAATTGTAGGCATTTTTTCTAGAGGTGAGAACGTCTCCACCTTCATCCAATGACCTTCATAGATGGTTTCTTGGGAATCTATTCCCAAGTTTGATTCTCTTGTAGAGCTTCTATCTCTTCTTGTGTCATCTCTCCATTATGGCTTCTTCTTGGCCTCTTCATATGTTGATGATCCTTTTGAGTTTGTATCCTGAGCAATATAAATGGAATGCTTAGTGACCAAGGAGGTGTCATAACCATGCCTTTCTGGCTTCCTTTTTGTTGGAGACCCCTTAATCTCCAAAGGTTTGATCTATAATGATCTAAGAGAACCTCCATATCAGTTATGGACCAAACTTTACGCAAATGTTACTTTCATTTACCAAATCTTCACTTATCACTTCTCTGAGTGAGAATCTTTCTTCTTCAAGAAGTCTGCTTCAAATATTGACTTCATTACCTGCACATATCTTCAGATTTCTTCAAACCAATGATGCGCATATCTCCACACTAGCTTTGCGCAATCATATCAACCATTAGTCCTTCAAAAGAATCATTAAAACTTTAATTTGATCCTTAAGATCAAAAGTATGTCAGAAACTGTCTTCCTGAACAAGCAACTTTGACATAGGTAACTTCTAAGGTTGATTTCTCACAGCACAGATCCCGTTTTGCTAAATGCTTTTAGCCATAGCTTCCTTACCTTCTAACTTAGATTTTGAATGCTCATTCATCAAAAAATTTACACTGTGCACTGAGATCTAAGCAAAACATTGACACAAAAAAGTGCGCGACTCTGGAAGGTCTATCTGCAAACTTCACATACACATGTTCCTATTGATCATACTCACAACATGGAAGGAATTAGACCATGAAACTTTGAACATAGCTTCAATAGCTTCTAGATTAGATGTGTACAAAAGGATTTCTGATCCACGTGATCAGACTGAGAGAAATCTGAGAAAAACCTGACGCTAACTTGTGAAGATGACTCTCTACACATCTATGTTAATGACACGTCTTCTAATGACTCTCTCATGTATTTCTTTACATGTTTGACTTATATACATATGGTTCTAGACTTATCCTGTGTCTATTACATTACTCCTTATCATTCTAAGGATCATCTACACTCATAGTACAAGAATTTCCTTCTGTAATGTACATATGTATACAAGCTATCATTATGAAATCTCTTCACTTTCTCAAATGACTTCTTTCACTTTAATTTGATCATTAACTTGCTTCAAGCTCTTTGTAATCATCAATTTGTGATTGTCTTGTTCCAACAACACTTCAATCTCTTTATCAAGTACCTTTTCCCTCAAGAAATGATACTAAATCTCTGTGTGCTTAGTCTTGGCATGAAAAACAGGGTTAGCTACCAAATATAATGAACTCATATTGTCTCAAAAAATAATTGGAGTACTCTAATTAGTTTCAAAACTTTTCAACAAGGTCCTTAACCATATCACTTCTTTTGCAGCCTTTACCATTCCTTTATACTCAGCTTCTGTGGATGACAAAGCAACTGCATGTTGCTTCTTTGAGCACCAAGAGACTAACTTATCTCCAATATAACCGAGATACCCATGAGTAGACCTTCTATCATCTGAATCACCTGCCCAGTCTGCATCACTAAACACTTTGATTCTTGTATCAGAAGTAAATCCATAATACAAGCCTTCAATTAGGGTTCCTTTGATATATCTGAGTACCCTTTGAGCTACAATCCAATGAGTCTTCTTTGGACAATGCATAAATTGTGATAACACACCTACTGCATATGATAGATCTGGCCTTGTGAAGGTAGCATAGATTAAACTGTAATACAATAGTTACGCAATATAACACAGGAGCACTAGCAGAGAAGATAACAGATATAGGAGAATCTCAACAATTTTTCTACTAGTAGCAAGTACAAAGATGATGGCGTTGTCTACCCGTGCGCTCTCAAGGTAGAGCTTAAATGGTAATCTAGACAACTCTAGATAGGGAGATACAAGGTAGAGGTATGCTGGCTCAATTCGATATCTCAGGTAGTGCAGAAGTTATGTATATATAGGATCATGGGTGGCCTTCCGTGGACGGCTATACATGGGCGATAGAGTGTGGGTGGCCACCGCCTGCATAATTGCCATACACACCTTAGACTGGTTGAATCGACCTAACAAATATAAATGATTTCTGACTCGATAGGGAATATTCTATGGAATATTCCCTTTACCGTCGTGTTGGGGGTGCTGCCCTCGGACCCCAACCAGGGGGCCAACGCCAAGGGGCCCGCTGGCCCCCTTGGACCCCCCAGCCGGGGCTGCTCATTGGTGCCCTGGACCCCACAATTGGGGACCCTAGTAACTCCCTTTCCTTACAATACCTTACATGGTCCAATATGACCTTCATCCCACATGCAAGTTGGGATTCCCATCAATTGGGTAATGCACGCTTGGCTTCTCCTCATAAGGGGGGCCTGACAAAATGTGCATACAATCATGAGGGGTATACATTGATCATATACTAACACCCCCCCTCAATGTTTACCGATGATAAATCAAGTAGCTCTCGGTCCTATGCCCATCTGTTGAAGATGCCTGTTGAGCTGCTCTCTTCCAAGTGCTTTAGTGAATATGTCAGCACAATTTGCCTCTGTTGGACAATATTCTAGCTCCACAATTTCATCTTCAATTAGCTCACGAATGTAATGTAACTGTACTTCTATGTGCTTGGTGCGAGCATGAAATACTGGGTTCTTTGCAATAGCCATACAACTTTGATTATCACACTTGAGTACAGTCGCCATATTTGATGGAAAGCCTAGATCTGCAAGAATTCTCCTTAACCAGATTGCCTCACAAGAAGCAAAACAAGCTGCTTTGTACTCTGCTTCAGTGGAGGAGAGTGTGAGAGTTTGTTGCTTCCTACTTACCCAAGAAAATATTCTTGAACCAAGTGAGAAACAATATCCAGAAACTGATTTTCTAGAATCACAATCTCCAGCCCAATCTGAATCACAATATCCTTGAAGTGTATCACCTGTGGTATACAAAATACCAAAATCCAAGGTTCCTGCAATGTACCTTAGAATTCGCATTCCAGCATTCCAGTGACTCTCCTTAGGTTTGTTGGAAAACCTGCTTAACACTCCAACAACATAGCAAATGTCTGGTCTAGTGTTGCACAAACAAATAAGACTTCCAACGAGCTTCCTGTACTTCTTAGCATCTACATCAGGCATGTTATCATCCATAGATAGCTTATGATTTACCTCCATAGGTGTGCTATTTGGTTTGCAGTCCATCATTCCAAATGCCTTGAGAATTTCTTTGGCATATTTTTGTTGCGAGATGAAAATGCCATCCTTCCTTTGCCATACTTCAATTCCTAGAAAAAAATGGAGTAGACCTAAGTCTGTCATTTCAAACTCAGTTCCCAAGCTGATCCGAGTTTGATTGATGAGTTCTTGATGATCTCCTATAATGATCAAATCATCTACATATACAATGACAACAACTAGCTTGCTATCCCTTTTCGTTACATACAAGTTAGCATCAGAAGTACTTCTCTCAAAACCCATATTTTTGAAAAAATTATCTATCCGTTGGTACCAAGCCCGTGGAGCTTGCTTAAGTCCATACAAAGCTTTCTTCAACCTGCAAACTTTATTTTTTGAATTGGGCACCTCAAAACTAGGTGGTTGAGATACATATACCTCCTCCTTGTGGTGACCATTCAAAAATGCAGATTTGACATCCATCTGGAAAATAGGCCAAGACTTTTGTGCAGCTACTGCAAGTACCGTCCGGATAGTTGTCATGTGTGCTATTGGTGCAAAAGTTTCTTGAACATCAAATCCTTCGATCTATGAAAAACCCTGCGCAACTAATCTTGCCTTATACTTTTCTAATTTTCCATCTACTTTATACTTAGCTTTCCAAATCCAACTTTAACCTGTCTTTTGATAGGCACAAGGTGAGATATTTCTCCGTTTGATGAGATAGTAGATTTACCTTTATCTTCTACTAAGTGTGGTCGTTCATCAAACACCACATCTCGGCTAACACAAATCTTCCTTGCCTCAGGATCCCAGAACCTGTATGCTTTAGACTCTTCACTATATCCTAGGAAGACACACTTTTTGCTTTTTGAATCCAACTTTGACCTTGTTGAATCAGGAATATGTGCATAACAGAAACAACCAAAAAGTTTGAAATGCAAAATTGAAGGCTTTTTACCAGAATATGCTTCTTGAGGAGTCATTCCCTTGAGTGCTTTTGTGTAGCTTCGATTGAGGATGTAGACTGTTGTATGGACTACTTCTGCCTAGAATGAATCAGGCATGTCTTGAGCCTTTAACATACAACGAGCCATTTCAACTACTGTCCTATTCCTATGCTTAACAATGCCATTTTGTTGAGGTGTATGAGCTGTGGTAAGTTGCCTTTTCACACCATGCTCCTTATAGTAATTGTTGAATTCTGTTGACAAGAATTCACCTCCTCTATCTATTCTGAATTTCTTCAGTTTCCTTCCTGATTCATTTTCCACATACTTGTGCCATGTTTTAAATTTTTCAAAAGCATCAGCCTTCTCTCGAATGAAATAAACCCACATATTTCTACTATAATCGTCGACTAACAACAAAAAGTAGAAAGATCCTCCTAAAGCAGGTGTAGACATTTTACCGTAGAGATCAGCATGTACCAACTCTAGAGGAGCTTGAGATCGATTGCTGGTCTCTCTTGGAAACGCCTTTCATTGTTGCTTGCCCATCATACAAGCTTCACAAGGTTCCTGCAACTTTGAAAATGCAGGCAAATGTGCAACCATCCCTATTCTTTGCATCTCCTTCAAAACTGCAAATCCGAGATGCCCAAATCATTGATGCCATAATCTGCTTACATCTTTATCTTCTGTAGCAGTTAAAGCACTTAAATCATACAAGTTACCCCGTCGTATGCCTTTACCTACAACATTACCTGATGAATACATGATTTCTGCACCACTCTTATTGAAGTGAACTTCGAGTCCACGATCTGTTATTGCAGAAACTGACAACAAATTTCTTTTAAGTGTAGGTACATAGAGAACATTGGATAAATTTTTCTCAACACCTGGAGAAGTGATAAAAGAGATGGTTCTAGTTCCTTCGGCTGGACACTTGGAGTCATTTCCCACCACTACATTGATGGATTCCCGCAGAGGCACTAGGGAACTATACCAATCCTTTTTACTGGTCATATGGCGAGAAGCTTCACTATCTAAAATCCATGGTTCATCAACACGAGCTTAAGTAGATGAACATACCTCTTCAATAGCTACCCAAAGTTCCAGCTCTGTGTTGTTTGCAGAATCTTTGTTCTTCCACGATGATTTTACAGCCCCATTCCGTTCATCAGCTTGCTTCTTTCTGCAATCCTTGATGGCATGGCCTTTCTTTTCACAATAGAAGCAACTTCCTATGAACTTTTTGCTCTTTGGCTTCTTCTTTGATACATTAGAAGAGCCTTTACCTTTTGCATTTGCTGAAAACGCAGCATCACTTATACTTTGCCGATTCCTCAACTGCATCTCTTCTTCTAAAAGCATAGCACAAAACTCTTCAAATGTGAGGGGAGTTGGTCTTACCTGAGTGTTAAGGGTTGTTACTAACCCATCATACTTTGCTGGAAGAACACGTACACATCTTCGAGCCAGCTCTTCTGGTGTTATAACAACACCAACTGCAGCCAATTGGTCTTGAAGATGTTTTATCCGTTTGATAAAATCTTCAGCCTTTTCAGAATCACAATGCTTTTCATTTGCCAATTGATTTTCTAAATTCTATATCCTAGTGTGGTTCTTGGTCTCATATTGTCGAGCCAATATGCCCCAAGCCTCATGTGCTTTAGTAGTATGTTGAACTAAAGTAAGCACAGAATCACTTACACTAGTGACAATTGCACATAATGCATCAACATTCCGCCTCTTCCAAGCTCGTAGAAGATCTGGATCTGGTTGAATCATCAATCTTGAATTTGCTGGATCTTCAACTGGTATAGGCTCTGGATCCAATCCCATCGGTCCCATGACAGTGTCAAGTAATTCATAGGAGTCCAAAATTGTAGAAATTTTGAACTTCCAGAGTGTATAGTTGGTTGCATTCAGCTTCCCTTCAGTGAATGCAGGTGGTCGAATTCAAATAGGTGCAGCATTAACAATAGCTGAAGCACCAAGACCAGTGTTCGACGATGAAGCCATCATGTAATCACTCGAATAATCTACTGATATTCTATTCTGTTAGTAGGCTAAAATAGTGATACTTCTCAAGCTATTCGAACCTTACGACTCTGATACCATGTAATACAATTGTTATGCAATATAACACATGAGCAGTAGTAGAGAAGATAACAGATATAGGAGAATCTCAACAATTTTTCTACTAGTAGCAAGTACAAAGATGATGTCATTGTCCACCCGAGCGCTCTCAAGGTAGAGCTTAAATGGTGATCTAGACAACTCTAGATAGGGAGATACAAGGTAGAGGTATGTTGGCTCAATTCGATATCTCAGGTAGTGCAGAAGTTATGTATATATAGGATCATGGGTGGCCTTCCGTGGACGGCTATACATGGGCGGTAGAGCATGGGTGACCACCGCCCACATAATTGCCATACACGGCTTAGACCGGTTGAATCGACCTAACAAATATAAATGATTTCTGACTCGACAAGGAATATTCTATGGAATATTCCCTTTACCGTCGCGCCGGGGGCGCTGCCCCTCGGACCCCCACTAGGGGGCTTGCGCCAGGGGGCACGCTAGCCCCCTTGAACCCCCAGCCGGGGCTACTCATCGCTGCCCTGGACCCCACAATTGGGGACCCTGATAACTCCCTTTCCTTACAATACCTTACATGGTCCAATATGACCTTCATCCAACATGCAAGTTGGGATTCCCATCAATTGGGTAATGCACGCTTGGCTTCTCCTCATAATGGGGGCCTGACAAAATGTGCATACAATCATGAGGGGTAGACATTGATCATATACTAACATAAACTACCTACCAAGCTCTGATATTTCTTCATGTCATTAAACTCTTCACCTCCATACCCGCTCAATTTATGATTTACCTCCAATGGTGTGCTTGAAGGCTTGCAATCCTCCATGTTGAACTTGACTAAAAGATTCTTCAAGTATCTCTCTTGTGTAACATATACTCCATGTTGATTATACACAATCTGTATTCCTAAGAACTAAGATAAGTTTCCCAAATCACTTATCTTAAACTCCTTCTCTATTTGTTTTTTAAGCTCATTGATTCCTTGAGCATCTGTACCTGTAACAATAATATCATCAACATAAATACACATGTATTTGTGTCCATTTTCACTTGCCTTCACTAGCAAGCTACTATCTGCCTTTGATGCTTGAAATCCACATTCATTCAAGAACTTAACAAGCCTGTAATTCCATGCTCTTGGGGCCTGCTTCAAACCATACAAAGCTCTCTTGAGCTTACACACATAATCTGATCCATTTGAATCCATGAAGCCTTCTGGTTGCTCCATGTACACTTCATCTGCAATATATCCATTCAGGAATGCATTCTTTACATCTAATTGTGATAACTTCCATCCTTTACAAGCAGCAATAGCAATCAATGATCTAATTGTAGACATCTTAGCAACATGACTAAGGGTTTCATCATAATCTACCCCATAACTTTGGGCATAACCTTTAACCACAAGTCTAGCCTTGTATCTAGACACTTTACCATCTGCAAACCTTTTTGTTTTATACACCCACTTACATCCAATGACCTTCTAATTCTTTGGTCTTGGCACCAATTCCCATGTTTCATTTTCAAGTAGAGCATCATACTCTTCTTTCATTGCCTTCTCCCAATTCTGTTTACCTTTAGCTTCTTCATATGTGATTGGATTCTCTTCTATCTTCACAATGTAAGCATAATCTTTTGTTGTTAGAAAAGATGTATCATAGCTATACCTGATAGGTTCTTTTCTTTCTCTCAAAGATCCTCTGACCTCTGCACTTCTTGAAGTCTCAGCAACATTTGATTCTAGATCAAATCTTGGCCCATCTTCAACATTATCCTGCAATTTACTTTTATAATCAACATCATCAATATCTTCTTCATACACACTTACTTTTGTCTTCCCTTTCCTTTGTATTTCTTTAACATCTGCATAATCATTTGTTGACCCTGTATACCATGTGCTTTGCTCATCAAATGTAACATCTTTGGTAACAAGAAATTGCTTTGTGGATGGACTCCACAATCTGTAACCCATCTATCTATCATCATACCCAATGAACACATACTTCTCTGCTTTGGGTTCTGGCTTATGTCTCAATTGTGAAGGAACATAAGAATATGCTAAACATCCAAATACCTTACAATGATCAAGAGTAGGTTTCTTACCCCACCATGTTTCATAAGGAGTTCTTCCATCCAAAGCTCTACAAGGTAACCTATTCACAAGGTATGTTGCAGTGTTGATAGCTTCTGCCCATAGGTAGTTTGGACAATTCTTTTCCTTCATCATTGCTCTTGCAAACTCTACAAGAGTTCTATTTCTTCTTTATGCAACTCCATTTTGTTGAGGAGAGTACCTGCAAGTTACTTCTCTTTTTATACCTGCATTCCACAAATAATCATCAAACTCTTTAGAGAAATACTCTCCCCCTCCATCTGATCTCAACCTCTTTAGCTTTTGTCCTGTAATCCTTTCTGCATAAGCATGATAATGCTTGAATGTCTTGAACACTTCTGATTTGTCCTTGATTACATATAAAGTAATCCATCTGGTTGCATCATCAACAAACAACACATAATATCTGGATCCATTTATGCTATAGTCCCTTGAAGGACCCCACACATCTGTATGAACTAACTCAAGCATGTTTGAATACTTGTACCCTGATTTATTGTATGAATTTTTGTGTGCTTTACCTAATTGACAAGCTTCACACTTGTACACCATGTGTTGACCTTCTACATTTGGCATACCAAGCACCACATCATTCTTTGACATTTCCTTTATGGCTCTCTCATTGAAACGACCTAGCCTTTTATGCCATAGGTCTAACTCAGACATCTTTTGACTTCCATAAGTAAATAAAGCATGTCCCACATTACCTTGGACTTTGAGAGTAAACAACCTTCCTTCCTTTTTACCTGCAATAATATTTCTATATCCCTGATTTGGATCTTGCACATAAACACCATGATTTGTGAATCTGACTTCATATCTCTTCTCCACAATTTGCCCTACACTTATCAAGTTTTTAGGAATAGTAGGAACATAAAGTACCTTGCTCAAGAGTGTACTTCCACTCTTTGTCTTCACTGATCCAATGCTCTCCACTTTATGCTTGGTATTGTCACCTGTTTGAACTGTATGTCCATTCACCTTTGCTTCTATGTCAATCATCAATGATATATTGCCACTTAGATGATTGCTACATATTGAGTCAATATAGAACACCCTTTGGTCTTCTCCTACTGCTTCATGAGTTGTATTCAAGATGAGAGTCATGTCATCCTTCTGATCTGATGCATAATTATAGTAATTATTGTTGTAGGACTGAGGTTGAAAACTTCTTCCGCCTTCTCTAGCATATGATGTCCTACCACCTCTTCCTCTGAAGTTGCCTCTTTGGTTTCTGCCTCCTCTACCTCTTTGATTGAAGATCTGGTTATTACTTCCACCATTTTGATTGTTATACCAACAATCATTTGCCAAATGATTGGTTCTGCCACAAATCCAACATGCTTTAGTATTGTCTTTGTTTTTACCTCCTCTTCCTTTACCTCTGTAGTTCATCTTTCCTTTTGTAAAGTTAGCTTGACTTGAAGTTCCTTCATCATCAATTGACTGCTTCCCTTTGCCATTCTTTTTCTTGTCATTGGAGTTCATAGCTTGACTTGCACTCCTATCATTGTCTCTTTTAATGTCCTGGTCAAAAGTTAGCATGTGTCCTAGCAATTGATTAAGATCAGGAATAAAGTGATCTAGCGACAATTCTATGGACAATATGAAAGGCTTCCACTTCTCATCTCCTCTCAGACCTGTAAGTATTTGCCTTACCAACCTATCCTCTTCAATGTCTTCATCTACTACTCCCAAGCTATCTGCAATATCCTTCATTCGTGCCACATAATCAGAAATTGATTGTGAGCTCTTCTTCTTGAAGGTTGTAAACTCTGCCCATAATGAGGACTTCCTAGACTTGGTTGTGTTTTGGAAATGCTCTTCCAAAGCATTCCACTTATCTGTTACACTTTCCAATCCTCTGATGTGAGGTAGAAGATAATCATTTACAGCCATGTAAATGATACTCCTAGCTTGAGCATCCTTTCTCATCCAATTCTTCAAATCTGCAAGCTCTTCCCTAGTTGGAATACTAGGATCTCCAAACTCAAGATTTTCTTCTTCTCCTATGATGAATGCCATCAAGTCTTTGCTCATGAGGTGTGCCTCCATCCTCATAGACCAAGCTGGATAGTTCTCCCTATCTAGCTTATCAATCTACAAGCTTTCTCCCATCTTTGATCTTCTATGTCTGCAATTACTAAGATTTTGATGATATAATGTACCTTTTGTATAAAGCTTTAATCCTTCTTGATCCTTTGAACTCGTGCTTGTTTCTCCTTCAGGTTTTCTTCCAAACTTTGATCCTGTGCTCCTTCAATTTGAAAAGACTCCAATGTCTGCAACAGTCGAGACTTCCAATGCTCTTTACTTCATTTGTATTGCACCTTTAACTCTGATACCACTGTTGGAGACCTCTTAATCTCCAAAGGTTTGATCTATACTGGTCTAAGAGCACCTCTATATCAGTTATGGACCAAACTTTACACAAATGTTACTTTCATTTACCAAATCTTCACTTATCACTTCTCTGAGTGAGAATCTTTCTTCTTCAAGAAATCTGCTTCAAATATTGACTTCATTACCTGCACATATCTTCAGATTTCTTCAAACCAATGATGTACATATCTCCAGACTAGCTTTGTGCAATCATATCAACCATTAGTCCTTCAAAAGAATCATTAAAACTTTAATTTGATCCTTAAGATCAAAAGTATGTTAGAAACTATCTTTCTGAACAAGCGACTTTGACATAGGTAACTTGTAAGGTTGATTTCTCACAGGACACATCCCATTTTTGCTAAATGCTTTTAGACATAGCTTCCTTACCTTCTAACTTAGATTTTGAATGCTCAGTCATCAAAAACTTTACACTATGCACTGAGATCTAAGCAAAACATTGACACGAAAAAGTGTGCGACTCTGAAAGGTCTATCTGCAAACTTCACATACACATGTTCCTATTGATCATACTCACAACATGAAAGGAATTAGACCATGAAACTTTGAACATAGCTTCATTAGCTTCTAGATTAGATGTGTACAAAAGGATTTCTGATCCACATGATCAGAGTGAGAGAAATCTGAGAAAAACCCGACGCTAACTCATGAAGATGACTCTCTACACATCTATCTTAATGACACTGGTCTTCTAATGACTCTCTCATGTATTTCTTTACATCATTGACTTATATACATATGTTTCTAGACTTATCCCATGTCTATTACATTACTCCTTTATCATTCTAAGGATCATCTACACTCATAGTACAAGAATTTCCTTCTGTGATGTACATATGTATACAAGCTATCATTATGAAATCTCTTCACTTTCTCAAATGACTTCTTTCACTTTAGTCTGATCAATAACTTGCTTCAAGCTCTTTGTAATCATCAATTTGTGATTTTTTTGTTCCAACACTTTTTTCTCTAGTAGACCTCCTTACAATTTATTAAGATGATTCTGCAAGATCTCTGAACTCATGCACTTTAGCTTTGCCCTTGGAGTTCTAAGAATTGATTTCTCTCCTTGGAGTCTTTTGATCATCATCATAATCACTTGACTCTTCATGTGTATCTGCATTCCTCTTTGACAATGTTGGAAATTCTTCTTCTAGATCATAGGGAAGTTTGATTTTCTTGCAATGATCTTCAAACCAAGATTTTTTTCATCAAACACAACATCTCTACTAACAATAAAACCTTTATTGCTTGGATTGTAAAGCCTATAACCTTTCCGATTAAGGTCATAGCCAATAAAGATGCACTTTTCAAAATTTGGATCTATCTTGCATCTAATTTGTGAAGGTATGTGTGCATATGCTGTGCAGCCAAAGATTCACCAATGGTCAAGGCTAGGTCTTCTTCCATTTCATGCTTCATGGTGGCATCACATCTAGTGCTTTTCATGGGAGTCTATTGATCAGATATATAGGTGGTTGTGGACACGATCTTTGCCCATAGGTAATTGGGTAACTTATTCTCATTTAGCATTGACCTTGTAGCCTCTACAATGGTTTTATTCCTCCTTTCTTCCACTCCATTTTGTTCTGGAGTATACCTATTTGTAATATGTCTTTTGATCCCTCTCTCTTGGAGATAAGAATCAAAATCCTGGGAGAAATAATCTCCCCCTCCATGTGACCTTAGCCACTTCAAGGTTTTACTTGTTTGATTTTCTACTAATGCAAGATATTTCTTAAAGCATGAAAACGCCATCCTTATGTTTCATGAAGTATAGTATTGTCCATCTGCTACAATCATCAATGAAAGACACATAATACTTGGATCTAGAGATTGATGGCTCCTTGCTTGGCCCCCATACATTTGTATGGACTAACTCCAATACGTCTCATCTTTATGGACGGTTGTCTATGAGATTTGCCAAATTGACAAGCACTACATTTATAAATCGTGTGTTGCTTGGAGATATTTGGTAGACCAAGCACACTCTGATCCTTAGTAATTTGCTTCAGAGCCCTTCCCCTATATGAGCTAACCATTTGTGCCAAATATCTAATTTTGATAATGTTTGACTACCATAATTGAACAAAGAAATGTTCCTTGTGTCTTGTAGCTCAAATGTAAATAGTCTACCTGACCTTTCTCCTCTTTCTATCCTCTTTAATCCTTGATGTGGGTCCTCCACAAATGCTCCATTTCTTGTGAATCTAACTTGCAATCCTTTCTCAACAATTTGACCAACACTTATGAGATTTTTGGTTATGGTTGGCACATACAATACCTTGCTCAATAGGTTCATATTACCATATGAAGTCTTCACATTGCCTATCTTCTCCATTGGATGCCTTGTGTCATCTCCTATTTGAACTTCATGTCTATTCTTTGGGTCCTCCAAGTCTGAGAGTAGAGCTACATTCCCTACTACATGATTTGAGCAACCTGAGTCTATATGGAATACATGTTCATCTACTTTACCTTGCTTCATGGTTATGTTCATAAGAAGTAATGAGTCCTCTTGAGTTTGATCATCTGCATAGTTGTTGTAGTCTCTCCTTCCTCTGTATCCTCCTTGATAATTATTGTTGTTGTATGAGTTATTGCTATAACCATTGGTATTTTTGAATCTACCTCTTGAGCTTCCATAGCCTCCTCTTTTGTAGCCTCTTCCTCTTTGATTTCTAGGATTCCCAAAACAATTCTCAGCAATTTGATTATTTAAGCCACATATGACACATGGAGAGGAGCTTTGAGATCTCCCCCTGCCTTGTCTTCCTCCTTTGCCTCTTCCTCTTGAACCTCTACCTCTTCTTGCAAAGTTTGGTTAAGAGGTACTACCTTCATCATCATAATTTTTTTACTCTTACCTGTATATAGGGTAGAGGATTGATTACCTTTTGAGTTATCTCCATTCTTCATAAGCTTTGCCTCATGTGTGAACAATTGTCCCATGAGGGTGTTGAAATTAGGAACCTACATATCCATGTAGAGCTCCACGGTTGTGGTGAAGGCGTTCCATTTGTCATGTGCCTTTAGTCCATTGATTACTTGTCTTATTATTTGCTCTTCATCAATAACTTCTCCAATGCTCCCAAGTTGTTCTGCTATGTCCTTCATTTTAATGACAAAATCAGTCACATTTTGCTTGGGCATATTCTTGAGTGTGATGAACTCCATCCAAAGTTGATTCTTTCTGGTCTTGGTAGTTGATGAAAAGAATGCTTCAAGAGCATTCCAAGTCTCTTATGAAGTCTTGCAACTCGTGATGTGTGGAAGTAAAAAATGAGCGATTGATTTAAGAATGTATGACTAGGCTAGATCATCCTTTGAGCACCATGTGGTTAACCTCTCTTGTTCTTCTTGAGTTGGTTGTCCTTTGCTTCTGAGGATTGGCATCATCGCATCTCCAAAAATGTAACCATATAGGTTTCTTCGTTGAAGATAAGCTTCCATTCTAAGTGACCAAACCAAGTAATTACCTCAATCCAATTTGTCTATGGATGAAGGAAAACCATCTCCCATGTTGATTTGTTGTTGCTCTGATACCATTGTGAGGAGATGGATTGGTAGGTTCGAGAGATGAGTTGGTCTTGCACCAAACCTTCTCTACACTTGCCAAGCTAACTCTGGGGATTCTTACTAGACTTCTTTAGTTTTACATTAATGCATTTGGAACCACCAAGTGTTTTGGAACAACATTTCCAAATTTTTTCACCAAAATAGATGACTTGCGTATGCAAGGAAAGTGAAGAAACCTTGCTCAGTGTTTTGCTTAGAGCTCAGAACCTAGTATGAATTGGCTAAATATCTTTCTCACACATCTTGTTAGAGAGTATAGATAACTAAAGCAAGTTATTTCATGAATTTAGAGGTACCATACATTGAGAAATGAATCTACCAAGTCAGGGCGGTCATCCCAACATCTCACGAACTAGATGGTGTGCACACATAGTCACCTTCCTCACTTCATATCTCGAGATTGGCTGAACCAAAGTTAATGGAAATTGATATGTAGATAATAGACACTATACCAAGGTAAACTGTATCAAATGATTGAGTAGACATAGAGAAAAATTTTATGCAAAATCACTCAGAAGTTGAAGATACTATAGAGAATAGTAGGCAAAGATGAACTTGAAGAAATGTATCAAAATTTTATATGCTTATGAACATATGATACAAGGGAAATGTAGTGGACTACTCATACATGAGGTGCGCACAATGTATGCTAAATGGTGTAGCTCAATAAATCTGAGAATGACTCACATGCCCCGTGGCTAAATCACCTCTATTTATGCTCATCATTTGAGTTTGAATTTTGAATTTCCATCACCTAAAAGTGTTCATACACTTTAGGTACATAATTGATTCAATTTCTTCACCAAACATGTCGTGACTTGACTCTCCTAAATCCATGAGATTCCATTTTCTCTTTGTTAGGAAGGAGATAAGGAAGAGAGCTCACACACACTCTCAGAATCAAAGAGAAGCACACACACAGATTGAGGCAAGGAAGAATGATCTTCTTCTTCTTCTTCTTCTTCTTCTTCTTCTATTACATGAAAGGAATTTACAAGAATGACCTAAAAACAAAAGTACAACAAGTGCCATATATAAAGAAACATACATGAGGAAAATCCTAATGTCCATCAATGAGTGAGCTGGCAAGAAACAAATGTGCCATCACTCTCGGGAGATAAATCTAGTAAGCTCAATGAATTATCCCTGACATATACTGGCATGACCACTATACATATCAAAGAAATGAAAAATTGATGCATGTCATCTTGGATCATCACATGTTGAGCTTGATATCTCAACACTCCCCCTCAAGCTCTATGTGGATGATATTATACTAACAAGAAATGATGCAGATGGGATCAAGAAAGTCAAGGAGCAGATGATCTACTCATCTGTTCTCACATAGACAAGATCAATATCACCTGCTAATACCTTCTCTCTGATGAAGTGATAATGTATCTCAATATGCTTTGTTCTAGCATGGAAAACAAGATTCCATGCTAGCTGTATGCTGCTAAGATTATCACAATAGATGGTGATAGGCTTTTGCACTTGCTTACCTAAATATGCAAGTAGCATCTCTAGCCATGATCCTCACATGTTGCCATTGCAGCACCTCTATACTCAACCTTTGTACTCGATAAAGCAACAATGGTTTGCTTCTTACTGCTCCATGTAATAGCTACACTCCCAAGTGGCAATAAAAAACCACTAGTAGATCTTGTATCTGGAATGCTACCAACCCAATTTGCATCGGTGTATCCATGAACCTGCAAATCTACACCAACTTCATAAAACAATGCATAATCCAGAGTAGCATTCACATAACGTAGAGTGCACCTCAAAGCATCCAAATGTGGCTTCCTGAGAACCTACATAAATTGACTTTCAAGCCCACTAGTGTAGCTTATATCAGGCCATGTAATTGTGAGATATATCAAACTTCCCACAATTTTCCTGTACATAGTAGCATTTTCCAATGCTTCACTTGATGTAGTATCCAACTTCAAATTATGATCTAATGGCATAGAAATTGGTTTACAATCAACCATACCATACTTTTGCAGCATATTCAAGGCACGTTGCCTTTGTGACATCCATATACCTGTTTTTGTATGCATAAACTCGATGCCCAAGAAGTAGCACAACACCCTAAGATCTTTCATGCCAAATTTCTGCATAAGGATTTGCTTTACCTCTTTAATGCTTGCTTCATTTTCACCTCCTACAATCAAGTCATCAACATAAATGGCCTCAATTATGATGCCATCATCAGTTTTCCTTGCATATAATGAATGATCTGCTTCACACATAGAAAACACAATGGTGGTTAAGTAATTAGCAATCCTTGCATGCCATGCACGAGGAGCTTGCTTAAGTCCATACAAAGCCTTTTGCAACCCCCAACCATATTCTAGGTGCTTTGAATCTTCATATCCTTGTGGCTGGTCCATATATTTTAGATATAGGGATGAACGTTTCCTAATGCCATATGTTTGTGCATATCCTTTTGCTACCAATTGTGCTTTGTACCTGCTTATGCTACCATCAACATTGTGATTTACCTTGTAAACCCACTTGCAACCTATGGGTTTCTTTCCTTGTGGCAATGGAAGTAGCTTCCATGTTTTGTTTCCATAAAGTGTAGCCATCTCCTCATCCATAGCTTTTTCCCAATCCACATTTCCAATTGCATCTTCAAAACAAGAAGGGTGAGCATCTTGTATTACCTTGGTCATGTAAGCACAATGATGAGCCATATAACTGTCAGATGTCAATCATTGCACTAAATTCTGCATCCTCCTAGATCTTCTTGTCTTGGGTCACTTCTCCTTGTATCATCTACATGTGCCTTTCTTACTCCTGGAGTCTTCACACAGGGCAATCCAAGTTCCTCATCAAGACTCTTTCCTGAACCGATTGAATCTCCATCAATGTATTCAAAACTTGCACATGTTTTACTACCAGTAGAAAGCTTTTCTTTACCTTTCTTAGATGTATATGATGAATTTGCTGGACCAAAATTTCCATGCAATCTTCCACTCCATGGATTTGAGTTGGAAATATTGCTTGGTGATCCATCCGGTCCACTCAAAACTTGAGATTCTACACTTGATTTTTCAGCATTTTCTTTGTCATTTGGTTCAATGTTCAGTCCTTCTTTGGCATCTACATAGAAGCTTGACATTTCATAAAATACCACATCTCTGATTACCTTCACTTTGTCCTCAACTCATTTAGAACATGTACATATGCAATATAGCCAAATACTTTCATATGTGATAAGTTTGGCTTTTTACCTGTAAACTTCTCTTTAGGTGTAACTTGATGTACAACTGCAATCCAAGTTCTGTTCATGATGTATATAGCAGTATGCACAGCTTCTGCCCAATAACAATGAGGCATATTCTTCTCAGCCATCAAAGCTCTTGCTATTTTTGCAATATGTCTATTTTTGCATTCAACAATGCCATTCTGTTGTGGTGTGTACCTGCATGAAAAGTATCCTCAAATTCCATGACTTTTAAGAAAGTTGCTAAACTCATTTGACATGTATTCAACTCCTCCATCATACCTTAATGTCTGAATATACTTTCCTGTTTGATTTTCCACCATGACCTAAAAATTCTGGAAGTGAGTGAACACTTCACTCTTCTCTTTCATGAAATATACCCATACTTTCTGTGTATGGTCATCAATGAAAGTAACATAAAACCTGCAACCACCCATAGATGTGGTTTTTGCAAGACCCCAAACATCTGTATGCACTATTTCTAGTACATTCTCACTAACATGCTTGTCATGCAAAAATGATGCTCTTGATTGTTTACCAAATTGACATGTTGCAGACACCTTTTGCATTTTTGCAACTTTGAAATTTGGTAGTTCATTGACAATCTCCTTTGACTGCATCAATTTCAATCTTTGCAAGTTTGCATGTCCAATTTGTTTGTACCAGATCTCTATATCAGCAATAACTCCTGCACTTTTTGCAAACATGGCTGCATTCATTTCAAGAATTTTCACATTTACGGTGAACATCCTACCTACTTTGTTTCCTTTGGCGATCAATCTTCCATCCTATTTGTACTCTTCTACATATAGCCCATCAACATTGAACCTGACTTGTAATCCTTGGTCAACCATTTGTCCAACAGAAACTAGATTCTTTATTATATTTGGAACATGCAGCACATCAACACATCCTCCATAGACAATGCTATTTTTCTTGTACGCTCGATAGCATGTGATGTGTCATCACCTGTTTAAACATATCCAGGAACTGGCAATTTTTGCAAAGTACTAAACCATTCCGCATGACTGGTCATGTGATTTGAAGCACCTGAATCAACATACTAGACTTTATCATTCAATTCTGAATTATTAGTAGACATTGTATAATCATCATGTGATGTTGAACCATGAACAACATCTCAGAATCATCTACACTTGTGGATGTGTTGGGAGTGATGGTAGGATGCACTCAAGAGATTGAGTTGGTGCTGCTATACCTGCTTCACACCAGCCCTCCTTTGATTCCAGATATGCTTAGTACACACCTTGAGCTTCCAAATGATACCAAGAAAACATATATGTACTTTGCAAATGATGTGTGTAGTGACCAAATCAAAACAGATAACTTGGCACTTCAAAAATCAAGAAAAACTTTCTATTTCTGTAGTGACACCTGCTCAGTCTTTCACTTAGTGTGACCAGCACACTAACAATTGATCTAATTCCTTCTAGACATATTAAATTAGCTTAACAAGCTACCATTTGCAAGTGGAATGAGCAGAAATGATAAACTAATCACTGAGAAATCAATTTAGCAAAATTATATGTACCCCCGACTTTTTAGGAACTCTGCAGACATAGACCAGTGTGCACTTCGATCAAGATTTCTCCGAGATGGCTGATCCAATTGATTTGAAACTTTGTAGGTGTATAGTAGACTTGGAGCTGGTTCCAATGTGCTTTGAATCACTTGATTTGGCTCAGTAGATCCTTAGATATGCTCCTTTGACGTTGACAGACTTGGAGAAGATAACACAGAGAAACAGATATGATGAATGTGTATACTTCTATTGATTAATGTGTTTGTACAATCTCATTAGCATGACAAGCATAGCTAAATGAGGTATTGTGGTGTAGGCTATGAAGTAGCACACACACACAATAAGTTACAATAATGAAATGCCTCGAGAAGTGAGCTGAAAATGAGTGACACACCCGCGACTTTTCCACTTCATCTTTTATAGAAGTTTTGAGATCATTTGAATTTGAAATTCAAATCTAGGCTCCCTAGAATCTCTCCTCTAAAGTTAGGGAGATATTCTCTCCATTAAGTCCTCTAAATTTCCACGACTAATCAAGTAGGTGTACTCATATATATGCCAAGTCATTTAAGACTTTTGCAAAAGGGTAAAATGGTAAGAAACTTTAAGCATAAGTTCCTATGGGTCTTCCCTTATGTAGAGTCTTCAAGTCAATTGTCCTAGCCAAGTGTGATGGCTTGAATTGCACCAACAGCTCCCCCTCAAGCCAAACACTTTGGCTTAAGTCTTCACCTTCTTCATCTTTAGTCTTCAATCACATCCTGCAATCCAATCATGGATTTAAATCTGCATAGCTTGTTTCCATCCAATGCTTTAGTGAGCAAATCTGCACATTGCATATTAGTAGACACATATGTCAATTGAATGTCTTTACTAAGCAACTTCTCTCTCACATAGTGGTAATGAACCTCTATGTGTTTGGTTCTGGCATGATATATTGGATTAGCTGCAAGGTGAAGAGAGCTAGTGTTATCTCCAAAGATGATTGGTGGCCTTGTATATAGGCCTAACTCTGTATATAAGAGCTTCAACCAGATAGCTTCTTGAGTGGCATTGGCAAGCCCTCTATACTCTGCTTCAGTGGATGACAATGCCACTGTAGGTTGTTTCTTGGCTGACCAAGAAATAGGGTTATCTCCTGCAAAACAAATGTAACCTGATGTGCTCCTCCTATCATCCTTGCATCCTGCCCAATCTGCATCTGAATATACTTTAATGTCAATATCTGATGTATAAGGAAAGTACAAACCATGGTTCTGAGTTCCTTTGAGATACTTCAATATTTTCTTTGCTCCCTCTAGGTGAGGTATCCTTGGTTTGTGCATGAATTGACTAAGCACACTAACTCCATATGCTATGTCAATTCTGGTCAAGGTAGCATAGTTCAAGCTACCTACCATACTTTGATATCCTGTGATGTCTTGGACTTCATCCCCTTCATGAGCACTTAGCTTTAGGTTGACCTCCATTGGAGTAGTAGATACTTTAGCATCCTGCAAACCAAACTTCTTGACCATATCCTGTACATACTTCTTTTGAGTGATATATATACCTGAGTTGGTGTAGACTAACTCAAGACCTAAGAAGTACTTCAATAATCCAAGATCATTGATCTTGAATTCTTTCATCATCTGTCCTTTGATGTGTCTAATCCCATTGACATCATTGCCTGTAATGATGATGTCATCAACATAAACACATAAGTAGATTACTTCTGTACTACTTCTCTTTATGAATAGAGAAGTATCAGCTTTACTCATCACAAATTCTTGGTCTTGGAGGTAGGTTGTCAACCTGTAATTCCATGCTCTAGGTGCCTGCTTCAAACCATATAGAGCCTTCTTCAATTTACAAACATAGTTTACCTTCTTGGGATCTTCATAGCCAGGTGGTTGTGACATGTAAACTTCTTCAGATATCCATCCATTCAAGAAAGCATTCTTGACATCTAATTGGTACATGTTCCAATTTTTGGATGCAGCCACACTCACCAATATTCTGATAGTTGTCATCTTAGCCACAGGAGAAAATGTCTCCTCATAATCAATGCCTTGGGTTTGTGCAAAACCCTTGGCTACCAACCTAGCTTTGTACCTGTTTATTGTTCCATCTGAATTCCTCTTTAGCTTGTAGATCCATCTGGATCCTATCACCTTCATAGAGTCCTTCTTGGGTACCAAGTCCCAAGTATCACTCTCCTTGAGAGCTTCCATTTCTTCATCCATAGCTTCTTTCCATTCTGGTTTGGTAATTGCTTCTTCATAGGTACCTGGTTCTTCATTCAACAAGTCCTTTGCAAGATATACAGAATGTTTAGTTACAAGTGATGTGTCATACCCAAATCTGATTGGTCTTTTGCTTTCTCTCTGAGATCTTCTAATTGCTTGAGTTGAGGATTCTGGTATATCCTCTAGCTTTTTCATCTTCATCTTCCCTTTGGACTTCCAAGCCTTGAATTCCTCAAGGTTTATTGTATCATCATCGTCTGAGCTTGAATCTTCTTCCTGAATTGGTTCTTCCTTGGTGAGCCTTGGGAAGTCTTCTTCCATATCATAGGGTAGACTAACCTTCCTGCATTCATTCTCATACCATGAGTCATTCTCATCAAAGATGACATCTCTGCTTACCTTGAAGCCTTTGTTTGTTGGGTTGTAGAATCTGTATCCCTTTTGGTTCAAATCATAACCAATGAAGATACATTTTTCAGCTTTAGGGTCTAGCTTTCCCCTAACCTGTGAGGGGATATGCACATATGCTACACAACCAAAGATTTTGCAATGATCCAGAGATGGTCTCTTACCATGCCAAGCTTCATATGGTGTCATGCCATCAAGTGATTTGGATGGCAACCTGTTTATGAGATAGGTGGCAGTGGATACACCTTCTGCCCAAAGATAATTTGGCAACTTCTTTTCATTAAGCATAGACCTAGCTGTTTCTACTATGAGTCTATTCCTTCTTTCAGCTACCCCATTTTGTTCAGGTGAGTACCTTGTAGTAATCTCCCTTTTGATGCCTCTTTCATGCAAGAAATCTTCAAACTCATTGGAGAAGTATTCTCCTCCACCATCTGACCTTAGCCTCTTCAAGCTTCTTCCTGTTTGGTTTTCAACAAGTGCAAGATACCTCTTGAAACAATTAAACACTTCATCTTTATGCTTCATAAAGTATACGATGGTCCATCTGCTATAATCATCAATGAAGGACACATAATACCTTGAACCTGAAATGGAAGGGTCCTTGCTAGGTCCCCAAACATCTGTGTGTACCAAGTCTAGGTAGTCTTCATGCATGAAACCTTTCCTTGAATAGGGCAACCTGTGAGACTTACCAAACTGACATGCTCCACACTTATAAATCATGTGTTTCTTGGATACATTAGGTATCCCAAGCACACATTGATCCCTGCACATTTGCTTTAGTGTTCTTTCACCTATGTGACCTAACCTCTTGTGCCATATTTCTAATTCTAAAAGTGTTTGATCCTTGTAATTATACAAAGCAATGTTCTTGGTGTCTTCTAGCTCAAAAGTAAACAATCTACCTGATTTTTCCCCCTTGGCTATCCTTCTGAATCCATGTCTTGGGTCCTCCACATATGCTCCATGTTGTGTGAATCTGACCTGCAAACCTTTCTCCACAATCTGACCAACACTCATTAGATTCTTGGTGATGGTTGGTACATAGAGTACCCTGCTCAATAGATTCTGGTTACCATCACATGTCTTTACATTTCCAATCTTTACAACAGAGTGTTTAGTATCATCACCTGTTTGTACCTGATGTTTGCCCTTGGGTTCTTCCAAATCAGAAAGTAGTGCCACATTGCCAGCTACATGGTTAGAACATCCTGAGTCAATATAAAATAAATGATCATCATTTGTACCTACCTTGGAGGTCATATTCATGATCAATAGGGAGTCATCTTGCTCCTCGGTGTAGTTGTTGTAATCCCTTCTATTTCTGAATCCACCTTGGTAGTTACCATTGTGGTTGTGGTTGTAATTGT
Source organism: Ceratopteris richardii (assembly GCA_020310875.1). Taxonomy (NCBI): domain Eukaryota; kingdom Viridiplantae; phylum Streptophyta; class Polypodiopsida; order Polypodiales; family Pteridaceae; genus Ceratopteris; species Ceratopteris richardii. The sequence goes on along the minus strand of CM035409.1, from coordinate 202,063,373 downwards.
TGTTGTATTGATTGTTGTATCCATTGTAGCCTTGGTGTTGGTTGAATCTGCCTCTCCCTTGAGAGTATCCACCTCTTGAGTAGCCTCTTCCTTTCTGATTCTTGTAGTTCTTGTAGCATTCATCTGTGGTATGATTGGACAGTCCACAAATGTTGCATGGTGATGAGTTGTAGGGTCTCCCCCTACCTGACTTACCTCCTCTGCCCCTGCCTCTTGATGATCTACCTCTCCCTGCATAATTAGCTTGGGAGGTAGAGCCTTCTTCATCCTGTTTCTTCCCTTTACCTTTATCCTTAACTTTTTTATCAGTATAGAGAGCAGAGGGGTTGTTACCTTTTGATTGATCTCCTGCCTTTGTAAACTTTGCTTCATGTGTGAATAGTTGGCCCATAAGTGTTGTGAGATCTGGGGTATGCATGTCCATATAGAGGTCCATTGCAGTGGTGAAACTTTCCCACTTATCATCTGCCTTGAGTCCATTTGTTACTTGCCTGACTATTTGCTCCTCTTCAATCTCCTCTCCAATGCTTGCTAATTGGTCTGCCACATCTTTAATCTTTGTCACATACTCTGAGACTGATTGCTTGGGCTACTTCCTGAGGGTTGTGAATTCAATCCACAGTTGATTCTTCCTAGCCCTTGTGTTGGAAGAAAAGTATGTTGACAAGGTTTCCCAAGTCTCTTGGAAAGTCTTACAGTTCCTTACATGAGGTAAAAGAAAGTCAGATATAGAGTTTAGAAGGTAAGACCTTGCCAAAGCATCTTTTGCACACCATTGGTTGAGCCTCTCATGTTCATCCTTGGTGGGTAGTCCTCTAGTTTTGAATGAGGGCAATTCCTCATCTCCTAATATGTATCCAAATAAGCTCCTTCCTTGTAGATAGGTCTTCATCCTCAGAGACCAAGCTTGGTAGTTGTTCCTGTCCAATTTCTCAATGAATGAAGGAAAACCATCTCCCATGTTTACCTTATTTGCTCTGATACCACTGTTTGGAGTGATGGTAGGATGCACTCAAGAGATTGAGTTGGTGCTGCTATACCTGCTTCACACCAGCCCTCCTTTGATTCCAGATATGCTTAGTACACACCTTGAGCTTCCAAATGATACCAAGAAAACATATATGTACTTTGCAAATGATGTGTGTAGTGACCAAATCAAAACAGATAACTTGGCACTTCAAAAATCAAGAAAAACTTTCTATTTCTGTAGTGACACCTGCTCAGTCTTTCACTCAGTGTGACCAGCACACTAACAATTGATCTAATTCCTTCTGGACATATTAAATTAGCTTAACAAGCTACCATTTGCAAGTGGAATGAGCAGAAATGATAAACTACTCACTGAGAAATCAATTTAGCAAAATTATATGTACCCCCGACTTTTTAGGAACTCTGCAGACACAGACCAGTGTGCACTTCGATCGCAATTTCTCCAAGATGGCTGATCCAATTGATTTGAAACTTTGTAGGTGTATAGTAGAATTAGAGCTGGTTCCAATCTGCTTTGAATCACTTGATTTGGCTCAGTAGATCCTTAGATATGCTCCTTTGAAGTTGACAAACATGGAGAAGATAACACAAAGAAATAGATATGATGAATGTGTATACTTCTATTGATTAATGTGTTTGTACAATCTCATTAGCATGACAAGCATAGCTAAATGAGGTATTGTGGTGTAGGCTATGAAGTAGCACACACACACAATAAGTTACAATAATGAAATGCCTCGAGAAGTGAGCTGAAAATGAGTGACACACCCGCGACTTTTCCACTTCATCTTTTATAGAAGTTTTGAGATCATTTGAATTTGAAATTCAAATCTAGGCTCCCTAGTATCTCTCCTCTAAAGTTAGGGAGATATTCTCTCCATTAAGTCCTCTAAATTTCCACGACTAATCAAGTAGGTGTACTCATATATATGCCAAGTCATTTAAGACTTTTGCAAAAGGGTAAAATGGTAAGAAACTTTAAGCATAAGTTCCTATGGGTCTTCCCTTATGTAGAGTCTTCAAGTCAATTGTCCTAGCCAAGTGTGATGGCTTGAATTGCACCAACAGCTCCCCCTCAAGCCAAACACTTTGGCTTAAGTCTTCACCTTCTTCATCTTTAGTCTTCAATCACATCCTGCAATCCAATCATGGATTTAAATCTGCATAGCTTGTTTCCATCCAATGCTTTAGTGAGCAAATCTGCACATTGCATATTAGTAGACACATATGTCAATTGAATGTCTTTACTAAGAAACTTCTCTCTCACATAGTGGTAATGAACCTCTATGTGTTTGGTTCTGGCATGATATATTGGATTAGCTGCAAGGTGAAGAGAGCTAGTGTTATCTCCAAAGATGATTGGTGGCCTTGTATATAGGCCTAACTCTGTATATAAGAGCTTCAACCAGATAGCTTCTTGAGTGGCATTGGCAAGCCCTCTATACTCTGCTTCAGTGGATGACAATGCCACTGTAGGTTGTTTCTTGGCTGACCAAGAAATAGGCTTATCTCCTGCAAAACAAATGTAACCTGATGTGCTCCTCCTATCATCCTTGCATCCTGCCCAATCTGCATCTGAATATACTTTAATGTCAATATCTGATGTATAAGGAAAGTACAAACCATGGTTCTGAGTTCCTTTGAGATACTTCAATATTTTCTTTGCTCCCTCTAGGTGAGGTATCCTTGGTTTGTGCATGAATTGACTAAGCACACTAACTCCATATGCTATGTCAATTCTGGTCAAGGTAGCATAGTTCAAGCTACCTACCATACTTTGATATCCTGTGATGTCTTGGACTTCATCCCCTTCATGAGCACTTAGCTTTAGGTTGACCTCCATTGGAGTAGTAGATACTTTAGCATCCTCCAAACCAAACTTCTTGACCATATCCTGTACATACTTCTTTTGAGTGATATATATACCTGAGTTGGTGTAGACTAACTCAAGACCTAAGAAGTACTTCAATAATCCAAGATCATTGATCTTGAATTCTTTCATCATCTGTCCTTTGATGTGTCTAATCCCATTGACATCATTGCCTATAATGATGATGTCATCAACATAAACACATAAGTAGATTACTTCTGTACTACTTCTCTTTATGAATAGAGAAGTATCAGCTTTACTCATCACAAATTCTTGGTCTTGGAGGTAGGTTGTCAACCTGTAATTCCATGCTCTAGGTGCCTGCTTCAAACCATATAGAGCCTTCTTCAATTTACAAACATAGTTTACCTTCTTGGGATCTTCATAGCCAGGTGGTTGTGACATGTAAACTTCTTCAGATATCCATCCATTCAAGAAAGCATTCTTGACATCTAATTGGTACATGTTCCAATTTTTGGATGCAGCCACACTCACCAATATTCTAATAGTTGTCATCTTAGCCACAGGAGAAAATGTCTCCTCATAATCAATGCCTTGGGTTTGTGCAAAACCCTTGGCTACCAACCTAGCTTTGTACCTGTTTATTGTTCCATCTGAATTCCTCTTTAGCTTGTAGATCCATCTGGATCCTATCACCTTCATAGAGTCCTTCTTGGGTACCAAGTCCCAAGTATCACTCTCCTTGAGAGCTTCCATTTCTTCATCCATAGCTTCTTTCCATTCTGGTTTGGTAATTGCTTCTTCATAGGTACCTGGTTCTTCATTCAACAAGTCCTTTGCAAGATATACAGAATGTTTAGTTACAAGTGATGTGTCATACCCAAATCTGATTGGTCTTTTGCTTTCTCTCTGAGATCTTCTAATTGCTTGAGTTGAGGATTCTGGTATATCCTCTAGCTTTTTCATCTTCATCTTCCCTTTGGACTTCCAAGCCTTGAATTCCTCAAGGTTTATTGTATCATCATCATCTGAGCTTGAATCTTCTTCCTGAATTGGTTCTTCCTTGGTGAGCCTTGGGAAGTCTTCTTCCATATCATAGGGTAGACTAACCTTCCTGCATTCATTCTCATACCATGAGTCATTCTCATCAAAGATGACATCTCTGCTTACCTTGAAGCCTTTGTTTGTTGGGTTGTAGAATCTGTATCCCTTTTGGTTCAAATCATAACCAATGAAGATACATTTTTCAGCTTTAGGGTCTAGCTTTCCCCTAACCTGTGAGGGGATATGCACATATGCTACACAACCAAAGATTTTGCAATGATCCATAGATGGTCTCTTACCATGCCAAGCTTCATATGGTGTCATGCCATCAAGTGATTTGGATGGCAACCTGTTTATGAGATAGGTGGCAGTGGATACACCTTCTGCCCAAAGATAATTTGGCAACTTCTTTTCATTAAGCATAGACCTAGCTGTTTCTACTATGAGTCTATTCCTTCTTTCAGCTACCCCATTTTGTTCAGGTGAGTACCTTGTAGTAATCTCCCTTTTGATGCCTCTTTCATGCAAGAAATCTTCAAACTCATTGGAGAAGTATTCTCCTCCACCATCTGACCTTAGCCTCTTCAAGCTTCTTCCTGTTTGGTTTTCAACAAGTGCAAGATACCTCTTGAAACAATTAAACACTTCATCTTTATGCTTCCACGACTAATCAAGTAGGTGTACTCATATATATGCCAAGTCATTTAAGACTTTTACAAAAGGGTAACGGTAAGAAACTTTAAGCATAAGTTCCTATGGGTCTTCCCTTATGTAGAGTCTTCAAGTCAATTGTCCTAGCCAAGTGTGATGGCTTGAATTGCACCAACAGGATGCATAGTTATTTTATTGCATTCTGTTATTTTGATTCTTCAACTTGCAATCATGTTCAAAGTGTTGAGGTTTACCACAATTCTAACATCCTTTATTGTCATTACCTGAATCATTACTTTGGAAATTTCTGCGGCCTCTTTGGCTCCCCCTGCCTCGAAACTGTCCTCTACCTCCTGCATGATTCTGTTGTTGACCTTGGTCTTGGTTATTGTGTCCTCTTCCACTTCCAAAGCCTCTATCTCTTCTTCTTCCTCTACGAGAATAGAATACCTACTCAGAATTAGGTTTTCCTTGGGAGTTCGAGTCCTCACCAAGATTATTTTCTTCAATAACCAACATGGAGACCAGATCAATAAAATTTTGAATATTTTCCCTGTTCTGAATAGACGTTCTGAACTGCTTATATGTAGCTCCTAAACCACGAAGGCATACTTCCACCTTATCATCATCATCTATATTCAAGTCAATAGATGCAAGTGACTCACATATGCTTTTGATTTTTAGGGTGTAGTTACTTACCGACATGCCCTTTTTCTCCAATGTATGCAACTCGTTCTTGAATTGCAATTTTTGTGCCTTTATATTGGTTTCCTATGATGTGACCAGACTATTCCAAGCCTCTTTCAACATCTTGGGATTTTGTATGTGCCCAATCATGCTATCTTGTATGCTAATAGATAGCCAATACATTACCTTTCATGCTGCTTGATTCCATTCTTCATACGCTCTTAACTGGTCTACATTCCGATTCCTCTCTGGTAACTGTAGAGCATTTTTGTTCTCTCCTTCGATGTACTTCCAGTAGCCTTTTCCCATTAAGGAATTTGTCATTCTGAATCTCCAAGCATGGAAGTTGTTCTTGTCTAGCTTATCGCTCATAAGCTAACTCATTCCATCTACGTTTGCCATTTCTCCAACAATTCACACACTACAAAAACACTACAAGCAATACTTCTGCACACTAATAGTTGGAGTTCTATTCATGATGTATACAACAATGTGCACAACTACTTCCCAATAACAATGAGGCAAGGCTCTTTCTATTTTTATAACATGTCTATGTTTGTGTTCAGCAATTCCATTCTATTGTGGTGTGTACATGCATAAAAATTGTCATTGAATTCCTTGACTTTTAGAAAGCTACTAAAATAATTTGACATGTATTCACTATTGGTACATTTAGCAAGCCTAAATGCTTAGCTAAATATTTAGCACTACACTTTCTTCTTCTTCATCTTACATGAAGAGCTACATGTGAACACATGCTTGTCGCTTTGGCATAATGATCTTGGACAAATGTAAATGCTAATAGTGTTGCGATATCAAGCTTAACATGTGATGATCCAGGATGACACGTATTAGTTTTTCATTTCTCTGACATGTATATAGTGGTCATGTCGGTATATGTTAGGGATACTTCATTGAGCTTACTAGATTTATCTACCGAGAGTGATGACATATTTTTTTCTTGCCAGCTCACTCATTCGCAGACATTAGGATTTTACTCATGTACTTTTCTTTATATATGGCTCTTGTTGTATTGTTGTTTTTAGGTCATTCTTGTACATTCCTTTTAGGTAATAGAAGAAGAAGAAGAAGATCATTCTTCCTTGCCTCAATCGGTGTGTGTGCTTCTCTTTGATTGTGAGAGTGTGTGTGAGCTCTCTTCCTTATCTCCTTCCTTGTGACATGGTATCAGAGCCAGTGTGGCTCTAAAGAGCTCGTGGAGAAGGCTGATAGTGAAGAGTACACGAGAAGGTGTGGAGAAAGCGAGATTCACAAACGACCTTAGATTGCTACAAAAATTGGTGTGAAGGTAGAAGGCCTCAGAATATTTTTGATAGTTAGCCCTTTAGGGTCACTCATGTTTGTTAGAACAAAGTTTTAGAGCCATCTCGACCTCCCTTTTGAGCTCGCAAGGTGGGGACCCACAAGAAAATCAAGTCAGTCTGTAAAACTATAACTTGCGTCTTGTTTGGCAACACTCATATATTCCAAATCTAGAATTGCAAGCGATTCTATGTATTGTTGATACACAAAAAGTACATTTTTTTGAGATCAAACTATCACGTCAAATTGAGATAGTCCACAAGGATATGAAGATTCAAAGTAAGCATATGTTTGCAAGTTGCAAAAGTCCTTTTTGTATGGGCTTAAACAAGTCCCTCTTGCTTGGCATACAAGGATCACCGATTACTTAACCACCATTGGAGTTTCTATGTGCGATGTAGATCATTCATTATATGCAAGGAAGGATGATGATGGCATCACCATTGTGGATATTTATGTTGATGACTTGATTATAGGTGGTGATAATGAAGAAAGCATTAAAGAGGTAAAACAACACCTTATGCAATAATTTGACATGAAAGTCTTGGTGTTCTGCACTATTTCTTGGGTATTTTGTTTATACAAACAGATATAGATATATGGATTTCACAAAGGCAATATGCCTTTAGTACACTGCAAAAGTACGGTATGGCTGATTGTGAGCTGATTTCTATGCCATTAGATCAAAATTTGAAGTTGGATACTACACTAGGTGAAGCATTGGAAAATGCTACTATGTACAAGAAAATTGAGGGAAGTTTGATATATCTCACAATTACAAGGACTGATCTAAGCTGCACTGTTGGACTTGAAAGTTAATTTATGCAAGTTCCCATGATGCCACATTTAGATGCTCTGAGGAGCACTCTACGTTATGTGAGTGCTATGATTATGCATTATTTTATGAAGCTGGTGTAGATTTTTAGGTTCATGGATACACCAATGCAGATTGGGTTGGTAGTATTCCATATAGAAGATCTACTAGTGGCTCTCTATTCTCACTCGGAAGTGCAGCTACTACATGGAACAACAAGAAGCAACCCATTGTTGCTTTGTCGAGTAAAGAGGTTGAGTATAGAGTTGCTTTAATGGCAGCATGTGAAGCATCTTGGTTAGAGATGCTACTTGTAGATTTAGGTGTGGAAGTGCAAAAGCCTATCACCATCTATTGTGATAATCTTAGCAACATACAGTTAGTATGGTACCCTATTTTTCATGCTAGAACAAAGCATATCAAAGTGCATTATCATTTCATCAAGGAAAAGATATTAGCAGGTGATATTGACCTTGTTTATGTGAGGATAAATGATAAGGTTGTTGATATTTTCACTAAAGCACTTGGAGCTATGAAGTTGAAGAAGTTTTGGAAGATGCTTGGATTATAGAACATGACATTGAGCTTGAGGGGGAGTGTTGAGATATCATAGTGGTCACGCCTGTTGAAAATGTGAATTATGCAAGCTTTAGGTGGATAATGTTGGTGCATGGCAATCAACAATTGAAGTTTTGGGTGAAGACTTGAAGTCAAGGACTGAAGAAAAGACCAAGTCATGAAGCATGAAGGAAATGCATATCCAGGAGATAAAGATGTGTATACATATGTACATTATTTTAGAGTCAGTTCATCATATACTTTTGTATGGTCATGAGCTTGTAAAAATTTACCTATATATACAAAGAAAATGTCAGGGCAAAGTAGAGAGATTATGTGAGAACAAGATTTGAGAAGAAATAGATGTCATTAGACTTTTAGAAGTGAGTAGAATCTCTCTCATTACTCAGATGTAAGAATTTCTCAAAAATGAAAAATGTTGCACTTGATCTTTCTATGTATTCTCCTTTTGTGCTTGATCATTTCAAGAATCCTTTTGTAGATGTCTAAGTCTATAGTTAATGAGTCTATGGTTAAATTTTGAGAGCCTAATTGTAAACAGGCTATGAGAATTATGAGTAGGAACATTCATATGTGAAGAAGTGTTCATTGGTTCCTGAAACAGGTGCAAAATTTGATGTTAATGTTTTGGTCAGTTCTCCCTTCATAGTGTAAATTTTTGAGCAAGCAAACACTCAATCTTTAAGTTGGAAGGTAAGCTACCTGTGGCTAAAAGCATTTTCATAAATGGGTTCTAGATTGAGAGAACCAAGTGTTAGAAGTTATAGGTGTCTGAATCGACTTCTCAGAAGAACAGTTTTAGACATAGGTGACTTGTTAAGTTCATTTCTCAAGATCTACTAAGTCTTTTGGAATGATTTGACTTCGAGGAGGTGCAGAAAGTATAGGCAACACCTTGTGCAAAGTTTTGTCAAAAACGTTACACATTTGATAAGTTAATGAGAGGGATATGTGTAGTAGACTTTCTGTAGAATCATCTTCTTCATAGTTTATCCAAAATCTTTATAATTGATCATTAATCCTCCAAATTGGGAAAGGTTTTGAGTTACTCTTGATATAGAGGTGCTCTAATTTCAAGAGTAGCTTATTCTTTTGGAGATTAACACTCTCCATCAGTGGTATCAGAGCAGGAATCATCAGAATTGAAGAAAGGAGGATCCCGACTACTGCAGACATAAAGAATTCAACAATTAAAGATTCAGAAGGAGAAAGCTTGAGAGCAAAGCTTGAGAGCAAAGCTTGAGAAGGAGGCCATATGACATCAAGGAATACAAAAGGAGTATCATTCAAAGTAAAGGTACATCTATTACTCATAAAGTTTGAAGAATTCAGTATACAAGTGAAGAAAGGATGGGAGATTCTCTTCAGATAGAGAAGTTGGATAGAGAGAACTATCCAGCATGGTCAATGAGGATGGAAGCTCATCTTATGAGCAAAGACTTGATAGCTTATATTACAGGTGAAGAAGAAAAGCCTCAATTCAGACTAGGGAGGAATTATCACAATTGAAGAATTGGATGAAGAAAGATGCTCAAGCTAGGAGCATTATCTATATGGCAGTTAATGATTATTTGCTACCTCACATTAGAGGTCTTGAAAGTGCAAGTGATATATGGAATGCTTTGGAGGAGCATTTTCAAAACACCACAAAGTCAAGGAAGGCATCTTTGTGGGCAGAATTTACCACTTTCAAGAAGAAGGCCTCTCAATCCATCTCAGATTATGTAACAAGGATGAAGGACATTGTAGATGCATTAGGAGCAGTTGATGAAGACATTGAGGAGGATAAATTGGTAAGGCAAATCCTCATAGGTTTGAGAGGTGATGACAAATGGAAGCCATTCATTTTGTCTACTGAATTATCACTTGATCATTTCACTCCTGATTTAAATTAGTTGTTAGGACATATGCCTTCTTTGAGCAGGATGTCAAAGGTGAAAGTGATAAGAGTACAGGTCATGCAATGTATTCAAAGGAAAAGAAGAAGAATAGTAAAGTGAAGCAACAATCAAATGAAGATGAAGGTACAACTAGCCAAGCCAACTTCCTAAGAGGAAGAGGAGGTGGCAAAGGTAGAGGAAGAGGCAGGAGTAATAAAGATGGAGTCAAAGCTTGCTGGATTTGTGGTAAGACAAATCACTTAGCTAATGATTGTTGGCATAATACTCAGAATAATGGTGGATATAATTAGAATTTTAATTCAAGAGGAAGAGGTGGCAGAAATCAAAGAGGTAGTTTCTGAGGTAGAGGTAGTAGAGGTTACTTTGGAAGAAATGCAGGTAGAAGATTCCAAAGTCAACAATACAAAAATACCTACTACAATTATGCTTTAGATCAGAAGGAGGATTCAACATTGATAATGCATGCAACTTGTGAAAGGCAAAGTGAAGACCAAAGAGTCTTGTACATTGACTCAGGGTGTAGCAATCACCTGAGTGGCAACATAGTTTTGATGACTGATTTGGAGAATAAGATAACTAATCATGTTGTTCAAACAGGTGACAATACAAAGCACAATGTGAAGTCAATTGGATCAGTGAAGGCCAAGGATGGAAGTAATCTCTTGAGTAAGGTTTTGTATGTTCCTACAATTCCTAAGAATCCGATAAGTGTAGGACAAATTTTTGAAAAAGGTTATGAAGTTAGGTTCACTAATGAAGGAGTGTTTGTGGAAGAACCTAGCAATGGGTATAAACAAATTGTTTCAGGGAAGAAAGAAGGAAGTTTTTTCACATTGAAGATCCAAGGCAATGTTGGTCATGTCTTGTTCACTTATGGAGGACATAAGATCTTTGAGTTAGATCTTTGGCACAAGAGGCTTGGACATTTTAATGAAAGAGGTATCAAAGATATGGTTAACAATGGTTCAGTTCTTGGGTTGCCTAATGTTGTACGTCAACATATGACATACAGATGTGAGGCATGTCAATTAGGTAAGGCTCATAAGAAATCTTATTCCAAGCATGGTTTTATGTATTCAGAAAAGCTTGAGTTGGTACACACAGATGTGTGGGGACCATCAAAAGATTTCAGTATCAATGGTTCAAGGTATTTTGATGATGCTACCAGATGGATCACTATCTATGTGATGAAAGATAAGTCAGAGGTATTCAATACATTCAAACATTATCATGTGTATGCAGAGAGAATCCCAGGTCATAAGTTGAAGAGACTAAGGTCAGATGGAGGGGGAGAGTATTTCTCTAATGAGTTTAGTGATTACTTGTGGAATGCAGGTATAAAAAGGGAAATTACTTGCGTGTACTCTCCTCAACAAAATGGTGTAGCAGAAAGGAGGAATAGAACTCTTGTTGAGTTTGGAAGATCCATGATGAAGGAGAAAAATTGCCCAAATTACTTGTGGGTTGAGGCTGTAAACACAGCTACTTATTTGGTCAATAGGTTACCATGTAAAGCTTTGCAGGGTATGACACCATATGAGGCATGGTGGGGTAAGAGACCTACCTTAGATCATTGCAAAGTATTTGGATGTTTGGCATATGCATATGTGCCATCACAATTGATGCATAAATTGGAACCTAAAGCTGAAAAATATGTGTTTATTGGATATGATGATAAACAGATGGGATATAGGTTGTGGAGTCCATCCACAAAACAATTCCTAGTGTCAAAGGATGTTACATTTGATGAGCAAGGTACTTGGTATGCAAGTACAATCAATATTTATGCAGGTGATTAAGAAATTGTGAATAAAAAAAAAGGTAAATCAAAGGTCCAGATATTTGATGAAGAAGAGAACAATGAAGTACAGGTTGAAGTTGAAGTAGTGCCAAGGTTTGATCCAGAATATGATGAACTAGAAACCTCAAGAAGTGGAGAACTCAGAAGGTCAACAAGACACAAATGGCAACCTACAAGGTATAGCTATGACACTTCTTTTTTGGCTACCAAAGATTATGCTTATATGATAAAGGCAGATGAAGACCCTTCTACATATGAAGAGGCAAAAGGTAAGGAGAATTGGGAGAAAGCTATGCAGGAGGAGTATGATGCATTGATGGAGAATCAGACATGGGAGTTGGTTCCTAAACCAAATAGCCAAAAGATCATTGGATGCAAATGGGTCTACAAGACAAAGAGGTTTGCAGATGGAAGTGTGTCTAGGTATAATGCTAGACTTGTTGTGAAAGGTTTTGCTTAGACATATGGTGTAGATTATGATGAGACCTATAGTCCTATGGCAAAGATGACAACCATCAGGACACTCATAGCTATTGCTGCATGTAAAGGATGGAAGTTATGTCAACTAGATGTGAAGAATGCTTTTCTAAATGGTTATATTTCAGATGATGTTTTCATGGTTCAACCACAAGGATTCAAAAATGGAAGGTATCCAGATCATGTGTGCAAGCTCAAGAGAGCTTTGTATGGTTTGAAGCAGGCCCCAAGGGCATGGAGTTATAGACTTGTAAAGTTCTTGAAAGAACTTGGATTTCAAGTATCAAAGGCAGATAGTAGCTTGCTTGTTAAAGCAAGTGATGATGGATTCATTTACATGTGCATATATATTGATGATATAATTCTTGTGAGAACAAGATTTGAGAAGAATTAGATGTCATTAGACTTTTAGAAGTGAGTAGAATCTCTCTCATTACTCAGATGTAAGAATTTCTCAGAAATGAAAACTGTTGTGCCTGATCTTTCTGTGTATTCTCCTTTTGTGCTTGATCATTTCAAGAATCCTTTTGTAGATGTCTAAGTGTATAGTTAATGAGTCTATGGTTAAAGTTTGAGAGCCTAATTGTAAACAGGCTGTGAGAATTATGAGTAGGAACATTCATATGTGAAGAAGTATTCACTGGTTCCTGAAACATGCGCAAAATTGGATGTTAATGTTTTGGTCAATTCTCATTCCATAGTGTAAAGTTTTGAGCAAGCAAGCACTCAATATTTAAGTTGGAAGGTAAGCTACCTGTGGCTAAAAGCATTTTCATAAACGGGTTCTAGATTGAGAGAATCAAGTGTTAGAAGTTATAGGTGTCTAAATCGACTTCTCAGAAGAACAATTTTAGACATAGGTGACTTGTTAAGTTCATTTTCCCACACCCCTTATAGTCTCTTGTAGGTATAGACATAGTCAGCTTATAATAGTTGTAAATCTTTGTATACATATCCAATCCAAGAGATTTAAGGAGCATTGTGTAGCTTATATATATTTCTTACTTTGTGTAAGAGGGCTTCTTGAAATCACTTTTGTATGTAGAGAAATTGGTGTATCTCTATGATCGTAATTTATGCATAGCCCACATCTCTACATAGTCTGTATTGTATAGAGTTATTGATTGATCTAA